>JAEIFJ010001427.1:0-1200000 GCA_018903435.1 Leucophenga varia
ATTTAGCTTTGGAATAAAACATCAGAGATGGAGAACGGTTTAAGTATTACCGTGCCAAAATCTTGTGTCTAATCTTGGTTTTACAAATTGCTCGTCTTTGTTATTAAGAATAAAATCTTCAAAATATAAGGAAACATAAATTCCCATTTGAAAACTGTAAAGCATTTTAAATTTATGAATTTATTTTTTATTGTACTACATAATTGCGTTCAGTAAATTGTTTTCATAAATGATATTGCACTCATATATAGCATTGCTTTACATATATTCTAACTCTTTCAATCTGGAATTTTAATTCTCGGTACCTCCGTATTTTCATAAACTGCGAGACCAGGACATTCAATAGAAACCTTAAACCTTTCGGTAACCGAATTTTCATCCAAGCTGAAACTTTACATTTATGGCTGACATCATCATCACCGATAAGGTCAACATCATATTTGTACATATCGTCGGCAACAAGTGTTGAACTGAATAAAATTCTCCAGTTCTATATTTAAAAAAATTAAATTTTTTTGTTTTTTTATTACCTTTGGTTTTTTTTTTTTATCACTGTGGCGATTTGAATAAGATTTTTTAATTCATTTTTAATCTCTGCCGGTTAGATTGATTTATACCAAGAATAAGTGGACCAGCATTTGCCGATGCAATCAATGCAAAAGCAAAACTAATTAAAAAATTTTTTTTTAAAAAAAATAATTTTTTACGACGTTAAAATTAAAACGGTACTGATTTTAGACCGTAACTGTACATTTTAGCAAAAATTGTAACAATAAATATTATTAGATATGCTGTAATGATGAATTTATTATGGATATAGAATATTAAGAAAAAAAAATTTCAAAAAAAATATTGTTCCGTTTTGAAAGTAAAACAATTAATATACAATATGTGTACAAGTATAAAGAGTTAACGCTTACTCAATTCTGAATTATTTAAATAAAAAAACAAAAAAATAAATTTCAGCACAATAAGTACACAGTGTGTACAACTGAATGATTGCTGTGTACTTTACTATATAAAGCAACAGTTATATATTTACATGAAGCATACATTTGTATCTAAGGATTATGCTTTCTTACAATACGTTCTAGACCAGGACAATCAATGGTAGTCTCGATTCCATTAGGTAACCATACTTGCTCCACAATAGAAACCTTACATTTACGATTCACATTTGTACTATCGATGAGATCCACATCATATCTGTATCGATAGCCGCCTACAACTTGTTCTGTAACTTTGTAAAACGTGCCTGTTCTATATTTAAAATAAAAACAGAAAAGCATTTAAATGTTATCTTTGATGAAAATGTTTTTCAAGACGAACGAACTAGTTCTACCGATCAGATAATTCGATATATATGGCACATCGAGAGACTTACTTGTAACTAGGACCTTCACCATTTGCGATTTTAGCTAACGAATTGTTCAAAAGTTTTTTGGAGTATTCCAGTTTTTTGCCAAAGATTTCTGTTTCACCACCGAAGACGCGAGTATTTGCAATTGCAATCAAAGCAATAGCAACACCAAAGAAAACTAAACTTTTTGCACTGAAGTAGAACATTTCACAAAGTTGAAATACGAAATTGTACTAATTTTTATTTCAAACCAAAACGTTTTAATGAAATCTTTAACCAGAAAATTAATCTTGCATGCATCAATAAAAAAATTTGTTATGAATTTCAATTGTTAAATATTATTTTGTGGCGGTTTATATTATTTAATTAGATTAAATAAATTAGATCTTTGTGTTCTAAAACAAGGAAAAACGTTAACTTCGTTAGAACCGAAGCTTAAATACCCGTGTCACGATGATTAAATTGTCTTTCCTTGAATGAATTTGTGCGTTCAGTTTATAAAGGGGTTATTTATTATATACATATATGATTCATATGATGATCCTACTTTAATCATGTGTCCTTTTGGCTGCTACAATAAATTAATATCTTCATAATAAAATCATAAAAAAATTGGCGGTAAATTTGTATGGGGGCCACATGCAATAGGGGGACATACCTTAGCCATGGTTTCTTTTTTGGACATGGGTTGCTACTAAAAGTGTTTTTACTGTATTTGACACAAATCGCTTCATAAATAAATCTTTTTTAATAAAAACTCAAAAAATTGTATGGGGGCTATGCCTTTAAATAGGCGTGACACTTCGTTTTAACACTTCAACTGCTTAGACTGAGAAAAGCTTAAGTTTTGAGTTTCATCTTAATATCTTTAAAACTGAGCAAATGGAACGTGTAACTACAGACGTACAGACCGACGGACATGGTTACATCGACTCCTCTTGTCGAGCTGATCAAGAATATATACTTTATGGGGTTTACGGTGTCTCGTTTTTGCGTTACAAACTTTTTGACAGACTAAATAAACCCTTTATCACTATGAGTGACGGGTATAAAAATAATGTTGGTCCCTCTTTTTAGAAAAGTAAATCAGTTGATACATTTGTTCAAATATAAAGGGTTAACGCTTACTCAATTCTGAATTATTTAAAGAAAAAAAAAAAATAAAATTCAGCACAATAAGTACACAGTGTGTACAAATGAATGATTGCTGTGTACTTTACTATATAAAGCAACAGTTATATATTTACATGAAGCATACATTTGTATCTAAGGATTATGCTTTCTTTCGATATACGTTCTAGACCAGGACAATCAATGGTAGTCTCGATTCCATTAGGTAACCATCCTTGCTCCACAATAGAAACCTTACATTTACGATTCACATTTGTACTATCGATGAGATCCACATCATATCTGTATCGATAGCCGCCTACAACTTGTTCTGTAACTTTGTAAAACGTGCCTGTTCTATATTTAAAATAAAAACAGAAAAGCATTTAAATGTTAACTTTGATGAAAAATGTTATTCAAGACGAACAAACTAGTTCTACCGATCAGATAATTCGATAAATATGGCACATCTAGAGACTTACTTGTAACTAGGACCCTCACCATTTGCGATTTTAGCTAACGAATTATTCAATAGTTTTTGCAGTATTCCAGTTTTTTGCCAAAGATTTCTGTTTCAGCACCGTCGAGTTGAGTGTTGGCAATTGCAATCAAAGCAATAGCAACACCAAAGAAAACTAAACTTTTTGCACTGAAGTAGAACATTTCACAAAGTTGAAATACGAAATTGTACTAATTTTATTTCAAACCAAAACGTTTTAATGAAATCTTTAACCAGAAAATTAATCTTGCATGCATCAATAAAAAATTTGTTATGAATTTCAATTGTAAAATAATATTTTGTGGCGGTTTATATTATTTAATTAGATTAAATAAATTAGAAACTTTGTGTTCTAAAACAAGGAAAAACGTTAACTTCGTTTGAACCGAAGCTTAAATACCCGTCACACGATGATTAGACTATCTTTTCTTGAATGAATATGTGCGTTCAGTTTATGTATTATATACATATATGATTTATATGATGATCCTACTTTAATCATGTGTCCTATTGGCTGCTACAATAAATAATTTTAGTATATTTGAAATAAATCGCTTCATAAATAACGAATATTTCATATAAAAACTAAAAAATTGGCGGTAAATTTGAATGGGGGCCACATGCTCTAGAGGACCATTGTCAACCATGGATCCTTCTCAAAGCATGGGCTGCTATTAAAAGTGTTTTTACCGTATTTGACACAAATCGATACATAAATAAATCTTTTTTAATAAAAAAACTCAAAAAATTGTATGGGGGCTATGCCTTAAAATAGGCGTGACACTTTCGTTTTAACACTTCAACTGCTAAAGACTGAGAAAAGCTTAAGTTTTGAGTTTCATCTTAATATCTTTAAAACTGAGAAAATGGTCTATAAAAGTAAAATAATTAATAAACCATATGCGTACAAGTATGAAGAGTTAACGCTTACTCAATTCTGAATTATTTAAAAAGAAAAAAACAAAAAATAAAATTCAGCACAATAAGTACACAGTGTGTACAACTGAATGATTGCTGTGTACTTTACTATATAAAGCAACAGTTATATATTTACATGAAGCATACATTTGTATCTAAGGATTATGCTTTCTTACAATACGTTCTAGACCAGGACAATCAATGGTAGTCTCGATTCCATTAGGTAACCATGGTTGCTCCACAATAGAAACCTTACATTTACGATTCACATTTGTACCATCGATGAGATCCACATCATATCTGTATCGATAGCCGCCTACAACTTGTTCTGTAACTTTGTAAAACGTGCCTGTTCTATATTTAAAATAAAAACAAAAAAGCATTTAAATGTTAACTTTGATGAAAAGACGAACGAACTAGTTCTACCGATCAGATAATTCGATAAATATGGCACATCGAGAGACTTACTTGTAACTAGGACCCTCACCATTTGCGATTTTAGCTAACGAATTATTCAATAGTTTTTTGAGTATTCCAATTCTTTGCCAAAGATTTCGGTTTCACCACCGACGACGACGCGAGTGTTTGCAATTGCAATCAAAGCAATAGCAACACCAAAGAAAATTAAACTTTTTGCACTGAAGTAGAACATTTCACAAAGTTGAAATACGAAATTGTACTAATTTTATTTCAAACCAAAACGTTTTTATGAAATCTTTAACCAGAAAATTAATCTTGCATGCATCAATAAAAAATTTGTTATGAATTTCAATTGTAAAATAATATTTTGTGGCGGTTTATATTATTTAATTAGATTAAATAAATTAGATACTTTGTGTTCTCAAACAAGGAAAAACGTTAACTTCGTTAGAGCCGAAGCTTAAATAAAGAGCTTAAATAAAAAGGGTTATGTATTATATACATATATGATTCATATGATGATCCTACTTTAATCATGTGTCCTATTGGCTGCTACAATAAATAATTTGAGTGTATTTGAAATAAATCGCTTCATAAATAACGAATATTTCTAATAAAAACTAAAAAATTGGCAGTAAATTTGCATGGGGGGCTACATGCTGAAGAGGACCATCCTCAACCGTGGGTCTTTCTCTAAGTATGGGCTGCTATTTGACGTGTTTTTACCGTATTTGACACAAATCGATTCATAAATATACCTCTTTTAATATAAAAAAAAAAAAACTCAAAAATTGTATGGGAGCTATGCCTAAAAATGGGCTTGGCACTTCCGTTTTAACACTTTAACTGCTTAGGACTGAGAAAAGCTTAAGTTTTGAATTTCATCTTAATATCTTTAAAACTGAGCAAATGATCTATAAAAGTAAAATAATTAATATACCATATGTGTACAAGTATGAAATGAAGCTTACTCAATTCTGAATTATTTTAATAAAAAAGCAAAAAAAATAAAATTCAGCACAATAAGTACACAGTGTGTACAAATGAATGATTGCTGTGTACTTTACTATATAAAGCAACAGTTATATATTTACATGAAGCATACATTTGTATCTAAGGATTATGCTTTCTTACAATTCGTTCTAGACCAGGACAATCAATGGTAGTCTCGATTCCATTAGGTAACCATACTTGCTCCACAATAGAAACCTTACATTTACGATTCACATTTGTACCATCGATGAGATCCACATCATATCTGTATCGATAGCCGCCTACAACTTGTTTTGTAACTTTGTAAAACGTGCCTGTTCTATATTTAAAAATAAAAAAACAGAAAAGCATTTAAATGTTAACTTTGATGAAAAGACGAACGAACTAGTTCTACCGATCAGATAATTCGATAAATATGGCACATCGAGAGACTTACTTGTAACTAGGACCCTCACCATTTGCGATTTTAGCTAACGAATTATTCAATAGTTTTTTGGAGTATTCCAGTTCTTTGCCAAAGATTTCTGTTTCACCTCCTTTGGTGCCTTTTTGTGCCATTGCCATTGCAATCAAAGCAATAGTAACACCAAAGAAAATTAAACTTTTTGCACTGAAGTAGAACATTTCACAAAGTTGAAATACGAAATTGTACTAATTTTATTTCAAACCAAAACGTTTTTATGAAATCTTTAACCAGAAAATTAATCTTGCATGCATTTACAAAAAAATTTGTTATGAATATCAATTGTAAAATATTATTTAGTGCCGCTGAATATTATTTAAATAGATTAAATAAATTAAAACTTTTTCTAAAAAGTAAAATAAATAAAAAAATATTTCGGGCTATTTTGCATATATTTATTTTTTAAAAAAGCCACAGCTACATAAATATCTAACCACGTGGCACATTTTTTACAATACGATTTAAATCCATACATTCAAAGGAAATCACATTTCCTTTATTCTTCTTTGATCGCAGCAAGAGCTTTACAATGCAGTTATGTTTGATGCCTTTTTTATCGATAAGACTACAAGCATACCAGTATTTAAGACCTGAGACAACTTGACGTGAAGCTCGAAAAACTTTTTCTCACTCTGTATTTCAATGAAAGGCAAACTTTAGCTTAATATTTTCTTAGCAATAGGAAAATTTTGAAATAAAAAGCAATTATTACAAAAACTTACGTGAAATAAGGTCCACCACTTTTGCTGAGTTTTTTCCAGCGTTTTCTGTAACAAATTCTTAGCCGCTTCAAGATCTTTCTTGTAGAGATATTCTTCTTCACCCAAAAAATTTGCTAGCTCGATTAAAGCAAAAGTAAAACAGATAAGGAAAAAAGTTTTTACTCCGAAATTTAACATTTTGAAACGTTGAGATACAAAATAGAACTGACTATTAAACGAATATATTTTTCTTTTATATGTTACTGAGAAATAGAGCTTTGTAGAGAGAGTTACATGAAGATTTTACAATACGACAAATACGATTTTCAAATTACGAAGAGCAATATTATTGTTCTTTTTATATCCGCCGCACATTGTGTTTAGGGTATATTCAGTTTGTCTGAAAGTTTGTAATGCATTAAAGGTGACGTCGTAGACCCCATAAAGTATACTATATACATTCTTGATCAGCTCGATCTAGACATGTCCGTTTGTTTGTCAGTATTTTTCTATGCATCTTTTTCGTTCAAGATGTAATGATAATATGCTGAAATTTTGAACTTAAGCTTTTCTCGGCCACAACTAAGTTAAGTTCGAAAACAGACGCACTATGAGGTACAAAATAGAACTGACTTTATTTTTATAATTATTAATTATGTTTCATATAAAACATCAAATAAATACATAGCTGAAGGGCACTATGTATACCTTCTCACAACATGTTCCAGACCGCGACAATCAATGCTAACCTCAAATCCTTTAGATAACGACGATTGATCCAAGAATTTCACATAGCATTTACGACTGACCTTATTCGTATCGATAAGCTCAACATCATACCAGTATTTATAGCCATCGATTAATTGACGTATAACAGCGAAAAAAAATTACCCGATCTGTATTTAAATAAAAGTGAGAGAGCCTAAAAATTAACTTTATAATAAAAGAAGAACACAGGAAAAAATATTACCTATAAATGGGACCATCACCGCTGGCTAGTTTAGCAAAGGGAATTATTTAATATTTTCTTAGCTATTTCCAATTCTTCGCCGGAGAGTATAGTTTTCTCACCAATAACATTGTTTTCCAACGCCATCGTAAAGAAAGGAAGGCAAAAAACATATAAAACAAAAATGTTTACAGTAAAGTAAAACATTTTATAATGTTGAGTTAAAAAATTGTACTGATTTTATATTGAAGCTCTCTGCCTAAGTAAATAATCGGATGTGCGTTTATGATGAATTAGTTATAGATATCAGTTATGTAAGATTATGAATTAATTCTAAATAAATTGATAAAGTCTCATTTGGATAAGCTTAACGAAACGAATCGATCTATGTCGCGTCTAGTGATAGTCTGTCTGTTTGTTTATTCTTTTAGTCTCTTTGCTAGTATATCTGTTAATTTTTCTATTAGTCTGTCTGCTAACCTCTCTGTTAGTGTGTCTATTAGTCTGTGTGTTAGTCTATCTGCTAGTCTGCCTGTAACCTCTCTGTTAGTCTGTCTGTTAGTCTATCTGCTAATCTGTATGTTAGCGTTTGCAATTTATGTTTCGGTATACAAATTTGGGTTATAACGAACCGTTTTCATTAATCACTTCATGAAATAAATATTTAGAATATAAATAAATGGAATATTAAAGTAGAAGGATAATTCTAAGCTAAAGGGTCGAAATTCAGTACTGCTATGTTGTTATGCCAAAATTATCACAATTGATAATAAGAATTACAAGCTTGACAATGTTTTCATGCAGTCATGCATATGTAATGCAACGAAGTGCAATTATCTAAAAAAAAAAAAAATAAATAAACACAAAGTTCAAAAAAATTTTTTTCTAATTCAAACAAAACGCTTCTAGATTATCTAAAAAAAACTCTTTTGTATAAGTAAAACAAATAAAATGTATTAAAATCTAACAGATACAAAAGTGTTTCTATATAAATGTGAATAACACTTGCAACTTGTAATAACAAAGGTTTTGACAACAAGTGGCGCACACTTCAAATGTGACAATTAGTTTGAAAATTTATAAACATTTTATAAAAAAATAAAATAGAAAAAGAATAATAATAGTTGAAATAATGTTTTTTTTTAAATAATATAAAGAAAATGTATGGTATATTTCATAAAATGAAAGAAACGTGTGACTCTAGCATTCGGTGTATATGATGCGTATAAAATAAAAATATATTGCATGCTTATAGGCGCATGTGTACAATTTATTTTCTCAATCAAAGGAACGTTTGTTTTTTTAGAAATGAACTGATTTTCTTTTATTTTTTTTTAATAACTTAAGCATGTTATATAAGTAGTCCTTTTTACACCTTCTAATGAACTTTAATTAACACATATGCCAGTCGCCCTTTAATATATGTTATTAATAATTTCAAGATGCGTAATTATTGATTTTCGATTAACGCGTTTAAAAATTATTACCCTTTTGTCCACACACACACACTCATATATATACATGCAGTTACTTCGAGTAATGCTGCCATAGCTAAAAAAGATGCTTTTCTAAACTTAATAAGCGACGCTAATATATGCAACACGTCGTTCATGTGTCGTAGTGTAGTAAGTATGTGTAACACCTTTGTTGTAATTAGAAGGATATTAATATATATTTTACAGCTCAACGCCTTCGGTTAAAGGGTTACCAAAGTAGAAATTTTGTAAAGATAAATATAAAATCGATAAATAAAAATAAATAAAAAATAAAGCTGCAAAATTTCTTTAAAAATTATGTCGACATAAAAGATTTATGCAAAAAAAACTTCTTACAAAGAATGAAAATTTTATGAAAACTGCAAAGTAATTTTAAAGTTTTGACAAAAGAATGAAGAAAAACTTTAGCAATAAATTCACTTGCATACGATGCTAATCTTGGAGAACACTTTGCGAAGATTGAAAGTGCAACAATAGAGAGTGGCAGGATATAAATTCTTAACAAAGAACGAAAAGAACGATATGGTCAAGTAATTGTGAGTATAAACGAAAACATGGCATGCAAGCCAAATAGCCCGAAGGGAGCCTAAACTGAAAAGCAAGTAAATGCGAAGTTAAGAAAGGGTTGCAATGTGTTTGTGTGCTTGTGTGTGTGTAGCAAGTACAATTTAAGGATGAGCGATTGAACACAGCACTGAGAATAGTTTCACCTTTTGTTTTGTTATACACTTCCGCTCGACTGCTCGATAATGTCGCAACAATAAGCTAAAGAAGGACATACACGTACGGTAAAAGGATAGCAACAAACGCTTTAAAGACAAGAAATTTACGTACAAAACTAACAGCAAAAGTGTTGTTGCTTGTTATAATTATTGCCATGTGGCCGCATTGATAGTGTGTGTATTATCCTTTATACATTTTGTATGTCCTTTCGTTCGTTTGCTCGTGTGCGCCTAATGAGTAGTTGAGGAAAACGCATATTAAGCCTATCAGTTTGCTTGCATCTTTACTCGAAAATGTTCTTTAGTCCTTTCGTCGTTCATCGATCTAAAACGCCGATAAGCATACATTACGCATGAAAATTGGAATGTAAGCAAGGACATTATACACGTTATATGTGTACAATACGCAAGTCGTTCGGTTCAGTTTGGTTTTTGGGTTTTTAAGTCAAATTTTGTGTTGCGTTTTGTTTGGTTTGGTATATTAAATCAAAGACAAAAGACTGCGTTGAACTTTATTGTGGGTCATGCATGATTTTGTAAGTTTTCAGTTTTGTTGTTATTATTACTATTATTATTATTTCTTGAGGCTAATATCTATAAAAGTATCTTTTGTTTTACTTTATTGTATAAAATTTTTGGTATTGTTTGTTTGTCATCGTTAAGATAGAAATCTTCAAAAGTCATTATGCTTTATATGACTCTATTCGCGTAATCGAAGACGCATACGTATAGAACAGGTTTTTAAGGTAATTGTGCATAGTTTTGTTAAAACTTTAGCGATTATTAGAAGTAATTTTTTTGGGTTGAAATATAACCACGGTGTGTGTGTGTTTGAATAAAGTGGTTATAAAAATTTAAAAGATTTGTTTGGAGAAAAGATAAACAATGGAAGCAGCTCTTCGATTGCACAGAACGAAGTATTATAGAATAAATAATGGATGTGACGAAAATTGCATAGGAATCTTTAGAATTTTTACAAAGTACTTCCACTATAAAGGAAAATGTAATAGTATCTTTTCAGCAGAAACTTATTTTGTATGTATGTATTGTACAACTGTCCGTATATTCATAATTGTCTATTTATTTATTATTAGTCTCTTTAAAATCAACTATTTTAATTCAGTTCCCTTCTTGTATTTTTTGTTAATTTAACGCAATTAAAAATTAAACATTTTTGCGGTATTAATGCTGCCAAACAATAAAAATAACAAAAAAAAAAAAAAAAGAAGCGAAGGAAATGCACACAGTTACAAAAATAAGCCGCAGAGGCACAGTTTATCTCTTTTTCGGACTGTAGATACTTTTTTTATATTTGTCTTCTATTTTTCATGCACACCTACAGCGTAATGAATGCAGCAGTGCAGTTTTGGTGCCTTATTTATTTTTTTTTTTTTGTGTAATTCATTTGCTGGCAATAATGCTGCGCGAAACTTTTCATATATCTCTACCGTTCCAATTGTCCGTCCGTCTGTCTTTCTGTCTACATGCAACCATGTGTTGCTTCACTTTGCAACCAACTGGCGCCGTAAAGTATGCACTTAAAAATCAGAGAGAAAAAAAAAAAGAAAAACTGAAATCAAATAAAAATGGCACGCTTGGCGCCAATTTTTATTTCTTTTACTTGATTTTGTCTGTTTGGTGTGCCTTTCTCAAACCTCTGCCATATCTTCATTATCCATAGCCAGTGTCCTTTGCCTGAAAATGTTTGTACGTTTTTCATATTCGTTTTTTATTTTTTATTTGTGTTGCCGGCAACCACAGCTGAAAATCACGTGAAGCGCTTCGTTCGTTTTTTTTTTGTTTTTTTTTTTTTTTTGTTAACGAAAAAATTGCAAAATAATGCCGGTCAAACTCATTATATATATGAGCTCATATACACAGTCAGACATGCCTTTATACTTATATGTATGTGAGTCAGTATGCAGGGTGCGAAATTACAACAACAACAACAAAAACAACAACAATAATTTCAGAAATCATCATACGTTTGTCGAAAATGTTGCTGTTGCTGTTGTTGATGATGATGACGATGAGGACACAACAAAAGCGGCACATTTAAAAATAATTCGTGAAATAATGCACGCGTAAAGTACGCAAAAAAACGAAAAAAAAAAAAAAAAAATGAAAAAAAAATGTATAAAAAAAAAATGAAAACTGTATAAATACATACAAACCATTAACCAGGATGCAGTAAAACAGCAGCAATAGCAGCTGTTGTCCTGTGAGCCGAACCGGTGCCGTTTTTAACCGGCGCAATTATATGCACAATCAGCTGCAATTGTTGACGTATTTTTATTTTTCCTCGTTTTATTTTTTTATTTTAATTTTTTTTTTATTTTTTCGTTTATTTGCTTGGTTTTATATACAAATTTGAATACGGTTGATAGTTGGTTTGGGTTTGACTGTGGTGTCTGAGTTCATTGAATTGTACACACACACACACATTTTTGGTCAATTTTATTTATTGACCCAAATTATGAATTATTAGCAAATAATTACAATTAGACTGTATACGCGCGCACACACACACACAAACAGACACATTCAATAAATATAAAATAAATGTAATTCTGATAATTTATACGTTTTTACTACTGGAATTTTTGGATACAATAACAGCTGTTATGCAATTTAGTATAGTTTGGCTTTGAGTTTTGATTTAGGCAGTGGAAGTACAATTGGAAGTTTATGCTTAACTCAGAAAGGTGTAGAGATAGATGTGTGAAGTTCAGAGATGACGAATGTAGAAAAAATGATGTAATTGCAATTATTTATCCTTTGCACAATGAGTGCACAGTGAGTACAACTGAATGTTTACTATGTATAATACTTACTCATTTTGCAGTACATAAAGCATGGTTTTCATGGAGGTCACAGTATTTTGAGCGTTCAGCAGGAGTCATCGCTGAACATTGATCAAAAAAAATCATAAAACTAAGATATCACATGATGATTTTGCATTACAACAGTATGTAATCATCATCAATCATCAATCGTTCCATGACACAAAATGCCAAAAATTTTAATAAAATTAAATTAAAATTATAAAAAATATATCATATAATCTTTTCAAAAAAATTTCGAACTCAATCATAAATTATTTAAATTATATTCAAATATGAAAATGATATGCTACAGGTGAAACTCATATGCATGCATATGCATACCCAACACACTCACATACATTGTATATATGCATAAGTAACATATATATTAATACATACATACATCATACATACATATGTATATCATTCATTACTGACAACCATTACCGGCGCCAGATCACCCACGTGTAACTTGTGTTGTAGCCAATTTCATTGTAGTACACATTTGCACAGCGAATTCAGTTTTTTTATTCTTTTTTTTGGCATTTTTATTTTTTATTTTCGCGCATTTAATTTTTTGTTTCGACTTTTTTTATTGCTTTAGTTGTGCACAATAAAACAAAAAAAAAATTTTTAAAATGTTCGCAAAAGAATTCGGGTTTTTGCTGGTTCGGGTTAATATGCCGCCGCACAGCACCCAAACACGATGCGAGTTATATGGAAAAAAAAAACTGAATAAGTTGAATGAAGCCGGCATTTTTGCCGATGAATTCAGCGAGTAATTTTTTTTTTTTGTTGATTTTTTTTTTTTATTTCGTTTTTTTTTTTTTTTTATTTTTTATTATTTTTTTAAATGTATGTCATTGATTTTTAATTATATGTTGTATACTTTCAGGCGTTGTGATTTTTACTGGCAACAGTTTTTTATTTCGCGTTTTTCGGCAATAATATTTACACAACAGCAACAACAATAACAAGGACGAAAAAAAGAGTGTTGAGTGTGCAGTTAACTCGTTGGAAATATATTTAAAAAAAAACACAAAAAAAAGAGAACGAAATATAAATGCATAAAAATGGTCGAAAAAATTAAAAAAATAATAAAATAATAAAAAAAAAAAAAAAAAACGTTCAATAAAAAATGAGCAAAAAAAAAGAAAAATATACAAATAATTTTCATTATCAACGATTATGGTTTGACCTTGAGCAAGGCATCGTATCGTAACGCATGGTATGGCATGGCGAATGAACCTCAATGAATGAGCTGAGCTGTTTTTTCTTTTTTTTTTTTTTGGTGTATGGCATTGGCCCACAACAACGCGTATGAGTAATATGAATGAGTTAATGGAGTCGTAGTAGTAGTAGTAGCAGTATGAGTGTGTTTATGTATATGAGCAATTATATACATATTTGTATGTTTGTGAACTGTTTAATGAAGCGGCATATCGCACAGTCCGGTTTGTGTATATATGAAAAAAAAAAAAAATATAGCCAAATGGGGTCAGGGTACGTCTTTGGTCGCTGTCGACAATTGTCCTTGTACACACACAAACACACACACTCAGTCATATACTATAAATGCATATTATTGTTGTTGTTTTTGTTTTGACCATTATTTGTACACATAATGTACCGCTATAGTTGCAGACTAACGGTACAACATTTATTGTATATTATATGTCTGGCTTACCTCTCTCTCTCGCTCTCTCTCTGTCACTTTTATAGTTTTATTTGTCTGCAATTTATATCATTCGATTTCATATTTTGGTTAATTTTAATTGATTACACGCTTTATATATAGCGAATTTTTTTTTTAAATCAATTTAAATTTATTTAATTTTTTTTATTTTTTATTTTATAATTTTCACTTTTCATTGTACATTTTCAACGCTTTTTCATTGGCAAACAACCTTGTTGCTATTATTATTATTAATACTATTTTCGTTATTATTATTATTACTTTTATTGTTTTTATTTTGTTGTTTTATCTATTTTCAGTTCATTCATTCAATAATTTACTCTATGCAATTGTTTTGTTTTGTTTTTGTTATGCGCAAAGTTCATTGCTATTTCAGTTTTGTATTCATGAGATTAATTTTATTATTTTTATTAGTTTTACATGCAATAAATTAATCAATAAAATGCTTTATTAGAATCAACTCTCTTTATAATTTATGCATTTTAATATTACAAATAAGTCAATCACTTTTTGAACTTTGATTTTTTTAATAAATTACTGAAAAATATTGCGTCATTTAGTTTTGAAGTAGAACTTGGTTTGCTTTGGCGAAAATAAAGAATATGGCTATCAAGCAATAATTTTAGTGCCAAAAATTCAACTTGGAAATCAAGAAAAGGCATGATACATACTATGAAATTACTGAATCATCCATTTCGATGATTAGGAAATGGTTTACTTTATTCTGTTGTGATCATATCGAGTAAAATTGCCCAAAATATATGGTCCAGCGAGGCATCGTCTATAAAATGCATTTATAATTGCTTTTTCCAAAAACTTGCCAGTACTTTTGGACTTGAATATTTTAAAAACACTCTGATTTACAAGGCAAAAAGTTAGCTTCGGTAGAAACGAAACTTAAATACCCGAAAATACATGAAACTTTGGTTTGATATTAAATGACATTAGAATTGTTTTTACCCACTTTGGAGTAAATACATTCAAAAACCTTAAAAATGTGGTAAGTTTGTATGGAGGCTATACGTAAAAATTAGGCGTGCCACCTTGGTTCAAATATACAAAGTGTTTAGTATCAAAAAAAGCTTAAGTTTAAAATTTCATTTCAATATCTTTTAAACTTTCTAAGAAAAACCCATTGCAACAAATGGAGATAGATATACAAACTTTATGGGGTCTACGATGCCTCCTTTAATGCGTTCTACCCTTCACAGATTGTGGCGGGTATAATAATATAAGAAAATAGTTTTTATTTATATATTTATAAACATATGAATGCCATAGGTAGGTACATAGTATACAATATAAAAACAGAGCTAGACATATAGTAGCTGAAGCATACAATTATTTGAATCTAAGCACTTATTGTTTATCAGTAATACGTTTTTTGCCAGGACATTTAATTGTAAGCTCAGTTCCTTTGCGCAAACTGATTTTTACTTTACACTTTAGAGTTTCTCCTTTCTTTTCGGTTAGCTCAACATTTTTAAAGTTGTAAATTGCACCGCCAATATCTTTTTTGTAACTGACTCAATCTTGCCCATTCTGTATTTAATATTAAAAAATAATATTTAAAATATTTAAATAAAAAACAAAAAATTGAACTCGATTTTTCCAATAAAATAAATAAAACTCACTTGTACTTGGGTCCAGCGCCTTTAGCGAGTTTAGCTAACGATTTCCTTAATAATATTTTGGCCACAGTAAATTCTTTGGCACCTTGTTGATATTCTTCAGTAGCAGAGTTCGCCAAAGCGATTAGAGCAAACAGAGCCACACTGAATAAAAGAAAAATTTTTAAATTTAACATTTCGCAACGTTGAGATACAAAATGGTAGTGATTCTAGAACTTCGTTATACGTGTTATTGAACGCTATTTTTGTGGATATTAGTTACGGAATATGCTGTATTAAATTTTTATTAAATTAATACAGTTTCGTTTTGTTTTTTTTTTTTTAAGTATACTAACGAGGGCAATTTGATAAGTCAGTGATTTGTTGAATACTTCAGATATTTTTTTCCTATTTTTTTTAGTTCGATCTCAAAATAAATTTTCTTAATAAAACAAACTTGCCAACAGAACAAACTTGGCCTTTCTTGGTGCACCTTCGCAGCCATGTCTCAGTCACGATTCCGAAATGGTTTAGTAATTCACTTAAACATCACTCGGAACAGTTGCTTTAGGATATTTCACAAAATTGTATTGTTTTTTTGTCTAAAAACAACGAAAAAAAAAAACAATCTAATCAAGATTTGAACTGCATATCAAATGCATTTACAATGCATTTCGTTGTTAACGAAAATTTGTAACAATAAAATTGCAGCAAACAACAACAACAAAACGAACAACAATTGTTACCAAATTTTTCGAGATTGCTATTTATACTTACTTCTTACTTTTAAAAACAAATTTTGCAGGCAATGTTTCATTTTCTTTCAGGGAAAAAAACAATACAAATACAAAAATCAGACGTCTTTATGTGTTGTGTGCTGTTGTTAATAGCACCAAAAAACAACAAAACAACAAAAACCTTAAAAAAAGAAAACTTTTTAATTTGTATGCAACTTGGCTGGTTTTTCTAGTCAAATACAAACAAGTTATTTCGGGGGCAAGCAAAAAGAGTAGAAGAAGCATAACCGAACAAATGCATTTCATAGCAATTGCAAAATGCACTTTTTCGACTGAATTGCCTGAATGAAGACGGAAGAATGGAAGTAAGGATACTCGAGTATGAGATTGTCTGTAAGTTTGTATGAAACTGATTGGCAGAGTTTTCGGCACATGTCGAAACTTTGCTATATTCACTTTTGTTTGTTTTTTTTTTTTTTTTTTTTTTTGTCGACATTATCGACTTTTGTCTGATTTTTTTGTAATATTCACTGACGTTGTTGTACTTATTATGTGTATGAAATTGTTGTTGTCTATTTTATGTGGGAACGTCTGCCAGACAAACGCAATTAAACTGTGCCGCCTCATACCACAAACACACACACACACACACACACAAATTTTGGTTTCTTTGTTTTTGCAGTGCCTTAATTTTGAACTGCAAGGAATGCAATTTCATTTAAGCGAAAAATGTTTTTTTTTTTTTGGGCAACTTTTAAATTGCATTTTACGAAAATGTGCAAGAAATGCATTAAGTTTGCAAAATGTTATAATCAGCCTTGAAGTATGCAATTAGTTTTTGCTAAAAAGTTTTATGGCGTCATTTTGCTTTTGACTTTAATTAGAAATTCGTTTTTATTTTTTTTGATTTTTTAGATGATTTTAAGTAGAAGAAAGATTTTTAAAGGAATAAATTAAATAAAAATAAAATAAACGAGCAGCATGCAAAATATTAAGTTATAAAAACCTAAATTGCGTGCAAAGATAAATAAAAAAAAAAAAAACTAAAAATTCTAAATGACGCAATATCTTGACCTCAAAAGCACAATTACATGCTTAAGTTAAGTAAGCTATTATCCAAGCTAAGGTGTGACTTAAGAGTTCAGTACTGTCTAATTGAATTTTTCGCTTTAATGTGTATGTTTGTGTGTCGACAACACTTTTGACCAAATTAACACGAAAGCAACAAAAAAAAAAAAAAAATGCGAGAAGAAAGCCCCAAAGGATTCGAAGACGATGACGCCGTTAAGTCAACGACAATGACCGCACCTTTGCTTTGTAAACACGTGTGGCATACTAATCTAACAAAAACACAAACATACGAACAAAGAGCGACATATGTATGCAAATATAAGTTAAGAAAATACATATACCAAAGAATTTCATTATCCTTATCATTTGGAATGTATTGTATGTAGGCAAGACGACGCCAATGTGACTTGGCGTCAACAGCACACAAAAAAAACAACAATGAGACAACAAAAACGTTTAGCAAATAACTAAGAACAACATCGTAAAATACAACTAAACAGAACTGAACTGCATGTTCACATATCCTTCACGTTTTTAATGTCCTTTAAGCTTGTTGCTGTTCTACTTTAATTACAAATAATTTTAACACTACTTGACTCACTCACTCACTAGCGTCATTGTCTCCTGAGATATTTCTGAGTGGCACACGCGTGACACTCCTTGCACACACACACACACACACATATATACTTAGCACTATTCGCACACACACAGCCAAATATAAAAATTATTTGCATTTTTTTTTTTCGTACGTTCCTTTGTGTTTTCTTTGCTTCAAGTTAACTATTTACATAAGCTGACATAAATACTCAGTGTCGTCGTCGTCGTGGTCGTCGTTGTTGTCAACACTGTTATCCTTTCTTTGTGCGTGTTCTGCGTTGTCCTTTTATGCCTTTTGCAAACAATACAAGTTGACTTTTATCCAAGCATATAATTATTAACAACAACCTTGCCTTTTAGTTGTTATTTTCTGTTTTTGTTTCTGTTGTCACGAAATGTGTTTAATTGAAATTGAAATTGAGTTTGCCTTGTTAAACGCATTTAGCTGAAAATGTGCTTATGGAATTTGCTTGATTAGCTAATTTTGTTTATCATTTTGGCTTTTTTTTTAACAGAAAATACTTTTGGTTGTAAAGGAGAAACACAATTCCAATACTTTTTCTCATTTCAATAGCTGAGATTGTTTGTGGATTGCGAGTATCTTAAATGTTCTGTTACGCTCTTACAATACAGATCGCTACAATATTAAGTCATTACTTATTTGTATCTCAACGTTGTAAAATGTTTAGTTTCGGTCTTAAAACTTTTATACTATTCGGTGTTACGCTTACTTTCATTGCATTAGCAAATTCTGCTGATAAAGAATTTGAAATAACTGGCAAAGAATTGTCAGCGGCCATTAAACTATTAAAGAAAACGCTTGAAAAAAATCTCAAAGAAAAATGGACCCAGCGTCACGTTAGTATTTATATTTATCTTTTTTAATACGAGTTCAAAATGATACTTTTCAGAGAGAGAACTCGCGACACAGTTTGAATGAATATGTTAAGCTGAAGTTAATTTTTTATATCTAATATTTTTTTTTTTTTTTTAACAGTTTAGCCAAAGTTTACAGAGTTACGCGTCAAAATGTTGAACTTGCATTATACAGATTCTATGTTGATCTAAAATTTGGAAATATAACAAACGCTTGCAAGGTGAAAATCTTAGTGAAAAAAATAGATTTTAGTGTAAAGGATGTTGTTATGACTTGCATTGTTGAAAAACGTTTTAAGATTAAGGTTTAAGTTGAATGCATTCATTATAAATAAATGAAATAAATAAATAAACTTATACATAAAGTATTGTCTTCTGATTCTTTCTCAACAGTAGACCCAAGTCCAGCCGAATATGCTTTGGCGTTGGAAGTTCAAGTGCCTCAAAAGTAAAGTGGCTTTAAAAATTCAAAATGGCGAATCCCAAAATGAAGGCTTAATGAAAGAAATCGCTCGGAACCGGATTAAAAAAAAATTGGTTAGCTTACCTATCGACTTTCCAATCGATCGACTTTCTAATTCAGCTATGTATCTCTCTGTCAAAGAATTGTGTATCTGTCCTGGAGGTCTGTGATTAAAATTTAATCCGTTGCATTCAATGAACGAAAAAAAAAGGTTTTGCATTGCGCAGATTTGTTTTTATTTATTTTTTTTTTAAATATTTTTTTAATATTTTATTTTTTGGCAAAGCAAAGGGTTTGCCCACAACAATTTTATATTGAGCTTTACCATTGAGTTACCATTTTTATGTTTATACTCTTTGATTCATGGTAGCACTCTGTAAATAATATGCATGACTGATGAATTAATACGGGTGATAAATGTAATTCACTTTGTATTTTTTTAATCTAGACAAATATTATAAAGAGAAAAGATTTGAATGTTTGCTTATTTGTAGAAGATAATCTTCGAAACTACTCATTCGGTTTAAAAAACTCTGATATATTGAATATAATGGAATTCCAGAATGAACATAGGCTATAGATTATCCATTCTTGATCACAGAATTTTTAAATTGAATGAAATTATCTACGTTCATTTGTCTGTTCGTAAGCAGTATGAAACCATTTTTCTGGGAGACTACAAACTACATTTTTCCATTCCCATTTTTGAAAACTAACTCAAGTTTTGGGTTTTCATCTTAAAACTTTTTTGTTACTTAATCTAAAAACATGAATCTAAAGCATCTGTTTTGAATCAGACATTTATTTTATATGACTCCTAAGTTCCATAATTTGAAGTACTTTTCAGCATTTGCTCATCCTGCCCTTTTTAACAATTGTCCCGCTTGTACCACTTTTTTGCTTCAATTGAAAATATATAAATTCAGTTGAACATTAAAAATGTAAAAGCAATATAAAAGATTGATGTATACATACATGTGTACCATATATAAAACATATTTTTATTTTTGTATTTATTATTTTATTTTTAATATTTAATAAACTAAAAAAACAAAACAAAAACTGTACCTAGGCATCTTTTTGCAAATGTTGCAACTTTAGTCAACTTCACACTCAGTTGCAATTTTGTAGTAGATGCAACATAGGCGATTGCTTGCGGCAATGCGGCATAAAATAAAAAAAAAATCTGAAAATATATATGAAAAAGGTCTTAGACAGGAAAGGAAATGGCAAGAGTATAAAAATTAATACGACTTTGTGTCCATTGAGCAAAAGGCGGAAGTTGTACAAAGTTATGCCAGGGGGGAAGGTGTGATACTAGAGATATATACTAGAGATGGCTTGAGTTTTGACTGCTACAGCAACGAAAACAATGCCAAAATGAACGACGACAAATGATAAACGTATTGACAAAGTAGTTGGCAACATACACACATGTAAAAAAAAAACAAAAATTTAAACAATCTACAAACTTTTACGCGGAAAAAAGTGCATTTTACCCATTTTTAGCTGCAGTCTACTGCACTGACATGTTGCAACAACAACAACAAAAGCAGCATCATTCAAAGCAACAGCAGCCGTGTTCGTGTTGCAATTGCAGTTTTTTTTTTTTTTAATTCATCCAACTCAAACTCTTGACTGATAGACATAGAGAAATGGACAGATTTGGACGTGCAGACGTGCGGACAGACGGACAAACAGATAGACAGACAGATGGACGGACAGACGGACGGACATTGAACGGTAGGCGGAGCATTTTTGTATTTTTTGCGTTGTTTTTCAAACGCAAGCGCGCATTTTTAATGCAACTCAAATACACACACACACAATCACATTGATGTATCTGTACATTTACACATACATACAAACTTATATGCAGATACAATATACAAATACATACTCAAACTCGCGATTTTTATTTCTAGTATAAGGTATGCAGTCAGGCAGGCTAACAGGCAGGCAGGTGGCTGCAGTTTTATAAATATGAACACAAAACATTGAGAAAAAGTGTGGAAAATTTTGCTAGCTGTGCAACATTTTTGTCGCGAAAATGACGTACATGTGTTTGCGTGTCTCTCTGTATGTGTGTGTGTAAGTGAGAGCGCTAGAGTATTGCATGCTGCAAAATGCATTTTGTGCATTCTGCCAAATGCGGGCTTAGGGTTTTTTTTGCTTTTGTAATTTAATGGTTGTGATCCTTTTTTGCATTCTTATTCGCTGATTACACTCACTTCACTGCATTGCGTGTATTTTCTCAAAATTTTATAAAAGTCTTTTTTGTTTATTCATTTTTTTTTGCTTATATTAAAAAAAAACATTCCATTTTGCAAAGTTCAAGGTTTTCAATGCATTAAATATTCGCAAACGTAAAACAGTGCATGCAGTGTTGCTGAGTTTTTTCTATAATTTAATTATTATAATTTTTGCTTTGATGCGTATATTAATTTTTTTATATAAAAAAGAACATTTCAATTTATCTGAAAATTAATTTAATTGAATGCTATGAAACAATCTGCCGAATCATAACTGGGTAGAGACGCAACTTTTGTATTATAATTACCCACAAAGCAACAATTGCTTTCGAATGCTTTGTTGGAGCATATTGATTACGTAATCTTCGATCTCGCCTCGTCTGTCCAACCCTCTCTCCGTTCATTTGTATGTTAAAATCTATATAATATACCGGCTATAAGCATTACTTCCGTTCAACCCATTTTGGTATACCATTCGTATATTTGTTATATTATTTTGATTCGAGTTCTCCAGAATATATAAAAGACTTAAGTCATTGGGTATTTTTAAATCTTTTTATAGCCTCTAAGACAGAAAAAGAAATGGTCGAATAGACGGACTTAGCTTTTGCACGACTACTTTCGTCTCCTTTAGCCTATTGTATGCTCCTAACTACAACCATAATTACCTCGTCTTTTTAAGATCCAAGGACCATTCACCTTCTACCATTTTTTATTTTCGAAGATGTTCATTTAATATCTTTATAAACAGTTTTCTCTAAGTGCTTAAAGTACAAACCATTCAAAGTGTTTGACATCCTTCCGAAAAAAAAAATAAACAACAAAATCCTTATTTGCTGAGTAGCGAAAAATAAAAATAGAAGCAGAACACAGTTGAAGTTTTAGTGTGAGAAACACGTTCAGTTCTCGCACATAAGCCAAGCGCGACATCAATTGACATCAACATGCACATTCCATATTTGGACAAAATGTGGCGGCAAAATCCATGACGTTAAACCGGACCATTGCATGCGGCAAACAAGTGTATCGTGTCAAGTGATGGATATGGAGTTTATTGTAGAATGAGCGATATGGGACTGATTGCATTTGCCGTTGCTGCTGCTGCTGATGCTGCTAGAAATGATGCAACTGCATTGGGGCAAAAATGTTCAAATGGACTTTTGCTGTTGTCGTTGTTCTATGTGTTTTTTTTTGCAGCTGTCGCTTGCACATTTTTGGTACACCGCCCAATATCCTTGTTTAGTTTTTCGCGCAATTTTACGCGTTGCAGTTTTATTTTTTCGCTTTTTTTTTTTGTGAATATTTTGCGTGTGTCCAGTGCAGCATCGAATGGTCGCGTTGTCGCATTCTATACATATGGAGATGAGTATATTATCTATATAGAACTTTTGTTCTATGTACACTATTCAAATGCAAGCACAGTGCAACTTTGCACCAGTAAATACCAACAGGGAATATGCAAATGCAACAGCATCATCATCATCGTAATCATCATCATTATTATCAACATTCAGTGGCTTGGCTGCACCAGTTGCAGTGGCTTCAGTGGTTGCACCATCAACTAAATATCCATTCTAGAGTATTCTCGGGGTTTGAAGTTTTTTTTTTTTATTTTATTTTTTTTGTTAGTGCAACTGCGGCAATTGTATATAAACAATATTTACTTATATATGCATATCTATATACCCATACATTTATATATAAAATATAATAAATATGTATTTATGGTAAATATGTATAAACGTTTGCACTTTGATTGATGATTTTTACCACAAAGGTTGTCGTTCATTAAATTTCGATCAAGTTGCTTTTTAACTAATTGCACTTCACAGCTAATATTTTAATAATAAACAAATGAAATCAACTTGCATCCTATTTTTTTTTTATAAATTTAATAAAATATATTTGTCAGCTAGTAGGTATATAAGTGACGCATTTATATATGTAATTATATTTATTGTCAACCTCTTTGTCAGCTATAATAGAGTCGTCTTGTAGCCCTGACATGTAGCTGACAATGTAATTATAATTTCATTTTCATTGCAATCACAACAAATCTATTGTTGGGGTATTTTAATTAAAGTAAACAAATTTTACATAATTCCGAATGAATATTAAAATATTAGATACAAATGAAAATAATATTCTGTAATGTAAGAAAAAAAAATATACTAAATTTATGGGAACAAGGGAACTATTTATACAATTCTATACCAATTCTTCACAAAAGGTACAACAATACAATGATCTGTCACTGAAGAATATTCGCATATAATGGAAAATATTTTTTGAATGATCTTTTGGAAACAGTTTCAATTAAAGGCGATCAAATGGCGATTGCATATTTTCTAAGGTCTAAGCTTTGTGTTAAGATCATGTGGCGACGCAATAGGCCTCCTGGCCTTAGTGTTGCCCTAAGTCACGCTAACCTTACCATATTAAATTATTAATTCTAGTAAATATCAGACGATAGACAAGACAGGGAAATTGCAGTTAAGACAACTTAAAATAAAAACCATGAAATTGAACTCTATGGAGACTTTGACTAATATGAATAAACCGATTAATATTTAGACGACCATACAGATAGACGATGGAACAGGGAGATAAAAGGAACGGACGGACATGCAGACAGACAGGTTAAATGACCATCAACGTATGAAAAAACATCGGTTTTTTATAAATAATCCAAGCCGCTATTCTGCACCTATGTGATTTTGCCTACTCGGCAGTACGAAGTCTTAGTGTACAGACGGACAGACAGAGGGGTGGTCAGACGGACAGATGACTGGACAGTCGGACTCATTCAAGAATTATCAAGAAGCTGTACACTTCCTTTTCACTTAACACGAATGCTAACAAGAAAGAACGCTGAAGTCGAGTATGCTCGACTACAAGATACCCTGTACCCAATCTATATGTACCTTAAGTTAGGTTCTATTTGACTACCATACATCATTGAATTGGATTTTCATAGAAAAACTTAAAAATCGGGTATATCTTTGATTGGGTTTATACCTAAAATTTTGTTGGGCCTACCCATATTGGTCTATTTCATTGGGACTATCATAGACATAATTTATACTAAATTCAAATTTTCTAGAATAAAAAGCAATGACGTTTTTATGCAAAAACCCAAAATTTTGGGGTACATTTGTATGGGGGGTACCTTAAAATGGGTCTAGAGAAAAACCGTTTGTAAGTGCACATTGACGGCCTAGGGAGAGTCTAAGTTTCAATTTTGAAAGCTCTACCTCTTATAGTCTCCGAAATAATCGTTTTCATACGGCAGACAGCATGACAGACGGACAGACGGACGGACAGACAGACAAAGCTAGTTCGACTCCTTCCAATGCTGATCAAGAATATATATACTTTATGGGGTCTATCTTGCCTCCATCTGTCTGTTACATACATTCGCACAAACTTAATATACCCTTTACCCTTTGGGTACAGGGTATAAAAATTATAAAACATGCACTGAATTTGTAATTGTTCTCCAATTTCAATTATTAATATTCTATTTTAGCCAATCTAAACCAATCTATCTATGTTATGACAAGAAAGACTCTTTGTCCTTTACACTCCTAAAGCCCCAATAGAAATCCAAATCTAGAATTGGTATTAGTAGTATTCTTTTATTAACTTAATCGCATTCACAAGTAGTGAAACTCATTAACTTAATCGCATTTAGTGTAGCCTTTTTAATTATTTTAAAATAAAAGTCAATCTAAAACTAAAACAACAAACAAAAACAAAAACAAAGAAACAACGCCATTCCCTTTCATTTGTATTACATAATTCACAGACATTACGCGATAGACCTTTTGGTATTTATGTATCTAAAGCAGCGACTTATTAATCCCAATGCTGTTTTATCTGCCAATCTTTGAGTATAAAATACGAACATTACTATACGCAAAAAAAAAAAAAAACTCTATGCAATTTCTCATACTAGAAAAATAAAAAATAGATAGTCAAAATGCATTCTTTTCAATATAAAATACAAATACATACAGCAACGACTGACACTACATACCAAATATCTAGTAGAGTTATACATAGGAAGCGAAAGGCAAAGCAAAGTCAATAACCAATGCCATCGATAACATTATAAATGTCTATATCGTAGAATCGGGTGTCTGATATGCTGTCTATTTATAAAGGCACGAGAGTTGTATTTGTATTTTTGTAGAGTTACATGCATGTGTGGGTAGCGTACATAAGCCCTGTATCTAAAGAAAAAGAGGGGGAGAAGCATATAGCGTAGGACTAAACATCAAACCATAAACGAAAGCAATACTAACACACACACACACAAGAGCAATAAGCACAACTACAACTACAAATGCTGTACTAGACAGCATACTACATGGCATATGAGTAATATACGAGCAACATGCAATTGCAGTCGTTGTCATGCTGCTGCTGCTGCATACAAATTGCATTCATTTCATTTGTATTGGTAGCAGCTGCAGCATACATTTAGGTGCTCACCCACAGCCCCACATACACACATACACACGTGTACATATATCTCTCTTTACACAGTGCAGTATTATAGTTCATGTCACCTAGCTTAGTTCAGTTTGGCATATGTACACTGCACGTACTATGTGGCATGCATTCTCACATATATTTTGCTATTATAAAGCTTTACTTGGCTGTGTAGTATGACTGCAAAATTTTATTTATTCTTTTGCGCTGTGTAGTAGCGCTGTGTAGTTTTGGATAGAATGCAAAAACATTTTGCTTTTGCCGGTCGCTCCATATTTTTTCAACGTATGTTTTCATGTCAATTTTTCATTGCATATTTTCGGGAGCACACACAAAATGCAGGCATAGAGTTGTCACATAATATTAAATAAAAGCTACAAACCTTCTTTCACTTGATTGTGTCTAAAAATATTCACAATCCTTGGAAAACTTTTCAAATAAAAAGAGTTTAAATTTGGGAAAGTACCGCTGATGCATCCACTAACCGTGCCCAGCAGTGCCTTTCTAGTGGTTGAGAAAGCTACTACGTGCAAAACACTCTTTAATGGAGAGAAATTATGCAGTCAGCTGAGCATTTCGGATCCAGCGAATCGGAGTTGAACTTTTTATGTTACAAGTTTAAAGGCATACTGCATCTACAATTTCTTGACGAGTTTTATTCGACGATAAGCTTGGCAGCAGTATCCGAATCGACATTTCTATGAGAACGTTTACTATTCTTTTTTTATATAACCTGGCAACTCTATCATTATGCATTTTTCTCGAACAACTCACATGCAATTGCGTTAAAACTCAAACTTTTAGCATGACTAGTCGCAGTACAAAAATAAATATGGGCCTAAAACTGCATAAATATATAAAACCAATACAAAAGAAATCGACAACAATTGTTGTTGCTGCAAATGTAAAAATGCACAAAAAGAATATAAAAAAAAGTTAAATAAAAAAATCGTTGCATACACGCAGGGGCATCTGCATTTTGTTCATTTATTTCGCAATGAAAAAATTTTCATGAAAAAAATAAGAAAGAAGTAGATGGAAAGGCTAAATAAAAAACTTACTAGTGTTAGTGAGCAAAGCAAAAAAAAAAATACACCAAACGAAATTCACAAAAAACACAAAACAGCGCAATAAAACCAAAAGGGACACATTTACGTTCGTGCATTGCAAAAGTGTCTGCAGAACAATTGAAATGCACCTCGTTTGTATTTAGAGGCAACAGTAAATGATGAGTACTGATGTGATTAAGGCTGTATAACGGTGGAGAGTTAAGCGGAACAAAAAGAGATTTACGTTGCGTTTAGTCGTCTTTTGGAAGTTCGAGTTAGGAGCTACATCGATGTTACTGGACTGTATATGTAGTACGTATGTCCTGACCAGTTGCATGAAGATAGTATAGAATGCTAGGTTTGATTTAAAAGTTTTGAATATTTTTCACAACAGAAAATCATTGCTAAAATCAAACATTTAAAAAAAAAAACTTTCTTGGGTGGAAACGCACCTTCGCTCCATTTATGTTCATCCTGATGTCCTTAAGAAAGCTAATTTTTGTACAGTCGTACAGTCAAAGTGTACGTTCGAGAGAAGTATCCGCCTAGTAGAGTTGCCCTTTAGGACAAATTTTGGCAATGTATCAGTGTTTTAGTTTCTAGAATATATAACATTTTAAAGCAGACCTTAATCCGAAGGCTACTAGGCGTCTAGTTAGGTAGCATGTAG
Organism: Leucophenga varia; assembly: GCA_018903435.1. Classification (NCBI taxonomy): domain Eukaryota; kingdom Metazoa; phylum Arthropoda; class Insecta; order Diptera; family Drosophilidae; genus Leucophenga; species Leucophenga varia. The sequence continues at coordinate 27,978 of JAEIFJ010001427.1, forward strand.
GTATGCTAGACGTAGCAGATACAACGCATTCTCTTTGCACAAAAAAATACTCTACTCTGCAGCTCTATCAACACCTCCGTCTATCTACCTAAAGCAACACCGAACTCAACGATTCCATTCCGTTGCTGCCTATATACAACAATATTAGATGCTGCTCTCCTTTTTTTTTTTTTTTTTTTTTGTTTTTGTCACTGTGTATAGGCTGCGTTAGGACTACGCAGTAAAAAACGCGTTTTAGGCGCGCAATTTTGCAACTGTATTAAATGCGCCTCGTACGTATATATACAATATATATATACATTTTTTTATTTCACTCGATTGAAACGCATCGACGTCGACGCGACGTTATATGCTGACGCAACAAAACGCTGCTAGCATGCAGCGCAACACAACACAGCAAAGCGACGCATATGTGCATTGCGTATCATGGAATGGGAGACTATTTGGCGTTGCATACTTTTAGGCGGAAATTTTTAGGCTTTGCTGCAACTTGTGTCGTTGTTGTTGTTGTTTTGTTGCCGTTGCAAAAAAAATTCATTTTTCATGTGTATGTGTGCAGCTAGCCTCAACTAGTTCATAGCTGCGTTTATGTATACGTCTGGACTTGGACTTGGGATTGAGTTGAGTTGAGTTGTTGCATATAAATGTCTGAATGTATGTATGTGTATATGTGTGTGTGTGTACATACAACTCGTCGCGCTTTGTTTTGATTTTTCGCGAGTGAGCGCGCGATATGTGCTATTTATGCAATGTGAGTTGAAATCATTTTTTTCGTTTCGTTTTTTTTCGTAGTGAATGTGTGTGTGTGTTTTGCCATATGTATTTGTTGTGTATATATAGCTGTATGTGTGTGTTTTGCCATTTTATCAGCCAAAACCAACGACAATTCTGCGCTTTATTTTTTTTCGCGTATAGCACTTTCAACATCAACAACGTCATCATCATCAGCATCATCATCATCAGCAAAAGCATCAGCAGCACCAGCAGGAGCAGCAGCATTCAGTACGTTTTGTCGTTTTTAAACCTTCTATACTAGTAACAAAAACATCATCATTCGCAACTGGACAACTACACAACACATTAAAAAAAAAAAAACAAAATGAACATTTTTTTCTACTAAAACGCCATGCCGTCGCCGTCGCCATTTTATCGCGGCAACGTTAACGCCAGCGTACGTCGACGGCAACAAAAGGCAAAATTTAGCAACATCGTCGACATCGTCAACGTTTTGGCTGTCGTCGTCAACAACAATTTTTGTAAAACATTGCAACAGAAAACTGCTAAACGCGAAACAGTTGCGGCGTTTTTTCTGACTTAGTACGGCAGGCAGGCAGGCAGGCAATCAGGCAGTCTTCGAAAAACGCTTAAAAACTTAGAAACTAAATTGCAGTAATAAAAACTTTAAACGAAAAGAAAAGAAAAAATATCGTAAATTTTAAAACTCTAAAAAAATCTTAAGAAGAAGAAATCATGTCTTTAAGTGAAAGTGTTGTAAAGTGTTTAAAAATTTAAATTTTCTTAAAGTGTTTTCAGAAAAAAATACCAAAACTATGTAAAAGTTAAAAACTAATTTCAAAAGAATTTAATTTAGTTCAATTAAAAAAAAAAAAAAAACAAAATTAAAAACCTTTTAAAAAATTTATTTAAAATAATTTCTCAAAATTTTCTTCAAATTTTCCAACGCTTCAAAAATGTTTTACAACAACAACAACGCCGCAACACTAACAACTTCGTCGTCATCATTGCCATCGCCGCTGCTGTTGCCGTTGTGCATTAAGGCTGCACACGCACACAGCGCTGCCCATTTTCTTAATGCTATAAAGCCGCCATCTTGAAGTGCTTAAAGAAAACAAAAAGAAAAAAATGTGACAAATTAATAAAAAATAAATAAAAATGTATTAATTTCATTTCACTTAAACCGAATACCGTATACCGTACCAACAGCCAACAGCAAAGAAAATAGACACAAAAACAACAACAATAAACAAGACTTGAAATATTAATAATTTATTAGCAAAGCAACAATAAAAAAATAAACAAACAACAACAACAACAAAAGCAGGCAATTCTCAAAGCTCAAAAGCTAAGCAAAGCGTAAATAACTTCCATAGAAAGCTAAAAAAAATAATATAAAAACCGGCAAAACCCATTTTTATCAACAGAAGCAAAAAAAAACCGTTTTCAAAAAACAAAAAAAACCCAACAAAATCAAAACGTCTGAATTTAAACTTTCTGGCAAAATACTTAAGTTTTGATCTATTTAAGAAAAACACAAAAAAAAGATCAACCACTTTTCGACCGTACTCACACACAACGTTTTGAACATCTGGCAACACCATTCACACGAAAGTTCAGGTCAACCATACGCGTTTCAAAATATTCTGGCAACATTGCAATTTTCTGGCTTCGATAAATTTTAAATAAATTCAGACGTTCGTTTTATCCAAATTTTATTTGAAATTTTTTTGTCAAAAAAGAAAAAAAAAGAAAAAAACACAAAATTTGCATTTATTTTTGCATTTTGCAAAAATTTTTTCGGCATAAGAGGAGCAAGTAGTAGCAGAAATTTATAAATAAAAATTAAAAAAAAAAGTAACAAAATTAACTAAATTTAACAAAATTGTAACTACGAAATTACCTGAAAAATTTGACAACAAAAAAGTCTTTAAAAAACGAGCAAAATTTTTAGAAATTAAAAAAATATTTAAAATTAAAAAATTAAAAAATCAAAAAATGTTATATTTTATACTAAATTGCGAAATTCAAAGAGATTTTAGCGCGAGAGAAACAAACACAAAAAAAAAAAATTTAACTAAAAATTATGATGACAAAAAAGTATATCAATAATTCTTGTGATGTGATATTTTATATGTACTTTTATTTAAGGGTAAGTAAACCAACTGCTTACATTTTATTTTTATAATAATTTATAGTTTGTAAGATCTTTTTTTAAAAGATACGAAAAATTTGAATTTTAAAGAAATTATTTATTTGAACTAAAACTCAAGTTTTAAAGTTTCTAAAAATTTATCGATAATTTGCAATACTGCATAATAATCGATATTATATCGATAAATGCGCATTTGCAGTCGAACAGTTCCGACGGCAGTTAGCAAAAGGAAGCAATGACATTTTTGTATTTTTAGCAAAAGAAGCTTTAGTCTTAAGCAATGAGAATTTTTAGATTACGCAATGATTTGCGTTTTTAACAGGACTCCATAAAAAACAAGTTTGGTCCTCTGAACCTCTATTGATTTATTTAAAGCTGCTTGGAAGCCGCAAACTAACTAGTAGGAATCTTATCTTCAATGGTCCAAATTCGAACCTTTTTTTTCGATATTCTTCTAGGCTCGCTTGTAGTTTACTTCCATCTTTAATAGCTTTCGAATGTTTAGCCCATCTCCAAAGCTTTCTAAGCCTACCCTAACCCATGATAATTAGCCAAAAACAAACCGATCAACACAAATTTAAGTCCCATTCCATGTGAAACGAAGATTTCATTTTAAAAATCAAACCTAACCACTAAAACAATATCGAATATACAATATCGATAATAACCTTTCTGGATCCCAAACCCAAACCAAACTTCACTGATTCCCGTCGGAAATTGGCTTCTCCTGACATATCTTGCATTTGACGTATCACTGAATACAGCTCCTCTTCCTCCGCCTCCCTCTTGTTTTTAATGTATTTATGTATACAATTTTTAATCTTTATAATTTGCATTTTTAAGATAAAATTAGTTTCTTATTCTTCGTATTTATCTTAAAAACAGTAATATTGGTAAAAATTAAAAAAAAAATTCAAATAATCAAATCAAAGTTCACAAAAGTTTAGTTATATATCGAAATTTCGATATTATATCGATATATTTTTTATATCTTTTTTTTTATATTTATTTTTATATTTTTTTTCCAAGTTTCTAAGACCATATTTTTTTATAGATCTTCTTTTTGATTTGAAAAATGGTTAAATTTAATGGCTAGCAAATTATCGATATATCACTCTAATCGATTTTTGAAGAGTATCGATAACGATTGATATTTTTCAAACTGTTCTACTCCAATTGTAAATACCCTATACACAATGTAAAGCAAGTAAAATGATGAATGTAGCTACTTTTTCGTGAAACTTGATAGTAGCGTGCTAACCAATTATCGTCCTTATTTTGACTTAGACAAGCCTCTCAAGGATATAAAGTCTACTTAGAACTCAATAAATAAGATAAGTAGCATATTTGTGAAAGTCGATAAGAAGCATTAAAGTTCAAGCCATGAAATTGTTCCAAGTGTTTCTTCATTTAAACAATATTATAAAAACTTAGATTCCAACTTTTTCAAAGAACATCTCGAAAAACTTATCCAAAAAATGTCCTATTCCACATTTGCAGCTCCATTTCATATGGAAACATTTTCGAAAAACGCGGCGGCTGCGCTAGACGATGTATGAAGTTGATGATAATTAAGTGTAGCCATAGCCAATGTATGCAGTAACTGCCGACCCTCTCTGTAGCCCACAAGCAAAAAGTTGCAACTGCAATGATGAAGACGATGACGATGACGAACGAAGTTGCCGAAGTTGCAGAGTGCAATGATATACTAAAAAAGTACTGCATTGGTATTGGTAGCGTAGACGTTTAGTTGTAGTAGTTGGTTTTTTTTCCTTTTTCTATACAATTTGAACGCATACAAATGCACTTGCAGACAGATAGACGGACCGTCGGACGGAGACGTACAAACAATGTGCAAGAAGGCTTACTACGGCACATAATGTAAACAAGAACATGCGCAATGATGCTAAAAACATTTCCCCGACAGGAGAAGCAAAATTGTATGCAATACAAATACATAGAAGGGATAGAGATGAGTAGGAGTAAGGAGTAAGTAGGGAAGCAAGGACAAAAGTGCAGCTGTATGCGTATGCAGCAACATAAAAAGTAAATAGAAGAAAGAGTTTGTAGCAAACTTGCCACAGTTTAGATAAACCAAAAGAAATTTAACTGAGCGTAGGAGAAAGCTATAAAAATATATGACAGAGTGTTGAGTAAAAGAGAGAGAGAAAGAGAAAGAGCGGAACGTAGAGAGAGAGAGTGTGTAAAAGTGAGCGTGAGTGCAATGTTGTCGCCTAAAAGTATGCAATAATTGCACAGGCAATGCACTTGCATTTGAATGCGCTCTTAAGCTGTGTCTATATAAGCGAGTGTGTGTCTGTGTGTGTATGTCTTGTATATAGGCAGCCATTACTTTTTGTTCGTTTTTTGTTGTCTCTTTTCGGCTTATTTTTAGAATTTGACGACGCGCTTTCTCTCTTTCTCACTGTTAGCGGCGACTTCTTGATACTCACACACACACGATGCTCCGGAAAGTATGCAATGCATTTTATTTACATGCAGTTGACCATTTTTAACTCAGACTCCCAGCCATGCTGCATACGCAGCACGTGTAGCAAGTAGCTGTCGTAAATTGTTTTTTTCTTTTTTCTCTTTTCCTTTTTTTTTTTGCTGGCCATGATTTTTCCATGCGTAGATGTGGGTTTTGGGCAAGATTTACCATTGCTGCTGCTGCTGATACAGCGACAGCTACTGCTACTGCCACTATCTGTTGAGTATGAGTTCCTGTTGCGTTTGCTTGTTGTTGCAACTTATATTGCTGCATTTGCTGTGTTGCTGCTGCAACTTGTACTTCTTCGTCGTTCGATGTGTATTGACTTGGTCTGGTGTGCGTGCAATGTGCGTTATTTGTATATAACATATTGGCGACTGCAATTCATATGTGTAGTACTTCCCCCTCTCTTCACTCACTATCTACTTTTAACTGCTTCACTGCTTCTCGTTTCTTCTCGTCTCATCTCATCTCGTCTCGTGTCGTTTGGTTTGACTTCGTTTAAGGATGTTATTTGGTTTTGGGTTTGGTTGATCGCTTTTGCCTACGATGCGTACGTACCCACCATATCCTTGCTTTACAAATAAGTGCTGCTGTCTATTTCTTCTAGACTTTTGGGTGTTCGATTGGGTGTACGGCGTGGCATTGCGTTTCATTTCGTTTAGAAAAAATTGCACTATGTGCAGCATGCGTTGCTGTCTACTTTAGTGGCAGTGGCAGTGGCAGTGGAGGCAGCAGCAATGTATTCTCATCGTTTCAACGTCGTCGACAGCGTCGTATATAGCAGTAACCGGGGGCAGACTTTTTCGCGAGCGCGCTACTTAATAGCAGCAGCAGCAGCAATTGCTCCCCTTCCATCTATATCAAATGCTTTATGTGCAGTTTGTATCGCCAAATGCGCCAAGTTAAGTCTTGTTGTTGGCTATTTTGAATTTTTTTTGTTTTTGTTTCTGTATGTCGATTGATTCGATATACATTCTTTTTTTTTTTTTTTGCATATACGCGTTATATATTCTCGCTGAGATCGCATAGTCGTTGTGTTGACTGATGATGATGATGATGATGTTGTTGTTAATGATGTTGCTGATGTGAAAACGCCGAACGCATCTATCCCAGCGTCCTCTGCAATTCAGTTCAGTTGTGTTGTGTTGGCCAAACGGCTTTTTGGACGTCTTTTGAGTACAACACAGAACTTTGCACAGTTTACATATTTCTTTTTTTGTTTTTATGTGTGTGTGTCTTTTTTGCTGTGCATTTCTTGTTTTTGCAACAAAAAAAAAAGGAAAAAAACAAACACATTCTCTCAACGACGTTGTTGTCGTCGTCATCGTCGCGTCGTTGCTGTTTTGTGTTATGTGTTGTGTTGTGTTGTGTTGACGTCGCCAAAAACTCAACGACGTCGTCAAAAACGATTCGAAACGCAACGCAACGAAAAAGGATATCTTTGCTGCAACAGCAGGCCGCAAATAATAGTTGCACGGACGCGCGGTCGGTCGTTTGGCACGGTCGGTTGGTCGTATAAGGATAAAACGCAGCAAAACTGATACTGATACTGATTCGTTTTGGACTTTACTTATTTCTAAAATATATATATTATATATAATATATATATATACATATAAAATATATAGAAAAGCAGCAGCAAAAAAATAACACAAAAATTATATATATAAAGATTTGCAGCAGCGCAAATACATATTATATAGAATATATATATACAATATAATATAAATTTATATATGCTGCATGCCCCGTCGTCGCCGCAGCAAATGCAAAGCAAATCAGCAACATGCCGCAAAATAAATCAAAAATACAATATAATAATAAAAATAAAATAAAATCAAATCAAATAAAATAAATGCGCAAAGTAAAGAAAAAGTTTTGTATTTGTGCGCGCTGCTTATGTTAGTATTAATATATATGCAATTATATATATATAAATAATATTGCGTGTATTTGTGTACAACAGCAACAACAACAACAACAATGCAACTCTAATACAATCAAATAAATTATTTCAATTATTATTGCAAATATAACAAAACAAATTTATGAAGAAAAAAATTTATTGCATACATTTGTGCGCGCGCGTTTTTCTAAACTGCAAAAAAAATTAAAATAAATGTGTTTATGTGTATGTGTGTGTATTAATATTTATTTTTAAATATTTAATTGCGCCAATTACCTACAAAAAAAAATAAAATAAACAAAACATGTAAACGACGCAAGTTAGAAATAAAAAAATAAAACAGAAAAAAAAAAGCTTGAAAGCAAATTATAAAAAAAAAATTAATAAAATAAATAAACATATCAAATTAAAAAAATTAAAAAAAACAAATCATTTTGTTGCGCTTTAAGACTTCAGCATTGTCGTCGTCGCCGCCGTTGTTGTTGTATTTATTGCTAAGTTTTAACAAAATAAAAAATAAAGAAAAAGTTGCGTATACCTAATATTTCTTTCAAATAACCTTTTGGTATCAAAATAAAATAAAAAAAAAATGTTTTTTACATTTGATTTTAACGCATCAATTGACATGTTTAATTTTCGTGTTTTGAAATAACAAAAAAAAAAAAAAAAAAAATTAACTACAAGTCTAAATAAAAGAAATTTAATTTCGTTTATGGCGACGACGACCATTATGTTTCAATTGCTTAACTATCTGCTTAATTCAAATGACGCGTTTACCTTATTTCACCAACTGAAACTAAAACTACAACAAAAACTGCCAGCAGTAAATTTTATTGCGGACACGCAATTAAATTACAACAAAATAATGGATAAATAACATCAGTAAATTGTCCTGTAGGTGTTTATTAAGTATTTACTTTTATTTTTCTTTTATAAATTGACTTCCTAAACGTAATACACTAGATTATATTTTAAAATTGTTCAACAATAAAATAAAAAATCGAATCATGACATAAAGAAATATTTTTAGAAATTATAAGATTTTTTTAATCTTAGAAATTAAAACAAAAAATCGATACAGTCAAGCCAAACTTGTAACTTATCAATTACGTTTTATTTTTATTTTTTATTTATTTTTTTAATACAATTAATACAAGCATATAATTTTTTCTAATCATTACACTTATTCAAATATTTTTGTTTATTTAAGTATTATTTTTTTTTAATTTGTTAAAAACAAATATACATATATTCTTCATTTAAAAAAAAAAATGTTGTTAGTATTTTAGTTAATTATTATTATTTAGTATTTTGGTTTTTTTTTTTTTTTTTTTGTAAATTTATTTAAATAAATTTATTTTTTTTTTTATTTATTTTGTTTCTTTATCTATTTGTTTTTTTTATTTTTTTTTAATTTATTGATGTATTCCACGTTCTAGTCTGTTGGTTTCTTAAAGTGGATTAGTGAATTAGTATGTGCATTATTTCTTTCTCTAATAGACATAATCAGACCTTGGTCACTCGTTGGAGGATTTTCCTGCAATATTTAAAAAACAATACGCATCTAATTTAGTGCTGCCTATAAATAAACTAAAAAAATAGTTACAGCATACTTCTGGGTGTTGGTTTTTATTATTCTCCTATATGCAAAAATATTCGCTTGCGCAATATAATTTAACTTATTTTACTTTATTTATTTACTATATTTTTAATTAATTTTTTTTTTCTTATCATCTGTTTTTTTTTTTTTTTTATTTTAAATTATTTATAGTATTTATTATTTGTTTTTTTTTTTTTTTTTAACACAAGTAAAAAAATATGACTCTTTCAAATTAAACTTTGATTGCTTTGGAAATGAAAAAAAGGATAATTTAGCACTTAAATTCTTCCAAACAGGGTTTATTTTTTTATTTATTTTTTTTTTATTTATTTATTTTTTTTTTTTTTTTTAATAACGGAAAAATTTTTTAATTGCAAAAAATGAATAAAATTTATATTTACGAAATAAATTTTAAAAAAAATTAAAATAATTAATGGTTAAAAATAAATTTAAAACAAAACAGTAAGCAAAAAATATTAAAAGTATTTAAAAAAATTGGTTAAAATTGTCAAACCAATAAAATTATCTTTCTATTAAAAATCATTATTTTGACAAATGTTGACCAAATTTTTAAATAAATATTTTCCTAATTTTTAATAAATATTACCAGAAGTTTATTTTATATTTATTTTGTATTTATTTTTATTTAATTTTTTTTTTCATATACAAATAATATCATATTTTATTTGTATTCTACCTCCCAAAAAACGCAACTTGTTTGCTTTCATGTACATCATTTACACTTAATAACACACACGTGGCATAAATAAAAACATATAAAAATAATAAACGAAAAAAAAAAACAAGACCAAAATATAATAGCGACCCCTTTTATCCCGTATAGAAATGCACCCTGGCTACATGAACATAGAATGGTTTTCATATAAAATGTGCCTCAGTTATTTACAAAACAAAAAAAGTTAGTAAATGTCTCAGAAGAAAATAATAAGCAACTACAAAATTGGAGAAATGTTGCCATAGCCGACGGCGAAAATTGCAACACAAAAATGAGTAGAAATCGACTTAGATAAATGCAGACAAATGCAGCGAAATGGTAAAGAAAATGAAAAAAGCTCTTAAGACAAGAGAGCGAAAAAAATTAGAAGTAAATTAAGAAAAAATATAGACAACAAATTATTGCATAGCTTTAGGAGTCTTAGTTAAAAAAAAAACACAAATTACCCAAAACGTTGCAAAAACTTTGCTAAAAAGCAGCAGGAAAAAAAACACAGCGATTTGCTGCTACTCCATGCCATAAAGCTGTGTAGCAGGCAGAGTGTGCTCACATACAAATGTACACGTATAATGATGCGTATGTATTTGTATATTTGAAAATGCGCACTAATGCTAAAATGAATTACAGGAGTGTGAGTGAGAGAGAGAGGGAGAGAGTGAATGAGCGAATGTACGATTGAGCGTAAAAGAGAACACGCGAATATGCGCCAACACATGACCCCACTGTCAGCATTTGTGTTTGTATGTATGTGCGCCATTGACTTTGCATTATCCTCGTTGACTATCCTGCCAAACCTACGGGAGCACAGCAGCAACAGCAGCAGCAAATAAAAATTTACATTTTATTTGCAAAAGCAAATTTTGTGTTTTTGCAACTCACACTTTTTTTTTTTTTTTTTTTTTCGAGAATCCTTTTTTTATTCCTCCAACTTCAAATTGTGCGCGTATTTTTTCGCGGCGAAAAATTTTTTGTTTCGCAAACATACGCCACACTTGTTGTCGTTGTTGCTATTTTGTATTCAATACACAGACACACACACACTCAAACACAGAATACAAATAAAACAAACAACAACAAAAAAATGAGAAAAAAAATAATATATTGGAAAAAAATGTTCATCCTTTTTTTACTCGCGTGTGTCCGTGTATATTATTGCAGCCTATGCGCCGCGAAATAATTTTTCGCATTTTTAGTACAAAGCTTCACATCAACGTCATCGTACAAACAAATTTTTATTTTCGGATTTTTCAATTACGTTTTATTTTTCCTTTAAGTATTAATTTTTGCGTGCACTCGAACAATAAAAAAAAATTTGTAAAAGATAAATAAATAAAATTGTAAAAAAATAATCAAAAAAGAAATCATTTAAAATAAATCAAAAAAAATATTTAGCTAACTAAATACTGCATACACTCTGCCAGCAACAATAAAAAACACAAAAAAAAAAAAAACTTTTAGAATGCTATTAAAAAAATTAAAGAATTTTTTATATATCATTAAAAAAAATTATATATAAATATATTTAGCGATTGTTTCGATAATAACGCTCAAAAGTGTTTCGATACGCACACAAAAGTTTCAGACATTTACAAAAAAAAAAAATAAAAACAAAATCAAAGTACTCTCTATCATCATAATTAATTTTTTTATTTTTAATTAATTAAATTTTAAAGTTTAAAAACAAAAAAAAAACATTTTATTCATATATACAAAAAAAACGTAAAGTACAAAAAATTACTATTTATAATATTAAAAAAATTAACTTGTGAATGACTTTTTTATAATTTATATTTTTTAATAATTTTTTTATACATAAAAAAAGAAAACAAAAACGAAAATAATATTAACGAATTTTGATACAAAAATTGGGTAAGCAAACTTAAAGCTTAGTGAAAGTCTAAGCTGAAAAAAATCTACACACACCAAAACACAAATCATTGCAAAAAAAAAAAAAATCATTTCTCCTTTGTAAAGCAGCAGCATATCTTCTACTCAATTTTATTAGACAAGTCTGCGTTGCACCAAAAAAAAAAAATAAATATTTACAATAACACAAAAATATTTAACACACAGATACACCCATACAACAACAAAAATTACACCTACACACACACTTAAACAGCGAAGTTATCTTCGTTATACTTCTGTGCACACAAAAGTATGCAACAAAATTTTCGCAAATTTTTGACTACTTCGGCTGCGTAGCCACTTTCTAATTGCGGGCGTCGTCGTCATCGTCGTCATCGTCGTCGTTAACGTCTTTCTCTATGCATTAACATTTGTATGTGTGCGTGTGTGTGAGTGTATCTATATAAGACTGTCGTCGGCTCTCTCGTTTGCTGCATGCTGACTGCTTCCTTTCTACGTCCTTCTAGTACATCTTAAGCTACGCGCGCGTACGGTTGCCTTGCAGCAAGCACAGCCTTTGCGTCGGTTCGTTTTTGATCGTTAGCTTTCGTTCAACGTATTCGTGTATATTCATATTCGTTTATATTGGTATTTGTTTTGTTTTAGTTATATTTTACTGCAACTGCTGCTGCTGCTTCTTCTACTACGTCTTCTACTTCTACTGCTTATTCTTCGTGTTACTTCGTATCATTTGTCTTCGTATAACTTCGTGCTTATATATATGTGTGTGTATTTGTAATTGTAGTAGTACCTAGTCTAGTTGTGGGTCTAATAAGAATATCTTTGTATGCGTATAGAAAATTATCTGTGCTTTTGCCTCCTTTTCTAATATATAAATAATATATATATTTATTATATATATATTGTAGTTATATATGTATATATTTAAATATATATTGTATATATATATATATATCTATATAAATATATAGAAAAACGGCATATTATATGTATGCATGTGTGAAAGCTAAAGAAAGTATTGCATACTTATATGCGCTCGCTTGAGTTTTGCCAACTTGCTTGCTTGCTGTGCGCTGTACTGTCGCTGCTACTGCTGCTGCTGCTTGACTTGACTGCTTTGTAGACTGGCTGCTTCAAGGAAACCTTTGCTTTGACTAACGCTGCAGTAACGTCTTGAACGCACGTTTAAGACCACGGCGCTTTACTTTTTGTCTTACTTAAATAAAATAAATCTAAACAAATAAAATATTTAATAAAAATTAAATAATTCAGTACGTTTCTTAAACACTTAAAAAAAAAAAAAAAATAAATTTTAATGACTGCTTACCATAGTAGTTATTAATATTTTTATTATTAATATTGTCTGTGTGTGTTTGTTGTGCGTCAATAATAAATATAATAATGCATTAAAAAATTGCTTATTAAAATTCCATTTAAAAAAATAAACAATAACGCTGCTAATTATAATAAAACAAAATATTTAAAAAATAAAAATATAAAAAAAAAATATAAAAAATAATAAAACAATAATAAATTTAAAAAAATAATTTAAAAAAAAAATAAAAACAATAAAACATGTTATAAAATAATTTTAAAAAATAAATAAATTATAAAAAGTATTATAAAAAAAAATTAAAGTATATTTTATAAATTATAAAAATGTTTATAAAACTCAAAAGATTAATTATAAAAATTTGAAAAATTTTTTAATGTAAAATAAAAAAGAATAAATTCATGTATTAAAAAATATATAAATAAAAAATATATAAAAATAAAAAAAATAAATTAAAAATTTTGAAGAGCTAAAAAATTTACAAAAAAAAATTTAAAAAGTTTGTAGCATGCTTATTTGCGCGCAAAATAACATACATAAATAAATAAATGCAGCATATTTACTTGGTCTTAAGAAAACACATTTAAAACAAAGTACTTGTTTATATGCGCAAGTTAAATAAAAATACTTTTCATGCAAACATAATACATTACTGCATACTTATATGCGCTAAATGTTAAAAACAACTAAAAAAATAAAATCTTTTGACTTTGATTTTAGGCAGCGCATACTATTTCAAACAATAAATAACTGCGTGGTACGTGCTTTAAATATTAAAAAAAAAATATTTTTCTTATTGTAACAAACAAAAAAAGAGTTTACGCCAAAAATCTTAATAAAAGCTAAGCAGTTCAAGACAAGCAAACGCAACCAATCAAATAGAAGACAAAAACAAATAAAATTTCTTAAGCCACTTATCGTTCGAAGTTATGCATTAAGAAAGTAGGCAGTCAAAAATATATTCACACACACAAATACTTACACATACACAATGAAAAAAATGACACTAGTTCAAATATTGCGCACAAAAGCAACCACTAAAATCAAAAAATAGCAGGAAAAAAAAACAAAGCGCGCGAGACAACAACTTGCTGCTTGCGGCAGTGTTCTCCTGCGGCATAAAAAAAAAAATAAGCAGAAAAACAAGCAAGAAAGTAGAACAAAGCACACATTGCGCATACGACATGTTATTTTAGTAGTAGAAACTAAAAAAGTAGCAAATTCGCCGCATTAAAATGCTTAAGTAATAACAAAACCGAAGATAAAACACGAAGCGTGCAGCGGCATCTTCGTGTGGAAAATTATCTAAATACACACCAATACACAGTCAGACAGATACACTAATACACATGCAACTTGCTGTGTTGAACGCCATTTTCTTCTTTTAGTCGTCTCATTTACTTATATAGTTTAAATACATATATACTATAAATATTTTTACGAAGCATTTCGTAACTTTGTATGCGTGTGTGCCACATTATAATAATTTTTTTTTTCTAACATAAAAACATTTGGCATTTCTTACTTGTGAGACATTCTAATGTGTATCTTGACTCAAAGCGCAACTGTGTATGTCTATGTGTGTGTGTGTGTGTATTTGTTATACTCTGCTCAATTTACGCTCTTTCGCTCGTGCATCTTAATAGCATTCGCTTTTGTTACTTATCCTTGGTCAGTTGTAATCAGAGTCTGTTTAGTATAATTCATTCATGCAGTTAGCTAGTAAGCAGTCAGTCAGTCAGATATGAGTTAGTTTAAATTTTTTATATTTAAAATGTTAGAGCTGTCGAAAAGTACGTAATAAAAAAAATATTATTTAAAAAAATTAATTTAAAAAATAAAAATTTTAAAAAAAATTTAAAAAAAAAAAAATAATAATAATATTAAATTTAAAAAAGTAAAGGATTTAAACTGTTGCACTAATAAACATTTTCAGTGTTATTAAAAAAATTTAATCTAATTAAAAAAAAAAAAAAAAAAATTATAAATAAATTTAAGCTTTTCAATAATATACAAAACAGTGACATTATACATTTGAGTGTTGCAACCGTCGGCAAAATATTAGAAAATGCTAATTTAAAAAAATAAAAAAATATATTAAATAATAAAATTCAAATTAAAAATTATAGTAAAGAACTTCATGAAATACAAGTCATCTTTAAGTACTTGTCTTAGCGTATCGATGTAAAAATAATTTAGTTAAAAATTTAAAAAATCAAGTCTAAATTCTGTTGTTAAACTATTTAAAACTGCATAAATTTTTTTAAATAAACGTCGATATGCTAATACAACGACTTAAAAAAAATATTTAATAATTGTTACAATATTTCAATATTTGATATTTTATCAGCATTTAGCTAGTCTCACATTGAAATTTAGTAGCTTTATTTATTTGTTATTATAGTACGTCCATAATTTTAAAAACACTTCGAAATTTCACCATGAATTTTTATGTCTAATTTATTCAATGACTTTAATAACATAAAAATAAATAATTTATAAACTAAAATTCAAATAACTGCGCTGCAATGACAAACAAAAAATTAAACAAAAACAAAATATTTTAAGTGTTTCGAAAATAAATCAATAAATTCATTAAAAGTTTTTATTAAAATTTATTTAAATTCAGTTAAACCAAAAAAAAAAAAAAAGCATTAAATTCAGCGCGTGTGTTAAAAAAAAAATATTTACAAAAAATATTAAAGCATACTTTGTGGCTGTGTAAAAAAGTATTAATTTGACCCACAAAACAAAACAAAATTGTCTGCAGTGCGCCCCTGAAAACGAAAAAAAAGAATACTAATAAAAAAATTTTAAAAAAAAATGTGTTATGTGCAACAACAACAAAAAAATTGTGTAAAATAATTTTTTTTATTGTAAAAAAGTAAAACCAAAACATAAAAAATATAAAATAAAAAAATAGAAAAACAGTTGCACATATGATGACAACATTGCTGCTGCTGCCGTCAGACATTAGACGACGTAAACAACAACAACGCATGCTGCAATTGCATTTTTGCAGTCGTCGGCAGCAGCCGCAAAAACAACAACAACAAAAACAACAACAACTTAATATGCGTTGAACGCCAAACAGTTAAAGCAGCAATATTTTGCTGCTGTCGACGTCAAATGACGTCGACGTCTGTTGCGCTGCGGCTGATGTAGCCTCACAAAAATCAAGCTGCTGCTGCTCACTTTTCGCGCGCTTTTTAAAACTTAAATTAAGGGTAAAATATCGAAGAGTATTGGTGCAAAAAAAAAAAAAAACAACAAAAAACAAAACAAAAAAATATTAAACTATTTTTTAAAAAAATATTAAACAAACAAAAGAAATATCTAAAATGAACTTTGAACTTTTATGTGTTATTATATGAAAGACTTAAAAAACAATGAAATATTGAAAAACATATTTCTATCAAATAAAACAAACGCTTAGAACTTAATTAAAAATAAAACAAAAAAATTCAGCAACCATTAGCAATTTTTTAGCAGACAACTTCTTTAATTTTTCTGAGTTTTATAAAAAAAAAAAATATATATAAACATGTGATGTGTGTGGTTTGTTTAATATTTTTAATAAGTTATTTATTTATTATAATTATTTATTTATTTATTTATTTAATTTCAATATTTTATTTTAGTTTAATTTCAATATTTTTTAATTAAAATTCCATTTAATTGTTAATTCAATTATAATAAAATAATTTTATTTATTTTAGTTATTTATTATTATTTATTTATAAATAATTGTTTTTATTTATTATTTTGTTGTTGCAATTAATTGGTAACTGCCGAAAGCTGATATTTTTAATATATTCAATGAGTTGATTTCAGTTGAGCTAGAAAAATTTCTATATAGAAATAGACACAACATATGCAATCAAAAAATGCTCTTTCATTTATTATTACTATTATTTTTATTATAATTTGAAAACCGAATTAAGTATTTATTTATTAGTATTAAATAAGTATTCCGAATAAATATAACTTTGTTTGATCTAAATAGAACATTTGCTGAAAGTTAGGTGTATAATTGGTAATGGTTAAGAACAGGTTAGAGTTCCATACTGTACTTTTTTTGTTGTTTTGAAATCATATTTAATGTTCAAATATCTCACGAATGTTTTTTGTTTTTAAAAATTGTTTGTATATAATATTTTAATTTTACTTTTTGAGTAACTTCTTCTCCAAATTCTGTTCTTTTTCTCAACATCTCCAGAACTAGTTTCCATTTATTTTTCTTCAAATTTTTTATTCTAAAAATACTATCATTTTATTTTTTAATTTTTTTTTATAAAAACTTTATTTTATTTTATTTTATTTCCGTAGATTATACCCGTTTTTTATATGTTAACAGGTTGAGCAAGACTATCATATTGTTTGCAAAAATGTATCTTGAATCATATTACAAGAAGAAAAAGTTTAGGATTTTTCCAAAATTAAATTTGTACAAAACTTTTTCTTTATGTTTTGTTCAGAATGTAATCCAATTAAATATTCAAGAGTTTTTTAAATCATTTCGAGTATTTTTTTTACGCTTATCTATTTTTTCTTATTGTATATTAATATTTTAATTTATTCAAAAATTTTTCTTATTTAATTTTTTTCTTTATTTATATCTAACAATTTATTAATTTATTATCCAACTTCAAATGTTCAATATTTTAAATATAAACATATTTTTTTTTTTTTTTTTTTTTTTCTTATTTCAACTACAGCATCAATAACTTAACCAAATGAATAATGGGCGTATATAAAATATAAATAAACAGATAAAAAAAATACTTCAAAGAAAAAATAAATTATAAAAAGACAAAAAACTCAGCGTAGCTTTGCACAAATGAAACAGTACAATCAGTTTTATATTTTTTTTTTTTTTTTTGAAATAGATAAAAATATTTCTCAAGTTAAAGGGGCGTTTATAGCGTAGCATGAAAATAAATAAAGAATAAAAATAATTAAGGCCACATGTCTTTTATACATCACCACCACTACAGCAGCACAAAATACAAATACACTAGAATTTATAATACTAAAAAAAAAAAATAATTTTAAAAAAATTTCTTAAAAACAAAATACTAATCACTTTTGCACTTGCAAATCTCTTTTCTTTATTTTTACTTGCAGGTTACACCATATCGAGAAGTTATCCAATGAGAAAGCCGCATAAATTTTGGTAAGTTTAATTTTTTTAATTAATAAAAAAATATATACATTTTTATATATAATAATTTAAAAAAAAATTTTAATTAAAATCTACGAAATTTCTATAATGAAAATTACAAATGACTTTCTCTGTCTTAAGACAATGTCAGTCATTTTTTTTCAATAAGATTTTTTTTCTTTTACTTCAATTACAACTTAGCTTAACAATTTCTTTCAAAAAAAAAAAAAAAAGGCTACTTTCTTTAACTCCTTACTACAGCACAGATTATCCTTGTAATAAGCTAAAAAGAAGAAAAAAATATATTTGTACATACTATACATGAACATCTGAAAACAACTTACAGTCAGTGAGCCTGAAGTGCCTTTAGTTTTTTAATTAAAAATACACATACTCACCGTTTATTTTTTTCTTACCATTATTCATTATCCAATACTGACTGACTGAGTGACTAAAGCTGGCTTGCTGAAGACCCTTACACGTTGCTTGGCTTATAAATGTTTCGTATGTCCAACAATATGCAAACAAACAGACAGACTTATATATAATATATATAAACTTTATGCTGTCATATATAAAGCACTGACGTTGTGCTACTTAAGATGATGTTGTTGCCAAGTTAAAGAAGCAACAGCAAAAGCAGCAGCAGCAGGACATGTAAAGCAGGACATTCAAGTTAATATGTAGCATGTCCGTTTTCATCATCATTTCACTTTGCAATTTTTTACGCAACGTTGACGTTTCTTTTTAATATCCTAGAAAGAAAATAAAAAAAAAGTAAAATAAAAACAAAATGGCAAAGCAGTGAAGAAGTTGATGAAAAAATACAACATTGCATCTAAGATATATAAAAAATGATATATATAAAGTATATATATATGCATATATAAATAATATATGAAAACTGCAGATACCGACATACATTCCTTTGGCTCTAGAGCCAGCTTCTCTCACGCTCACACTCTTCTTTCTTCTAGTTTATCTTTTGCTGCTTGTTGCAACTTATAAACATACAACTTGAGGCAAGTAGAACAACAACGGAAGCGGAAATTGCCAGAGTTGCATATGAAGCAACGAAGTAGTTGTTGTTGTTGTTGTTGGCATGTGATAGGGTGTCATACGTACAGTCTTGTTGTTGGCATCCTATGTGTGTGAGTGTGTGTGTAGAGCTAAAAAACATTTTTACAAGCAGTTGCAATTATTTTCAGCTTAAATGACAAAATACAAGGAAACAAGTCTTAGGCAGCATTTTTCTTCTTTTTTAACTGTTTTTAACAAGGTGTGTCATGAAAGTTTGTTGTAAAAAAAAACATACGGGGAATAGTAGCATGAATGAGCGGACAGTCAGACGGACGGACATAAAAATATAGACACTGCTATATGCAGTTTACGTCTACCACACATTCAAAGGAAATCAATGCAGGTTGAGACAGTGAAATATTTAATTTTTTTTAAATTTTTTGTTTAAGTTTTAAATTTACTGCAAAAGCTACATTTTTAATTTTTTTTTTAATTTAAATCAACCCAATAAAATCACGATTTTGAATCAGACCTTGTCTATTAATGTTACAAACATTAATTTTTGCCTTCGTTTTCATTCCTTTTTGTAGGTGCACTCAATTTTTTTTATTTTCTCTATTTTTCCTCTGTTTTCTGTTTCTCTCTCTCTCGTTTCTTTATCATTCTTCTGCTCCTACTAAACAACTTTTTACCTAGAAACTTTGACTCGTTTATGTTTAGCTTGAGTCGGCAACAAACATGCTTGCCTACTTTTAGACGCACAAGCACACATACACATTAGGCGCAAGGATTGCTGCCACATGAGTTCGTTTTATTCATTTGGATATGTTTTACTTCTTTTTTTTTTTTTTTTTTAGAATTCTTTTTTTATTGCAATAAACTTACACGTTGCTACTTTGCCAGTTTTCTTTTCATAGTTGCAAGCCACGCGTGCAATGCTTTAGCTTCATCAGCAGCAGCAAATGGCAGCAACAAAAATCTCTTCAGTTTGTTTATTACTTGTCGTTCTTGTTGTTGTTGTTGCTGTTATTGCTGCTCATATACTTCTGCAATTCTTGTTGTTGTTGTTGTTGTTGGCATAAGTAAGTGCACCTAAGGCTACTTATGAAAAATGTAAATTAAAGTTGACTTTTAGGCGCAAAATATGTAGACGTTTGCTTTATTTGTGTTCATATACACATATGTATGTATGCATATCCTTATGTGTTTATGCTAAAATTGCTGATGTTGTTCTTTCTTTATGAGTTCTTTAGTTACAAGATGCTTTGTGCTTGCTTTGGTTTATTTTGCTCATAAAGAAAATTGTTGAAGCATTTACACAAATAATCAAAAGGAAAAAAACTTAATTAAAATAAGCAGTTTGACTTGAAAAGCTTTTATTACAAAAAAAAAAAAAAAAACAATTGTTAACTTAGCTAACTTAATACTAAACTATTGAGGCGCATGTATAAAAGAGTGGACAGACGGACATAGTTACATATAACGATTAAATTTTTGAAGCTAATCTAAAATATATACTTTGTAGAGTCTATCACTGCTACATGATGTTACATATTTTAACTCAGGATGGTGTGAGAAAGAGTATCTAAAACCTTAAGAGTTTAACTCGTATTAAATGTTTAGCTTTCAGAGGTATTTTATTTATTCTAAAAATTTGCTAAAAATAAGTGGAAACATTTTTTGTATACTTTCTCGCTTTTTTTAGTTATTTATTTATTTTTTTTTAAGAACGGAAGTGAAAATTCCTACATCTCCAACTAAGCGCAACCAAGCTAAACTAAGCTAAACTATCTACGCCATCTATTGCTACTATATAATCTTTTTATTGAAACCAAACTAAACAATAGCTAAAACGCAAATTCATTCAATTGCGAAAAGAAAATTACCCTAAATATAAAAAAACAACAACAACTATGCAGACAGATAGTATAGAAGCGATAGAGCAGACAGATACATCAAGTAGTAATGATTATCTCGAATTGAATAACAACAACAACAACAAAAATAAAAAAAAAGTAATGTAAAAAAATTCACAAGCCAAATTGTGTATTAGATTTTTTTTTAAGCGTAAAAGAACCAACCAGAAAACGCCTAAGTGAATTTGAATGACTGACGATTGACCAGAGCAATAACGACGACGACGACGAATACAATAACAACAGCAACAACAATCAACGATAGCAGCAAACGTACAGAGATACATTTGTATCTCAAAGTTGCACGCCTGGTTGAGCAAACTGTGCAGCGTCAGCGACAGATCGCGTTTGTGTCACAGATTGTCCACGGCATATATTATACACTATAAAAATTTTTTTTTTTTCGTTTTTTTTAGAAATTAAGTCAGCAAATGACTTGTAGAATGTTTTTCGGATGCTCGCCAGCAAAACTATAGCAAACGACAACAAAGATAATCAAGTGTAATTTATTTCGTATTTGGTGCGACACCGCTTCGCGCCATGCATGAAAGTATCTCGATGTATTTTGTGCTGTTAAAACTTATTTAGTTCGATGTCGTTTATATATTTTCATTTTCATTTTTTATTTTTAATGATTGTAACTCACATTACCAGTTAGATAAATTAGATAGACTTAGAATAAAAAACTAAGCTTAATAGTTTTTTAAAACGCACTTTAACTCAGCCTCGTGTTAGCGCTTGCATAACCCCACCCTACCCACAAGCTTTGCTATAGTTTAAAATAGAAAAAAATATATAAATATTTCATTGAGCACAATAATAAGCAAACCGGATGTGTAAAACTTATTGCTTACTCTTAATGATCATGTTAAGTTTATAGGTTTAAAGGGGTTGAAATGTACTGCAAGTTATTTTATTGTGGTTGTTCTTATAAAGGTTTATGAATGAGTTTGGGTTCAGTGAAGCATTACACTTGATTCAATATTTTTAGTCAAGATCGTCAAAAATAAATTCGAAAAAGATAGGAAATTGCAATCTCTACAAAAGTTATGGTCAAAATATTTAAATATATTTCTTTTTCAGAAGAAAACTATCTGTCTCTTCCATATTAAATGATATAGCAATTTTTGTCTGTCTCTTCCATATTTAATGATATAGCAATTTTGCAGGTGCAACCTTGACGGCTTAAGATAGTCTAAGATTCAAATATAATAGCTTTTATTCCTACAGTACCCGAGATAATCTTTTTTACACGGCAGAAAGCATGACAGACGGAGGGACAGACAGACACATCTATATCGACTCTCGTTGCAATGCTGCTCAAGAATATATATTTTCTTTATAGGATCTATTATGCCCCTTTCTGCCTGTTACATACATTTGCACAAACTTGATAAACCCTTTTGATATAGGGTATAAAAATAATGATAAAAATTTGTATTAGTTTAGTATATATCTTAAAAAGTTACTGTTTCTGATAATTCTAGTTTTTTTATATGTATACGAGTAAAATGCTTTCCGAGAGATGTATTTTCTAATTTGATAGTTCAAATTTCTTTTATTAATTAACTGCTATATTGTCCCGTGCTAATCATTAAGTTCTGTCTTCCCATATTTTATACAACTCCCTTCAAAAATATTAATTCTCCTTAACAATACACAACAAGTGTTCGTGATCACTATTAAAAATATGTAAAAAAAAACGAAAACAAAAAAGAAAGAACCATAAAGCACACACACCAAAAGGGGGAAACGAAATCATAAAGGTGGGCAACATAAATAAATATTAAGATAATAATATACGCGACAGCCACATAGCCACGTGAGGCGCAACAGCGAAAGGGAGTCGTCGGAAAGTCAGTAAAGTTATTTGCAGTCAGTCTTCATCGAACAAATTTTTCAAGAGTAGTTCCGCTCTTTTGTTGTTTTCGTCTGTCTGTCTGTCTGTCTGTCTGTCCGTCTGTCCGTCTGTCTACCAATTGGACTTTACCCATAAGCCACATGCTGCAGCACTGGCAACATTTCCGGTCTTATTGGTAACGCGGGGAGTGCCGCAACTTCATGAAGCGACTCTGCAATGATTTCACAACGTTGATACTGATTATCTTAATATTATTTACAATTAAAAAAAAAAAAAGAACAGAACAGAACCAAGCGATGTGGCTGTTAAGTCATTGCAATGCGTTAAATGGCGGCACAGACCACAGTTTTTTTAGTTGGAAAAAAAAAAAAATAATATAAAACTTAAAGGTTGAGTGATTCTCGGGTTTGGCACTTGTCTCTAACTACGCCGCTACACTTCTATTTCACGGTCGCCGCAATTCTAGCATTAATTAAATAGCCAACTTGTGCTTTACTGGATTTTTAGTTTTTTATTTTTTATTATTTTTACCGGATATGGCAGACATTTTGTTGCATGAAATCTTTCAAGTTTTTTTTTTTTTTTTAGTTCGAAAGTGTTGCTTTTTTTTTTTTTCCTATTTCAACAAAAGTTCTTTTCCGGTTTATATACTTAAAATTTTTTTGGTTTTTTTTTTTTTTTTCGTTCTGCTCTTTGATTTCATATAAAGTTTCTCTTTCGCACTTTTATGTATAAGTTCTAATATTATCTCTAGTTTGAGTTGTGGGTGTATTTCTTTGCGCTTCTATAAGCAGCAGCAAAAAAAAAAAAATAATATCGGGTGTTGCCTCTTTCTAAATGAATGCACTTGGTTTGCCACTACCCATGCTCGTACATACTCGTACTCATATCATAAAATCTATTTAGAAAAAAAAAATGATTTTATTCGCTGCCACTTAGCCGCTAAGTTTTTAGTCTATATTCTTCGTTTGTTTGTAGTTGTAGTTGAGTATCTGAGTATATATTTGTATCTGTATCTATAGAGCGGCCCCTCAAAATGTGTATATTTACTCAGTCACTTCAGTCACTTATCTTTCATTATCGTTTCTATCGCATTAAATTGCTTTCGTTTGTTGTCATTTGTTTTATTTTACTTTTTTTATTGTATATCTTTTTTTTTTTTTGCTGCTTCCCCAACACAATTTACTTATTTACTTGAAGTGTTCTTTTGCGATTGGTTGACTGGCTTTTGTTCGTTTCAATTGTGCGATCATTTTACTGGTTGTATATAATTTTGAGGTGTGTATTTGTGTCATACGCCAGCCGTAGACATTAAATAAGATGTATGAAAAGTTGTTAAATTTTATTGTAAAGATTTGCTTTAGATTATCTAGTACAAACCAGTATTAATTGGCACAGACTGATTTATGACTGTAGCTCAAAATGTTAGATATATTTGCTGATCTTTTGACTATAATTGCAACTTTCGAAATCTGCACACATCTTACCAACTCTTATACAAAAGGTGTCATATAAAATCCCTTTTTTTGTTTGTTTCAAATCTCTTTTAAAATTTAATGATAAATTGATTATAATTCACAATTAGTTTAAACTACATTTTTCTTTTTATTTTTAAATAATGTTTGAGTTAATTATGAATTATATTTATTTAATTTTAGAAGAGCTTTGAAGCCTACGAAAAGAGATTTAGTGAGACACCCACGACAGATTATGTTTTAATAAACTGTGTCAATTAATGGTGGTGAAAAACTTCGATTAAAATAAGCACTCGACTTGCAAACAAAATTTATATTTTCTATTGTTCAAAATAGTCTTAAAATTGTTAAGAAAACTTCTTCTTAAACCACAAAAAAATTTGGAAGGCGCACTTTTTAAAAACTCAAACCACATGCATTGACCAAACTAATCAATAAATCACTTCAAGGTTTTTCTTAATTAAAAGTTTTTCCTTATACAAACACACAAACACACAAAGACACAAGACCAAAAAAAAAAAAAGGAAAAGGGTATTATTTAAAAAATTTACCAAGTTAAAACCAAAAAATTGATTAACTTCGAAAAGCCACAAAAGAAAGAAAAAAAAACGAAACAAGAAAAAAACTTTATAGACAAAAAAACCAACAAAAAAAGAATATAAAGAAGTAGCAGCAGCTTATTCACAGCATCGAAGGAATGCTAATGACGCTTAGGAAAGATGATGATGATGATTTTGCATATACATAAGAAAAAACTATAAGGAAACCTAAAGAGTAAAAACTAAACTAAAACTATTAAATGCTTAAATCAAGCAGAAAATGAGACAAAATAGTTTTGAAAGTAGCTACAGCAACGCAAAAAGAAAATCCAAGCACACACTCCGAGCAGTAAAAATTGCTGCAAATAATTTTTAAGGGTTAAATTTGAAGTGTTAAAAATAAACACACAAAAAAATATATTTAAAACAAAATTTTTTTACGCTAATTAACGTTTAAAAAATGCGCGCCCTTATGAAAATCTTAAGGACTTTTCGTAATGCTAACCACAAAAAAAAAAAAAAAATAAAATAAAATAAATCTCAAAAAAAGTAAAATTTCAAAAGAAAATTTCAAATGGCGACCCCACTTGACAAACGCTTTTAAGTTAAGTTAACCAAGCAGGCGGCTACTTATTAAAAAAGGACATTTCATTTCTTAAATACAGAACGCAGACGTCTTATAAAATATTTTGTGGGGCGACTTTTCTATAAAATTGAAAAAAACAAAAGCATACTTAGCAGCAAATGGTACATAAAATATTTATTTGTAAATAAAACGAAAAAGGTAAAATGTGCTTTTTGGTTTTTGTTGCAATTTAACGCCAGACGCATAACTTTTTGCGTATAAACGCCCAAAAGGCGACTATAGTAATTTTTTGAAGACGTTGACAATGAGCATGTCGTCAAAAACGACCTTGAATCACACGCAAGGCGTTATGCTTGAGACACTTTGTCTATTTGTTATTTACTTACTTATTTTGAGCTCCCCAAAAGTAGTCAGTCAAGTATATCCTTAGCAGCAAAGCAAATCAACCCTCAATTAGTCTATAAACTTCTTGAGTATCTTTTGATTGTAAATGTTATTTCTTTTTATGTAATAATTTTTATTGTTTATTTTTTTTTTTGTAGAGTGTTGAAGTTTTGTATCCTTAGGATTTACTTATTCTTCGACTACTTTTCTTTATTTGTTTGCTTGTTTGTTTGGGTTTGGGTCTGGTTGCTTTGTGGCATGTTCTTTGCCACAAATTGGCTTTTGTTTTAATGTTTGTGACAATAAGCATACGAATTAGTCGTATTATTAGTTAAAGACAATTGCAGAAGTTTTTCTTAGCTTGATTTCCGTTTGCAAAGTTTTTGTTAAAAGGAAAATGTAGCATATTTTATGGCGCATATGATTCATTCATAGACTTTACACCTGGATTTTTGTATAGATTATATGATTTATCTAATCGAAGTTAGTTTATTTAGACAACGACACCCTTTAGTTTATTTTTTGTGTATTATTTGTGTGCAATATTTAAGCAACTTTGATCCTTTAGCGTAGTTAGACTATATGCTAGATTTTTTTTTATTATCTTATCGAAATTTATGATTATTAGGTATATGAAAAATATACAAAGTGACAATCTTATCAACTACTTCCGAGACCCTTTTACGCAAATAATTTTTCTATGAAAAATTTGTGCGTCTATTTGCTTTTATATAAACACTTCCTGATGACTAGCATAATATTGGTTATCTATCTAGTTTATTTTTCTCCATTTTATTATTCCATGGCATTAGCTAAAGTGTATTTTTTATCTTATCTAATGATTCGATATTCGATTACTGCGCAAACAAGTTCTGCTTTTATAATTTCTAATTAAATATTGAAATATATTCCCTATTATCGATAGCGGATGTATTAGTTGAAAGAAGAATGAATAAGAGTTTCGAAAAATACAATGTCATGATTTATGGAAGCCATCTAATTTATTTCAGGATCATGAGACTGCTTAACTTCTCTATTTAATTAATTCCAGTTCAGTTAACCACCTGTAATATTCATGAAAACTCATACATTACATTCCAAATAAACAAATTTCGAATTACCATAAAAATCGTAGCTACACCTAACTTCCTACACTTCCTTCCGCTACACATAAACTTCAACGAATAAACTCAACTTCCGTTCGCTGTCAAAATAAAATGCTTAATTATTTTGAACAAATTCTTAACCGTTTGTGTAGTAGCAAAAAATTTATAATTCAGAAAACACTCAAACGATTTCTCACAATTCTCACAAAGTGACTAAAAGCCTTGACTAGCACAAAGTTAACCTACTAAACTGCAACAAATTTTCCGGATATAGTTAGACTGTGTGAACGCCTTTACTTCCTTCCTGCTGCATTTAACGCGTTCCCTTGAATGATTCTCGAAGGTGATTTCTTGTTAAAAAAATACTTTTTTTTCATGTGTTAAAATGCAAAAAAATACTTTTGTGGTTTTGTATATTGGCACCCCAATTATTTGGTTGATTTTTAATGCAATTCAGACACGCAAACCTGAGAGATTTTTATAAATCACCCCAAAAAACAAGCTAATACAGTTTTACATGCAGTTTGATGGGCTTTGATCTTCAAGAAAGTGTGAGTAGCACTGTTTGATCTTAAGAAATGTTTGCTGTCTTAAAAAATAGTTTGAGTAGCGCTGAGATAGTTTGAGGAGAACTATTATTTCATCTTCTAAAAAGAACTTCTCATTGATCTTAAAGGAAGGGCACCATTTCAAATAAGAACAGTTTGAGCAGCACTTGAGCTCATAATTTCAAATTAATTTATTAACTTAAAATTAAGATTCTCCTCAAATTTTGTAAGAATCTTAAATCTATTTTTAAATTTTTAGACAACATTTTTTTTTTTGTTTAAACTTGAAACCCCAGCTCTTTGGTTTCTTGAATATTTTAAATTTTTCTTCAAATATAAAACAAAAAAACTTTTACATTTTTAATATTTTTTTATTATTTAACATGCATTTTTATTATTATTTTCTTACTCCTTTTTTTTTTTTTTTTTTACAAATATAAAATATACAACATTTTAAAAAAATCACTCGGCGCAATTTACATTCTAAATTATGAACTTTGTACTCTTTATAAAATAAAAAAAAATTTTATTATTAAAATAAACCTTGTCTTCGGTATGATCTAATAAACGCTTCCATTGAGCAAATTAGGTGAGCAAATAGAAGTTTTACAGTTACACAGTAGAGAGTGTGCTAAAGTGAGAGAGAGAGAGATCTACATAAAAATTGAGCTACTAAAAGCGCGTTTTCGCGAAATCTAATTTGTTGCTAAAATTGTAATTAAGCTCAAACACTAAACTACAAAAAAAGCAACAAAACAGACAGCGCATGCCTACTACTGCTGCTGTTGCTGCTACTCAATACTATCAAAAACTTTCACTCACTTCGATAGATTTTTACTCAACTCCGGTGCATTCTTCTCGTTCAGCTGCAGCGTACGACGCCCAAAGAGCTTCGAAAAGAAACTAGCAGGTCCCGTGCGTTTCGTATCGTCTGCTGAGAGTGGCGGATAACCAAGATCGCTCTCTTCGCTGCGTTGTTTGCTGCGTCCCTGACCAAAATGAAAGGTGGCACGTGCAGCATTACGTGTAAATGGTTTCGTCGAAGAGGACTTCTTCAATTCCTGACGCGAAGGTGTTGCCGAACTGCCGGTGGAGCTTGATATTTTTAAACGTTCAATAATGTGCGGATCCATATTATGCTTTGCAGCATTAGGCGGTGGCACCATGGACTCAGCTTTCTCGTAAACCGTTGTAGGACGTACTACGCGTTTTGGTGTATTACTACCAGAACTGCCGGAGTTGATTTGACCATATTTGGTTGGTGTTGTTTGCTGTTTCTGTTGTGTGACCAATTTACGCTGTGTACTCAGTAGTGTCGGTTTGACACCCATATTTGCGCTGGTATGCTGCCGCTTTGCTGCTTGTGGTGAATACACAATGTTCGTGACCGTAGTCTTCGATGGCGTTGTTGTTGCTGCATGCGTTGAGGACGTTACATATGTTGTAGTAGCATTTGCTTGTATTTGTGCAGGTGATTTAACAACAGAACGACGTGTTGGCTTTACAGGGGGACCACCACCAGCAGCACTGCTGCTACTGCTACTTGGTGGTGCTTGTAGCTCTATGCGCGCTACTGCGGGACGTTCAACATTTGTGCGCTTCGCATCGGATTGCTTTGTATTGTAGTGATGATGTTGTAATCGGTTTTGGTGGCGACGACGATGATGACGTTGGCATTCCGAGCAACATATACGAACAGAAAATATCATCAAAACGCTGTTCTTTTACCGAAGTCAAGACCTCGTTTCGCTTAAAACCCATATCAACTAAAAGCTCCAATCTTGACTGATCATTCAGCTGCACTGGTATCTCACGATATGGTTTCAACCATTCCGTTGCTTCGTAGCCCGCATTTAACCATTTATCACTCATAACCGCGCTCAGACTAGTACGTTTTGAGGGACTCAAAACCAAAAATTTTCGCATCAAATTCTCACAATCCATCGAAATGTAGTAGGGTACACGATATTTGCCACGCAGCACACGTTCTCGCAGCTCCTTCAGAGTACCGCCATCGAAGGGCAGCGTACCACTGACCAGCGTATACAGCACAACACCCAAAGACCAAGCATCTGCCTCGGGACCAGCATATTTGCGACCCAGAAACAATTCAG
Source organism: Leucophenga varia (assembly GCA_018903435.1). Lineage (NCBI taxonomy): Eukaryota > Metazoa > Arthropoda > Insecta > Diptera > Drosophilidae > Leucophenga > Leucophenga varia. The sequence goes on from JAEIFJ010001427.1 coordinate 57,519, forward strand.
GCGCTGCATATGGTGGACTGCCGCAGAAAGTCTCCAGATATGTTTTCGGATCGTAGGTATTACCAAAACCAAAATCTGCAATCTTTATATTCATGCGACTGTCCAGTAGCAGATTTTCCGCCTTTAAATCGCGATGCACTATGAATTTACTGTGGCAATACTGTATGGCAGAGACAAGTTGCCGGAATATGGTGCGTGCATCACGTTCTTTCATGCGTCCATTTTTGACCAAATGGTCAAATAGTTCACCGCGACTTGCGTATTCCATAACCAGATACAGCGTACGTTCGCTTTCGATGACCTGGTAGAGGCGTACAATATTTGGATGATTCAAACGCTTCATTATGGCAACTTCGCGATGTAGCTTCTGTTGTGCGCTTGTATTCATCGATGTTTTATCGATGATTTTTATGGCCACTTCACGTCCGGTTGGCATGTGTATGGCTAATTTAACTTTGGCAAAGTTACCCTTGCCTAAAGTTTTGACTATTTTATAGATGCTCGAAGTACCACCACCAACACTACCAGTGCCACTGGTACTGCTTGTAACAGAACTTCCTCCCCCACCGCCACCACCACCGGAATTTTGCTGTCCCATGAGGCTGTCTATGGCCGGAGCAGCGTTCCTTAGGCCAACCACCTTAGCGTCGCGCAATTTTATCGTCATCGGTTCTTGCTCCGCTCCCGCCTGTGATGTACCCGTTCCCCCCAATTTAGTATGATTTAGATCCGTAGCGGTTAACGTACCGACAACACCGTTGACAGCGTCGTCCGTATCTTTCGTAAAAGTTTTAATGGTCTTCGATGAAGTAATTGTTATTGTCGTTTTTGTAGTTTTGGAAGTTGTCGCAGCGCTTACTGAATTTTTTGATTTTGATTTTGATTTAAAAAAATTTATATCAACTTCGTCAACGCCTGCATTGATCTGTTCAAAATCTATCGAATTTGTTTGTGACATTTTTTTTATATTTGTCTCTTAAAAAAAATCTAAAAACTGGAGATCACTTTGCAAATTTAGTCTACTGGAAGCTCCTTAAAAAAATAATTATTTCTTTTTTTTTTTTTTTATAGTTCACTTATTTCTCGAATGCATTTCACCCTTCAGAAAGCATGCCTGACACGTGTCCTTATCGCTTTTTTTTTTGTTTAGTTTTTGTTATATGTCTACACGATCGTTCTTCAACCCTCTTTATGTACCTTAGACACATCTGCTCTTTTTACCCACTTCCCTCAAAAATTTTGTCAAAGCTTAAAAAGATAAGAACTTCTGCACTGCACCACCCTGCGTCCTGTCGTCCTTTCTGTCTTTACGTTAAATATTACGCGTCGCTTTATAAACCGCATGAGTTTGAACTTCTTTAGTAATACATCAACATGTCATCATCATCAACAACTGAGTGCTTCGTAGTCGTCGTCGTAGTACAACCACCCCATCTCATAAGCTCAGTTGGTATTCATATCGTCATATCAATTTGGCACGAGTCCTTTTCGATCGTAATTCGTAGTTCTTTTGTTTACTCAAATTGCTTCGCTTCACTCCTGTTGCCGTCGTCGTCGTCCTAGTGGTTTCGTTGTTGCTGACGCTGCTATTTTTTCGATCGTGTTGTTTGTTGGTATACTTTTACATTAAGGTCCTTAATGTCATCGACTTGCAAGAAGCAGCTGCATTTTCTGTAAATAGAAATGGAATTTAGTTTTTGTTTAATAATCGGTATATGAATGTTTACACTGAAACTTTTATTGCTTGAGTAGTTAATAAAAATTAGAATAGAATTTTCCGTCTCTATTTAAGCGTTATAACGGAAGCGCATAACGCATAAAGATATAGCAAATGTTTTACGTCTGTCCATTTGAACGCATTAAGAACGCAATGAACTCGGGGACTTATAGAGTTTGAGTAAGGCAGAAATAATACATCGATTTATCGATTAAGGAAATAAGCGATTATTACTATTACTGTAAGCTATAGATTCACTATGTTTGGTTATGAATTATTTTGGTAGCCTTGCCTTATTCAAATTAGAGCTGCTACTATAATTTTGTAGATGTAGCGCTAGTCCTAGTTAAATTTATACAACTCGCTTAGTGAATTCACCTAATCCAAACAAAAAAAAATTATCCAAATATCAATTAAATATTTTCAACACAATTTCACACATTTGACCCACTGTATGCCAAATGTGTAGTCAGTATTCTATTCTTCTTATGCATTTCAAAGGACAATAATGTTGCAAATGCATTCCGCAATTTATATTTTCTTCTACACTTTACCATAATTTTCTGTACCTGGATTCTACCTGAGTTTATGTTGCTTTTGCAGTTTCTTTCTCGCTCAATTCAAATTCTAATTTCGTCCTTTCTTTTTTTTTACTACTTCTTCTTAATTCTCATCAGTAATTTTCTTGCTTGCCTGCCTGCCATATGTGTGTGTAGTAGGTTTATTTTATTTTTTCTCTTTTATTTTTGCCTTCTCCGGCATTTCTACACATATTCTCCCTACTTGTAACAATTTCATATATTAAAGTACGCTGTTTGTCCTTGATCCTGCTTACTTGTTTTGTTCACTTTTGTTGTTATATTCTTCCCTTCCCTTCCCTTTGCTTTGCTTTACCTTGACTGACGAGTTTTTACTTTGCACAACAAAACACAGCAATTGCCTGCGTCTTCTCAATTCGCTGTTGAGTGTCCTGTTTTTTTTTTTCTTCTTTTTTTTTCGTCTCTCTTTTTTGTTATAATTCAATTGCAGCTGCTTAATTTTTTTTTTTTGCTTTGTACATAAATTCCTTTGTTGTTGTCCGCATTTAAAACTGCTCACAAAACAGGATTTTTTTAAATTTAGTTTTTCAAAGAAAACAACAACAAAAACAAGAACAATAAAAGAATGTGCATATGTAGTTGAAAAAGAAAAAGGATATTATTTGTAGTTAATTTATATATTTTTTTGCTATGTATATATTTTTGTTTTGATATTGCATTTTATTTTTATTGCAAGATTTTCTTAATCCTGTCTGGTCTATAGAGATAGAGGGAGATAGAGTGTGATTGAGTAGTGCCATCAATTCAGAAAGGTGCGAGAAAAGGTTTTTAGAAATATTGTATAAATAAATATTTATCTACAAAAAAAATAATTAAAATTATTTCTTCTAAGTTAGCTGCTGCTGTGCATATAAGCTCGAACTCGAGATACCCTGCATTAGGTCTATAGGAAGCATAGATAGGAGGCATAGATGTCATAGACCAGTGAAAACTAATTTGTTAGTTTTGGAGATTCCACTGTGTACAGTCATATCTCTAATAATTTTGGGGCTAAAGCTGTTATAAAATATAAACTCAGTTTATTAATGTTTTAACTAATTCACAAACCTCTTTAAAACTCCCCTCGCAATGCAATATAATCAGCTTACATATCAATTGAACACTTAATAGACTTAACTTCACTTATTATTGCACTGACCCGAACCGAACTGAACCAAACGAAACCAAACCAAATGAAACGAAGACGTTGTAAGCGACAAGAACTCCACTTGCCGCTACCCCGCAATTTCACAAATAAACAAGAACTATAATTAACGCATTACATATACAATAACAAGAACAACAACAACAAAAAACATCTTTATAAACGTACTCAATTCCCTGCAGAGAAACAAAAAAAAAAATACTACAAGATACATGCATACATATGTACATTTGTATCTTTTAGATACTTAAAATGCTATACTACAATAAGTGATAGCGCGTTGGTCTGCATTAGTCTCGACTCTCTACGTCTACACTTTGAATTTAACTTCGACTAGTGAAGAAAGAAAGACTTCTTAAAGAAGCACATATGAAAAAAAAGAAACTACAGCAGACCCTTTCAAATATTTTCGTTGTTGTTTTTTTTTTTTTTGTTTATTGCTTTAAATGGTCTTTATCAATTATGCTTTGCACTGCTTTTATTGCGTCTGTTGCTGTTTCTTACACTTTTTTGTTGTTGTTTGGTTGTCATTTTAAGCAAAGATGTAGTGCCTTGATTAAGGCGAATTTTTATACTTGAGTCATGCCAAAAATAAAAAAAAAAAAAAAAATACAATATTTTTTAAACTTGGTTTTATAATTTGTTTCTTGGGAATCAAAAGTGGTCATTAGCGTTTTTTTAAACAAAGCCAGCTGGCTGTACATAAAGCAGCAAAGTATGCCTTTAAACCTTATCAGTACCGCTTTGGTTTCTAAATATATTTTCGCTTTATCGTGAAATTATTTTTTTATTGAATCACTTTTGTTTGCTTTATTAATTTTATTAATATTAGTAATCCCAAAGGGCTCATTGCTTCTTATACATCATTTAATACAAAAAATATTTCTTTTTTAATTATATTTATGTGTCATTTAATAAGGAAAACGCCCACTTAAGAAATTATACAAAGAACAAAGCAAGAAAATGCAGAAACAACAGCTGCGCAGGCGTTCTAGATACATTCCCAATGGATTTAATATAAGATACTAAATTTCAACAAGTTAAACACTTACCCGCAACACGAACAACAGCAACAATGTGAGCAAGTGCAGCTAATCCATTAATTAAATCCAAAAATGTATCTATAGCTTCCTTTTTAATGATTTCTGTTCACTCGTTGACCGTTAAATGATTTAAAAAACGAAGAAGACGCCGTAAAAACTTAAACGCGTACCGAAGACATCAACAGTAGAAAGGCAACTGAATGAATTGTTGCGATCAGTCGCAAAAGAGCGAGAAAGCGATTTCTCACTCTTTTCTTTACTCACAAACTTCTTTTGCTGTTTTCTTATGTTTTTTTTTTTTTTTTTTTTTGCGACGTCATCAATTACTTCTTTTGCTTTGTCTTATTTTACGCGCGCTCTCTCAAACACACACACACAGACTCTCTTTCTCTCCTTATATATACTCATGCACATGCAGAGAACAACTCAACTGAAGGTCGTTTAGATTTCCTTGAGCAAAACTAAAAACGAACGTCTTGAGGCATGACGCATTTACTTTGTTGTTGTTGTTTTTTTTATTTAAGTGACGTCAGAGTATGAGGGGAAATATGCCACAACAATACTAAACACACACATCCACACAGAGGTAATTAAGTGCGCACTCAAGCGTTAAAAGTTTTTGCGGCGAATTTATCTTGACTTAGTCTGCTTCTTGACTGCTTGTAGTGGTGTGAGTTTTCTTAGTTTGCTTCGCTGCTTTCTTGCTTACTCATTCACAAACTGTAACTGGCTATTTCCAGTTGCGTGCGTATGTTTGCGTGGGTGGTTTGCCGTTTTCTTATTCGCTGTTGAATTTCTTTCTTTGTATTTGTTTTTGTTATGCTTCTTATTATTTTTTGTGTTGTCGTCGTTTGTGTTCGTGTATATCTTATCAGTTTATCGTAAAAATTATTTTTGTAGGTAATTTTGCTTTGTTTGTATTTCATTTTCTTACTTGATTTTGATAGGAGATTTTCTTTTAAGCCAATAAGAAAATAGCAAGTGAATGTATAAGTTTGATAAGACTAAGAAATTGCAAAAAAAAATTTTGGTTTTATCAACTTTGTTAAATCACTAATTCCGCTCTGCTAAGCGAATCTATGTAGTTCCAGCTTTGTATATATTTTAGTCTAAAAATTTTCCTAAAATTTTTCTATCCAACAACCCTTCAACCTCCTTCACCATCTTAACTTTTTGCCTATTCTCATTTACTACGATAATTTCACAAACCCTTAAAATAATTACTTGCATTTCGACATTGGTCAGTTTAATTTCTTTGCGTTGAAAAAAAAATATATTCATTTTCTTTGGCAGCAGCTGTTACTATTACTGCTGCTGCTGCTGCTCCTTCTCATTAAAACAGAGCAGCAGTAGATTGATTAAAAAAATATTTATATATTTCTTTCGGACAGCACTAAAAGAAATTTCCCACACAGCATAAACTGAGAGAAAAGAAATTTTTAATAAAAATAATCAAAAGAAGCAAAAAATAAAATATAATAAAAAAATGGAAAAAAAATCAAAAAAAGACAAAGTAGGCGACAACTTTTATAACGACTTTTGCCATGAGACGAGACAAAAGCAGCCCAAATGAAGAAAATTTTGTAAAAGGCTGCTGCCATGACAAACTGATAGATCTGTAGAAAATATGTATTATATAATGATAATAACAATAATAATAATAATAATAAAAATAATGAAAACTTGTATACTAGGCGCCTTTGGTTTTGCTAAATTACTACAAAAAAAAAGGATTTTTTTTTCTTTGCTACGCTTAATATTTTTAATATGTATCTTTGTTTGTTGCTGCTGCTTGTTTTTATAGCCTTAACTGACTTCTTTGGCAATGCATTTTGATTTTAATTTATCAAAATGAAAAGCATTTTTAATAACTATAAGTTGCTTGTAGTTAAGATACTTTTTTTTTTTTTTTTAACAACGCTTTAAGTTGTAGATACTTTTTTTTTTTTTAGTTACTTTAAACAATTTTATTTTTATTTAAATAATTTACTTTATTATATGTCATTTACTTTATTTAAACATTGAACTCATTTGCATATTTATAGAAATAGCAACAAAGTATTTCTACGCGTTCTAGATACAATATCTTTAAACACTAAGTAGGCCAGTGAAGCGTGTTCATAATTAAGCGGGTTATTTCAAATGCAGCTTGACTTAGTTTTTGTGGCGTATATAGCAAACAGTTGTTGCAGCATATGCAGTTGAATAATAAGATACAAATTATTATATAATATACAAAATCACAGTAGGCGCTTAATAGACACGCGCCGCATATAACACCTGATTTCTATCAATGAACCAAAAAAAAAAAAAAGAAACCAGCTGACGCCGATAAATATGTATAATAGCTGCGCAAATATATATTGAGATACATTTCTATGCAACCGAAACAGATTGCAATAAAAATTTTTGAAAGACAGAAGCCAAAATCAAAGCAAACAAAGATGCGCAGCAGCTACTTCCAAGAGCGCAAAGGTTAAAAAGAGCCATATCCTGTAAGGATTTTTCATTTTTTGGCAAACAAAGAACGTCACTGCTGCTACGTTATGCGATATGTCTACTTTTGCACATTGCACCAGATGAATTATAGCCACAACAGATGATGCTGCATCTTATTAAAAAAAAAAAAAAAATAATCGTAAAGATAGAATGCATGCAGCATATATATTTATGTATCTTGTATCTCAAAGAGATCAAAAAATGTGCAAACCCACAACGTATGCGGGTGCATATCGATTACAGTTTGTATGTGTGTGTTTGTTAGGTTTGAATTGGAGCGACTTTTAAATATGATTTGCGCTTTTCTTTATCTTATTTCATTTTATTTTATTTTGTTCTTTATTTAAATCTTTTGTTTCTGCGCAATTTTTCACCTTTTCTAACCTTAAACGAACGTGCTGCAAATTGTCTGCGGTGACTTAAATATTTAATTCGATTTTTCATCTTCTTCTTCTTCACAATATCAGCTCAGTTCAATAGATCAAACGTTGCAGCATGTGTCGTTGCTTACTTATTGGTAATCAGCTATACGCACGTCGTTTCAGATACATTTTCAATAGATACATTTCATATTATTTCTTTTGCTTTAAGATGTGCACAACTGGCGTGCATGCATTTCAATACATTGCTGCCAGTTTAGCTTAAGTAAATTAATGCTTGAATAGTTCTTTTTTTGGGTAGTTTTATATCTGAAAGATTCTTTGAATGGAAGATACTTGAGCTGCAGCTAAAATGCGCTGCAACATATGTTATGCACTTTTTAATTGTTTCGTTGCTGTTTTTTTTATTAAACCCGGTTTTAGAACTCTTATTTATAAATTTTAAAAATAATTTCTGCAACTGCAAAGCAATAAAACGTTTCAAAATTGCATTTTTATGGAAAAAAAAGAAAATTTTTAGCTCCAAAAGACAAGCAACTGTAACTAATCTTTGGAGCACGTAGAGCAAATAATGCGAATTATAAAAAAAAAAAAATTAAATAAAATAAAAAATAAAAAGAAATTTATATAAAAAAAATTGCGCATAGCAGCAAACCACATAAAAAAAAATTTATAAAATTGGCAACCAAAAGTTAAAGAAAAAAGTAGCTGCAAAGTGCTGCAGCAGAAGAAGTGCGCAGACAAGATAGATTGTCTAGCAGACAGACAGACGGACGTACAGTTACTATATAAAAAAAAATATCTAAAGCGAAAGCGCCAGACATTTTGGGCTTATTGCAATTTTGTAAAATAAACAAAAACAAAAAAATGGGAAAAAAGTAGCTGCAGCTACTCGTAAAATTTTTTTTTTATTACTAAACTCTTATAACTTGGCTTGGCTCTGGTCAAAGGACAATGCAGCACACGCATATAGATACAATACTCTTACTCTTAACATAGACGTAAGTCCTTGCTGCACAGGAATATGCAATTGCAGTCAGTCCAAAAGTTTTTTTCCTCTTTTTTTTTTTTTATATTTTGCCATGATTACACGTCGTTATTTGTTTGTTTGTTGCTGGCGGTTGGCGGTTGGCGCTGTTTGCCAAGTGAAAATGCATTCAATGCAATATTTTGTATTTTTTTTTTTTTTTTTTGGGTAGCGCAGACAAAATGTTTTGCAAAGGATCTGCAGCAAGTCAATCAGTGCAATATACAAAAAAAAAAAGAAAAAAATATGTGAATATAAGCTTACTTTTGGATTGTCTAAAAGCATGCTAAAGTGCTTATTAAGCGCATATGTTGACTTGAATATGTTTGTAGCTGCGTAAATGTATCTGCAGCAGCAGCTTATGCATTTGTGCAATATTATCGAATGCAACTAAACAGCACTGAAATGAATAAAAAGATATACAATATCTGTCTGCAGCATGAGAAGAGGCAAAAAAGATTTTCAATTAGAAGGAATTGCTGCTGCTGCTCTGCTTGTGCTTAACTCGCGCTGCTGTCTGTCTGCCTGCCTGTGTGTATCTGAATATGTGGATTTTTTGTGCTTATTAGACAACTCAAGCGCTGCGTAGCTTATATCTAGTCAGCTCAATTCACTCAAAGCATTTGATAATCAATTTTTTTTTTTTTTTTTTTTTACAATCTTTACTAATAAGCCAACTTTCGTTGCACTTTTCACTGGCTGCGCTTATTTGTTGTTGTTGTTCTTATATTGCTTATTAGCATTATTATTATGCTTTATGTATCTATGAGATACTTTGCAACATTGCATTGCATTGTTACTTAGCATATATGAGGTTTTTTTTGTGTGTGTGTGTGCATTTTTGCATTAGAAGCTGCCAAATCGTTGTTCGCTGACGCCAAATCATTATCTTTTTATTTATTTTTTTTTTTTTTTGTCATATTACAAAGCTTAGAAATTTTGCAATATTTTTTTCATTATTTCAAGTAGTTGTAAAGCGAGAAAAAAAAATGCCGCTAATACATTGGCAAAGGATTAAAGCTACAAAAAAAGTAAAAATAAAAAGATACATTTTAGTATAAGTTTCATACGCTTTGTTACGCTTAAAATAGATAAAGAGGCTGCAAGTTCATTTTGGCAGGATTAGCGCGCATATTTATATGCATATGTCCTAAGTGATTAGTAGTTTCAATGCTCATTTAGAATGCATGCATGTCGCTGTACTCAAATATCTTAAATGAAAATTTTTTTCAGCTGCTTAAATCAAAAATTAAATTTCCAGCTAAATATACAAATTAACCCGACCGCAAATAATAAACAATAAGATGCACTCAAGATGCAGCAGCGTTGAAAATGTCAAAAAAGAAAAATCAAACAAAAGCGCAAACAAAGATGCATTTTACCAACTACACTGCGCTTCCTTTCAATCAAAAATGCAAAATGTAGAAATCAATAAAGTATCTATAAGATACACAATAAAAATATAAACAGCTGCCGCGTTCTAGAATTGCAAGTTGTCAACGAAAATATCAAACAACATTTTGAGTGCAAAACTAAAGAAATTTGCAGCACATTTGCAAGCGTAGAGAAACCCTTTTTGTTGCAACAATGAGAAATGAGGAAAAAAAAAGTAAAAGTATCTCAAAAGAAAATATTTTCACACACTGCATTCCGAACTATTCAACTTTACTTTGCTTTGCCTTTACATATTACAATTAGCGTCAATCATTTGTCATGCTGCACCGTTCTAAAAATGCTTAGAATGTTTTGTTTAATCCTTTTGCACTTATTTTGCATTCTACTTGAGTCTATATTCTTATAGATCTTTTTTTTCGACCATTCAACGATTTATTATTTTTATGAATTGAATTTTTTTTTTTTTTTTTGGAATTTGTTAGTTTTCATTTTTGTCTGTGTATCCTTTTTTATTGTTGTACGATATATTTTTTTTTTTTGTCAAAGCTACTTAAAACCGTAGAGGATAAACACCTTTAACGTAATTTGTTATGCGTTCTTGTAGCTACATTTCCATATACAATATATTGTTCTACATCCTGCATATTCTGTAGTTTTAATCCTGCGCTTATTGTTATATTTGTCCTTTGGGCGGTATCTTTTGTATTTGCTGTCAATTGCAATAGTATCGACTTTGAGTAATTTGTATGCAGTTTTTTGTTTGTTATTTGCTTGAGATTAGAGTGAAAGTGTACTGTTGCGTTTAGGAATTTTTGGCTAAAAAATTGGAAAGTAGGCGCTGCGACTTGATCAGACCTTTTGCGGCCTTGAAGAAGACTGTCAGAATACATGAGTTCACCTTTTAAAGTTGAACATTCCTGCAAGAGATGCTCAGTTGATCAACATCCTCTAAAAGGATCTACAGATGTTATCATCTTCAATGCAATGCAATGAGTTGGCTGCTTGAAATCGAGCTAGTTCTATGACACAAATTTCAGCTTAAAAGATACTTTTGAATTTATCTAAGGGCACAAAGTACCTTTTATGAGATCCAAACGTCCCAGCTGGTGTTCTGTCTCCTGTTTGGGATCCACCAGTAAATTGTTTTTGGAGTTTTTCCAGTAATTTTTGAATACATATTTCTGCCTGGAAAAGTTTAATCATTAAAATAAAATTAAATTTGAACAATAAAAAAAAAAAAAAAAAATCTCAATAATAAAGCCAGCCGATTGGGAGATTCAGCTATGCTGACAGAAACCACTTAAAACAAAAGAAATGTTAAGCCAAAACCCGAAGCTATTAAAAATTAGACCACAACAGAATTATTAGCTCAAATATAAATTTATGTCTCGCATAGAAAGCGATTTATTTTTTAAGCACACAAACAATTATTGCAAATAAACGTTTATTTATTAAAAAAAGGAAAAAAAAAAAAAAGAAAAGAAAATTAATTCGAAGGGTTAAAAAATATTTAAAAGCTTTGAAGAACGGTGTGAGCGCTAAAACCAAAATGCCAAATTGCATTAAATGCAAAAAAATGCATTTAAAGCTAAAACTTTGCGCTGCACTTAGCCTGGCCAAAGCGGATGGAAGCAGTAGCAGCAGCTTCGGTAGGAGTACTTATAAATGCAGAAGAACAGAATAGACCAGACCGGTTGTCGAAACTGAAGCAACTCAAAATGCAAATATTGACGCTGACTACCTGATGTTGGGCTTGGGTTTTTTTTTTTTTTGTTATTCCGACTGCGGTTTTGCTAAATAACGCACTTGAGAGAGCTGTTGAAAGTTGCCTAGGAGGATTATTATTTTTATTATTACAAATTTGCATTAATAAACGCAATCGTTGTGTTGTGTGCTTCGTTGGCGACCGTTGCAGTTTGGCATTATTATTATTTTTTTATACGCGTTACCCCACACATTTCCGTGTTGTTTGGGGTCTGACCTATTACATGCGTACCTGCTACTACTGAAAGTCTTGAGGCTAAAAATAAACAAAAAAAAAAGTAACAAGTCAAGTAAATATATTTTGTTATGTTTAATAATAAAACCGAAGTTGCTATACGCTTTAATTAAAAATATAAAAGTAAATATTGCATCTCATACAATACGTTTTGTGGTTTTTATACTACTTTACACGCTCTCTAGTGCGCTCTGTTGCGCTTGATTTTCTTTTACAAGAGAGAGATATTTAAGCAAAACGCTCTTCTTGTTTTTTTATAACGGTAATTTTTATAGGCAAAATTTTAAATAAGAAATTTACTTCAGCGTGTCTCAAATTTAGTCAAGAACGTAGCATACCCATTTAAAATTACGCCATTTATAGCGTATATATAGGGAAAAAATCAAATCGACCCTTAATGTCCGACGAGACGTTGTATTCCGGATGCAGTATTCATAGCCGAAATGCAATTCTTTTAAGCAAAGAAAACAAAAACAAAATATAAAAAAATAAAAAAAAAAAAACAAAAAAGAGCTGACCCCTTCTCGGTTAAAAAGATTCACTTGTGTTTATTGCAGACTAAAAAGTCTTTTTATATAGAAAGCATAGCCCAACCCAAGTCCAATTGGACTTCTTTTGGCTGCAGCTTCAACTGCTTCAGTGTTCTCATTTCACTACAACAACGAGAAAAAAAAATTTTTTTTTTATTAAATTTTTGCAATGTCTTCGCAGCATCCGTTGCATTCACTTTGGCAAGAGTCTCTCATACTAAATTAAAAAAAAAACAAAAAAAGAAAAGGGTGTACCCCAAACAACAACCTCTTGACTTGACTGCAACGACCAACGTACGTACAAACCGAACCGAATCGTACCGAACCAACCAACCTCTTACCCCATTTTCTACAGTATTTTATTTTTAATTAATTAATGCGCGCGCAAAGTACAATTTCTACAAGTAAAACTTGTTTTGTAACTTCAGAGCAAAACTCTTCAAAGCATTCCCGAGCCGAAGTTCTACGTCAGGCAACTTGGCGCCAAAAAAAAAAAAAATAAATAAATAAACTGACTACGATTACGAAATGTAAATGTAAAAATGCCTTCTCACGGTGCGCGCGACTTCCGGTTGCCATCTTTATTTAACTGTTTTACGAAAACAAAAAATACAAAAAAAAAAAAAAATAAACCAAAATGTAAAGTAAAAAATCTGAACTTACCTCAGACTGTATTACTGCCAGTGGCAGCAGTCATTGAGTTACTCATTTACTCAAAACATTAAAATTAAACTTGCTCATCTCACCTGTCGCAACATTTCACCTTTTGGCAGACAGGCAGACAGGCAGACAGGCAAACGGCAAGAGTTAAGTTATTTTGCCATGTTGAGCCGCCAAATATGCGCCATAAGCGCCACTAAAGAAATTCAGTTAATTTACTCAGAAGTAGCAGTGCTGCTGCTGCTCTGCTGCTGCTGCTGCTGTGAGTCCCCGCAGCAAGTATGCCGTGTGTGTATGTTCGCTCTCTCCAAGAAGCATTCGTTAGTAGATGAAGAAATTATGCACACACATACACAGCACACACACACGCACGGTCGTTTTTATAAGTGTATGGCGCCTTTTTGCAGCTTGCATTTTCTTTTGTCTGTTTGCACGCCGTAATGTATGCAATATAACTTTTTTTTTTGCTTTTTTTTCACACATAGGTAGCTCTTTTTGCATGTAGCATAGCAAAAGTTTCATTAGTAGTTTGCTTGAACTGTAGTGCCAGAAACTTGTGTAGTTACCATTACTATTGCTATAGCTTGCCTTGGCTTGGCTTGGTTGCCTAACTTTATGCTACAGTTTATATTTCTTTGGATGCACTTCGTTTATTTTGTTAATTAGAGTACTAACGAATTTGTTAGAAAGTTAGTTACAAAAAAAATTAAGACAATGCCTTGAGTTCAGTGGTGGGCATCCATCAATTTTATAGTCTCTTTGTAAATTACTGCCTGGGTAGCTTTTGAAATTCCCTTCGAATGGGCTTTAGTGTTTTTGTTAATACATTTTTATATTGGACCCACTAGGATCAATTATTCCTTTACTCTAGTAAACCTTCTACAATATCATGTAATGCCCTTCTACTCTTAAGAAAGCCATCTTGAGCTTTGAACTGAATGCTTGGACCATTCTTTTTGTATACGTCCATACATTATTTTTAAATTTTTCGTATAAATACAGAAGTTAGGGTCACTAAATTTTTCCTTTATCCTCATTGTAAGCTTTGACGAGTATTTTTCATCTTCAGTAGCGTACAAAAATTCGACTCAACCGAATTTAATAGTTTCTTTTAGTTTATTCTTTTCATCTTCGTTCTGTAATTTTGCATCTTTTTTGCGAAAAAGTAAAAAAAAAAACAAATTAGAATTTTGTTACAAAAGTTATTTCTTCACGGTTATTTTTATTTTTTTTTATTTTTTATTTTTAGTTACTTTTAATGAAATTTTTATGTGCTGCACTATAGAACCCTTCATCTACTATATACATATGTAAGTGTATGTACAAGTGTAGTTCTGTATTTGGAAGGGAGAATATGAGTTAACTTAGAGGTGCAAACTTTTCAGTAGGCATGAAGTTTCTTTAGAAATTTATGTTTGCCACTTTTTTTGCATGCGAAAACTAAAAGATAAGCAGAAATAGTTGTGTTGCTTGGCTTTAATATTTCAAGAAGAATGTGACTGAATTTATTTAGTATTTTCAAAATATAGTTTCAAATTTAAAAGATGTTTTTGTTTTTGGGGTAAGGTGACTTTGGGAGAATCTCTTTTTAAATCTTTTTACAAGTTTATAAAATATCACAAATGCTAAACTAATAAATCAAATAAAACACTACAACAAAAACTTATAAACTTCACACATTTATGTATATAATCTCCTGAAGTATGGGGCACAAAATCTACTGCCAAGATATAATGGTGACTGTGTCAAGCATTTCTGCAACGGAACTGCAAGGATAACTAAATCAAATAAAATTGCGTTCCTTTTACGCTAAGAGAAAACGAATAACGAGAATTCTACGCGACAGTTCAGCGACACAGAAACAGACTTCATAGGCAAACGTAAACGCAGAATAGGCAGTCTATGAAAAAACAAAAAACGCAAATATATATATTTGTGTGTGTGTGTGTGTGTATGTGTGCGCTATAAAAATGCAACACTGCATATAAATCTTTGGTGGCTTGGTGACTCGTTCTTTTCTATTTTTTTATCCATTTTTTTATGCAGTAAGCATCTTCTGCATTCAGGACAACGTTGCAATTTCTTTTATGCAAATATGTAACGAATGTGCCACAAATCCTTTTCAGCAAACGGTTATTTTTTTCACTTGGAATACCTTGACTAAAGGAATGGAAATAGAAATAGTAACAAAAGATGAAGAAGGAAAATTGATGGTTTGTGCATAAAATTTTGGAGAAAGTTATTTTGAGTAAAAAAAATTAAATTGATAAAGAGGAGATTTCACAAAAAAATATCTAAAACTAAACAATTTTTCGATAGAAAAAATTCAAATTATAATAAAATATTTAGAAATATGTGGAACTTTCAAGAAGACATATACAAAATTATTTATTTGAGCTTTAAGTTTCCTAAGGTTACTTAGAATATTTGGAAGAAATAAAAACAATAAAGAAAGTTTTCTGAATGTTTGGAGAATCTAATTTCTAATGAAAAATGAAGCTGAGGATATTTTGAAAATATTTCACTTTAGCCCTTAGAAATCCATTATTGAAGAAATTATTTTCAGAAGAAGTACGTTTTTTAAAAAAAAAAACGTGGGGTAGACCCTTTTTTTAAAAAGAAAAAAAGTTTTGAACTTGCTTTGGCAGCATGGAATATCAAAAAAAAAAAAATTTATAAACAAACCTCTCTCTTGTGCATATCTAAAAGAAGAAAACAAGCGGAAAAATTTTAATGATGCATGCAACTGCAGTCAGCAACTGCGAGTCGAGTTAGTCAGTCAATTTAGTACAGAGTCTCAGTATCTACCGACGTTTTGTTGCTTATCTTAGAGAAAGAAAGGAAAAATAGAACGAGGAAGACATACCTAGACTATATATTCATAGCGCATACGCGACGTTTGTTCAGTCAACTGCATAAAGCTCTGCCTCATCATTTTTTTTATCCTTTATTAGTAGATATCTTCTTAGGAATTTATTTGCTCTGTAAATAAAACTGCATACAGCAAACATACATCCTGACGGACGGACGGACGAACGGACAGAATGACAGGATACCCATTCTCTATTTACATTTTTCTTAGCTTTGCAGCAATAGGCATGAATATAATTTCTTTCTTTATTGCTTGCTTTCTTTCTTTCTTTCTTTGTTTTTTTGTTTCTGTCTTTCTGTCTTTCTGCATTTTCCATCTTTTATTTGTGCCAACTTCTTCAGCTTGAGTGGTTTCCCCAAGTTGACGTTTTAAATGTCAATTGTGTGCTTAACTGCATTCTATGCGGTTCTTCATTCCTTACCTTTCGTCGTTGTCGTCGTCTTTAATTCATATTTGCGCTTTGCATGCGCTTTGTGCATTGAATCGCATACATATAAAGTGGATGTGGAAATATTTATAAGGTAGTCTTTGAGGTAAGGTAAACTTAAGGTCCTTAGTCCTCTTGAGTCAACGACAACGACGACGGCAGTTGCTGTTGTTGTAACTTTGTCTTTTGTATAAATTTGATTTCTTCTTTGCTGTAACGAATTTAACTAGTTAAATGTTGCACTGAGAGAAATCATTTATAAGAATTATACTTCGCCTAAAAGAATTTTATCCAATTAACTAAAATATTCACAATTAAAAAAAGACATTTAAAAATAATTTTTAATTCAAAACTCTTTGATTTAAAATTTAATAAAACACAATAAAAACAAAGCATCTTTTCAGCTTTCTTGCCTAAAATTATGCAATGCATTTCAGTTTTTTTTTTCCCATGGCTTTCTTGTGTTGACTCAAAGCATTTCTATAGAATAATTCTGTGAATATTCCCGCGTAATTAAAAAAAAATCTTCTTTAAATATACAAAAAGATGCTCTTATACAATAGACTCAACTCTTTTCCAGCAGATCTTTTGATTTCATTTGCATTTCTTTCACTCTATTTGATAACGAGCCTTGGCTTGGCTTGGCTTGCTGCATTGAGTTCATTTGACTTTAATATTATTTTTTTTTTTTTTTTGGAAAGAAAAAAACTCATAGAAATAGACAGTTTGAAATAAAAATGGGGGTTTGGTTGCAATGTAGTAAAAATTCTGAAGAAGAAAGAATAAGTTAAATTTTTCCAAAGAAAAGTGCAATTCATTTATTTGCGTTTCCTTCTGTAAATGCAGCAAAAGCTAAAAAAAAAACTGATATAAAAGGAAGCTTGGCTGTACTCAAACCAAATAATTTTGCCACAAGACATAACAGAAGGAGTGAGCGCGGCTGACACTGTTATGAATACGTAACGAACGAACGAAAGAACGAAGAAGAAGAAGAAAATATTGGCACGAAAGGAAGTCTGCCATGGCTAGGAGAAAAAAATAAGAAAGAAGTTGGCTCAGTTACACGAAACTGTTGGTCGTACTGACTACTGCAGTCATTCATTCATTCATTCAAATTTATTGTATAATACGATGCTATGCTGCTGTATGTTTGGGGTCTGGTTTGGGGTTTTGGGTTTTTTACGTTTTGCTGACAAACTGACTGCAGTTATAATTTGCTTGCAGCATACTTTTCAGCTTTCTTTTATTCTTTCTTTCGGTGTGTTTGTGTATTTATACTTGTCAAAGCTTAATTGAAGCCAAGAAGACTGCATTCTTAAATCGTGTTTGTAGATATCCTGACTACTTGGCAATGCAATTGGTAGACTAAATGACAGACTGGTGACTGACTTACGTAAACAAAGTCAAATTGTCAAAGAAAAGATATTATTTGTATAAATGCACAAATAGAACTTACTTAAATTACACTGAGCAAAATAATAATGTGTTGTAATTTGTGCAGTGGTAGGCACATTTTTAAATTCGTAGCACATGTGACTAGACTACAGATTTCTGAATGCAGCGACGCTTTTTGTTTAGTTTTATTTTGTATGATAACGAACAATATTTAATTATTGCTTTGCTGTTCTTGTTGCTTTGTAAATGTATTTGTGCCCACCGCTGCATTCGAGACAATCTAAGAAGCTTCTCAACTGTTGTTGTTTTAATAAAGTGAATCTAACTTTAGTCATCAAATGGAAAAAGGTTCATCGACAATTCATCTGGAAAATTCGGTGGGAGTGAAAGATCTTCCTAACCAGTTAACCATTCCTACTTTCAGCACAGAACTATTTGCAGCTTTAGGAAAGTTTCTAATATAAATTTTTCTGAAATCTTGTTTGTAGATTTTCTAAACTCTTCAAAGGCTACTTTTTGTAGTAATCCTTAAAACATTCTCAAGTATCTAACTGTCCTTACATTCTCATTGCAATATGAAGTGCATTAAATAAATTTCATAACAAATCATTAAATCTTCGCTAAATATTATTTTTCCGCAATTTAATTCGCTAATTCGTTGACATTTTTTTTTTTTTCGTCTTCATCATTTTTCCTTTCATCAATAGTCGCCATTTATTCAATGCACTCAGTTATATGCTTCCATTCATTTGGTTTTAGCATACTTCTGCAAAGTTTTTCAAAGTTCTTGAAATGTCAATGCAACTCTGAATGCACTCAAACCTAGAAGCAGCAGCTATCAGGCTACATTATATATACTCTAAATATACCACTAACCCCAACGACTCAATTATCATAATGAATGTTGTCACTACTTGAGTTAAAATACTTCGAATTCTTATGCTGCAGGACATTTTTTTCATTTGCCTTCTATAAAATTATTTCATCTTTTTTTCTATTTTTTGCATATTCAAGAACTTTTTCAATGATGAAGAACTTCAGTTGTGCAAGTTTTTCGCGTTGACCATTAGGAGTAAATTTTAGTTTACCGCGAAAATGTCACTTGGACTTGTAGCCGCCGCAGGCAGTTGACAACGTTAATGATTATGGAGATGAGATGAGATGAGTTGTGAAGCTTAAAGATGCTAAATATGTAGTGGATCATGGAGATGTCTCTATTATTGTGTGAAGCTGTCATTGATTTTCTGCAAGAGCGCGCCACAGTAGAAGTGGCATTAAATGAATGCATTGAATAAGTTAGACATTTAGAAATACTTCTTCAGTTTAATTTAAAAATGCTTAAATTTCAAACTCATTCCCAGACTGCCTGCCTGCACATATGTCTTAAGCATATTTTCTATATATTATTCCTCATTCCACACAAGATTTTATACCTCCGGCGCATTTCATTAAGTCTAAATGCAAAAAGGCAAAAAAATGGCAAGAAAAAAAAAAATACGCTAAAAGCCTCGCAAGAAATTGCAACCAAGTATAGAATGACTTAAGACATCAATTGCACATATGGAAACATCCCCCGAAAAATTACGAGAAAAAAAGACGGTTCGCAACATCTCCGTTGTTTTCGTAAAAGAAAAACAAAAATGGTTTGAGTGCAACATCACCTACAAAAAATATTGCGGCAACACTTAGGAGGACATCAAGCAGAAACCGAGAACAACTTGTAGCTGGCTGGCTGGGTTAGCTACATAGCAACTGTGTTGCCCGGCATTAATGCAACAAGCTTGCAAAGTACAAAAATCAGTGTACCCTCTCACAAGATAACCCAAACCTAATGCCGCATATTTGTGTGTAACATTTATATTTATATTTCTTTTTTTTTGTTGTTGCGAAATAGGGAGCTTTTCTCTTTTTGCGCAAAGGGTTGCTTTGCCAAGGACATTCGTGTTGCAGCCCACTTGATTTTGCAGTATGCATGCTTGCGAATTTTTACTTTTAGAAAAAAAATACTTGTTACGAAATAAGATGTTTAAATAAATAATTTGTTTAGATTGTATAGATTTTTACAGGCACTATAATTCACATTTATTACGTTGGGACCCTTACCAGAGTTAATATTAGAATAGTTTTGAAGTCAGTATTCGGCAATAGCTCACTAGTTTTTCCCAGCGATCTAGAGATTTCGTTGCGATCTAGAGATTTCGGTATCTGGAGAAATTTTGGTAACGTGACAGCTTCCTATTATATTAGGGTGGCCAGAATCACGAATGAGGCGATTACTTGGATAGCTACCATACAAGGCTGCGGTAGAGAAGGTACCATCTTTAACTCTTCCGTCCATGTCACTATGAAGCACATCTAAAATTCGTTACAATTAAACCTTTTAAGCCTTTTGGCAATATTTTTTTTATTTCGATTTTCTTTAGCTGCTTCTAGAATTTCCTTTGCATTAAAAACCACAACAACAGCTTCTTCCTCCAAAACCAAAAGACAAAAGAAATTAAAAGTGCATAATATGAATCTATAATATGAAATAATCTAAAAAATAAGGGTTGCCATTAAAAGCAATAAGAACGAGTCTTAATAATTGCAGGCAAGACTTTTGAAAATACTTCGTTACCATGCAGCAAAAAAAAAAAAGAACTGAAGAATATAATAAAAATTTGCCAAAGAAAGCTGAAATGCAAACAGAAAATAAAAATTTCGTTAAAAAGAAATTAAAAATCTGCAAGATTTGCATTTTTGACAATGTAGCCTGTTGGTCTGCTGTCGTCAAAGCAGCAGCACAGCCCCATAAAGTCTCGGAATATCAAACGCAACTCTTTGACGTCCAAAAAATGAATATAATTTTTTTTTTATTATTTTTCTGCTAGTGTTGCTTCTTCGAGCAGCGACAAAACGACAGCAAGCAACTCAAAGTGCAGTCGCATGAATGTAAATATTTATGTGTGTGTGTGGCTGTGTGGGTGGTTTTTAAGCTTGAAGGACATTTAGCATTTCAGCTGTAGATAATGAGCAACTCGATGAGGTAGACTGGCTACATAAGTTGAGGTGCTCATGTATCTTCTTTAGTTTTTCTCGTTTAACTTGAAGATTTAATATTGCGCAAAAAATACATTTTAAATGAGATTTTTTCTTATATAAATGCAAAAAGGATTGTACAAAAAAAAAAATCGAAATCCTTGACAACTCAACTCATCAACAAAAATTTTAATTCTGCAGCGCGCACTTGTGTGTGTGTTTGTGTGTGGAAGAGAAGAACTTTGGCATTACAAATTATTATTAGAAATGCAAAGTCGGCATACTGACATTAAGTACACGTGGACTCTTTTTTTTTTCTGATACTGTATCCTTCGTAGTGTTTTTTTGCGGCTATTAGATGATTTTGCTGGTTTTTTTTACTTTTTTTTATTTTGTCTCATTAAGCGAGGAGGCGCAGCAAAGTAGTTAAGTACTTCTTCTTCGGAAAAATTTTATTTCGTTGGTAGCAGTAGCAACTTAAGTGAGTATGAGGCAACTCAAGTGTGTCCTTGTAAAGGACTTTGATGATATTTGATTATGAGCGCACTTTTGAAAGAGTTGAGAAGGAAATAGGAATATAAGTTTTGGAATTAAATTTTGTATAATTTAATTCATATACAAGCGAATACTTTGAAGGTAGCAACATTTTTTTACTTATTTTCTGCAAGAGCCATATTTAAATTATTTTTTAATTTAGAGCGTAGATTTTGAAGTATATGGTGGACCATCTGCACGAACAATGGTCACCCTGCCAAAAAAATCTTTCACAAAGCAAAATCATAAGAAAGCTCAAAGAGTTTTTGTTGTTTTTTTTCTAAAGCAATTAACATAGTGGACCTCCTACACAAAATATGGTCACCCTGCCAAAATAAATTGAATCACAAAAATGCTTTGAGAGTTTTTGTAATTTTTTTTTAGTAATAAGTCAATAAATATGTGGTGGACCAGCTGTACTCAAATGTATTGCTTCAAAAAATAAAAATTTGTAAATACCACCTGCACAATATATGGTCACCCTGCACAAAATATGTAATAGATCTTATAGAATATTAATTTTTTCCAATGCTAACTATTTACTGGACTATTCAGACACTTGGAGCACCAATTGAGTCAAACTCTTAAATCTAAAACAAAATCACATTCAAAAGCAACACAAATACTAATTACTTTAATAAAACACGTGCTCAGCTACGCCCCGATAAAAATCAGTGTTTGGTAGGGACCACATCACGATGATCAAGAACATCATTCCACTCATCAAACACGCGCTAATAACTAAACTCCCGCACCCTTTTATACTCGTAACTAAACAAAAAAAAATACAAAAATCCGAGTTCATGAACGCATGTTGCTGCGATGAGTTGAGTTGAGTTGAGCCATTGAATGAACAACAAAAAAAATGAATCAACGTCGTTGCACTTCAGAGCAGAGGGACACGACACGACAATGTAGCAGCGGCAAACTAAAGAACTACGCGGGGCGTTTGCTGTATGACAGCTCGTCATCTGGCATCATAACTCAACTTTGCAGACCAGCAGCAGATATAAACAGCGCAGGTTCTTGCTTCTTCTTCTTCTTCTTCTTCCCTAGATCGAACGACAACAACAAAGACAGCAACCAAGCTGGACTTAATGAGCGCATCCGGTAATGACGATGATGAGTATGGTTGGTGCTGGTGACTGTGACGCTAAACACACATCACACTCACTCAGTACAGTACTAGTGCGTCTCATATTGGCTTTGCTTGATTGCACTTAACAAAAAATACATTATTCGTCATTAGTCTTTTTGGGGGCTGTCTTTACTATCTAACTAACTATCTATCTAATATTAGATCTATGCTTAGTCAATAAAAATAATATTTATTCTACAGTTTCAATTTGATATTTAAGTGTCAATGTATCTGTATCGCTTCACGCTTAATTGTTTGCTTCTTTAAGTAATTGAAACCTTTTTTTCAACATTAACTTCTTTTGTTTTTATTATTGACCATTTCGTTGTCATCATCATCATCGTCATTGTCCTCAGCTTGATCTTTTTCTTAGTCTTCGTCGTCGTTGGGAAAAGAATTCTCAGGAAGTAAGCCAACCGCCGTGACGTTTCCTTTTTTTTTCAATTTGAAATCTTCTTTGTATATTTGGCTACTTTACTCCATGGGGTTTACTTTTACGATTCATACGATCGCTGAGTTTTGTTTTAGTTTTAATGGGTTTTGTAAATGCTTTCTGGCTTAATTCTTAGACTTGACCTTTTGTTTTTGTTGTCTTCGTTGCAGTGTTGCGGTTCATTAAGGAAATATGAGACATTTTAATTGTTGTCTTTGCTGTCTCATGTTTTATTTTATTTTCTGTTGTTGCTGCATGAGAACTCTTTGAAAATATATGAAAAAGGGTGCTTTCTTGATTTTGTATGTTGCTCTGTGATGACAAGTAGATTTTATTGAAAAGCATTACGAATGATAATGTAATATGTAGCTAAAAGTTTTTAGCTTGAACCACCTTTAAGCTTAAATTCTAATGTATGACATTTTTTTCCAACTGTCCTTTTTTTTTGCCAAACCGATCTCAAAGAAGATACAAAATAGATCCTGCAGATTTAACAAATAGACTCTCTGAAACTTGAATATGCAATTCCAAAATAAAATCCTAACATAAATAAAATGCTTAGGATGCCGTAGACCTGTATTTTACATCCAATCTGAAAGAACAGATTCTATGGAGAACCTGTCGAGATTTTGAAGTATATCATAACACTGAAGAGCTAACGAGGATAAAAAAGTGCATGAAGTGAGTGCTTTGATAGCAGCTTGACTATCCGAGAAAAAGACTCCGATTGAAAGACCCATGGATATGTTACATCTTTACACTATCGCAACAACAACAACAAAAAATTAACTAACTAAATATAAAAAAAATCTTCTTAAATTACTATCGTTCCAGCATAAACCTTCAACCCATAATAAACACTTAAACACAGATTGATTATATAATCAGACATTTTATAGACCGCACTGCTACAAAACCATAAAAACCACAGAGCAAAAAAAAAAATAGACAAAAAACTAGAACATCAATTAAGAAAGCCTTCAAAGCTATTTGTATCACAATAGACTGAACTGCAACTGGTAGATGACAACAACGACTACGATGACGACGACGTCGACGACGACACAAAACTTCAGAATTAGTTGATTTATGAATTATGACAATATAAACTAACCATCGCGGCTATATATTATATGCAGACAATATGTCTCGCAGTCTAAGCTAGAGAGCAGCAGCCGGATATTCTAATAAACTAGCCGCTCGAGACAGCGGAGGGATGGACACATATGTGTATGTTTGTGTATGTTTGTGTATATCTGAAAACTAAACTATACAAAACAATGATGCAGATTTAACACTTCTTGTCAGAAATTGATTACCAATTGTTAACTGCGGAACTAGTCGCATAATTGCACTAGCCCCTAGCAGCAGTAGTAGCCCCAGCATCAGTTCTAAATGAAGAAGTCAAAATGTGTATGAAGTAGCTTAGTAATGGGAGGCACTGAATGAATGCATGCAATGAGTGCTTGAATGGATAGTTGAATGATTGGAGGCAGAGAATATTGTCTGCACTTGGCAAATGTCGCTTTCTCATGGTGGTTGATCTCTTTGGGTGCCTGCTTGGGGTTCTCCCTTCCCCAAGGCGTTTGACGGGTGTCGCTCCAAATGGCAGTGGGAATGGGAACGGGATTTGTTTGTGTCGGGGCTGCTAGCTGCAGCAACTGCTTCCAAATTAGTGCAATCAAGTTATCTTGTATCTCTGTACGATCTCGACAATTGTATCTTTGCATCTAACACTTGCACTTTTCTTGCTGGGAACAAATAGCCAAACAACATAAAAAAAGGAAAAACTATTTAACTAAAGGAAATTATTAAAAATTATTCTTGTGAAAAATTTTTACCCTAACTCTTTTATATATTTTTTTTTTTTTTTTTTTAAGCGTAGACCGGGCCTTGAAAATAAAACACCCCCCATGCAAATGTTAAGTCATTTCTTTTTGTTTTAGGTTTTTTGTACAATAACTTCCTTTAAAATAACAATAAGGAACTGTTATAGTTAAAATAAGGGTTTTAATTTAGTTTATATCGTAATTTGGTTGGTGGTGTTTTATTATTATCATTTTTTTTTCCTTGAAAATTGGCCCCAAAAAAAAGGTGCGCCATGGATCAGGCCCTAAAAGGCTTTTGCATGATTTTTTTCAGAATTTTTAATAAGTTTTTCGTTATTTATTTTTTAAGAAAAAAAATTCACATGCTAGTTTACTTAAAGAATGTCCTTGTGAGAAACTTTTAAATGCAACAAAGCGTAAAGTACTTAAAAAAAAAAAACTAAAAATTATTTCACATAAATTCTATTTTGTCTTGCGTAATTTTCTTAAATATTTTCCAAGAATTTTTGCAAATAATTCCAAAACAAAATGATTTCCACATAAATCAGTAATTCAGTTGCAGTCAATGTTTATGTTTATAATCCATTGTTTGTTTAAGAAATCACTTGTAAAATTCAGTCTCCATCTGTCCATCTGTCCGTCTGTCCGTGTGTCTCCCTTCGCACTGCAATAAATTCATTTGCATTCATCTTTGCAAACAATTGAAATTGAAATTGAATTTTATGCTTTACAAGATTTTATAACAAAGTTTTGAACGACTGACTTGACTTGCTGGCATTTAACTTAATTTATTATGCATAAAAAAAAAACACTTCGTTGTATGCAGTCAGATAGAAGTTGTCTTTAGTAATGCCTCAGAACTTCGAACATTATGTATAACTCTTCTACTGCTATGTACATATATATTTTTAGTAGATATTTAATGGTGTTTATTTTTATTGTGTTGATTGGTTTTATTATTTAACAGCAGCAAGCAGCAGCATGCAAGAGAAATCTATTTTATTTAATTTTTCTAGTCAATTTATTTTTTTGTTGTGTTTAGAAAGTGAAACGCTTAAACAAATTAAATGGTTTAAATTAAAACAAAATAAAAAAAAATATTAAATTAAATGTTTTGACTTGTTTTAAAATATTTATCAAGCTTTAATCTATTTTAAATTGGGTCAATAGATTGCGGATTTATGGATAATTAAGTCTAGTTCTCAGTTTAGTATGTAAAGCTGAACTGCAGACTTTTTAAACATCTATGAAACTAACAGCAGCTATCATGGGGGCATTAACCCATCGGGGAACACGCGTCCAGATTAGATGTTCCTTATAAAAGTACCTGTAGATGTTTTAAGGTAGATGACACTCCAGAACCGTTGGAGCGCTTTTTTTGTATGTGTTCTGCATTAGATCGAGTAGACTAAGGAAATTCGAAGTTTTATGCTGTTTGAACCATTGACTCAACCTGCAGTTTTTTTTATCTCATATGCATAATTTGATAAAAATAAATCTATACAAATACTAGCCAAAATACCAAATCAACTTACTTTTCCCAGCGTTCATATTTCCAATCAATCCTACTTTCCAGCTCCTTGATGCTCCAGTTTTGAGTTTACCCAAATTTTTTTTAATATCATAATTTCCCGACAATGTCTTAACGTCATGTATGTATTTCATTTCTCTAGATCAAATATTTGAAAAATAAATTATGATTAAGTTTTTTTTATAGCGTTTATATAAGGCCGCGCCCAAAGGGTCATATTTTTCCCGCCTCTGGCATCATGAATAATTTTTAAAATTTTTCAAAAATTTTTCTTATCTGCTAAGTTTTGATCTACACAATTCAATTCAATTTATTCAATCATGACACTTCACTTGTGCATGTACTTTTATGTTTTATTTCATCTTCAATTAAATTAAATAATCAATTTGTTTATGCGCAAACAAATTTAAATAAATTAAATTGTACACAGTACACAGTGAAATTTTCAGACACAAAGAAAGTTAGGCTCTTATTTAACAGCAACAATGACTCAGCGCATGTATCTTTTACTTTTGTAAAAAATGTATCTGCTGCGCTTTTTTTCCTTTTTAAATTTAATAATAAAATTAGTCATTTTAAAATGAATTTAATGTCATAAAATGGAAACTTTTTAAACTTCATTGCAGTACATGCAATATTCTTTTAGTCAAACTCATGACAGTCATTAAATGTGTTGTTCTAAACTTGATGTTCAAATACATATTTTTTTTTTTTAATATTGGCAAAGTATGTAATAAAACCAAAAACAACTACAAAGATCTTCATTACACGATAAGAACATTTTTTATTTGTATCTGGGGAAATGGATTAGAGAGTTGCATGCGTTGTAAGTTTGAATTTTATTATTTTTTTTTACTTTAGAGAAACCTGCAATTATACCAAAAAAAAAAAAAAAAAGGGCAAGCATGACATAAAGTAATTTCTATTTTATTCAATCAGTAAGTATATCATTTAATGGACAATATATGCCCAAATGAATATTATTTCTTAAATAAAACATAATATCTGGCCACCCAAAAAAAAATAACATATTAGCATATTTAATAAGAAACATTACGCCCATTCATTGACTTTCTTTATAAATAAACCAAAAAAAAAATGAATTTGTATCTTAATGCACAGCGTGTTACTTTTAGACACTTTTTTTTTGAGTCATAAGGTTAGGCATTTAGTTTTTTTTTTTTTTTTGTTCGTGTTAAATGTTAATTGCCGCGGCATATGTCAACTGAACAGCAATCACCTTATCATAATTTGTACATTTTCTAAATATAAGCTCGAAGGAAATGGTCTATTAAAATACTTTTATGTCATTAGACAAAGTGAAAAAGGATACAATATGCGATACAATGCGCATTCGTTTGCTGTCTGTCTAAAAGCAACTACTAAGTAAATTGAATTATTAAAGCATAACTTTGAATAAGTTTTATTTTTGTGACATATGTGTAAAGTAGAAGTAGTCGACTTTTAGGCGTATTGCGTGTTTTAATGCTTTCTTAGTTAATAACTTTATTATATTTTCTTTTGAAATTATAATAAAAAAAAAAAAGAATTAGTGTAGAGACACTGGAAAAACCTTCACATCGCTGAATAACTAATATAATTATGCCTTAATTTGTTTCTTGATTTTTAAAGAAAACTTAAAATTCTTTATAAGAAGTTAGAAAGCGAGTCAACGCCACATATTTCATGACTATATGTTATAAATGTACTTCAAGTATCAATTTTTCAACTTAAGATACACAATTATATGTAGCTATACAACGAATTAAAACTACCTTCTATTCCATAAGGACCTCATGCATCAACGAGTTCAATGCACCTCTTCACCGTTATCATAATTTACCACCACCACCGCCATAAACTAGCTCCTTTTGTTTAACTAACTCAAATAATAGAGTAACATATGCCACTATTTCTTTAACTGCCTTGGAAAAAAAAAGAAAATTGAAAGAAAAATTTAAACATAGCGCAAGGAAAAACTGACGACGCATGCCGCCTACAATAAATACAAATGACGACCTTAACACATTTCTTCACAAATTCATTTCAATTCAATGAAAAATTAAATTAGAATACGCGCATAGCTAGAAAAATTAACAAAATAAAAAGTATCTGCAGCTATATAAATGCGCTATCGAAAAGTTTGCATATGTAGATGTATGCGTGTAGCTATGGTATGGAATGTGTGTCTTCACAGCTCGCAGCACACGGTAATGTTCCACTGTAACTTAGGCATTTGGCATGTGTCTGTCTCTACATGAACACCGGTTGATAATATTCAAAAAAAAAAAAAAAAAAAGGCTGTGCACTGGCGTACGCCAAAATGGGGTGTCATCATTAAAAAATAAATATCAAAAAAAATTAAGTGAACAAAGAAGATACATGTAGCGCACATGCACACACATACACAAATATGGCATATAGCGACACTTTATGTATGCAGTTGCAAGTGTTGTCACTGTTTGAGTGCGAGCGCAATACTAAAAGATATCTGAAGTAGCTAAAACAGTTACATTCTGACTTTACGGTCAAGTGACTTTAAAATCCGTTAAAAATTGACATTTATGAAGCGCATATGTACATAAAAATATATATTTTTTTTTTTTATATATATACTCAAGTGCAATTAGGCATTTAGGCTTTATGTGATCAACACGATAAAATTTTTTTTTTGTTTGGCAATGCCCCAAAATCATAACAACACGCATGCATAGCATACAATTGCTTCTTAATGGCAAGCAATAATATAATTATGCCTTACATATCCTTAAAGACCTTTTTGCTACACAAATGACTTTTACTTGGTTGCAATGAAATCGTTTTGTAAAGGATACATGTATCCTTTGCACAATTTAAACTAAAACTTTTCGCATAAACATTAAATTGTCTTGCTATGATCCAAGTTTTATAACAACAACAACAACACAAATTTCTTTTAGCATAATTTTCGCTTCAATTGTGCTACAAAGTTGTCTACAGTTTTTTTCTTCTTTTTGTATAAATTTCATACTTTAGCCATAAAAGTTTTGTGTTTTAAATTTAATACGTTTTGGCTTTGAATATATGTATTCTGGCAGCATAAACTCAATATAAACTGAATGCTTAAATTTTATTTTAGTTTCCAATTGTAAAGATTTTTATGAGTATTTTCCATTGCTGAAAATTTTTATATGGCAATGCCTTTTTTATCAAAGATCGGTAACACTTTTTAAGAGTAAAATTCAATAGTAATTATTTATACTGTACGAGAATATTACTAAGGACTCGAAAATACCGAATTAAGCGTTTGAAAGAATAACATGGGGTCCACCGAGCAAAATCCGGAACAGTGGCTCAAACAGGGCAAAAAACTAAGATATTTATTAGATATAACTCCACCCCATTTGAAACTTAAACTCTCCTGAGCCGTTAAGTGGTCACTTCCAAACGGGCTTTCAATGGACCCATTTTAAAGAGCACCCCCATACGAATCTATTCCAAAATTTTGTTTTTTTTTTTTTCATTAAAGCATCTTTGTTTTCTATTCTAGAACCTCTAAATTTAGTAAAAGTTATGCCAATAGTTTTACCAAAAAAAATATCAAAATATGAATAGGACCAAGCAAATTTTAGGTATAGCCCCCATACAAAGTTTACTCCATTTTTTGAGTTTTTATATGAAAATGCAATGCAATAAAGTATTTTACTAAGATAAGACTTAACTTTAGGTACGTAAAGATTGGGTACAGGGTATCTTGCAGTCACACGCAAATGCATACTCGTTGTTCAGTTACAAATATATTCTTCTCTTTTCAAATTTTTAAAAAATTTTAAAAAAATGTCTTATAATTTTTTTCATTATTATTAACAAAAGCAACGCAATTACATACTCAGGTCTTTGTAAAGTCATTAAATCTATGCAACGCTGATTTATTAACGACGTAGAAATTTTAACTTCCTTTCTCAAAAGGTGCACAGCAAAAGAAGGAAAAAAATAACGAATAAAATTCTGTCAAACTAAAAAAATACGTTACAAAATAATAATAAGAGTAAGGAACATAATGACGACTACGACGACGACAATGACGATAAGGTACCTTAAAATGTGCCTTACAGTTCCATTCGGCTGAACTTTGAAGACGTTTTTCTTTTACGCCTTGTAAGCAGACAACTGCTATGGCACGAATTCATATTGAATTGCGCATGCGTGGCAGTCTTTAAACTAACGTCTACTTTTTTATGTATGGCATGCGACAGCTTGCATTTTCCCAGAGCGTCTTAAAGACGTTACAAATGGGGTGACTTATGCCATAAAGAAAGCGTTTGGCTGCAGCACACAATTGTACAAAAAAAAAAATATATCTATAAAGTAATTTGGATATAATTAAAACGACATGTGTGCTATTCAGATACAAAGCGTTGATAATGAAAAGAAATTTTATATATTTTTGAGCATAGTGAAAATTTTTTTAAAGATTTATAAACTGAAACTGTACCTGTTTCGAAACACAAAATTATAGACATGCAAAAAAAAAAAAACGCAAAGTTGACCTCGAGAATTATTTTTTGAAAAAAAATGGAAATAAAAAGCACTTAGGTTGTATCATTTCGTCGTAGCTTCGTGTCGCTTATCGCGATCAATAAATAATGCACGATATAGCATACTATATAGTCTAGAAAAATAAAATATATTGTATCTAGCAGATACATTTGAGTAATTTGCGTCGTTAGTATATGAAAAAAAAGCAACAAATTATTAATAAAAGAAAAGTACATACGCGTTTGATTACAATGAAAATGTTTTTATTTATACCTCTTACACCCAACTCTAACCCATTTTTTTTTATTAGTGATATTCATATATGGAGAAAGATATCTGCATAGAGATATAGACAGACATACAGACACATAGATACTTACTACTTAGTTGCAATGTTGACGATGGTAAAAATGCGATAAGCATATATGAGACACGGCGACATGAAATAACTGGCGACAACAGGTATTAAGGCATACTATATACACAAAGTTAATACGCCTGTTGGTATGCAACACGCGCACGTAGAAGAAAATAAGCGACGACAAACTTCAATGTACCTTCTAGCAAGTTTGTTGTACAGTAGCGTGTGTGTGGCTATCTAATCAAGAGTGTGCTGCCCAATGACAACAATAGCCCCCAAAGACAATAAAAGCCTCACAAAACCAGCGGAAAAAAAGTTATTATATCGAAACAACAACAACAACAACGACAAAAATGTATCTACTAAAATACAAAGCGTGTTCAGTATCTATATGTATCTCTAAATTCTAGCAGCGCACTGAGTACTCATTTCTTTTATAACTCCCGCTCGCTCGCTTGCTCGCTCTATCTCTCTCTCTCTCTTTCTTGCTTATATGTATAATAATAATAGATAATGCATAGAATCACGCCAATCTTTGAAACATGTACTTCAAAGTTTATTTGAATTGGCGCGGCTATACGTATGTATGCTATTCTTATTGTGATATTATAGGAAAAAAAATGTATATAGTCTATCTGTCTATATATTTTTTTATCTCAGTACTTAAGCGACATATGGCTATAGTTCTGGACAAAAAAAAAATTATACGAAATTGTAAGGCATAAAAGTATTTTCGTGTTGTTAGCAATCTTTTTGTTTTATTTTAGCTTTATATATGTACATATCTTATCTATTGTTGCAATCTATACAAACGTTATAAATAATTTGTGCTAATTAAGCTAAAAAGTAGTAAAAATTTGATTTAATAAAAGTTTGGTTGGAGCAAAAAAGTAATGAAATCGTTAAAGATTGTCTTAAAACGAAGAAAAATGCTTCTTTATTTCTCCAATACATAGCAGTGCCTAACAGGCACTTATTATATGTGAATGGCCATAACAGTGCCTTAAGGCACTTATTTTATAAATGGTCATAACGCTAAATTTTACTAGTTTTATTAGCAGAATGTCAAATTTTTTAGTGCTTTGGCTTGTAGCAAATTTTTTGAATAAGTGCCTTAAGGCACACTTAAAAATAAAGGTAAAGAAAAAAATTTCAAATTTAAAAATTTTTGTCTCTCGAAATTCAAGAAAAGTAAAGTCCTAAACCAATTTTATAAAAAACAAAAAATTCGAGTGGCACAATACCTTAAGACAGAGCCAAGAGTTAGCCGAAACAATTACCGTTTTGTAGCAGCTTCAGCATAATTTGAAGCAGTCTGATTCTACTTTTGAGAAACGCATTAAAACTGTTGTTGAGATATGAGCTGTTGAAAGTGCAACAGTCTTTTTGCTAATTAAGATGTTAGCAAAATTACAGCTGCTCTCTATTCCAAATATAATTTTTCTTAACTCTTTCAACCAATCGAAACATTTATCAAGAGTAATCAGATACATAAAACACAAGCGCCAGCAGTTGACATAAAAGTTGAAAGTAACTAAAGCAGATAATGAAGTTGCTTGTACACCACTGCTTATAATCATGATCATCATTGTCACAATAATCAGCTGCACTGAAGTTTGGTAAAGATCGGTGCTAAAGTCGACTACTAACTTCCGCTTGCTTCCTGTCATCATCATCGTCATCATCATTGCTGCTTGTTCCGCTGTTCTTGCTGCTGCTGCCCCGTTGAGTAAATAGCAAATAGCACACGCTATGCGGCACCACCTCTTCAGGTAGAAATCATAAGGCATAGCGTCTGCCACGACAAATTTTATATGCCACCACCAATGACTAAATGCACTCCTTTCCTCCCTGCACTAAAAACACTATACTGTATATGGCTCCATACTATAACGACTACGTTTGTCTTTAATACCATCTCGATTTGATCTTTCGTCTCTCTCTCTCTCTCTTCTTCTCTGTCAGCTTGTGCGCACGCGTATTGAGGCATAAAGTCCAGGTGTGCACTACGCTACAAAAAAATCAACTCTGCAACTTATGGCACGTACCTCAGCTGTTTTGTTGTTGTTTGTTGCCATCATCAGGAAGAAGAAAATGTTAAAGAGAAACCCAAACCATACAACCACCAAAAAAGTTATACACATTTCGTGATCGCTTCAAAAGTCGACGATCATCTATAGAATGCAGAAGAACAAAGAGAAATATAGGGGCTCGCTTGTCTCAAATAACCATGAGGGTTGATTACGAAAAAATAAGAAATACAAAATTTTATTTTGCTCTGTTGAGATTTTTTTTTTGCAAATTAAATGGAATTTTGTGCAATAAATTTATGGAGAAATGTTTTAAAAAAATAAGAATATTGGCACAGAAATATTGAAAATTTTTGCGAGAGTTGAATTATGTAGGAAATGTGCAGCTTTTAGAAAATAAGAAGATTTTGAGCATATTCGAAAAATAATTTTAAAAATCTCTGAATTCAATTCAAAAACTCTTCTTAGAATTTCTAAAAATCTATTAAATATTATTAACAAAATTATTACTTTTTTTGTTATCTTTTAGGAAGTTTTACGATGGACGACAGAGAAAAATAACGCTTTGTTTGTGGTAACTATAAAATAAAAAAAAATCGAAGTAAATATACACTACACCATTTATGTAAGCAATAAAATTTCCAAAATAATTCAACAGTTTTTTTTTAAAAAACGATTTTTTTTTTTTATATGAAGGAATTTTTTTGTTACTCAATAAAATAATAGAAATTGCATTTAGCTTGCATTCCTTAATATCAAAACTATTTGAGGGGTTGTTGCTTAGCTTGCACACATGTCCTATAACGATCGGTGGTGGTTCCATACAGTTTTATACGAAAGCATTGCAGCAACAGTATTTGAAATTTTATTTTCTTTCTTTCTATTTATTTATTTTAAGTAGGGGAGGGGGCCAGTTGTGACGCAGGCCCAGTTGTGCATTTTTCGACCTAAAAAGTTATCCTGAAAAAATTTGTTCCAAAATTTTGAGTAACTCAAATAAACATACTTTCTTTGGAGAAAAGTTGCGTTTGGTTAATAGTTAAATGTTAAACTTCTTAATTTTTCATTGAAATTCACTGAAATGAAAAATTAAGAAGAAGAAGAAAACCCCGCGCCACCCCCCCCCCCCCTACAGTCATTTTAATTGACTGCCTTTTCGGTACTGGGTTACCTACTTATGCCGCTTTTAATGAAAATTGACTTTGACTATGGAATGTCATATTTCCGAGAAGAAATTCCAATACAAAAGGCAATTGAAAATGCGTTTGCGTTGTTATGGCAATATGCAATTAAGCAATATATTCATTTTGAACGGTGGTGTTATTATTTAGAAACATTGCAGCATATATGTATTTCATTTGGAATTTACTTGGTGCAGTGGAATGTATAAAGTTTGGTCGACGAGTTTAGTCCTATGTCTAAAAAAGATTCTGAATTATTATAAAATAGCATCATATGAATCTGAAAAGAATGTTTTGGTCTGCAGTGCAACTAAGGACTTTTTGGGATTGGCGCAGTAGCCTAGAACAAATCTTAAAAATATCGGGAAGCATTGGATCGTGAAAGTACTTCAACGTTGGCGGTCGAGACAGGATATTGGTATATATAATCTTGACATTAGCTGATATTAAAAGAAATATAAATGGGAGCTATATGAAACAATCGATTAAAATGACCCAGATTAGAATATTTCCTTTAGATAATGTGAGTTGAAATCCATAACAAAATCGAGGTTTCTAGGTTAAGCAAAAAAAAATTCATAGGGTAGGCAGGATCAATTATTAAGTCCAAGCCAACCACTACCTTTGATCTCAAGATAATTGTAAGATGGCTTAATATTAAATCGCACCAAGCTTTTGGAGAACATCAGAGGATCTTCGGGATCATTAAAGTTTTTGTCATCCAAGAGATTTTTCAATAATTATTTAAATCCAATGTGACCTATGCAGAACTGTCGATAAAAATAAATACTGCCTTTAAAAATAAATCAAAAAATAAACTTTCAACAAATTTTTATTTTAAAGTTTTAAGTTTGACATTGCTCAATTTTTTTTAAACTGAAAAAACTTCAAATATTGATTATTCTTTTGCGTAAAAAAAGAACAGACATACACGCATATGTAGATAAATTGTGTATATAATATATGCAAATATATCATATATAGGTTTAGAGATACAAAGTAAGTCAAAGTTGCAATTCATGCGAAAAAAACAGGCTTATCTGGCTTACAGATTTACATACAAATAAATAAGTAAATAAATAAGTATGTACTATATACACACACACTATATACACATATTTACGCTTATATACATTTTCAAAAGAGAAAGTGGAGAAATTAGATAAAAACGTATTATCATGTAAAAAAAAATTAAAAAAAGAACTCCCCCAAATTACCAAACGATGCACACACACAAACACACACAGAGACAGACAAAATGAAATTTTATTTTTGAAGAACAGCTACTGAAGGAGTAAGAGTTTACAAGTATTGCGTATAGCTGAATCAGTTAAAAGCAAACAAAAGCAGCAGCAACACCCTCAACAAAGTTACTCAAACCTAAAACGCCCATTTTTTGTATAAGATGGGAGATAAAAGGGGAAAGGTGAAGCTGACTATTTTGGTGTGCAGACACAAGTAAAGCAGCAGCAGCCTCATTCAGTCATTCAGTCAGTCAGTCAGTCAGATAATAATAATAATTTTTGTGCACAGGTTCAACTTTCAACGCTTATACAAAGGTCAACAGCAGACAGACGGACAGACGAACAGGCAGACAAATAGACGGAGACACACAGCAGCCAGTGTACGCCAGTCAGCTTAAAAAACAAAAACCACCCAAAAAAAAAACACACACCAACCTACCCTTTTGAAAACCCTCAAACGACACACACACACACACAGAACAACATGAAAATGAGCTTTAAAAGCGCCACTTTTACTTTTAACGCACAAAAAAAAAAAAAATAAATAAATAAAATAAAAATAATACTTTTAAATGCTTAAATTATTATTTAATTTTTTTTTTTTTTGTTTTTTGTTTTTTTTTTTTTTTACAGAGAGACTTTTGAGCGCAAGCAAGGAGAGTTATATAAAAAAAAAAAAAACAAAACTAAAAAAAAATAAATTCAAAAATTTAAAGTCTTGAAAAACAACAAAAACAAAAACTTTTTTGACTTGTTATCAAGGATAAAGCAAAAAAACAAACAAAAAAAACGAATCAAACGAATAAAAAAAAAAAAACGAAACAAAAAACAACAACAAAAAATTGTAAAATAAATTAAATGCAAAGGACATTCGCATGTGTGTGGTGGTGGAACAAAAATTCAAAACAAAATTCACAATTAGAAAACGCCGAAAAAAACGTCGAAAACGCCGTCGAAGCAAAGTCAAAAAAGAAGAAAAACGCGTGGAAAACACAAAAGAAGTTACTTAGAGTCCCGAAAAAAAGTAGGAATTTTGAATAGAAATCTTGACAACAACAATTTTTTTTTTAAATAAAACAAAATTCAATATTTTGGCGCATAAAGTGCTAAATTCGCAACAACAAATGAAATAATTAGAAAGGACACCAGCCAGTAGCGATAAAGAAAAGTTTTGCATTGTAGAAAAAAAAGAAAACACATCACACACAAACATACAAAAAAAACAAAGAAAATTATAAGAAAACTAAAATCTTAAATTAAAAAAAAAATATTCAAAGAAAAATTTGACAAACCAAAAAGCTTAAAATATTAAGCATACGCAGTCGTTTAACTTGATGCGTCAAAGCGAGATAGCTAGCGATAAAAGACAAAACCAGACAAAGACACAACAAAAAAAAAAAAGAAACTCATTAATCAAAAAACAGCAACAACAACAACAAAAACGAGGAGAAAATACAGCTGCGCTCTTTACTTTACTTCATCTTTAAACAAGAAAAAAAAACAAAACTAACCAATAGTAAGGCAAACAGTTATCAAAGCAGCGGCGAAAAAAGAGAGCAAGAGACAAGCCAAGCAAGGAAGCAAGCAGGAGAGGAGTAATAAATACACACACACAAACGCGCGTATTAGATTTGCTTTGTCTAAAATACAAACGCAGCAGCGAAGAGAGCGAAAAACGTTGATTTTTTCTTCTTTTACGCTGCTTTTTTCTTAGCATGTCCATAGCGGCATATAGCAATAACAACAACAACAACACTAATAGCTACAACAACAACAAAAACAACAACAGCGCGGCTTTTTTTGCTTTGCATGAAGTAGAAGAAGATAATGTGCTGCTAAAGACAAAAGCAACAACAACAACAACAATAAAGCAAGAGCAAAAACAACCACCAAAGAGCGCAAAATTACAAATACAAATAAACGGCAACGCTGACGACGACGACGACGGCTGCTGCTACTGCTGCTTTTGCTGCTTTGAAGCAAGAAATAAACGAGGAAACGCATGAGCATACGAATTGCGTTGACTTTGACGCAGCTGCTGAGAACATTAACAACAACAACAGCAACGACGACAACGAAGTAATAGACGACGACGACGTTGTTGTTGTACTTGAAGCCAACGATAGCGTTAAAGAATATACAACAACAACGACGACGACGACGTCGAAGTTAACGACAACGTCACAACGACGCTTACGTTTACGACAACGTCTACGACAATTCGACGTAAATTGTTCGGCAGACAGTTACGTTTCGGCCGTCAACAAGACAACAACGTGTGACGCGGCTAAAAACGAAAAATTAAACGGAAATTTGAAATTATTAAATACGGAAAAGTCTTTAACTTTAAAAAATTATTCAAACACAAAAAGCCGCATATAAACGCGACGACAACGTCCTTATTAACGTATCGAAAACAACAGCAGCAACAACAACTAAAACAAAGTGAAATCAGTGAATTAGAAATTATTGAAAAGCAAAAAACTTTAATAAGAAATTCACATAAAATTCTTATTAATACAAAAAATCATAATAATAATAATAAAATTATTGGTGCAACAAAAACAACAACAACATTAAATAATCGTAAACGTTCACATTCAAATTCATCAAATAATTCAACAACATCAACGTCATCAGCTGCTTCGAGCAGTAATAGTTTAAAAACGTTAATATCCTTGCAACAAAATATAGCAGCAACAACAACAACAACAAAAAAAACTAAAAAATTAAAACAACAACAAAAAGTAGAAGAACAAGAAGAAGCAGTAGCAAACAATAAAAACGTTAAAGCAGCTACTGTCTTCATGAGTAGTGCTGCTGCGGCTGCTAGTGCGGGTGCCGCTGGTGGAGCTTTAGTTTATGGCGCTTTATTAAATCAACAACAACAACAAAACTCCTCCTGCGCCTCCGCAGCCGCCTCATCCAATTCTCCAACAACGTCAACAATAAATAATCAAAATACAATAACAACAACAACAATAATAATAATTGCAACTCACCAACAACTTCAATTGCTTCAGCGTGTTCCATCTCTGGTTCCGCTTCATCATCGCCCACCGCTTCGTTACTCTCATCAAATACGGCAGCGAGTAATTTACACGCTGCACTTGGTAATTTATTTGGTGCCAACGGTTTCGGTTCAGCTAAAATGCTCAATGAACTATTTGGACGCCAGATGAAACAAGCACAAGATGCTACCAGTGGTCTACCGCAGACGCTGGATAATGCAATGTTAGCTGCTGCCATGGAATCGGCAACCAGTGCTGAATTATTAAGTGCTGCCGGTTTGGTGAATAGTTTAAATGCTGCAGCAACAACAAATAAATTGCTCAATAATAATACAATAAATAATAATAATAGTAATAATAGTAATAGTCTAAGTAATGGAAATGTTGTTGTAGCGACAGCAGCAGATAGCAGTAAAACACCAGAACCACAACAACAACAACAACAGCATTCGACACATTCATCACCAAAATCACAACGTCGACGCATATCGTCGAATTGTAGTGAACGTTCTTTGGATGGTGTTGTTAATGTTGCCAATGATATTGTTGCTGCAGTTGCTGCGGCTGGTTCACCACCACGTGCTGCTTCAGTAAGTTCCATAAATGGTGCAATGACAAATAATAATAATGTAGCAACAACGGCAACAACAAATGTCTCCGGTTGCACTTCACCAAATATGCAGCAACAGGATTTAGCAACGCATATGCTACGTAATATATTGCAAGGTAAAAAAGAACTCATGCAGCTAGATCAGGAATTACGCTCAGTAATGCAACAGCAACAACAACACAACAGCAACATGAGAAACAGGATACGCTCAAGCATAATAATAATAATTGTAATGCTGCCAATAATAATAACAACAACAATCATAATGAAAAGCTAACAAATAGCGCAGCCGTCATAAATCTCATTGAGGATACAATGCCCGAAATAAAAATCAAAAGTGAACCCATAACCAATTCATTAGCACACTCACCTGGTGGCGCTTCAACAAGTCGTCGTAAATCATCGGATTCCGAAGATTTGCATTCACAGCACGATGATATGGATGAGCAACATCACCACCACCAACACCAACATCACAATGATTCCTTTGAGGATGTTGACGATGTTGCTGCTGCACAAGCGCTCGACGATGCACAATGTGCTGCTGAGTTGGCCATGTCTGTCGTTACGAAAAAGAAGCTGATGAAATTTTGGATGATGTTGAGCTTATGGGTCTTAATTCACGTTCCGATTTGGATTCGTTGGCATCACCAAGTCATTCGGATATGCTGCTGCTGGACAATAGCAAAGATGAGCTTGAAGACGAACTCGAAAAAGATGTTGCTGCAACAATGTCGCTGAAAAAACCGGGTATGGATTTAAAGCGTGCACGCGTTGAGAATATTGTCTCGTCGATGCGTTCTAGTCCGTCTGTACAGGTGAATGGTTGCAAAAAGCGTAAACGGTATCAGCCACAGCAACATGCAATGGAACGTTATGTTGCTGCTGCTGCAGGCTTGAATTTCGGCTTAAATCTGCAAAGCATGATGCTGGATAATGAAGATACCGAATCGAATGAAATGGAATCACCACAAATTGCGCAAAAGCGTGTCGAGAAGAATGCACTAAAATCACAGCTACGCTCAATGCAGGAGCAACTTGCTGAGATGCAGCAGAAATACGTACAACTTTGCTCACGCATGGAACAGGAGTCTGAGTGTCAAGAGGTCGACGATACCGCAAGCGATAGCATGGAACAAGATGAACATGCAGTTGAGTTATCTCCATCGCCATCGCTGACCGGCGATTCAGTTGGCTTGAATGAAAAGTCGCAGCAACCACATCTGGATGAAGCAGCGCGCTCAAGTTCCAGTTCGCCGCCAGTGCTGAAACATGCTGATGCGGAGAGTGTTAAGCAAAATTCGATAGCGTCAACACTCGATAGTGCACCC
Source organism: Leucophenga varia (assembly GCA_018903435.1). Classification (NCBI taxonomy): domain Eukaryota; kingdom Metazoa; phylum Arthropoda; class Insecta; order Diptera; family Drosophilidae; genus Leucophenga; species Leucophenga varia. Next base: position 97,975 of record JAEIFJ010001427.1, read on the forward strand.
GATATGCTGTCACAAATGATGAGTAAAATGATGTCCTCAAAACTGCACACATTACATCCGGGCATGCAGCAACAATTTAATGGTCCATTGCCATTGCTGCAACATATGGGCGATATGTCGCATGCTGCTGCAATGTATCAGCAATTCTTTTTGAACAAGAAGCGCGTTTGGCTAAAGAAGCACAAGAGCAACAAGAACGTCAGCAGCAACAACAACAGCAGCAACAGCAAGCAGTGCAACAACAGCAACAGCAAGCAGCGCAGCAACAACAATTGCAGCATGAACAAGAACAGCAAGCACAGCAACGTCGCTTCGAGCAAGAGCAACAAGAACAACAAAGACGTAAAGAAGAGCAGCAACAGCAGCAACATGCGCAACAACAACAGCAACAACATGCACAACAGCAACATCTACAACGTCAGCAGCAACAACATTTGGCACAACTGCAACAATTGGAGCATAATGCTGCCGTTGCTGCTGCAGCAACGCCACTCAATCAATCCATACGCTCACAGCTGCAACATAGTCGCCTGGCAGCGCGTCATGCTAATCATACAGCGCTCAAATCTGAACTATCCGAAAAGTTTAATATGCTGCGCAGCAATTCGAATTCAATGATGCGCATGTCTGGCTCCGATCTGGAAGGTTTAGCCGATGTACTCAAATCGGAAATTACTACATCACTGTCCGCACTCGTTGATACAATTGTAACACGTTTTGTGCATCAGCGTCGCCTATTTAGCAAACAGGCAGACTCTGTTGCTGCAGCAGCTGAGCAACTCAATAAGGATTTGTTGCTAGCCTCACAAATTTTGGATCGTAAATCACCGCGTACTAAAGTTGCTGATCGCAATAGCAATAATAGCAGCAATAACAACAATAACAGCAACAACAATAACATCAACAACAACAACAATGGAAATACAAGCAATGTCAACGTCAATGCAAAGCATAACAATGCAACTGCAGCACAACAATCAGGTAATAATGGTTCTCTACTATTAGCTAATAATCAAATGTCCTCGTCGTCCTCCTCTGCCACCAACCACCACCATAACAATAACAACAGCCATAGCAATGTTTCAAATGTCACAGCTAATGCTGTTGCAACCCAAAATCAAAGTTTACAGCAGCAGCAGCAACAACAATTGCAACAACTAACTAATGGTCCTGTTGCTGGCACAAACTCCGTTAATGTACCACAACATCCTTTGGCTGCTGCTGCCGCTGCTGCTGCTGCAGCTGCTGCCAATCAAAATCAACAGACACAAGCAATGTCTGCAATGGCTGCCGCAGCGGCAGCAGCACAAAACTGCCAAAATTTAATAGCAGCGCCGCGTTTAAATGGTAATCAATTATCTTTTCCATCACCAGCAGCCGCAGCTGCTGCTGCAATGGGCTTACAAATGCATCATGCTGCTGCGGCTGCTGCTATGTCAGCGGCTGCGGCTAGCGGCAACAACAACAACAGCAGCAACAGCAACAACAACAACAGCATCAGGTGGCAGGAGGCAACGAGTCTAATCTGGGTCAAAGTAATACTAATAATAATAGCAATACAACTTCTACTACTACTACTATTACTAACCACAACAACAACAACAACAATAGCTTAAGTACACTTAATATACCACCTCCTCATATACGTCCTTCGCCCACAGCGGCAGCAATGTTTCAGGCTACGAAGACACCGCAAGGTATGAATCCAGTTGCAGCGGCTGCGTTATACAATTCAATGGCAGTACCTCAATCCATTCTGTCGTCCCGAACAACAACAACAGCAACAACAGCAGCAACAACAACAAGCGGCACAACAGTCCGGCACAAATGCTTCAGCGCAGCAATCACAACAACAATCGCAGCAAACAACACAACAACAACTCGAACAAAATGAGGCACTAAGTTTAGTTGTAACGCCAAAAAAGAAACGTCATAAGGTCACCGATACACGTACAACACCACGCACTGTCAGTCGTTTACTTGCTCAAGATAATGTCGTTGTACCAACACAGGTCGGCGCACCCAACGGTGTATTGCCGCCCGGCATGCCAGTAAATTCCGGCAATGCGCCAGGCAACCAATGTCAAAATGTTAATAATACAACACCCGCACAATCGCCATCACCGCGTTCACAGGCTTCTGCCTATCATCCGCCTCCACCACCACCACCACCCATGATGCCCGTGTCATTGCCAACATCTGTGGCTATACCGAATCCTTCGTTACATGAATCACAAGTCTTCTCACCGTATAGTCCTTATGGACCATACGCGCCGCCACCACCACCGCATGGACCACCACATGGCGGTACGCATGCACCACCGACAGCAGCGCAAATGCATCACATTAAGCTATCCGCCAGTCCTACCGGTGGTCTTGGTAGTCTGTTAGATCCACGTGATTCACCGCCACTGCCACATCCGCCAACAATGTTACATCCTGCCGCTCTACTCGCCGCCGCACATCATGGTGCATCACCCGATTATAGTGCACATTTACGTGCTGCTATGGATGCACAGGATCGTCAATCGGATTGCAATTCAGCTGATATGCAATTCGATGGCATGCAACCTACTATATCCTTTCTAAAACAACAAATGATGTAAGTTTTTACCAAAAAAAAATTTAATTTAGAGAAACAAGAAATTATTGCAAGTACAAAGAATTTTAAAAATTTAATTATTATTATTATTTAAGACATCCCTACTCATCATTGATATATTTTTCATGATCTCCAACTTTCTTTAAAATTGAAACTCTTCTAAACTTCAAATTCCTCAACTAATCAACTCATTAACTCAAACTTAAGAAACTTCATTCCTTAGTTCTCTTCAGCACCTAAAAAACCAACTTAATGCCGCCTAATACCCAAAGAAGAAAACTGTAGAAAAACGGAAACCAATCAAGTGTCTTTATTTTAACTAAATTCCTTCTTTCTTTTTTTTTTTTATTATAAAATGTAATCAAAACCTTATTTCCATTCGTCATCTATAGTCTATCTATAGTTAACCAATCAACCAAACTAAAACAGAACCACCCCATTTACGCCTCAAGTCTCAATTCTTGAGCAGTTTAGCTCTTATTAGATTTACCCATAACACCCCCCTTCTAAATAGCTTAAGGTGCAGCAGCGTATTAGCAAAAAAAAAAAAAGAAAATCAATGCAAAATATTTGCTGTATTGGCATGCAACCCCACACACACACACATACACACTGTATACCCAAACCCAATCAACCAATCGAAAGTACACCCTTTACCTCTCAAACACACATACACATATACACTGCCTACGCCAACAGTAAAACATTTCAATAGAATAAAATGCAAAAAACTGCATTGCACCCAATTCAATTCAGTGATTTTTTTTCAATACTTTGTAACTTACGTTTGGAAACCCACACACACACAACCCACTCAAAGCGTTATTTTATTTTATTTTTTTTTTTCTTGAATTTTATAAAATATATTTTTTTTCTTTTTAATAGAATTCTCGTACTTGTAATTTTTTTTTTCGAAAACTTTTTATATATCAAAAAGTTATTGGAGAAATTTGCTGCTGTTGGCAACACTTAAAAGTGCAAAAGCAGCATGCATATTTCTTCAATAAATAAAAATAAAATAAAACTTTTTATTTCAATATATATCAAATATCTTTCTTCGTGTATGAAAAAAAAAAACAAAAATATAGCAAAAATTGTGATTCCTTAACTCCTGTGCACTCGTCAACATTGACTCCGATGCATCTGCGCAAAGCGAAATTGATGTTCTTCTGGGTTAGATACCCAAGTTCGGCGGTATTGAAAATGTATTTCCCGGATATAAAATTCAATAAAAACAATACAGCACAATTGGTGAAATGGTTCTCGAATTTTAGGTAAGTTTTTATATAACAAAAAAATATAAATATTTATTTATTGCAACAATTTTATATGCTGAAATGCTAAATTTTATAATGTAAGACTATGAGTTCCTCTATGAACTGTTTAAAATTGATTTAAAAAAGAAAGTTTTATCCATACAAAAATTCAAGATTTTAGAACAAAAAAATGTTCATAAAAAAATTTTTTTTGATAGTGTTTTCTAAAAATTGAATTCAATAAATCTCACAAGAGTTTTGAGTTTCTCATCAACAGTTTGGAGTTTCTATAAAGATCAACTTAAAAAATAAAAGCAGCTCACTTAAAAAAGAAAATCTTAAAAACAAGCAACAAAACGGCCGTTACATTTTTGCCACCCCTTTAAAATAATTTATTTCTTTCTAAACAAAAAAAAATGCTGAAGCATTTAACTTTAAATAAAAATCAAAAAAATATTCCCACCCATTTTAACCTAAAGTAAAGTCGAAGTCGTTGCAAAAATAAAGCAGCAGCATCTTCAGAATTAAAAGAAAGAAAAAACACGTAGAAATTCCCATGCAAAGTAGTTATTCGTCAAGTACAACAACAACAACAAGCACAGATAAATGTAGGATCTACCCCTAAGCATAAGAAGGAAAAATAGCTAAAAAGCAACCCTTAAGACGTTTTGCAAGATGCATAAAAAGGATAAGACACACACACACACATAAATATATATAAACGTAACAAAAAAAAAATCAAAAAAGGTGCAAATACCAAAACAAAACACCAAAGAAATTCGTTCAGCTTTAAAACGGAAAAACCCTGAGCGTGCCAAGATTTCTACCCTTACCTTACCTTACGCTAAAGCAAACAATGCGCGCATAACGAGCAAGCGCATTACGAAATGTCTTAAGACATTCTCAAACGTCTTAGATTCTTGTGTGTTTTTTTTTTTAATTCAAGAAAACGAAACGAAATGAGGACGGACAGCTGCAATGCATTCTTTGTGCTGCGCTGAGGGGTTGGGCCGGCATACATAGACCAGGTGAACTATTGTTTATATATGTCACGAACGTACCGTATGTAACGTACGTCTTTGGTTACGCTCTTTTGGACAGCTGGCTGCCTTGTTTAATTTTTTTTTTTTTTTTTGGCGCGTAAAGTTGCGGGTTGTATGCATGAATGAAAAATATACCATAAAGTACGACCTCGACGACTTTTGCCTAATCTCAAGTAACTCTCACTCTTTGGCATTTAATTTTTTTTTTTTATGGTGTTGCATTTTAATGACAGTCTAAATACATGTTAAATGTTGTTGTAGCTATGCGGGTATAACCTACCTCAAATGCTTACGTTTCGTTATTTCTCTAAAGACTTTTTTTTTTTTTTTGGCATGCAATATTATAAGTTTTACTATAACATTTATTGACAGCTTAGAGTTTTGTTTTTAGTCTTTCATTTTTGGCAATTTCTTCTCGACAGACGGACAGACAGGACAATAAACTCTTGACACTTCGACTTGCAATAATCGACTTTTAAGTTTATTCTAATTTTTTTTTTTGTTTGCATGCATTTCAAATGCATAAAATATTTGAAATTGTGACAGCTCAATATATTTTTAGACTTCTTCAAAATGCCAAATTTCGATAGAAATATATTTGAGACGTTTGTCTATTTAAAATACAATTTTTGCTTGAGTAGTAGAAATTCTGGAAGTATTTTTGACGTTTTTGTAATTGAAAAGTTTATAATTTGAATTGTGTCTATATATGAATCATTTTAAAATCATTGCCAGAAGCGAAAAAAATCTTAAAAGTTTATTAGCAAAGGTCACACTGACACATAAAGAGTTGAGTTAGGTTAAAATTAAAGCCTACGTTTGGCTGCTTAATAATCTTTTTTTTTTAACTAGATCCATTTTAGTTCCATAGTCTTCTAATAAATTTAACAAATTACTTCAAAAATAAACTATACTATAAGTATTATATTTTAATTACACAAATTTCAATTTAAACGCAAACCATTATTAATAAATAAACACTTTGAGAAGTGGCAGCCAACACTTAAGACAACACAACCCGCATTATATGATATAAAATGCCTAATAACATCTTACAACATAAAGTGGCACTTGGAACAAAAATGATGAAATGATGTACTCAAGTGTAGCAAGCATAAGGGTGCTGCTTACACGTTGTAAAAAGTGTGAAAAAAAAAATTTTAAATATGCAAAAAGGCGCATAAACAAGCCAAAAAAGAGAGAGTTTTAATGAAAAGTGCAGCATGCTTTTTGGAGACTAGAAAATAGCAAAACAAAAAAAATTTATAAAATACAAAAAAATAACTGTAAAACAAAGTGCTTACCATATAACTTACTTTGTAAGTTAATTGCAAAGTGTTTTCAGTTGCATACTACTAGGCTTACTACAATATGCAAGTAGCACTACACAGTTTCTAAAGCCTTTTCTATTTACTAATTAGCAAAAGATTGCACATATTGACATAAGTAAAGGAAAAGGCGCCACTTGAGTTATATAATTGCATTATTTATATTCTTAAACTGCTGAGTATGTCAATATAAGAAAAGAATAAAACGTTAATTAGTTTATTTAAGATGCAGCAGCATTGAAAAAAGACAAAATACACTTGAGAGTGAGTAGCGCATATATATAAATGAAAAAAAAAAAGAAAAAGCAGAGCAAAGTGTCTACTTGAGTCATAGAGACGTTGCCTAAGTGTAGGCTAATAAAAAAAAAAAAAAAAAAAGAGTCAATTGAAATGCAACAGTGTGGCAAAATAGAATGTTGCTCAAGGATATGCAAGTATTTTTAATAAAAAAAAAATGAAAAAAAAAAAAAGACGTACAACTTGACTTGAAGCAACTTATACAGCTGCACACCTATGGCATACAGTTGCGCTGCATGTTATGATACACTTTTTTTTTTTTTTTTTTTTTGTATTTTTCAGGTTAAGTGTACTTTATGCCTAGAGACTCGTGTGAAAAGATCTTTTCTGCTTATATGTATATGTACATACCAATTACTTTATTATATACACGTTAGATATCGCGTTATACTATATGCTTAAGCTTATTAATATGTTGCTGCTGCTTTACATATACTGTATGCAACATTCATGCGGTTGATGTTGTTGACGTTTCTAAGTGCCTGCCACTTGAGTTAAAAAGAAAAAACGAAGAATCTTCTCTATAGATACATGAGTTTATATTCAAACCAATTCAACCAACTTTGCTGCACAGTTGGACGTACTACTCGAGAACGCTTGCTTGGCGTCGAAAGAGTTGCGCTCACATCATTATATTAAGAATTTCTATAGCTACAACATTTTTTTTTTTGCATACATACATAAATAATTAGCCCCAAAACCTAGCTGCTTCTTTTTTTTTTTTTTTTTATTTTAGTGTTAGAAAATTATTATATAAACTAATTAGTTTTAAAAGGCATTTCCGTTGCCACAACGCCATTTAAAAACAAAAAAAAATAAAAAAATTGTATAGTATATTTTTAGCGCAATTCTTTTTTAACTAATTTAAGTGCATAGTTGCACTTATACACACAAACACATGAACGTCATTTCCTTTTCCTGACATACAAGTGCTAAGTGACTTACAATTGATATATATATATTCATATATGGTAGCATGTAGGGTGTTAACTATAGCATAAGGTAAGCACAAAAAGTATGCTTTAGCTTTTGCTTTGCTTGAAAATTAGCTTTTTCTTTTTATATTTAATTATAATTGCATATGAATAGCATAAAGCCTCAAGCTGTTCATTTTTTTTTTTTTTTTGTTTTCTAACACATGCGACTTTGTTTTAACACAAAAGATGATCTTTTTTTTAATGCAATAAAGGGTGTTTTGTCTAAAGTGTTGCTAATTTGTAAAGCGTCCTTTTTTTTTCTTTTGATTTCTAAAGTATTATGTGTTGTTGTTTTTTTTTTCGCAAGTACTTAGACAAAGTGCGCTCTATTTAGCTTTATTAGAGAAAACAAAAAAAAAAAACAAAAGCGTCAATAAAAAATATATATTTGATTCTCTGCATGGCATATAAGAAATGAAAAACAATGCATGCCAATTAGAAAAGATTTTCGCTAAACAATGAAAAAATAATAAAATGCTGCAAGTATAAATGATGTAATGATTTGTTTATACCCTAAAATTTTATTGTTTCTTTAATTTATCTGAAAACTCTTCGGACTAAAACTGAGTACTTTATCTGAGTTAATTTCTATGAATAGCTCATATTGAAATACTTCATCAAGGGAAATATCTTATTAAAAAATCTGAATATCTTATCGTTTGAGTAATTCATCTGAGAAATTTTTCTGAGTTATTTATCTGAGTAATTTATCTGACTAATTTATCTAATTCATCTGAGTACTTCGCTTGTGAAATTCATTTATAAACTAATATAATTAAATCATACCTCTAACAAGTAAATTATCGAGAGTACTTTTTTTGACTACGTATGTCATAAAAATACTTTAGCTGAATGTATCATCTGAGTTTGAATATATCATCTGAGTACTTTATCTGTGTAAGTCGCCTACTTGCATCTAGAAATTCCAAAAAAATCTGCTTTAAACTCTACTTCTACCATGTAGTGTATACAGTAAAAATAAAAAAAAATCACACAATTGTTGTGGCAAAAACTGTCAGCACAACAACTTTGCACTTAAAACAAACGCCTAGAAGTGAGGACAAACGTAAGGACATACGGACAGACAACATCGAAGGAAGCAGTATACAAAAACAAACGCCTACAAAACTCACAATATCATACTTTTTTTTTTTTTTGTTCAAAATTATTATTGCATACTTTGAGGCGTACGAACTCATAAGCCTGCCTTCAACACAGCTTGTCTTTCGCAGTTTAATACTCATTTGTTTCATATTTCGCATTGCGTTTTATGTTTATTATTGTTGTTGAATATATTTTCGCGATATAAGCGAAGCAGCAGTCAGCTGCATGATTATTATCATTATTGCAACAGAAAACTTCTCAGCAGCAACAACAGCAGCAGCAGCATAAGCAGTCATTCGCGACAATATAGAGTCGCCTCCGGGGGAACTTAAGCGTGCTAAAGCAACTCTGACATCAATGTTTAAGAGATTTTTTTCGCTTGCAATTTTCTATTTACACGTTGCATATTGTTCGGAATGAAAAAAAAAAAAAACAGAAAGAAAAAAAACCAGAGTACATATTAACAGCAAAAGGATAAAAGACAAAGGCGTAGCTATCTGAATCGATGCATGTATTTATGTTAGGAAAAAGTGACATGCTACTGGGAAATCTTGAAATTAGCGCGATTAACGAAGCGTAGCAAGCGCAGCAAGTATAAAGAAAAAGGAGAAAAAAAACAAATAAATTAAAGCAAATATTGCTGACAATTAGTAAAGATTTGTTTGCTGCATACACTTAGGCGCAACAAGAAATACACGATAGATAAGAGTTTCCACTAAATACAAATCACTTAGCTAAACAGAGTGCCAGCACATTGGCTGCTAATTAAATCCCATACTTCCTTTCGCAAAAAAAGTCTCTAAAGAAGTCGACACACCACACAGTCAACTTGCATTGTGCTCTGCGGTTGTGGGCGTTTTTTTTACACTGACGCAAAGTGCCCCTAAAGATGCTCAATGCCATGTTGCACATTTGAGATTTATTAAAAATTCTTTACATAGCAAAGGAGCACAAAATTCATAATACACAAAGAAATAAAACAAGCACAAAGACAAAAGCCTACATCACAAGGCTACAGACCACAGAAAGAAGTATGCTGCAAATTATTAATAATGTCATATTAAAAAATATACATAGAAAACTCAACCAATCCAATATAATGCATTAAGTCTATAAGCAGTTACAATAAACCATGCAATGAGTTTAAGTTATTGCAACAGCAAAAAAAGTATGCAATGCTTTTTTGTTGATCAAAAAAGAGACAATGCAAAAAAAGTGTGTGAGAGAATATATAGAAAACTCTTATTTGCTATTAACGGTAAAATTTAAGCACTGCTTTAAAAGTAAAAATTCACTGAAAGTTCTTTTGTTATCATTTTCGTTGCAATAATTTAATGAAAATAATTGTTTTAAATTAATTTTTTTTTAATTTGTAATTTTATTTATTTTATTTTTTACAGAGAATTCTACTACATTCAAATGGAAAAATATGCACGTCAGGCAGTTAGTGAATCGAAAAATGTGGAAAGCAGTGAAAATATCAATGAGCTACTACGTGCATTGAATGCACATTATAATCGCAATAATCATATTGATGTAAGTTATACATTTTTACATTTTTGAATTTTTTAAAAACGAAACATTTAACTCACACACACACATTTTCTTTATACACATACAAAATATGTAAATAAATATAGGTGCCACCAAACTTTCGTCTTGTTGTACAACAAACATTGCAAGAATTTTATCGTGCAATACAAAATGGCAAAGATACTGAACAATCATGGAAAAAATCAATCTATAAGATTATATCACGTATGGATGATCCAGTGCCCGAATACTTCAAGACGCCTAATTTTTTTAGAACAGCTGGAATAAGTGTCGGAGAAACTGGATTTAAATCCAGTCGACACAAATCTAAACGCCGGAATGACAAATACAACAACTACGACGAATACAACAACTACAACGCAGAAGAAGAAACGTTCAAGAGCCCGAAAATAAATCTGCGTAAGAAATATTTTAAATGAGACAACAACAAAAAATTACACAATAACAACAACAACAAAGTTCAAAGCAAACAAAAACCAACAAAAAATTATAATATTTAAAATAAAAAAAAAAAAAATATACGACTGCAAAAATTTTGTATACTCGCATGAAAAGCCTGCGATTACTTTAGTTCATAAAAAGCCAAAAAATTTAGGGCAAAAACCAATATTTTTGTTAAAATATTTTTCAAAAAATTTCAAAAACGCCGCTAAGAACTTTTACACTAACACAAAAAAAAAATATACACTTTAAATACAAATACACACATACACAAAAATAGGTCAATAAAATGCAGCTAAAATATAAGCTGTATGCCTTCAAAAATGAAAGAGCAACCAAAAAAATAAATAGTTCAAATTTAAAAAAAAACAAATTATTTAAAGTGTAAACTGTATTTTGCCGTTGACTCAAAAATGTTAGTTGAAATTTTTTTAAAAAATTTTTTTTTTTACAAGAAATAGTTGAAAGCTTACTTAAAAAAAATAAAAAAACACTAAAACATTTTACAACACTAAAAAACAAAAACAATAACAACAACACTGCAAAAAAAAAATATTTTATATATAAAAATTGTGTACAACGAAAATTATTTGTATATAAAAAAATATTTATTTTTTTATACATGAATAATTTTCATATTTGAATAAAAAATTAATTTAAAAAAAAGCCCAAAAACAAAACTATTTTAAATAACTTTAAGTTATTTATGATACATTTTGTTTATAAAAATTTAAAACAAAATTTATTAAAATTTAAAAAAAATAAATGTCTATTTTAAACAAAAAAAATTAAAAACAAAATTACATTTTAAGCAAATACAAAAAAAAAATTAAATCGGGCGTTAGGGTATTGCACATTTAAAAAAGAAAACCAAAGTTTATGTTTATATTAAATTTTAGCTATTTAATTTTAAATTTTAATTTAAAGTTGTCACTTGCACAGTGCACTTGCTATATTTTATACATAAAAAAAAATTATTATAATTAATTACACACAAAAAAAACACACTAGTCTGTTATGTTTCACGCATTAGTTTAATTAGTTATATTTATTTAATAATTTTTATTGTAAATAATTTTGTTCTTAATATTTAAAAAAAAAAAAATAGTTTTTAATTTTTAGTGTTAAAAAATTTAAACAGTTTATGTTTGAAATTATGTATAAGTTTTAAATATTTCATTTTATGCTATAATTTTATACGTTTGTATATGAAAATATATTTAAAAAATTTATAAAATTTTGTTTTAATTATTTTTTAATTAATTATTTTCTTATTTTTATTTTGAAAAAGAATTTTAAAATAAAATGCAATCCAAGCAAAGCACGCTAAAGTGAAAAGAGAACTGTTGATTCAAAAAAAAAACTGTTAAGCTTTTTAGAACTATTTTAAATTTAAAAGAAATTAAAAAAAACACTTTCTTATTCAATTTACGTTTACAACGTAATATTTATAATATTTTCAAAACATGCCAAGTTTATACAAGTTGTGAATTATAAACATTTTTAAAGTTTTACTTTACTCTCTGCTTTTCTCATTCGCTTATAAAATAATAAAAGTTAAGCAAAACTTAACAGTACTCTACAGCACTATTGGAATGTGGGCGGGTTAAGCGGGTCATGTTTGCCTTGCTTAAAAAAACAATGTTGTATAACACTGTTAGCTTACAGTATGGCAACACTGTTCAATACTATTAGCAGGCAAACAACTATATAGATTTACAATTTATATAGAAAAAATAAACATACAACTCATTACAAAAAAAAAAGATATATAATAAAAAAGATTCCCGTTTTCAAAAAAAAAAAAAAACTAAATTATATTCAAATCATCAAACATTCATTAAGCTGGATTGCATTTTACACAAAATACAAGTGCTGCCAACGCCCCAAATTTTTGAAATTTAACAACACTCATACTATTAATATTAATATTTAAATTAAACAAAATTTAATTAGATTAGAACTCCAAAAAACACACTAAAAAAATACACAAACAACAATTTTGGCGTTTAAACATACAAAAAAAAACAAATTTAAACAATAGCAAAATTTTAGATAAAAAAATTTTTCGGCCAAAAAAACCATTTCGAAATTTAAAATAATTATATAAAAAAAAAAACATTTCGAAATATAAAAAAAATCGAACAACAAAATTACTAAAGCGGTGAGTTTCCTAATCTAATTGTAATTAATTTTTATTAATTATAAACATTTGGAATATATTTAAAAAAAATAAATTAAAAATTACATAATAATTAAATTTAGTCAGTGTACAAAGCTTAATTATTATTATTATTAAAAGAAAGACAAAAACTTTCCGGCAATATTTAAAATTAAAATTTATTTATTTAGTTTATTATAATTTTTACCATTCTTTTCTATTTGCTAAACTGAATTAAAAAAAAACGCAACAACAAATATCGAAATTCCAAATTCGTTAATTGTTAAGGCCTTGCAAAATTTTGGGAAAGAAGAGCGAAAAACTATAAAAAAAAAATTAAAGATAATTTTCGGAAAACCGAATTTTTTTTTAATAAACTTCACAAAAAATTTAAAAAAAAAAAAAAAAAAAAAGCTTATAGGCGTTATTGAATTCCATATTCCGCTTTTATAAGTGACCACCAAAAAATCTTAGAGTGGTTCAACTAAAATTTTAATAAAACTGGTATAAAATTTCTAAACAAAATAATTTACTCTAATTCAAATCTTAAAATTTATATTCTATTAAAAAAATCTGGTGACCCCGACGGTGTATAATGTGAAGTTTATATATAAAAAATTTGTTTAACTACAAGTGTAACTGATTTTGTGATAATAATAAAAAAAAAAACTTTTTGGCGTATTAATGCATTATTGTTTCGGTACTTACCAATATAGTATGCAATTTCATTGACCTTTCATCCCTAAAGGTTTATGATGAAATTGCAACTATACAAAATTTATGTAAAAATAGTTAATTTAAAAATTATAAATGAAAAAAAAAAACGTTTAGGCAATTTAAGGCACATTAACAATAAACAAATTATGCAAAAAAAAATATTATTAATAAAAAATTAACAAAAAAAAATGTTTCGGATTAAAAATTTTAGGCAAAATTTATTGAATATATTATTTAAGTCAAAATTCAAAATTTTTACGACTATATAGCAAAAGAATGGCACGAAAAAAAATATTTTAAGTAATTAAAATAATTTAATGAGTTATTTTTATTTTTTTTTTTTTTTTTTAAATAATTTAAGTTGAAATTAATTTTTTCAGTGCATACAAACATAAATTAATTGAGTAAGCGCAGTGAAAAAAAAAATGTTGTGTAAACGAAAAACAAAAAAAAAAATTTAAACAGTACAAAAAAAAAAAAAAAAAAAAAACACAAACACAAACAAAACACATATGACAAAAGAGAACTATATACACTGAGAAAAATAAAACATGACAAAATAGTTCTAATAGGTTCTATAAGACTCCAAAATAAATTTTGATGGCAAAATTCCATTTTAATGTTCTATTAGTTTCCTGAAGTAATTTCAATGGTAAAATTCCATTTAAACTTCTACAAGATTCCTGAAATAATTTTAAATTTAAATTTTATTTTTAACTTCTATAATTTTCCTGAAGCTATTTTAATGGTAAAGTTCCATTCTTGCAGCTGTCTTTGTACTAAAACTGCTCAAATCATTTAAAAATTACAAAAATATGTAAAATACATATAGTATGTATTAATTTTCTCAGTGAAGCATCCAAAGAAAACATAAAAAAGAGTTTAAAAAAAAACTTGTACACATTGACAAAAAAAAAAACATTAAAAAGAAAGCTACGATAAAAATAAAAAACATTTATTATATTAAATGAACAACATTTTACATGCAAAACTACATAAATACATTTATATAAAGTTACATATTTCATATACATTTATACATAACATTACTCATAAGTCGATAAAAGAAAATAAATAAAACATACATATTAATAATTGGATAATAAATGGAAAAAAAATATTAATTTGCAAAAAAAAAAAAATTAAATCTTTGCTTTTATTTTTGTGTTTCAAAAAACAAAATTGGTGAAATTTCTCTTGTTTTACTACAAAACTTTGGCAACTATTTTGGCATTTTCTTATAATTTATTATTCATTAAAAAATGCAACGCTTTATAACACTGCACATTGGAACACTGAAACGGCTTAGCAACACTACAAAAAACATTTATAACAACTTTTAAAAATACTAAAAAAATGGGTAAGCAAGTAAATGTATTTTTTTTTTTTTTTTTTTTTTATAAATATGATTTTTAGCAGCGCTACATTTTATTAATAGAAAAATACAAATTTTGGCTACTATACTAGCGGTTCCAAATTGTATTTATTTTTTCACATAAAAAAAAAGGTTTAGTGTTAAAAATTTTAAATTTTTGCAGTAAGTTTGTTTTTTTTCTAAGACAAACTTAAAAATAGACAAAATATTTAAAGTTAGTTTCTGTCAAATATTTAAGACTGTACATGCAAAAATGTTAAATATTAAATGTTATATTTGTCTCACTTGCTCAACTGCATAGAACAGTGCTGTACAGTGTTTAGGCTTTACAACGAAACTAACCTTTAATTAAAACTATTTTTTATGTAGCGCTGTTTTCGTGTAATTACCGAGCATTTTACCACACTAACAGTTAACGGTAATACTTAGTTTACACTGTAAAAAAAAATTTGAACAAAAAATTAACTAACGTCGACAAAAAAAAAAAATAAATAAAAAAATTAACTAAAAGCCGAAAAGTAGCAGCATCGTAACTGCTAAAAAGTACATAAGCCAGCTTAATATTTTTTATTTTTTTTAATATCTAAACTAAAAATTGAATTTTTGTATGTAGTTTAAAAAAAAAACAAAAACCAAAAAGAAACCCCCTTAGAAAACTGCATATCAATAGGCATTTGTATTGATAAAAGTTTTCCATTTAAAGCAGACATTTAGAAAATAATCTCAACCAAAAAAAGAAGAAAAAATTATTGCTACAAAAAATTAAAATAAACCAGGATATACAGCACTACAAGCCGCAATAACCAGCCAGGACTACAATTAAAAAATTAACAGCAGCAACCAAAATAAAAAATAAAAAAAAAGTAAAATAGTAACAAACAGTGTTGTCGTACATTAAACACTTTAACAGTGTTGTACAACACACAATAGACACAACCAATCAGCAAATTTTCATTTTCTGAGCACAGCAGCAACAGGAATTTTCAACTAGATTTTACAATAAAACAAATGAATTGGACGCAAATAAAAATATGTACATAAAAAAAAGCAACAAAACAGACGAAAACGCTGATGAACATAAATCAACTAAATCCAAATGCAGCAGCTATCCCGAAATAAAAAAAAAAATCATACATACACACAATGCAATTTTTAATAATACAAAAAAAATATTATTAAAAACAAAAAATACTAAGCATTACAAAAAAAAAAATATTTAAAAAATAGAACAAGCCAATGCAAAAAAAAAAAATAGTTTTTTAAAAGACTTAAAGGTAAGTGTGCGCAAATAATTTGTTATAATGTAATATACTTTTGTACTACACTGTGCCAAACAAAAAATTGAGCATTGATATATATCAAAGATACACCAATACACAACCAAATTTTGTTGGCAAAAAAAACTTCGATATAAAAAAAAAAAAAATAAAAAAGTTTTTAAACGTCTAAATATTCTAGAAATTAGTAAGCAGTAAGTATGTCTTTTCACTTTTAAAATTAACAAAAAAAAAAAAAAAAAAAAACGAAAAACAATTTAAGTTAAAATTAAACATCCTAAGTTATAAAAACGTCTGATCACAAGAAGAAAAAAATATAATGAAGCATGAAGAATTATTAACGAAGAAGAACATCAAAAATTAGAAGAACAAAAAACAAAATCAAAAGAGCAAAAGCAGTTTTGAAATAAAAAAATATATATATAATAGCAAAAATACAACAACAACAACAAAGTGCAATATAATAATTGCGTTTTTTTAGTAGCAGCAAACGCGATTATATAAAGAAAAAAATAAATTCAAAATTTTTAACAAAAATTCAAAAAAAAAAAAAAATAGTTATTTGGTCCAAAAAAATAAAACAAAATTTTAAATTTTAAAAATATTTTGACAAGCAATTTTTCTGAAGAAAAAATGAAGAAAAAAATTTTTATCACTTATTCGGCGCGAAATGAAACAAAAAAAAAATGAAAAAATAAAAACAATTCGAAAACAAAACCACAAAAAGAAAATAATAAAAAAAAACAACAACAAAACACTTTTTTGCGATATTTTTATGCATACAACAAACAAATAAACAGAGCTGGCAGTGCTATGCCACAAAAAATGACATATTTTGGTGTATGCATAAATTTTGTCGTTTTTTAGTTACAAAACTGCAATAGCCAATCACAGCGCAGCCATGACTGATAGCGCTGTGTATTGAAACCGGAATAAGTTTATGAAAAACAATTTTTAAAATTTTTAGTTTGTCATTTAAAGAACGGAATATTTTTTTAGTTTAAAGCCAGTAAGCATCTTTAGTTAAAAAATACTTATAATTATAATTTAACAAAAAACAAAAAAAAAAAAAAAAACAACAACTAAAATAAAACAAAAAAATAGTTTTGGCTAAAATAATAAAATTCAAAATTATCACATGATATATATCAAAACCGCTAAAAATAGCATAAACATTTTTCGCATAATAAAGTTGCAAAACAATAACAAATTACACTTAAAGAAAAAAATCAATGCCGCATAACAATAATAAAAAAAATAATTTAAATAACAATTTTGAATTTAATTTCAAAACAACAATAGCCAGGGAAACATTCGCAACTCGAATGTGATATTTTTTATTTTTGAAATAAACTATTTAAAGAAAATCACCACAACAAATATTTATACAAAATAAAATAATTAAAAATTAATGACAATATATAATTAAATAATTAAATTAACAACAACAACAACAGCCACAAAGTACTTCCAACAAATTTTTGTTTAATTTTGTCGGTTGTACAGTAAAACATATCAAAACAATAAAAAAAAAAACAAATATAATAAATATCAAAATAACTTTTAGTTCAAGCTTAAGCCATCCTAAGTTCAAATTTTACAAACAAAATATATATAAATAAAAGAAATAGAAATATAAACATAAATATACACAGCATATAAATAGTTAAATTAAATCAATAAAAAAAAAATAACAAATTTTTTATACAAAAAAAAAAAAAAAACTTTTTTGTTGCAATAGTCAAAGTGTGTGTTTAATTTTATATTTAAAATTAAACACAACAAACCGGGATAATTTATAGTACAACAAACAAATACCAAATAAATTTTAAATAAAAAAAATAAAACAATAACAAAATTTAAATAAATAAATAAAAAATATTTATATTTTTATATATAAAATAAATAAAAAACAAATCAAAAAAAGCCAACAACTTTATATAAAAAAAAAACTAAAATAAGCTAAATAAACTAATAAAAATATTATTTTTATTTTTTGATTAATTTTTTTAGTTTTTTTTACAGATAGCAACATTTAAATTTTTTATTTAAAAAAAAAATACAAATACCAAACAAAAAGTGTAGCATACTTTTTGGCATAAATCTTGGGATTCTTAAGCATATATAAAGAAAAAAAAAACTGCAATAGTATAAAAATATAAATAAATAAAAGAAGACTCCAAGATGCCTGCCTACTAAATGAATGGAAGAAAATGAGTAAAAAAAAATATTACGTAACTTACAAAACATTTTGTAAAAAAATGCTTAAAAATACCAAAATTTATGCCAAAATCTAAAAAAAAAAAAACTACACTAAAACAATCAATAACAAGAAGAAGAACAACAACAACAACAAATAGCACTCAAAACAACAACAACAACAATGTAATAAGTGATAAAAACAATTAATTTGTGCAAATTTTTTTAATTCTAACTTTTTTTTTGGACACGTTCAATTGAACGTTGTACCACAAACTTGCGTGTTTTAAACTAGTCAATTTTTTTAAAAATAATTTTTAAGCATTTTCGTAAAGTTTTGTATTATTTAGTATTAAATGTTGCCTATATAATTTTATATACAAATATGGCAACACTGCAAAACATTTTGAACAATAAAAGTGTTGCATACAAAACAGCGCACAAAAATAGCTGCAAAAATTTGTTTGTACCTAAAAGAAAAGTTACGCTACAACAAATATGCAAAGTTTTTTTTTTTTATTTTAACACAACAAATACAACAATAAATATAACAATAGTAGCCAAAAAAAAAATGAAAATAATTAACGAAAACTAAAAACAAAAAACAGTGATGCCGCAAAATATCACAAACAATAGCCCAAATAAATTTATTCTTAATTTTTAACTCGTTGCACTTTTCTAGTGTTGCATAACGCTAAAAGTGTACAAACAACAGCAAACAGCTGTTTCGAAAAAACAGCTGTTTTAAGCGGAGTAACAGTTTTTTAAACCAAATGCAAAATAAATTGGCAAAAAAAAAAAATGATAAAAAACATTTTCGAAGTGAAGCGCAATAGTACAGATTTGTTGTAGCAGTAATATATTTTAGTAAAAACCTTTCCCTTTGCAGTTTTCGACTAATATGCAACATGTTGAACTACGATACAACTAAGAGAAATATTAGGAATATACATAAAGCTAAAAAAAACAATACAATAGCATAAAAATAAATTACATATGAAACAAACAATAGCCCAGTGATATTATAAAATAATGTTATTTTTTTATACTTATATTTTTTTGATAATGTGTTAAAGGTCTTTGAATTTGACATGTGTTAAGTTTAAAAATGAGATTTTAATATTTTAAATATTTTAAAAATAATTAATCAAGCGTTCATACACACAATTTTTTGTTGTAGCGCTTACCAAGTATTCAAAACAAGTCAAGTACACAATTTTCAATTGTTGGGGTCACCAAGAAAATTACAATTTAATACATTAAATGTTAGGGTTCATCAATCATAAAAATCAAATCAAATAGAGCTTATTAAACAAATACTAATGAATGAGATGTTTAAGTGACCAACAACAAAAGCTTTTTTTAAAAAATTCATCAAAAAAATTCTATTGGAATTTTGACTTTGAGATAGAATTTAAACAGTAAAAAAAAAAACTTGAACTAAGATTTTCTTCCATTTTGTCCATACATATCTTCCTTTCTTTTAAAATTTAGCACATGCTTTTTGAGAGACCTTATATGCATACATATATATTTTTTAAGACTATACGAAAATGCTAAAAATTCAAAGAAAAAATTGTCTAGACGTCTTGCAAAATTCTACAAAATTTTATTTAAAAACTGTAGAGCAAACGAAAAACGCAATTTCCAAGAAGTTTTTAATTTAAAAAAAAAAAGTATATATTAAAAATTTAAAAAATAAAAAAATTAATTTTGTTTAATTTCTCTTACAACAACTTAAAACAAAACAGTAAAAACGAAACAAACAGAATAAAACTAAAAAAAAATACTTAAAAATAAAAGCAACAATATTTATACAGAGACTGCAAACAAATGTGATCAGATATTTTATATATAATAAATAAGTTTATATATATACAATATATAAAAAAAAAATCAACAACAAAATATATAAGTAAATAAGTATTTATATAATATTAAAAACAAACATAGCAAATCAAAACAAAAAAAATATTTCAAAAACAACTGTGTAACCTTGTAAAGAACGAAAAACAAAAAAAAAAAAAAAAAACAAGCTAGAAAACTCTAAGTCAATATTAATTTATAAGTGAAGAAAAGCCAAACCAAACAAACAAAAAAAAAATATTTATAATAATATTTTTTACAATAGCATATACAACAACAAAAACAACAAAAAAAGCAGCATAGTATAAAAAAAAAATTGAAGATGTATAAAAACAAAATAATTAAAAAACTTAAATACAAACGTGAAATCTGTTGTGAAGTTGCCTGCAAGTATGCAACAGATTTTGCACAGCAGTTGCCTTTCAAAACGAGTACTTTACCGTTTACGTTAAAAAATAGTATATAACCAGGGTGACCTGGTAGTTGGCTAACTATTAGCAAACTACTGGTCAAAATTTATGCCAGTTTTAGGTTGACATTTTTTGTTAGATAATTAATACAAATACAACAAACATTTTAGTTAAACGTTCATACAAAGTTTTTAATAAGTTTTTAAGTGTGTCGAGTGAAATGTTGAAGTGGTATAGAGTAGATATATAGTAAGAAAAAAAAAACCAAAACGATTTGACAGTTAAATAACTAAGCACATGCAAAAAAAAAAAAAAAGAAAAACTAAATGATACATAATCAACGAATCTAAGCATCAAATAATATTAAATTAAGTCTATTATTATTATGATTTTTAATATTATATATAATTAATATTAATTTTAACAACAACAAACAGTTTGGACCTTATGCAATATATTTAATTTTTTTTTAAACATTTTTAAACAAAATTAACAAACATTAAGTTCTGAAAAAATAGTGCCGGATATATTATATTCTAAGTACATATACATATATATAAAATAGATAAAAAAAAAAAAATATATATATATATATATATATATATATAAAATAAAATAACTTAAATTAAGCTATACTTAAAAAATAAATAAATAAACAAATGCAACACAAAATTCTCAACAACAAAAAAAAAACAAAAGTTATTAACAAATTATTTGCGCACATTTTCAATAAACTAAAATAAATAAAAATATAAGTCTTTTAAAAAACCAAATTATAAAAAAAAAATATACTTAAAACAAAAAAAAAAAATACACACACATTATATAACTTTTATAAATACATATATAACTTATTAATTATTTAAAAAAAAAAAACAAAAAAATCAAAAAAAAAAAAAATAAAATTATATATATAAAATAAAATAATAAATAATAATATAAACCATGGTAGATGATATTTTAATGATTACAAGAACAACTGCATACAACTTCGAAAACAGTTTATATTAAAAACAAATAAAAATAAAAAAGAAAATAAGTGTTAAGCAAGAACCAAAACAAAAAACTGAAAATAAAAATCATTTTAAATAAATTTCAAAAGTCAAGAACTAAAAAAAAAAATCTATTAAAAGCCGTACTCGAAAAATGTTTAAAAATAAAATTTATTTATATTTTTTTAATTTATAATTTCTTAAGTATACAAAAAAACGAAATCAATTAAGCATAAACACATTTTATTGTATTATTTTTTTTTAAAAAAGCGCAGCCGTCTTGAAATCAAAAGTAAATTAAAAAAAAAAAAAACTTCATATACGAAAAAAAAAAAAACAATTAAAAAATGCATCAAAAATTCAAAACATAAACTCTACATAGTTATCTTAAATGGAAAGCTTATATTTAATGCATAAAATATAAAAAAAAAAAATTAAACTAATATAAATTCAGAACAGCTGCAAATAAAATTACATAATACAATAATATTGAATTTCCGCCAGCCAAAAAAAAAATAATAAAATAAAATTATAAAAAACAAAATATATACATATAAAAATTTATACATAATTAAACATTTAACAAAACACATAAATCACGCAGTATTTTTATTTAAATTATTTTTTTTGTTTTATATTAAACAAGATAAATGCACAAGATAAATTAAGCGAGATATTTTTATTTATATTGTTTATTTTAAAAATGTTTTTTTTTTTTATAAGCATACACAATTAAAAACCAAAATCATACAAAATAATTAATAAGAGACTTTTCAAAATTTTCTATAGAACTTCAAAACATCGAAAATAAAAATACTTTTTAAAAATTCTTAAAAATCGGACTTACACTGGTTGCAGCAGTGTAAAAAGTAACATTGCACAAGAGACATTGTGAGCACATTCCAGAAGATAGCCTCTCTTGTCTAAATGCTCTCTATTTATTTGAAGCCTATTCCTATAATTGAAGGCTTGCAGTTGTTACTTTAGAACTTTAATCATGCAGAAATCTTTGCTCTAACTTCAAATTTATTTGAAAGTCATACGCTTCCCAACATCAGCGTTGCTTTCAAAATACCAGTTTGAATATTTCGAAATTCGGTAATGCTGAGACTAATCGAATCTGTGCTCCCAAGCCTCATATTACTGCTCACATTAAAGTTACTCTAACTTATAAATATTTTTGAACTTTTAAATCTTAAAATTTTTTAAAAATTAAAATAATAAGGTATTCTTTTTAAAAACATTTACATTTTCAACAGTCTCTATTAATATGTACACTGCAAAAAAATATATATTAATTACAATAACATAGAATGCACAATATAATATTTAAAATAAAATCATAAAAAAAAAACTTAATTTAATTTAAAATGTTTTTTTTTTTAATTTTAATAAAAAAAAATAACGAATTTAGAAATGAACAACTTTCGAATACAGACTTTTCGGCTAACTAAAAAAAATAAAAAATAAAAAAAGAAAAAAAGTTTTGGCATTAACAAAAAAAAAATGGATTAAACAAAAATAAAACAATGATTATTGACAAAAAACAAACTCTCGGCTTATTAAGAAGTACTCAAAAACTTTGGCGTGTATTTCGGAAAAAAGAAATTAAATGTGAAAAATAATAACAAAAAAAAACCTAAAACATGAGAAAGACGCGAATTTCATAATAAAAAATTTAACAAATTTTCAATAGCAAAAAGTTTGATTACACAAAAAAAATATTATTATAAATTTTAATGTTTAGACAAAACCCAAAATTTAAATAAAAAAATAATCTGTTTAGATGTAAGTGTAAAAATTTATGCATAAAAAAAATATTTCGGTAATGTTCCTATATATATTAAAATATATTTAATAAAAAAACACAATTTAGATGACACTTTTGGACATAATTATAAAATAAAGTGAATACATATAAAAAAAATTCAAAATTAAAAAAAAAATTAAAAAAATTATTTAAAATAATAAAAAAAAGGTATAAATTTTGCTATTGAAAATTTGTTAAAATATTTATTAATTGTATTATGTTGAATACGATTAAAAAAAATAAAATAAGAACAACAAAACTAATTTACAGTTTGAATTTTCAAATATTGGGCAAAAGCACTAAAAAATGACAGCGTATTTTTTTTCTTATTTAATTAAAATTTTTAAATGTTACAGGGTGACCAGTTCTACTCAACATTCATAGCTTCTAAATTAAAATATGCCACAAATATTTTCTTCTGAGCTTATACCCAATATTTTTAAATTTTCAAGAAAAACACAATTTTAAAAAATTTAAACTTTTCAATTTTAGTGTTTTCATTTCTTAAAACAAATTTTCACTCAAAAAAAAATAAAAAATTGTACTTTAAAAAAAAAAAAATTAACAACAAGAAACGCGTGGAAAAAATGGATAGACAAAAAAAAAAAAAGAAAAAAGAACAACAAAATTTTACATTGCATGAACAAAATTTATATATCTCGGCCATGTTTGGATAATTATCTCTCGGTGTAAGTCCAGGACAAATTTACAAAAAAAAAAAAAAAAAAACAAAAACAAAATGAAAAACAAAAAAAAATCTAAATCCAAAAATTTATTGCAAAATTACAAATTTTGAATGCAAAATTTCGTAAAGCATAAAAAAGTTCAACAAAAAATTTACTTTGGAACTCAAATTTTGATGAAAAAAAAAAAGCTTAAGCCAAAAAGGCACAAAATTTTTAAGTGAAAATTTTGTAAGAAAAATAACACACAATGAAGCAAAAATAAATGAAACAGTTTATCATGAAAAAAGTACAAGCTTATTTTAAGCACCTTCGCGCCTTATCTTTAGGAAACAACAAGAAGAACAAAAAAAAAACATTAAAAAAAAAAAAAAATGAGAAATGAAATTGATACTAAAAAATTAAACAAAAAAATACCTAAAAGAAAAAACTCAATTTAAATTTAATAATAAAAAAAAAACACACAAAAAATGTAAAAATTATAAAAATTGTATAAATTATGAAAAAAAAATTATAAACCTAAAAAATACCACGAAAATATTTAAAATATTAAGCAGTTGGAATAATAAATATTTCGAGCATAGTTATTCATTTTTTTCTAGTTTGAAAATTTTTATTTTTCAAATCTGCCTTAAATTTAAGTTTTTAAATTAACAAAAAAATTAATTAAGTTAAAAAAATTTTTATTAAAAAAACAACAACATAAAAGTATATGGAAAAAAAAAAATTAAAAACTAAAATAAAGAAACTGAAAACAGTCATAAAGTGTTTTGTTGCAATTTACACTGCAACAAAAATTACAACGAAAATATAAAAACAGTGAAACAAAATTCAAAATCTTTTTTTTTATTTTTTTAAAAAATTGTCAAAATTTAAAACTCAAATTGAAAACTCAATTAAAAAGTAATAAAAATAGTGTATTCTACGTTATTTAAAACACAATTTTTAATTCATTAATTTTCAATACACAGAAAAAAAAAAACAAATAAAATTTTATATTTAATTAATTAAATTTGTTTTTGAAATTTTCTATGCAAGAAAAAAATGTTTGTAAAAAATTTAAAAAAAAATATATATAAATATAAATTAAGTTAGTACTTTGATAAGCGCATTAACTAAACAAAATTAAAAAAAAAAAAAAAAAAAGGAAAAGCAGCAAAATTTTTTACTAAGTGTACGTAAAACTGTAGACATTTATGATTATTATTATTATATATATAAATCTAATGCTAACCTAATCCCCTACTACTTCCTGACGCCCCGAAATGGTACTTCAGATATGAAAGAAAACAGAAAAACAAAATTCAAAATTAGTTTTAAAAAACCAAAAAAAAAACCTACTTTTAGAAATGTGTATATTTATATATCTATAAATATATATTTAAAAATATATATTATATAAAAAATATTATTATTCCTAAATATAAAATTAAGCACAATTAGCGTTCAACTTTGGACTTCAATTAGAAAAATGTTATTTTAAAGCCAGTTTTTGGTTAATTTAAAAACGTTTCAACGGCAGTTTTTTGATTTTATTATTTAACAGTATGCCATAAATAATTAAAAATTTATTTAAAAAAAAAATAATACATATAATTTTGGTAAATTGTTTATTTATTTAATATATTAAAAAATGGAGCAATTTGTGAAGATTGTTTCTAAAAATATACACACAGACAAAGACTTATTTTGTGTGCCAAAGTAAATTTTTAATAGCCCCAAGTTCAAAAATAAACAAAATGCATTATTTGTGATTGTTTTGTACTTTTACTACGTTAAGAAAAGTGGAGCAAAGTGAGCCACTTCATCCACAGTAGGGATGAAGTAAATCACTTTAGGCATAACCAAGGCAAAATATCAGCCGTCAAGCATAAGAGTAAGGTGGGGTAATGATGTAAGCCACTTGAAAGATATGTGGAGAATGTATGAAGAGGTGTGGTGAGCACCTTAGAAGTTTGAAAAGATTTTCTTCCTTCCAAGATGACACAACAACAGTTTCAAGTCAGTTGGGTAAGCCGCAGTCTAACCAAGCCGCACATTAGAGTAAGGTGGGGTGAAGTAAGCCACTTGAAAGATTCGAGCAAAACGTATTTTGGGATGTAGTGAGTCACTTATTCGTTTAAAGAAATTTCCTTGAAACAAACATTTATCTCAAAAAATAAAAGAAAACTTTCTAACTCTTTTAGAGATTAAGCTTTTCTAATGGCTAACTTCACTCCACTAGCAAGTTCGACTGCTTTACAGCCGAGCGATGCAGTGTTTATCATGATAAAATTAGCAAATTGACGAATTCCAATACAGTCACAAATTACGCATACAATAACATCCAAATCTGTTTGAATCAACAATAGCACTGAAGGCAATACAAAATATATAAATCTTGTAATATAACCGGAAATAAAATAATAACTTTTTTTTACATTTTCGAAAAACTTTTCGGTACAACTTTAGAAAACGCAAATTTCGGCAGACTTTCGAACAAGTTTATTGTCTAGTTTTCTTTCGAAAATCAAAAAAAAAAAAATCAAAACAAAACGCAACTCTCGCACAGATACAAAACCAGATACTCCAGAATAGTTAAATACAAAATGGGTCACAACGTCCGATCTAAAGTGCCTTCAAGAAACAAAAAAAAAATATTTAAAAAAAAAATTAATGAAAAAAAATGTTGATTTTTATGTAACAAAAATAATATTAAAAAAATTATATTTAAATTAAAAAAAAATTTAATATAAACAAAAAATTAAACAAAAAAAGTGGACCCTTTATAGACCGAATTCAAACCAAAAACTATTAAAAATTTGCATGCGGCACACTTTCTGTAGCGTAACTTTTATTTTTCAAACAACAAAAAAAAAAAAATATGTTTTATTTTTTAATAAAAGAAATAATATAAAAAACGAACGCTAATTGTTTGCTAAAAATCTCTTTATTAATTTTAGCAAAAAAAAAAAAAAGGAAAATCTGGCAAAAAAAAAAACTAGAAAAAAATTAAACCTAATTATAAGTCTGGATGAAATAAAATAATTATTATTATATTAGATGTAAAGCAAAAAAAAAATTATAAAAAATAAAATAAAAAAAAAAAAAAAAAAAACTTGTGCAGTTTTTGGATATTAGCTGGTATATAAAAAAATTAAGATAATAATATAATTCAGTTGCTCATTTGAAATTAGTTTTTATATAAATTAAATAAAAATACACAACACACACACACACATACAAACACATGCATACATAATTAAATATATTTAAGAAATTAGGTGGAAATAGTATTATTAAAAAAAAAGCGGCATCGATAAAAAAGTAAAAGTAATATAAGCTACATAAAAAAATACATTTAAGAACAGCTTAAATGATAAAAAAAAAATTATCATCAAAAACAATTTTTTTTTTATA
Source organism: Leucophenga varia (assembly GCA_018903435.1). Classification (NCBI taxonomy): domain Eukaryota; kingdom Metazoa; phylum Arthropoda; class Insecta; order Diptera; family Drosophilidae; genus Leucophenga; species Leucophenga varia. Next base: position 125,466 of record JAEIFJ010001427.1, read on the forward strand.
AAATATTTATATACACAAAGTTAAAAAGAAAAAATATTTGTATATTTAAATATTTTATAAATAAAAAATAAATAAAAAAGGAAAGAAGCGAAATAATAAAAAAACGTTCCTTTATATAAAATTTTTATATAAAATTTTTTTTATAATTTGCAATGATTTAAAAAAAATATTAAGAAAAAAAATACAACTAGAAAAATTAGCAAAATTATAAATCGCAAGCGTTTTGAAATTATAAAAAAAATTTCTTTGAAAAGTATTTTATTTTTAAATTTAAATTTGAAAAAAAAATCATCTACGCAACATAAAACAAAATTCTTAAAGCGCTAATTTTCGAAAAAGAAAAAAAACAAATAGCGCAAAAACTGAGACGAAGGGTTTACTTAACACTTAAATAAAAAAAAAAAAATTACATTAAACAAAAATTTCGGCTAAAATTATATAAAAAAAATATTCATTATTAAAATACATATTTCAAAAAATAAATATTGGTAGCATTAAAAATAAAAACAAAATTATAAACTTAAAAATGAAACACTAAAAATTTATAATTTAAGAGTGCAACAATTTTTGGCACGTTCGTTGCATTTAGCTTTTAAAATGAAAACAAAAGAAATTCTGATGTAAAAATTCTTTAAATAAATTATTATTTTTTTTTTTTAATAATAAATAAAAAAAAAATTTTTGTTAAACTGCAATAGACCGGAATGATTTCCAAGACATAGTACAAACAACTTTAGAATATAAACTTTTTATAAGATAACGTTAAAAAAAAATATATATAAAAAAAGTAAAAAAAAAAAAATAAAAACAATAAAAAAAAAATACTCCGTAAAAATATTAAGAAAATTAAATATAACTTTTAGGCTTGAATAAAAAATTATTTATAAGTTTAATATTTGGAAAATAAAAATACATAAATATGCATTTGGCTAATTTTAAAAAAAATATATATATTGTTTAGCAAATGGAGTGTTAAAAAAATAAATAAACAATGAAAACAAAATATGTTTTTTATAAACGAATTACAAAAAACGATAAAACTTTTTGAGGTGCACTAAATTTTAATTATTGAAAATAAAAAATTTATTTTTTTTTTTTTTTTAATTAACTTAAAAAAATTAAAGCTTTAACAAAATAGTTGTTTTACTTGTCGAAACAGCTGTTTGACTTTTTATATCAGCTGTTTTGTTTATCGAAACAGTTATTTGACTTTTCAGAACAGCTGTTCAACTTTAAGACAATTTTTTCGAAAAACTTTAAATTCATTTAAAAAAATTTGAAGAAAATAATTTTGTGCACCAAAATGTTTGTCGTTTTTTTGTTATTTCATAAACTATTTTTGTTTTATTTTTATTATACAATTTACCACACAATAAGTTTATTTTTAAAATATTTATTACAGTATTTTTTAATTAAAATTAAAAATCAAAACAAAGTTATAAACTCGAAGTAAAAAGAATTTTGGCTAAATGAATAAAAAAGATTTTATAAATATAATTAAAGTTTTTATGCGAAAAAAAAAAACAAAAATAAAGAACGCAGCGACATAAATAAAGAAACCCTGGAGCTGAAAATATTTTCGAAATTCCAACTAAACGTTTTTTATTTTTATTATAATTTTTTTAATTAAGCTTATTTTTCTTCAAGACAAAATTCCAAAATGTATAACAATAAATTTAAAAAAAAAAAAATTAAAACAAAAAGAAAATCAAGCGAACTATATAAACAAAGACAACTTTTACTCAACGACTCAATTTTTTATATAAATATATATAAATATATATAAATATATATATATATATATGTAATATGTATATTGTGTGTAAAATTATTTTGTTCTTTGATTCAATTTAAAAAAAAAAAAATATTGTATAACTCTTATACAAAATCACAACAATACACTAATTAATTAAATAAACGAAATAAGCTAAAAAGAAAAAAAAACAATTAAGGAAATACATATATAAATCGTATTACACATTTCTCCAAAAAAAAAAAAAAAATAAACAAAACAAAAAAATCCATAAATGAACGCATAAATAACTATTTAAATAAGTATATATGTAATAAACAATAGACGAGAACCGGATAAAAACAGAAAAAAAATACTAATGCAGCGTAAAAAAAAATATACTAAATACGGAGCAGTTTAAGATCAAATTTAAATTCCATAAATTTTAAAAAATAAATAAAAGAAAAAAGAAAATTTACAAAAAAAAAAAAAAAAACAAATTCTACTACTCCAAAAACTCCAACAAAAATATAAATGTAATATCAAGATGAGACAGACAGACAGCAAACATTCACTCACGCATATGTACTAACTTCATAAAATATTTAATTTAAAAAATTAACAAACAAAAAAATTCAATACGCTCAAATCAAATAGTTAAACATAATTTTTTTTTATATATTAATTTATTTAACAAATACTTTTTTTTTAACAAGTTGGCAAGTATAAAAAAAAAGTTTAATAAAAAAAATAAAAAACATTTTGGAATTTTCGAAAAAGAATATTTTTTCGGCAAAACAACAACAAAAATGAAAAAAAAAAACTTTTCAGCATAACAAAATTAAAAAAAAAATTATAAAACGTTCGCAAAATAAATAAAAAAAATTATTATTAATTTTTATACTATAATTTGCATTAAACCAAGAAAAAAAATTGTATTTAGCTCAAATTAAAAAAAAAAAACATTATTTTTAAACATTTGAATTGTATATTTATATTTAAAAAAAAAAATTAAACTAAAAATTGTAAGTAAACAAAATTAAATATTTGGAAATTATATATATATATATAAAATATAAATTATTAAATTTATATATATGAAAAAAAAAAATGCGTAAAAAATAACACGAAGCAAGAAACTCGTCTAAGCTAAAAAAAAGAAAAAAAAAAATAATGACATTTTTAATCGTAACTAAAATTATTTTATTGACAAAAATAAAAACAAAATCAAAGAGAAAAAGAAACCAAACAAGAAGAAAATCGAGAAAAAAATCATTATGTAAAATTTAATAAAAAAAAAAAAAATACACACACCAGAACAACAAAAAAAAAAGTATATTGTTTATTTTCATCTTGAAAAATAAAGTTTTAAAATCGTATAAAAATAGTAAAAATATAATAAAATCTTTTTATTTAAATGGAACAAGAAAAAAAAAGGTGATGGCGTTAGGATACTCTGCATTCAGTTAATAGTAAATTGTTAAGAGCTTTTCTGATCTGAACTAACTACTGAACTACTTGGTAGAGAATTTGAGTAGTGGAGCCTTAGCACTGACAACTTTAAAACCGGTTGACATTGCTCCGTCTTCGTTAATCCCGCTTTCATGATGTTGATCAACTTGCTGATATCATTTTATATTCTTGTCGCTTGATAACTATAAACAATAAGAAAATTATGCCAGCTCAAATTAAAACAAACACAAAACATTATTTTACAGAGTACGTATCTACAAAATAGTCTCCGATCTTAAAATTAGATTGATAGATAGATAGAGTAAGAAACAGTGCTATAGCTTCAGTTTTTATAAATTTATTTAAATTGAAAGCAACAATATTGCTTGAAAGTAAGTATATCAGACATCATCTATATAATTTTTATATAGTCTTCTCTTATATATCGAACTTATATAATCAAAAATTTTATCATTTAATGAAAAAAAAACAAAAAAACAAAGAAACATACTGCTCCAGCAGCACTAAAATAATTTTTTTTCGTTATTCTTAAAATCTAGTTTGTTTAGAAGATAATTACAACTTTGTGTTATTATGTTTTAACTGGTTTTTTATGTTGGTATTGTTTTGTAGTCTCTGAAAACTTAAAATTATGCGTCAAATGTAATTTATTTTTGGTCGTTATCGTTATTTGAAAAATAAAATAGTAAAAATATTCCAAAAAATATTCTCAATTATTTTTGTTGTCATTGGGCGGCAAATTGACGGCATCGGCAAATGATCCTAATAAATTGTTGAAAGAATTTAGTGTTCCAAACGGCTGAGATCTTTGCAAACGTTGTTGCACGTCAGACAGTATACTTTGGCGAAGTCCGCCGATGCGACGTGCTGCTGGATCTGTTGAAATAAATGTAAGTTAATAGTTTAAATAAAATTTAACTAACCGTTAAAAAATACTAATTTCAAACTGATTTAAACTAAAAAGACCTAAGCCAAAGTGCAGTTAGCAGGAATTTCTTGGTTATCAGAACAGAGCCCCCGTTTAATAAGACTAGCGGTTAATGAGAGTAAGACGGAGTACTTGATAATCACCCACAAACACGACTTGGATAATCTATAAGGATAGAACACTTCAACTTTGTCCACTTAGACAGAGAGATAAACAACCACCAGACAGAAATTTAATTGAAGAATTACTCTTCCTAATCGATGCACAGCAAAAATAGTTTAAATGCGAAATGTGGACCTAATCGAAGAAGTACGGCAGTGAGGAAAAATACCGCTGCAGATCTTGAAAGACCTCCGCAAGATCGAAATTCCCAAGTGGGGATTACTAAAAACCTGTGCAAATTCTTGGCTTTACGGCAATAAATAAATAAATAAATTCACCGAGACTACTGCCGCCGCGGACGCCATTAGTCACGTTGTTGGTCAAATTGTTAGAAAACAAATTGAAATTTGACGTTGATAGTGGCTGCTGCTGACGTTGCTGCTGTTGTTGCTGTTGTTGTTGCTCGTGTTGCAAACCACCGCCAACACGAATGACACATCCAATACCGTTCTGAGGCATAGTCACCTGACGTTCTTCTCCTGTTTGCATTGCATTTGACTGTGAAATAATTTCGGTATTAATTCGAAATAAAGTAATAATACATTTTTTCATACTTGTTGTTGTTGTTGCAGTTGCGCCATAAAAGCCAATTGTAGCGCATGCCAAGGCGCTGTAAATGCTTGCAATATTTGATTGCTCATGTTCAAGTCTTGATTATTTTGTGTGCGATGCAAAAATAGATTTTGACGCTGACTTTCTTCCTCTTCTTCTTCTTCTTCTTGTTGGCGTTGCTGTTGTCTCCTTTGTTGTTGTTGTTGGTGCCGTTGGCGCTGCCTACGATGGATGCGGCGTTGATTCCTATTCCGACGCAAAGGCTGCCAGAACATATCCCTTATTTTGTGCTATATAATCGTCAAGACTTTGGTCAAAGTCTGGACGATCACTTTCTGTTATAATCTCCGACACTACTGTTTCTTCGATTATGTTTTCCAAGTTGTCGGTGAAGTCCATGTTTTACTATTCTTATTAATCAAAGTAAATCTCTTCTGGATTTTTGTTTAAATACAGCAAGTTAGCACAAGAAAAAAAAAGCAAACTTAAGAAGAAAAGAGGAATCAACAACAACAGACGACAGAAAAAAACGGTTCTTTAAACACTAGGACAGCACTGGCCGAAAAGCGAGAGAGAGTGAGAGAGAGAATGAATGAATGAATTTGTACACCTGTGTTGCAAAACCAATTGCATCGAGTATGCCTAGTGTTACAGTGTTGAGTAATTTAATAAGGTTGTTTTTTTTTTTTTTTTTTTTTAATTTGAATTGATGGAGCGAGCGCATAAAAGCGCCACCTCAATCGATGTCACTGTTTGGAAGTGCCATGACAACGCCTGGAACTAAACTGATCATATAGAATTAATTCGTCTTCATTTAAAATTGGATTTAATCTGCGCAGGATTGAGGATAAAGAAAACTTTTAATAAAAAATATGTATCTCGACGAGATCTACAGCTTTTATCAAAGCCATTTTTGATGACAACTAAATTTACGCATTTCAAAACAAAATGAAATGAAATCAATCGGTCGGTCGATTTTGAGATATGCCTTGCTCAAGCAATTTCAAAAATTTAATTTTTAAAACAAAAATTTTGGTGCTACGACAATCGAAATATTTATGCGATTTTAAATCGACAGAACATTCCAATCATTTGTACTTAAAAAATCTATCAAAAATGAGTATCACAAATTTCCATTGTCTTCAAATTTGAAATTTGAATTTAAAAGCTCAAAAAGCAACGGCTAAAACTCAAACCCAGTTTGACTTTTAAACCGTTTAAAGCTCAAACCCGCTTCAGAGTTGTCTATGCCATTGTGAATGGTATTTTAGTCATATGTTTGAAAACATATGTTCGCTTATTGCCATCTCTTTTTGTCATTACGAAACGCCGCGGCTGCATTTTTGCTTAATTTTTTTTATTTATAATTTAAAAATAAATAAAAAATAAAATGTCGCTATTAATAAGCGCATTTGCAAGGTATGTAAATGCATAAACTAAACGCCTATAAAACTCTTAATATTTTATTTGCCAACTTTCATACAGATTAACGCTGCAAACAACAAACGCAACACGCTGTGCGGCAGCGGCGCTACACACCAGCTCTGTGCTTTACGCTGAACCGCTCAAGAAAAAAAGAAACTTGATCCACAAATTGTCAAACAACGCGAGGATCGCAAGAAAAAGAAAATAGAAAAACAAATACGACGTCTTGAGAAGAATGCGCGACAGTTGAAACCAATCGAAGAGCTTGAAGTACCGCTTGAGTTAATTGACGAAAAGGCGTAAGCATACAAATTGATTCAATTTGGCAAACAATTTTTTTATACACTTTTAAATTCTGCAGCAAACGCGCACGTAAATCGAACGTCATCGATGCAGCAGTACAGGAACAACGTGTACAACTTAACAAGCAATGGGCACGCTACAAACACGAAGAAAAAGTAGCTAACTATCAAATAATTGATCGTTTAATGCAATCGCAGCATAAAGCGCTGCAAGAATTGCGTCAAGAATCGGAAGAACTTTATCAGGCAGCAATACAAACGGATCTACAATTATTGCCGGTCACATTTAAGGGACCTGTTGCAACGCCTCCAATTAAAAATTATGCTTCGCCGGATGGTGATTACATACAAAAGCCTAAAAAGTGGGAAAAATAGAACAGAAAAAAAGAAAAAATAGCATCTAAATTGTAGTCAATCAAAATGTTTCGTTTGTTTTTTTTCTCAATTGATTCAATTTTTACTTAGTTTGTTATTTCAAAGAAAATTTATTAAAAAATAATTAAAAATTAAATTATGTTACATCAACTTGTATGGTTCAGAAATAGTCCCAAAGAGAACCTTCAAAGATTTGCTGTGATATAAAGTGAATATTTATCTAGCCATGTTTATCTGTAGTATGATAAAATCTAGAAGCAGAAAGTTTCGTAGCCTTTTTACAGCAAGGGAAACTGACGTAGAAAACGGTGTCATTCATCCATTCCTCTAGTTTGAAAGCATTTTATTGGTTACACCTGGAAAAGATAAAATCACTGCATACAGAGTGCATAAGACAGGTCCTTTTAGAGGTTTTTAATACATCGAATACCCATTAGATCAACAGCCACACTCGGGACAGCTAATTAGGCCACACTCAAAATAGTTTTAATGCATTTTGAAAAGTTGTCTGCGCTTAACTGCAAATAACTCCGGTTCTACCGAATCGATTTTTATGCAACTTTATACAAATTAAAGGTAATTAATTTCCTTACAAAGTATCTAAACATCAATTCTCTACAATTTTTTGGTTTAGGCACTATTTGGGAAATTTAAAAAAAAAATGTTCAAAGTCTTAAAAGTGAATCGAATTAACTCACTTAAGAGGCATCCTTTGATAACAAAATAACACAAAGTTTTTTTTTTATATCGAAACTTTTTCGGTTTCATTTGCAGCCATATTTTATTTGTTAAGTATATCTTCTTTTTTTATAGGACTTTTCAGCCTCGACTTTTACATATTGTATATAGATTGTATATAATATTTAAATACTAATTGTGTGCATTTTTTGACTAGTAGCAGTAGTAAACTTCCAAGCAAACCAGCAAGCGAAACATTTCCTTTAAATCTTCATCTTTTAGTCCATATCTAGATCATTCAACATTGTTAGATCCTTTTCGAAACGTTTGAACCAACGTTTCATTATATTATTATTATGTGGACAAAGTTCTAATTTACAATTAATGCCAACACAATTCTGACAGAAGCCACATTGACAATCCAGACCCGGTGCACACTGCATTTCAAGATTCGAATTACAAGATTGTCCCACACGTCTGTAGCAAAAATGTTTAACAGGACAATCATCACGACGTACACTAAAACTACCAAATGGACAATTTTCTGGATAGACTCCATTACTTTCGCCACACAAGAGATGACTTTTTACGTCATAGCTAAAAGGTAAATGGCAGGATTAGTTTAGCTTTAAGAGAGAATTATTTAAATACTTACCCAATCTTACACTCTGCCTTACACAGCATCAATAGCAGAAATGTGCTCATGGAGAACATAAAATTGGAATTAAATTGTAGCTTCATTCTGGCGCAAGGCTTCCAAACAGCACAAAGTCGCGTTTATTGCTGCTTAGCCTTGGCACTGGCCACATGCTTTTATACTAAGAAAAATAGCATTCATTTTGATTTTATTTATTTTTTTTTTTTTTATTATTAATTTGATTATAATTTATGCAAAAGCATTGATTAATTTTAATAAACTTTGAATCCTTTCGTTCGTTTTGGTGGTACAAGGCAAGCACCCCTACACATTTTCCAATGAAGTGGAAACTAATTTAGCTGCGTGCGTGGTGAAGTCTTTGCATTTCTTTTAGGTCAGCAGCATCGCAGCATATTTTAAGAAATTTGAATTTAATTAAGATTTCCTTTTTTTTTTTTTTCATTGTGAGACGAGGTCAAGTACAAGTTTAAAGAATCTTATGGAGCTGTTCGGATAACACTAGTTTGCTGCTATTTTGATGCATTTGCTTTTTTATATTAATTTATATTTTAAATGAAAAAAATTTAAAAATAGTTTTGAGACATTTTTTTAAAAAAATTGTCTGCACTCAACTGCATATAACTCCGGTTGTACCGAAACGATTTTTAAGTGATTTTTTGCAAATTAAAGGTAACTAAATTTACTTAAAACTAATTAAATATCAGACAGAGGCAGAGTCCTGTCTCCCCTTCTATGGGTCCTTTCAATCGATAAGACGCTAAGATTACTAGAGAAGACGTAAAGCCACGGCACAGCATATGCTGACGATTTTACAATAGCAGCATATGTCAAATTTTCACAAACTCTATAGAAGGTGCACTCCAACTTGTGTCGATCTGGACTAGCCCGTCTGGCTTAGGTGTAAACCCAAGTAAGACACAGCTAGTTCTATTTACTAGGAAATATAAACCTCCGCCAATCATAGTCCTTTAGACTTCCCGATCAAGTGGATGTCATTGCGATTCAAGAAACTGCAATCCACATCGAAAGTGCCGCGGCAAGTATGGACATAGTTATCATCTATTCGGACAGTCAAGCGGTTCTTAAGGTACTTGACTCCTGTCTGATAAATTCTAAAATCACCACTGAATACCGCAGATCCATAAAAAGGACAACTCAGCACTACAGTAGCCACCTCATTTGGACCCCTGAGCACAGTGACTGTAAAGTAGGCGAACTTGCTAGGCATGGCACAACAAGGAGTCAGTTGGTTTAAATGGAAAAACCATTAGATCCGTTAACTCACATTGGGCCAATATCGACACTTGTAGCGTCTCCGAAAAATTTTTTAAGGTTTTTTAAAAAAAAAAAAAAAAAAAAAAAAATTTTTAAAAAAAAAAAAAATATTAAAAAAAAAAAAAAATTTAGAAGACTAGGGATTCCGAAAGTTGATATCTGCAGAAGCTATTACGACACTGAAGAGGAGGAGAGCGTTGAGCATCTTCTTTACTTTTTGGAAGATCTGTCTGAGGTGTCCAAGATCGATATTAGGAAATATTGTTAAATATGTCAAGAAATCCGGTAAGGTAGATAATCTCCCTATTAAAAAAAAATTTTTATAGTTTTGGGGGGTTAATTTTAAATTGGGAATGAAAAAATATGCTTAACATTAGTAAACTCCGGAAGATTCTTGAGAATGTTATTATTATAATCGATTTCATACACGAAACAATTCTTAACAAAAAGAAGGAATTAGGACAAGAATATTGTACATCGAATATGAGTAGAATCGGGAGCAAATGCTAAGTCTCGCGAATATCTTTAGATAGATAGAAGTGACTATGGGACAGTCCTGAGCAAGTAGCACATGAAGCGCCGTTTTTATGTCACCTAATTTCGTTAATTCGGCCTAAAGCCCAGAACTAGTACTGACTCATCATAAGCAGCCCGTGCAGTTAAGGAAAGAACGAAATTTTAGGATCTCGATACAGAACGAACCGATTTACATATAAAAATTGGGGAGAGTGTAGAATACAAACCAAATCACGTGCGTATAGCTTCTTCTTCTTAAAAATTCGTTTTATGAGGCGCTGCAAGCAGCTGTTTATTATTTTGTTTAGTTTTTCTTTTGATTTAGCGAGAAAATGTTAAAATTGCAATAAATTAAAGGCGAATAATAAAATTTGTAAAATGCTAACGTCGACGAGGTTTACAAAATGTTTTGTTTGTTTGTTTATTTTTTCACTTAAATCCTGGCCTGGGCAATCGATTGCTTTTGTTTTTCTTTTATACAATTCGTTGTTGTTGTTGTTGTAATTTAGGATGAGGCAACACCAGCTGCAGCGGCATTCTTAGCCGCAGCCTGTCGCTTTTTAACGCCCCAATTATAAACGCGTGCCATATTCACTTCGGTGGTTGTAATTTGATCTCTGGAAAAACAAAAAAATAAATAAATAAATAAACAAAAATCAATTTAAGTTTAAAATTGTTGCAATCACCTCAGAAAATCCTGATCATGTTCAACCGTTTTAAGATTTGACACTGCTGAGGTCATATTTTGTTTAAGCAATTCCTCGGCCTCCTCCAATGGATACTCAAGCATAACGCTGGCCCCCAGCCATAAATAAACCGTTTTCGTTGGTGGCACTAAAGTTTTTATGAACACTTGATCGCTTAGCAGAAATTGTGTTTCGCGTTCTTCCGTTTCTTTGCGTAAAACTTCAACCATTTCGAGAGAACGCGTTAAATCTGGTATTTGCGATTTCAATTTACGACGTCTCGCCTCCAAATTGAATGCCATAAATCTGTATTTTCCGTGCTGTTCGTCCAGACGTTGCAGCACCTTTTCACAGTTTTCCTCATTTTCTGGTTGCGCCATAAAACTGTCGATTTCTTCCTATAATTAATTAATTCATTAATTTAAAGTTTTATTCAAGCATTTTATGCTTTATTTGTATTTGTATTTTATTCTCTTCTTTTTTTTTATTGTTTTGTAGGTTAGGGTGTGTGTTAAGGTCGATAACTGAACTGAATTGACTCACCAGAAATACAGCTTCGGGTATGCCGGCAAAGGATTTTTGATTTTCTGGTAATTTAGGCATTTCTACGGTATCCATGACGCCTGTCATATTGTTATTATATTATATTATTTAATAATAAATAAAATTATTCACAGCAGTTGTGATTTCGATGCCGTACGTCGGCTGCTTATTAGTGAGTTGTATTTGTTTGCTGGACAGTGTTGTAAAGCGTTTGGCTGGGCAGTTTACTTACAGCACTAGTGCACAGTGTGCTGAAAGTGGAAATGAAAATTAATTTATTTAAATATAAAAAATTCGAAAAGAAAACATTAATAAATAATATAATATACATAAAATAATAACAGAAAATAATAAATTAATGAAATTTTTTTATTTAATTATAATTTAATAAATCAATAAAAATACAAACTAAACAAAAATGATCGTGCAATCACCAGGGAAGCTTGAGAAACCTCAACCATTGAGAGAAAGTTAAGTTGAACAAGTCTAACGGTGAACGAGAGCAACACGAAGTACACCCGCATACAATCAGCACGACGTAGACAGTCTATGAGGATAGATGTAAACATCGTCAACAACACCAGCCAGGAAATTAAACGAAAAATATTTACTTGAAATTCGATCATATTTTGCAGCTTATTAAACTTGCGTTTCATACACGACTCAAAATACCAGAGAAACAATAGATGGCGTAAAAGCTGACATTGGTCAATAAGTGTCGCTGCTGTTTTTGGTATAGCGCCATCTATGTTGACGCCTTTTACCGGAAGTTTGGTTTTTTGGTAAACTAATATTGATATTTTGAGTCACCCTGCCACTAAAACAGCTGTTTGACATTCACAGTTGTTTGCACACAAAAACAACAACGAAATAAACAAAGCGCAACGCCGAAAAGAATAAAAAAAAAGATATAAACCATATTAAAAATATATAAATCAATTAATCAAATTATTAACAATGTTTTGCTGCCTACGCACTTGCCTTAACGGTGGCCATATGCGTAAACCAGCCGCCAATTTAAATCGATTTCGCGAACCTGAAATACATTTGGATGCAGCACATATGGGTAAAAAAAAAGAAAAAAATTTATCGAAAAAAAAAAAAAACGACGAAATTTAGATAAGAAAAATAATCAAATATTTTTACATAGGCCCCGATGTTATCTTATTATCAAATCAATTACGCGTTACCGGCAGCGGTGGCGTTTTGGCAACTGCACCGCTTGTACAATCCAAATCGTATTTTGAAATAAAAATACAACAAACTGGCAGCTGGTCTGTAGGACTCGCAACGCGACAAGCTGATTTAACGCGTAAAAATGGTGGTACCGAACGTGAATCCTGGTGTCTATGTTCGGATAATGCAACACGACATAATGACATTGAAGAATACCGTCCAGTTGTGGCCGCTTCGTGTATACAGGTGCCGCCAAAAGCAGCAGCGGCAATAACAACAACAACGAATGGAATACTTAATACAAGCGCAGCAGCTGCAGCCGGACTCATTGGTATTGAAGATTTACAAGAAGATCTGCTATTAACCAATGGCACAACCACAACAGCAACAACGGCGATTACAAGCGTTAATAGTAGCGATGCAGCAGTTATTGTCAGTAATGGTCTAATAACAACACCACAGCGTGACTTTCCCGATGAGGGTGATATTGTGGGCATTGCATTTGATCATATTGAACTGAATTTCTATTTTAATGGTAAAAATCTTGAGGTACCATTTCGAAATGTACGTGGCGCTGCGCTATTTCCAGTTATTTATGGTTAGTACAATAATAATGATTTGATTTAACAAAATTTTGTAATTTAATTTTCATTTAATTTCACAGTCGGTAATGGCGCAATTTTGGATATTATATTGGATAATTTTAATTTTGGACCACCGCCCGGATTTGAGCGTATTATGCTAGAACAATCATTGCTTTAGGCATGAATTATTTTATTTACAAATTTATTGTCTTTCTAGTCTTATACTTGAAATTGTTGCGAAATTTCGCTGCAATTTAAAGTTTTTTTCTTTTTCTTTATATTCTTAAAAACTAATTTATTCTTTAAACAAATAATTGTAAAATAATGCGACTGCTTTGTATATTGAAATTTAATTAACTACACGTATGGTTCCTTAGACGTGCACATTCCAGAAAAAAAAAATTTACAAAGTTCTCTAAATATTTCTCTTAAAAAAAAAAGTATTATCTATTTTGGCAAAGATAAATTTATATAAATATATACAAAATATAAATATTTTATCTAATTATATATATTTAATGAGATAATTGTATAAAAAAAAAAAAATACATAATTGCTTATTTAAATGTTGTAAAAGCCTAAAGTAACAAATTTAATTACTCAAAAATATTTATATAAAATAGTCAAACAAATCCGTTTACGGACAATAAACAATGTTAATAATTATTTAAAAATATATATTTAAGTTTAAAATATTGTATAAAGCATATTCTAGTCACTAGACCATATGGGAATAACTTTGAACATTATGAAAAAGATTATGCTGCCGTATGCCAGAGAATGGATTTCAACAACTTGGGTCATATTGAAGATTGCCATTAGTACACACCCTATCATTTCAAAAGCACACTACACAAAACTTAATGTATTTATTATAGTAAAAGAAAAGATAAAAGTTATACACCCAAATCGCTCAATTAACATTGTTGATATCATCAAAGCATCGATCGATCAAATGCATCCATTACGGTCAATGCACTTTGGTGGTCTATGCACGCAAGTCATAAGATTTCTTTTAGCTCATTAACACTTATAGCCCACCAGGAAAAAAAAAAAACTGAAAGGAAAGAAAAGACTAAATTAAAGATAAAAATAATAAACAATAACATACAGCAAGGATCAAGTAAACCGAAATTTGGTATAAAGGAACACACGCAGCGGTTCTCACGACGATATAATCTTTAAGAACAAAACAAAAAATGAAGATTATTCGATATAAAATAATAATATTGGAACAAAAAGCGTATAAAATTGAAGATTAGCAACAGTAAAACAAAAGAATTGCTTCAAGAACAAAAAAAAAAAAAAAAAAAAACGAATATAACTGAAAAAAGTTTAACTTAAAGCAAAGTTTCAATACGCTACTTGCACATTGTGGCGTAAAATCTCAATTTAAAATAATATTTCAAACTCAAATTTCTGTTTATAAATTTTGAAGATTTTACAGAATGACTCCAATCTTTCTGCAGTTACATATTATATGAAAAATTTAATATACTCAAATAAAGTATAACATTGTCCAGGATAATCGATAATCGTGCGCGCGTATTAAACTTGCATAAATCCAGTTTAGGAAGCGAAGTGTGTGTTTTGTTGGTGTTTTTCGTTTGAATAAGAAGACCTTGCCCCTGGGTGCGTTATGTTCAGATCACGATAAATGCGCATGCGTAAATGTAACGCAACTGAAAAAAAAAGAAAGAGGAAAAAACGACTTTTGTATACGCTTTACTAAAATTTGAAGCTGAATTATAAACAACTTAAGAAATAAAAGCAATTAATGAGTATTTTCGGATAATGTTTTTTTGAAAACCTTGCATACAAACTGCTTTCATTCTACTTGGAAGAATGTCTTCCGTGCAATCTTTCATGAATTGCATGTTAGGCATAAAAAATTCATTGTAACTGAAGCCATAACCTTTAATCTTTCGCTTTGCATTTTAATTATAGGTTCCTATACGCATACGTACGACCCATATGTCCAGCTTATACAGTAAAGTCACATGAAATCAAGTCGTACGTCAGGTAAATAGTTTTTTTTTTTTGTTTGTTTTACTCCACAGTCTTTTGCCAAAATAAATACTTAATTTTCTGCCGCAACTGATTGCTGGCGGCGACGGCATGCATCGTCATCGTCATAAATTCACTTTATATTACATATATAAGTAAGCTGTTAGGATTTCGATACATCTTGACGGTTCAGCGTCAAACATTTTGTGATGAATTTTTTTGTTGAAAGCTGATTTTTTTCGGCACTTTGCTGAGATGATCTTCTGCATGCATCTGAGACTTGATGAAGTTATTTTTCACGCAATTACTATAATTATGTTATTATTTATTTGGTAAATATTTGTTTATATTTTTTTTAAGTTAAAATATCGAAGAGGGTGTTAAATTTGACTTAAGAAGATTTTTAACATGGGTGCGAAAGGAGCAAAAGAACATAACGGATCATGACTCACTTCTCAGCGTTTGAAAAAGAAAGCTAGAAGCAGAAATGGAATTGAAAGGTGGAATGGAGGTGTACATATACCATTTTCAAAAATCTTAAGATTCTTTTTTGGAAAAATTTGAAGAAAGGCTGAGAATTTATAAAATTTTTAATATTTGAATTTTTAGGCGAATTCCATGGTTGTCTGTCAGCCACCCTACCTATCCCATGTTTTTCAAAACTCCCTGTGTCCCATGATTCTAAAATTTTGTATACTCTGTAAGATTAAAAGGTATATATTTAGTTTGTACAAATGTGTTAGAAAGACGCAGTAAAGACCCCATAAAGTATTCTTGATCAAAATCAAAATCTTATTCGAAATAGCTAAGTCTATCAGTCGTATGAAACCGATTAGCTGGGAGTTTATAAAAGATCTCAAAGTCACCAAGCTTAGATATCTAAATTCCCATCCCGTAATTTTTTACAATTGTGCTGGTGGATTCTGTGGTTTCCGGTAACCAATTGCATCTCAACACTCTTCAAAAATTCGCATAGGTATTTTTTTTAAAGCATGAATTATTTCGATTTATTTTTTACAAATCGAGTTTTATCTTTTTTGGATTTTTTTAAAAAAAAAAAAAAAAAAGTTTTACAAAATGTACAAAATGACAAAAATTATTCTAAATATTTTTCATTCACTACCACTGTCCGCATCCTTGGGTGTACCCGCAGCACTTGCATCGACCTCGAGATAATCGTGCACCAGTTGACATATATTCTCCGATGCTTCACTGAAATTGCCCTCCTCAAGACCCTCGCCAACATAATGATAGACAAAGGCACGCCGTTGATATAGTTTATCAAATTTATTAACCAAACGACACCAGGCCGTCCGTATATTTGTATTATTTGCAATGGCACAAACTGCCGCGTTCGTTGGCGCCAAATCTCCGCCGGGCACATAACTTGGCGGCATTGAATTGACACCGACTTTAAATCCGGTCGGAGACCAATCAACAAATCGAAAACTTTTCGAACGACGCATATTCTCAATGGCCGAATTGACTTGATTCGCCACTACATCACCGCGATAGAGTAGAACGCATGCCATGTACTTACCATGATTTGGATTGCAGCGTACCATTTGATTGGTCACCTGAAAACATTGCGTCGTCAGCTGCAGCGTGGACATATTGACATATTGCGCATGCGTTATGGGCACCAAGGGCGCATAATTGATGAGTGGATAATGTATGCGTGGATATGGCACTAAATTGGTTTGCAGTTCTTGAAATGAGACATTAACCTGTCCATCGAAACGTTGTGATGCTGTAAAGCCGGAAACCACTTGTCCAATGATACGATTCAGATTTGTATACGTCGGAGCGGGTACGTTTAGCGTTGTTGCGCAAATATCGTAGAGTGCCTCGTTATCGACAATAAACGAAACATCAGCACAATCCATGGAAAAGTGTGCGGCTAGCAGCGCATTATACGGTTCAACAATTACCGGCGAGATGCTAGGCGAGAAGAGTTGCTTTTTAAGTACTCTCTTCTTCTCTATGCAAATAATAATTACTTACGATGGTGATGGATAGACGAGAAACTCAATTGTTGTCACTTTTTTACCATAATCTTCGACTAGTTTTTCCATAATACGCGTACCCAAACCGGAACCAGTGCCACCGCCAATTGCGCGAAAGATTAGAAAACCGCGTAAACTCTTGCAACGATCTGCAACGCGTCGTATTGAGTTCATGACACGATCGAGCAATTCGGTTGCCATAAGATTATAGCCACGTGCAAAATTGCTGCCACTATCATCTTTGCCGGTGATTAAGGTGTCCGGATGAAATAGGCCACGATATGCTCCAGTACGTATTTCATCTACAAAAAAAAAAAAAAAAAAATTAAATTCGCTCTCGCAGAAAATCATTTGCAACCACGCACGCACCAATGACAGTTGGTTCCGTATCGACCATTACCAGGCGCGGCTGTACATGCGGCTGTCGTCCGGTAAATTCGAAGAACGTAAGAAATGAATCGTCACATGGCTGTCCTGCCATGCGCCCATTCGACAGAATGCCATGCTCTAAACAGTAGAGCTCCCAACAAGCGTTTGCTATCTGCACGCCTGCCTGTCCAATGTGTATTTGTATGATTTCACCCTAAAAAAAAAAAAATTTGAGCTATATTATTTTCCATCATGTCCAAAAATTGTACAGCTTCAGCTTACTTTCGATCCGGACATGTAACGCTGCCGTAGTAGTCGTTACTTGTTATGCTTTCGTAAGTGCAACGCTTCGTACTCGTCATGTATGTTAATGTTTTCAGAATTCCTTTTGCTTGCTTCTATGTCTGGTTTCACTCGATTTGTAATTTTCTTAAATTTTGGTTACATGGGCCGAAAGAAAAAAAAAAAATTGTGTTTTTCAAAATTTTACTTATTTGCCATAATTTTGAAATTTTTTTTTTATTTGATATGTTTGACAAGTTTTTGAAAGTGAAATTTTTCACTTAATTATTCTATTTTCTATCGATCAGCATGTTTATCTAAAACTCGCTAGTTCACTAAATACTCGATAGTTTAATAAATACTCGCTAGATTAACAAATTCTCAATACTTTTTAATTCTAAATGTAACAAATTTAGTACATTTTAAAGAAACTGTAATACAACGGATCAAAATTTCGCAGAAATAAGTTAAAAAAATGATCATAAAATCTAGCCGCCATAAGTTCACCATTTGTTTCAGAAATATACTGGCGAGCAGGGAAGCAGTAGCTGTTTTAAGTAGCTCAAAGAATGTGCACATTTTCTGGATTCTAAATTTGAAAAAAAAAAAAAAAGTCGGAACAGAATATCCAAATTAATGTGTATAGCACCAAACATTTAATTCTCGCCATACTTACCACAACTCCAGAGGAGAGAGTGAATGCTGCTGTTTGGCATTCTCACAGGGCACTGCTTAACCTAAATAATCTTGACAGGATTATTAAATTTCCTAAAAGACCTTATCGACGGATTTTCGGGTCAGCAGCAACAATCTAACCTAAGCTGAACTCCTGGAGTTCTTTGATTTTTTTTTTTATAAATTTAAATGCGTTACCCTAGTAGTAATTCCTTCAGGTTCATTCTATTATATTCTATTTGTTACTTTATCTACTACAATTACAGATATATAGTATGTAAGTCTACCAATTCTGTATTTTTATTACAAATTCAGTGTTAAATTTCAAATCGTTAAACAAATGCCATACGAATTCAAATAAACGATGTGCATCATTCACAATTTCCAATCAATAAACATAGTAAATTTCAATAAAACCGCAAGCGACATTAACCATTTAATATGTCCAACCTCCAGAAGGCAACTTCAAACACAACATCAAAACTAAATACAATACAAATCGAGAAGTCCGAACTAACTGAACAATTGAATAGATAATAACTCACGCCCCACCTACCAAAAGGAGCTCTCAAAAAAAAAAAAAAAAATTTACTCCAAGCAGCACCGCATGAGATGCGCTAAACGCTGAACGAGTAAAGCACCAAGCGAAGCGGCTAGACTGAAACTTCCTTTTTCTTCTGGTTTGGTTTTGTTGTTGTTGTTGGTGTTTTCTATAAAGTTGCGCGCTTGCTGTCATATTCAAATTGCTAATATGATTGGTGTTTACAGATTAGAAAACAAATATTTCACAAATATTACCACTAATAATTTTACCATGTAAACATTGAAGCGCCTCTTTGGATGCAGAACGAAACGAAGCGAAGCACGCTGCAAGTTTTTTTGCGCGCGATAACCTTTTGACTTTCCAACATGGAATATGAAAGAAAAGATTTCTGAGGCGAATTGAGAGGAAATTCGACCGTTTGCTCGCTTGCTTGCTTGCTTACAAGTTGTTATAGATGTACAATTACTAAAGATCGCTTAGAGCGGCCAAGCAAACTTAACTTTACTTCGGTTGTGGAACTTGCGGTGCAAAACTGACAAATTGAATGAATAAAAGAGCAACAAGCGGTCGTTCATTCTGTCCGTTCGTCCGAACTTATATAGTTATTTGAAAAAAAAAAAAATAAAAGTAAAAGAAGTAGGAAAGCATGGTTAGCATCTTGAATGAAAACGCTAGTCTGCTGCTCTCTATGACTTGCCTGTGATGGTACAATGGGCGTCTCAGAGGTGCAGAGTCTATGCCAAGCGCAGGCGCAAAAACATAAATCGGCAAAACACTTGCTGCGTGTACCAAAAAAAAAAATATAGGATAAATTTAGTTTTTTTTTTTTGTCTATACACTAAACAGGTTGACTAAAACTTTACCAAGCAGCTGTGGCGAAGCTTAGCTCTTGGCTTTACTGCACATTTATGATACCCTGTAATTCTTAAAGATAGTTTTATTTTTTGTTTGATACATTTTAATCGAGTTACGATCATTTTGAGTTATTTTTTCTGTTAATTTATTTTAAAATTCTATGAATTGAAGTAGTTGTTTTACAGTTAGTTGATAAAATACTCGTTATCTAAAGAAATACTCGTTAGTTGAAAAAAAAAACGAGATATAAATACTTACTGATTACGAAATACGCGTTGCTTATGAAATACTCGTTAACAAAAGGAAATATTTGTTAGCTTAATAGAAACTCGCTGGTATAAAAATACTCGCTACTTTAGCAAATTATCGTTAGTTTACGTAATTTAGATTATTAGCTATGATTTCGTATAGAATATGTAGCTTTAAAATGATTTATTGAATAATAATTTCTTTATTATTATATTTCGTAGGTCATACAGTATTCGGTTTTTGCAAAGTTTCTGATTTGTTAAGATTTTTGTTTTGTTTTGAAGGTGTTACCGCTGCGCACAATAAAACATTTTGTATAAAGTAAAATATGCTGCACACTTGGAAATGAAGTTGAAAATTGCAATTCCAAAATGTTTGCCCTCGGCAAAAAAAATATAGAGCTATGCACATACATATGTGAAGTACAACTTCGAACTTTGAGTGCATCTTTATGCACTGAAAGAATATTTGGTTATAATTTTTGAATTTGCTCTAATCGAGCCAGGCAGCTGTTGCGAGTGTACAAATGCATTTCAGACAAAAAAATGCAGGCGTTCGCATTAAAAACTCGATAAACTTGCGTTAAATTATATACAAAAAAGTTAGGTATGAACAAAAGTTGCGTTCACTGCGAACACGACTATCGATAAATCGCGTTAATACCTATTTCTATCACTTCGAACCGCGGAGGAATGGTTTCGACTATTCAGAGCCGGTGAAAACGACCCAATGGATAAGCCAGCCGGCGGAAGATCTGTGACGACGAATACCGATCAAATCATGGAAAACATCGAGTTAGACCGGCATGTGACATCCATTTTAAACCATCTGGAAAAAGACTGAAAAAAAAAAAAGCTTGATGTTTGGGTGCCGCATGATTTGACGCAAAAAACCTTCTGAACCGAATCAACGCCTGCGATATGCTGCTGAAACGGAACGAACTTGACCATCGGAAAATGGATCACATACGACAACATCAAGTGAAAACGGTCTTGGTCGAAGGCCGGTGAGATCGTCCCAAAAGTGGCCAAGCCGGGATTGACGGCCAGGAAGGTTTTGCTGTGTGTTTGGTAGGATTGGAAGGGAATCATCCACTATGAGCTGCTCCCAACAGGAAGGGTGAGTGTTCCACCAGGACAACGCCAGGACACACACAACTCTGGTGACTCGTTTGAAGCTACGGAAGCTCGGATGGGAGGTTTTATCGCATCCACCATATAGCCCGGACATAGCGCCAAGTGATTATCACCTGCTCCTGTATTATGAAGTTGCCGTCTAGATGGAAACAGATTATCGAGCCAAACGGCGCATATTTTAACTAAATCCGGTCACTGTAACACTTTTTATAAAGCATTAAATAAAGAGCCAAAAAGCGGAAAGGAGATATTTGACAACCTTATAATTTGGCAATCGTTTAGTTTAAGAAAACAGCTGATAAAGTAACCGCAAAAATTAAACATTTACCCAAAAGACGGATTAACTTTTCATGCTCGTATTGAAAAGCAGCAACAGTATTTCGGACATTTAAGCAGTTTTTAAGGTATTCAAGTCCTATTTTAGATACACATAACATATAATCGTATAAACTGGCATAAGTTACTTTTTTACAATTTATAAATTTTAAAATGAATCGATAATTAATCGAATCTCGATGTACAAAGGAATTTACATGCTTGAAATGCAACTCTGTTAAAAAACGTGTTGCAAAAAAAAAAGTTGGCAGCACGGCATTGTTGCTGTAGAAAGGAAAATACATTAGACGCAAGTCATTCGCATTCCGACATCAGAAACAGAAACTTCGCAATTTGCAATTTAATTCAATTCAATTGAAAAAAACTGTCTTTTACAAATTTGCTTGAAATCTAAACAAAAAATTTGTAAACAAAAGGCTCAACACTACAAATTGTGCGTTTGTCAGCAAAAAATTTCAAGAAAACTTTAATTTCGATATTATTTGCGGATTTTGCTGGTGCGAAAAAATTTAAGTAAAAAAAAAAAATAAACGCGAAGAAATTTTAATTCAGTGCTAAATATTTGTTTTCTTTGAATAAAATTTATTCCATCAGTAAAATGGCTACAAATTTAGGTAAATTGAGAAAAAAAAAAAACTGAGCAAAAAAAAAAACTAATTTCATAATTTTGTGTCTTGTTTGCATATTTCAGCCGCGTGCGTAGCAGCTTCCAGCGCAGAAGCAAACGATTTTGAGCTTAAAGCGATTCTTGCTAAATTAACTCCAAGAGAACTGCTACTTCTGGGGTGGCAAATCCGAACATATACCGGAATTGTGTGAAACAATTTTGGAAGAAAAGTTTTTTACGAAGAATACTGTCAATTTTCAATTGTTGCAGCAAGAATGCAACTCTAAAAATGTGGAAAAGCTTTTATCTAAAAAAAGAAACTTAAATACAATAATATTTGGAATTGATCAGATGCCCTACGTTTTTGATTTATTCGAAAAATTTTACAATAAGGAAGATCTTGAAAATATACATTTTTGTAAAATATTGCCGCCAGCAGAGAATCCAAATGGAGAGACTGCATATCCCAAATGGATTTTTGGGGTATTGTCCACAATGGCACCAAAAATTTATTATTTGATAAGCCACGTTCATATTGATCAAAGCGTCTTTCAATACTTTCCAAATGTGACGTATTTAACTTTCCATAGAAATATATCAAATGACGATCTTGCATCAGTTTTATCTTATTGTACCAAAGTGAAATTGTTGGGATTGTTTGGAAAACTTTCCATGTTGGACTTGCATGTTTTTGGAAAGTTTCAAAATTTAAAAGTGGTTGGTCTAACCAACGAAACTTTTCAAAAATCTCCTGATAAGATATTAGAACTTAAACCTTGTCTTTATCTAAATCAAAGTAAAAATACATCAGCAGTTGCGTTCATCGAGAGTTTAAATAAAATATTTCAATTAAAAAGCGATAAAATTCGATTACTTGTGTTCAACACTGAAGATTCAGAGTTATTTAATATGGATATAATTCCAAAATTAAAATTAGTAGAACTACCAAATTTGGATCTGCTTTATCTGTTAAACTGCAACATTACAAATGAAACACTTTTAAGTTTTATTAAAAATATGCCAATGCTTAAACGTTTAGGGTCTTGATAATTGTAAAAATTTGCATGGTCAAATTTTTGATGATATTATTAATTATCGTGAAACTAAAGATTTGGAGAAATTAGATTTTTTTATTTGCGGTTGTCGAACTCTGGAGCAGGATTATGAAAAGAAAAAGGTAAATAATAAATAAGAAATTTGTTTATTTTTTAATTTAATATCTCATTTCAGGATTTTTATTAAAATGCATCAAAGATATCTAACTGTTATTTTTAATTTTAAGACATATCCGGTTTTCGATTTTGATTTTTAATTTCTTTTTATCAGAAAAAGAAAAACACATTTTTGTTAAATTCTGTTGACTCAATTTTTTTTTTTTTTTTTTGATAAATTAAAAAATCATTTAGAAATATTTAATTCTAAAAAAAAAGTTAATTTAGGATCGAAAAATCCAATTTTGTGCTTATAAAAGAGAAATTTAAATTTGAAAATGATTTTGTGAATATTTTTAAGATTTAAAATTTAAAACATTTGAAATGAATATTTTTAATTTGAAAATGAAAAAAAAATAAAAATTTAAAAAAAATAAAAATTTAAAAAAAAATAAAAATTTAAAAAAAAATAAAAATTTAAAAAAAAATAAAAATTTAAAAAAAATAAAAATTTAAAAAAAAAAATAAAAATTAAAAAAAATAAAAATTTAAAAAAATAAAAATTTAAAAAAATAAAAATTAAAAAAAATAAAAATTTAAAAAAAAATAAAATAAAAAAAAAAAAAAAAATAAAAAAAAAAAAAAAAAAAAAAAAAAAAAAAAAAAAAAAAAAAAAAAAAAAAAAAAAAAAAAAAAAAGAAAAAAAAAAGAAAAAAAATTTCATAAAAAATAATAATCAAGCTGAACTTAATGAATTATTAACATTTCTAATTTTTTTGTTAAACACAATTTGAAATAAATATTAATAGATTTTTTATATACATACAAATAAACTCTAAATTTGAAAATGATTTAGTGAATATTTTTAAGATTTAAGATTTAAAACATTTGAAATTAATATTTTTAATTTGAAAATGAAAAAAACAAGTTTATATATACTATTAAGGGTCTAAGAATAAGAAAATACTTAACGAATAGAATTAAACCAAGTTTTATTTACTTTAAATTTTGAAAATTAATAAATTTTTTTACAGTGTAACTCATTTAGTACGCATTTGCAATTTTGTATGTTTTTTTTTTTTTTTTTGTCTTCTACTCGTATTGCGGGCGGTTATTTTATGATCAAAACCAACTAACTATATTCCTATACGTTGACCATGTGTAACTATTTTATTGTTTTGAAAAAAATGAAGAAGACAAAAAAAAACACAATAAACTAGCCTCAGGCAGCAGCATTAAACGTTTCAGGCTAATTCTCACGCATAGAAATGTGTTTAACTAAAAAAAAAAAAAAAAAAGGAATTAAATATGCCCAAGCATGAATAACATAATTTTCCTGAACACAGCTGCCAATGGGACTGGGTCGGGTTGAATCGGCTGTACGCCCCCGAATTCAAAAAAGTTTTTAAGTGCAAAGTTCAAAAACAAAAAAAAAAAAAAATGACTTAAAGTTTCTTTTTTTGTTGTTGTTAGAATTTCAGTAAAATAAGATATTTAGCGCATGCGTGCCGTGCCGTGCCACTTTGACATTGTAGTCAATTTGTTGTTTGACTCAACTATTTTAACTTGCAATAAGTTTTATTTGCGCAACAACACAATGACTCTAACGTCGTCTGATGACTGCATCATTAGCCACAGATACGATACTTTACTGCCGCCAACCACAATTTTTAATGGTGCAAATGGAACGAAACCCCGGCAGGCGTTGAGTTCAATTTAAAAAACTAAAAACTCTAAAGGGAAAATGTTACTATTTAAAAAAAAATGTTTTTTTTGTTATACGCCTGATTAATTATGTTTAATGTAGAATTTGACTTTATTTCTTAAATTACCAACAACAACGCCGCAAATATGGCAAAATTGCGCGCGATAATTCATGCCCGTAATTGCTATGGAAAATGTTTTTTTGTCAGGTTTTTAGTTTTTCATTGCTTGATCTTTAAAATTTGCTTTTAATATGGAATTTCAATATGTTTTTCAAGTTCAAAACTTGGTCAAAATCGTGCAGCGATTATGTACAGTCAAAAAAAAAAAAAAAAGCAATGAAATGGACATTACGTTTTTTTGATATTGAAAAAAAAAAAAAAAAAATAAGAACAGAAAAATAGATATTTTTTTATTTGCATCTTTTTTTAGTTGGTTGTCATTTACTCGTTGATTTGCTTTTACCGTTTTACTAGTTGCTTACGAGATTTGTTCGTTTTTCTCTTTCTCAATGAGACTTAAAAGAGAAATTAAAATATCATGTACAGCTTACATTATGAACGAGATGTTTTTCGATTTTTATTACTATGTACTTACTTTTAGTTACTAAGTGCATACTCGTTGGCTTGCACCACGCAGTTTGTATGTTACACGTTTCTCATTTTATGCGTTGATATCATTTACTCCTTGTTCTCATTTACACTCATTTTTATCTCAGTTAATCGTTGAAATCATTTACTCGTTGATACATGTACACGTTAATCAAACGAGAAAGTTCTACTCAGTTACATTTTTGTTGATGTATTCTACTCACACATTTTTTGTATTACTGATTCGTTTTAACTTAAGGTTTTCGCGGTTAATATTACATGGATCGGACAACTATAACCTATATCCCCCATAGAAACCTCTCTCCAAATTTTATTTAAGCCACTGATGATCACATATAAACTATTTTAAAATTCGTATGACAGGTATTTAAATTTCGGTTCCACCGTAGTGTTGTTTTTCTCGTTACTTACGTTTCACGCGTTGGTCTCCTTACTCAAAAAGTTTCTTTCTACACAGTTACGTTTTACTCGTTGATTCCATTTACTTGTTGTTGTTGTTATTTGGTATTAGTTACTTAAGTTTTGTTCTTAAATTTTACTCATTGACACAATTACTCCGTTATTTTAAATAACTGTTTAAAGAAGCTCTAATCGTTGATTCACTCGTTTTTGTTCTAGTTTTACTAGTTACTCACATTTTACTCGTTAGTTTTCTGATACTTGTTGCTTACATATTATTCGTTATTTTATTTCTGTTAATATTTCTTAGTTTCTCAGTGTAATATTTATTTAATAAAAATGAACACAGATTTTGATCACAAAAAAAAATATATATAGGTATTTTATTTAAAATATTTCTGATTGAAATTTTAATGTAACAAATTGCATACAATTGCATGAAATATTGCAACCAAATGCTATTATGCCATTTATTTGATATTTTTTTAATGCAAAATAAAAATATTTTTTTTTTTTTTATTTTAAACATTTAACTTTGTGTTACTTGTAGATTAATTGCGATTAGCGTTGAATGCCGCCAGCAGTTGCAATCGTTTGATGTCTGCGCCTACAAAATGAACAAACTCTCGTTAAGTAGTGAAGTCATTTGCAAACAAAAATATTTTTTTATTTTTTTTTTTTGCAAACAACATTTACTATAATGCAACAACTTCAATTAGCATTTACTATTTTATTGAAAAAACAAAACGTGTGTCAAATGATGTCATTTTTGTTCAGATAAGTGTGGCTCAGAACATAAATGACAATTTAGTCTATTAAGAATTTCTAGTCCCACAAATTGGTTACAGCTTTTATTACAATAAAAATAAACAAAAACACCAAACTGTCGACCAAAAATTTTTTTTCTTGCCCCTCCATTTGGTGTACATCACAAATCACAAATGGCTGCAAACGACGAACGAAAAACGATCGTTATCCATTTTGTCATTTGTTGTTAACATTTTATAGCCAATTTTGGCTTTGAATATCTCTTTGAATGATTTGCATACTGTGATTTTTTTTGGTGATCTTTTTGTGGTGTTTTTTTTTCTTTTTTTGCGAAATTATGTCGTTATTTGTGCCATGTTTGGTTAAATCTATTTTGCATAAAAAATAAAAAAATACCGAGTGGCATATTCGAATGTTGTTTTTGATGGACATAGAAGAGAAAGAGAGACTTATTTCATCTTAGACAAAAAAAAAAAATCAATTCAATTCAACTGTCTAGTCTAGTCTGTATACTGTCAAGTGTCTGCCAGCAATTGGCATGCTAATGTGTTGCTCTAACAGGCAAAACTGACTTAACTATCTGAATGACAGACAGACAGACAGACAGACAGACAGACAAACTGAATGCATCGTTTTTCAATGTATGCAATTTTAATGGTTTTCTAACAAGCCAATCTAAACAAAATATTGTTTTTGTTTTCGTATAAACTTTATTATGTTGACTTTTAATATTGTAGATAATCATAATATTAATAGAGCTATTAAATTTTTAGTTGAAAACAATTCATTCTTGAATAAGTATAGTGTGAAAAATTCAATAAAACTTGAAGAAATAATATACAATATAATAATAAATAATTACTCGTTTATAAATACCGTTAGAGATTGCGACACACATGTACATACAAAGAGCAGAATTAATTAACAGCTAAGCGCATACGCGTGAGAGAATTTATGCATTGCTCTCATTTTGTTTATTGAGGCGAAAAACTATTTCAACCATGCTTCCCAAGCTTCTAATGAGTCATTATGGACATGTTCAGCTTAACATTGTTCTCATGGAGCACAGAGAGATAAAAACAAGCATATTGTATTTAAGCTGTGAGTTTTTCCAAAACCAAGCAAAATGTTCTCAAATCAAGCAATCAATCAATCAATCAATCAAAACTTTGTCGCTTGTTGAATTTTTCTAGCTGCAACCAGCTACCTATGATTTTAAAATTAGTAAATTGAATGGTAACCGTTTGTTTGAGAATAGTTTAGGTTAAGTACTGTCGTTCATATTATTCTAACAGCGGATTTCCCTGAGTCGTGGAACAGCATTTCATCTACAGTTACCATCCGCTTCAGAAATTGATAGATTCTTCAGCCATTCGTAAATAGATATTCGGTGCATAGGGAGTTTTTTTTCTGCATTGCTTTGCAGCTTTGAAATCGGTACACAGCCTTAAATATCCTTATTGGATTAACTAGCAAGGTGCATATTTCGCCTTTCGTTGACACATTCAATTTTTCAATTCAACTGAGAGCTTTTAAGCAAAAGAGCTAGAGAGAGATAGAGATAAAAAAAAGCCTTTCAATATAAAGCATCAACAATAGAAAGAGATAGAGTTATAATATGTCACCTTTTTAGTTATTGCATCATGATCAGCATTAGCACTTTTTACATTTTCTTTTACGTCTTTTTAAAGTATCTAAAGCAACAAAGATTAACATTTTTAAATATTTTAAATAGCAATGAAGCTTTTATTGCAAGTGATCGACTATCTGATCTGAAGTATCAGTCTGTACATACATAGTTGTTATCTTGATTGATCGCCATCGTAAGTTAAAAATGCGAAACATATTTCTTAAGCTCGACACCGAATAAAAAAAAAAAAAAAAAAAAAAAAAATTTTACTTATCTCAATTTATGCGAAGCGAAGTTGAGAGAGATAAACATTGCAACGATCAGCAGCCGATCAGTGTGCAAATCTGCATACATACATATCTACACAGCTTCCTGTTATGATACAAACTTCCAAATATGTATGTTTGTATGGGCAATAAGTAGCACGAGCGTCAATAAGACAGATCGACATTAAGACGAATAGACAAACGGACGGACAAACGGACACGGACAGACAGTTTGCCAATCCAATTCGTTGTTGTTGATTAGTTTGCGAATGTGAAAAATTAATTCTGATAATTTGCACTAAGTGCTGTGCGCATGTTTTTCAAAAGCTTTTCTAGCTGCTGACTGACTGACTAACAGATTGACCGTCTATATTCTGCTATTACTTACTCTCTTTGTAGATATTTTTTATAATAACTGTCTTTAAGTTTTAAATCGATATTTAAGCTAATATTAAACGCTGATCGAACGAAGAATTACCGACTTTTTTTCTTTTGGCGTAGCCTTTTATTAAAATAAAATAAAGAAATTTTTTCACGTCACATTTTGTAATAATCATTTTCTTAGCTATAAACATTGAGACGAGGTGTAAAAATGTACATCAAAAAGTTTGTGTTTAGAATATCTTTCGTTTTTTAATCGAAATGGAAAATAATTACTATAATCCACAGCCAACATAAACACACTTTTAAAAACTGATTTCCATAAAAAGTGTTACAATTTTCATTAAATTGTATAAAAGAAAAAAAAAGATATATTTTGCTACACACACACACTGATTGCCTTCATTGCGTTGCTAACTTTTGATGGATTATAACACTTTTCAGCAATCTAACTTAACATGAAAGTAGTTTTTTTTTTTTAGTGTTATTGCTTAATGGGGAAACAGGTGTTCCATTTTTCTGTTTACTTTTTAAAAGTTAATTTTTGCAACTGTATTTTTCAGTGTTACCAGAATTAAATAATCACTTTTTATTGAGCAACTAAAGACAGTTCAAAGTTCAAGCGAATATAGAAATCATTGCCGATCTGACAAGTTTAAAGAGTGTCCGAAGCATTTCTCTCCCATTTAAAAGAAACTAGAAATTATTGCGCTTATCGATGTGTATGCACGAATTACAATCCTGTTATTTAAAAATAAGTTGGCAGCATTACATTTCTGCTGTTGAAGCGTTATTGCGAAAGTTAGCAGCTTTTAAATTTAATTTGGTTCAAAATATCGCAATAAAATCGAATATGACTAGAAATAGGCTTAAAGCTGTTTGTTACACATTAAAAGGTTTGCTTAGTAAGTTAATTACAAATTGTATTGCATGCATTCATAACAGCAGCACGTGTTAACGTGTTTTGGTTCTTTTACATTTTACAGATACACGCAGATGCAGATACGTCTACATCCACAAGATAGCTTCTGTCTATGCGCACCATTCAAAAAGTATCAGTTACGCTATACGCTTTAAATTTCAAATGCTTCAGCGTGTTATACAATATATGCAATTCGTATCAACTTGAAAGCTTGTGACAAATTGTTGAGCAGAGTTGTCTGCACCTGTTAGAAACGCTGGCTCAGTTTGTTGCGCTTAAATTGCTGCTAAATGCTTTGTGCGCAACTGATGACTTTCTTATTTTACTTCGGTACATAAGTAAGTATAAACTATTTTATTAAATATACACGCAAATACGAATGCAAGCTGTAAATGATATTCCAATTAGTTTGTTTAATTATAATTCTTTTGGAATTTATATAATTCTGTATTAAATAAATTGTAATTTCTATAATTTCTTTGCATTTACATTTTTCTTGGAAATTCGCCAGAAATATCATTATCAGGAATAATTTTATGTAAATAGAAAAACTTTCTTTGAAATTTAATACGAAAATGTTAATGAAAACAAACTTCCTCTAAAATTTACCACAATAATGTATATCAGGATTATTTTTATATTAACCAATATAAAGTTCTTTTGAAAGTTTCTTTGAAATTTACCATAAATATTTTTATTATTAAATTATAAGTTATCTATTTTTATGATATTCCTATATTTTTTTTGTTGTATTTTAATTTTTCTTTTAAATTTATAAATGCCACAAATTGTTTCTCACTTGACCACACCGATATATTATTTATATAGAACTACTCGAACTTAACTTAAAATGCACAGTAGCTTCAATGAAAATAGCTCTTAGCATAATTTAAGTAGCTTCTTCACTAAAGAGTACTGCCCACATTCAAGTATCGCAGTAGTAGTAGTAGTAGCAGTCGTCTTTAATGTTTTCTTATATTCGAGTAGAGTAACGGCCAAGCATATTATCTAAAACCGATCAAAGTGCAAAGCTGCTTAATAATACAATACAATAATGCAATAAAGCTAAAAAAAAAAATAAATAAATAACTCTTTTATATACAAAACTTAACTTTGAACGTTCCAATTTAAATGGCTAAAACGTGACTCAGCCGCCATATAACCAAATAACCCATCAACTGTCTGTCCGTCCGTCCTTTGTCCGTCTTTCTGTCTGTTTGTCCAGTCAAGTTCAAGTGCTGAACTATTTGTTTAGTGGCGGCGAGTATATTACTGGAATAAAAAAAATATAGCCTGAGATGCACAGACTTGCGTTTTTTTTTTTTTTTTTTGTATAATAGATTCTTTATTATCGATATTGCACTCGAGCACTTCTGGCTTTGTACTGAACAAACGTCTGGGAGGTTGCCTAATAGCTGATTTGGCGCTTTCAGTTGCCACTGTTGTTGTTTTGCTTGGCCAATGTTATTATTTAGCCAATTTTCTTTTGCAAACTATAAAGTTGTTTGTTTTGAGGCGCCTCTAGGGCGGACAAATTGATTTTGTTACTTTTTGCCATCGGTATTTTTGCTTTGTATTTTTTTTAAGGATAATATTTAATTGGATTTTTTATTCTATTTAAAAATGTTTTCTTTGTTGATTTTGACGTTTAAATTATTTGTGGAAAATTATTAGATTTTCTTCTTTTTTTGATTTATTTTTTCTTTAGTTTGGTAACACTTTTTTTCGTTTATTAGTGATTTTTCTTTTGTTTTTCTTTTACAATAATTTAAGCGCTCAATTTGCATTTGTGTCAAAATTAGCAAATAAATAAATTAAGAAAAAAAAAAAACAAATAAGATTCAGTAATAAACTAACTACGATTAATCAATGATAAATCCGAAATAGATAAATGACACAAACTGCAACTACAAGCAGCTAAAACATAGCCTAAAAGTCAATTGACTCTACTATATATACGATATACTCGTATACGATATACATTTGAAGTTAATCAGAGTAAAGAGTCGAATCGAGTCGAGCCAATGATGGTGGTCGCGTACATCGTT
The DNA here is from genome assembly GCA_018903435.1 of Leucophenga varia. Lineage (NCBI taxonomy): Eukaryota > Metazoa > Arthropoda > Insecta > Diptera > Drosophilidae > Leucophenga > Leucophenga varia. Next base: position 157,477 of record JAEIFJ010001427.1, read on the forward strand.
TGTCGGATTACAACGTACAACATTTGTTGATCACCTGCAATAGCGACAGTTACTTATGGATGTACGGACAGACGGTAGACAGACAGACAGACAGACAGGTGTACCATATATACATATAGTACAAACATAGAACTGGACTTAGTGATGGGGTAACATGCGCTACTGTATATGGCGACATGTCACGGAAATGCGCACGAATAAATTGATTAACGCGCATGCGCAAATGTGCTACAAGTCAAAGACGCCAATCAGACAGACAGACTAGACTAGACTGGAGCAGAGTAGACCCACAAATAAACGTAGCGTATTAAAGTAGTTCATCGCGTAGGAATTAGTGCGCAAATAATTCGTTACAAGAGTGCCGCCATGTTCAAGATAATAAAAAAAAAAAATTGAATTTGAATTTTACTCTCAAAATGCGGGTGCTTGCGAAAGTAAAATTATCTGTGCCGAATTTTTGCAGTGTAGTAGTTAGAAGAAACATTTTTGGGACTTAGACTGATTAGATTGAAGTAAAGCAGGTCTCTTGGAAAGAGCACCTATCGAATAAATGTTTGCTTTGGGGCGTAAAGTAGAGCATAATACAATATACTACATTAAGAAGACGATTTACTCGCTCGAGTTTTAATTGAGTTTAGCTAATTTTATTGCAATTAAAGCTTCAAATATTCTCAGGTGGGGTGAAGTTAGCCATTTAAAATATTCGAGAATAAAAGCTGATAACAGATTTATTTCAATCTAATTTTACTCGAATTGAAGTTGTAAATAGTTTGAGGTGGGTGAATTGAGCCATTTAAATTATTTGAAAAAAGATGCTAATAAGAGATAAAAATGTTTGAATTAGTTAAGTCAAATTTTATTGGAATTAAAGTTGTTAACATTTTGAGGTGGGGTGAAGTGAGCCATTTAAAATATTCGAGAATAATAACTGACAACAGCTTCAATCTAAATTAAGTTAAGTTAAATTTTACTGAATGTAAAGTTTTTAACAGTTTGAGCTGGGGTAAAGTGAACCACTTGAAATATTCAATTTAAAAATAATTTTAGTCAAATTTTACTAAAATTAAAGCTGAAAGTAATTTTATTTGGGTTGAAGTAAGTCACTTTAAATATTCGAGTCAACAAATTTTATTGTTTGCATCAAAAATAAATTTAGTTAAATTTTATCAGCATTATGTTACTAAGCTGTTAATGGTGGCTTTAAGTGAGTCACTTTAATAAATCGAATCTGAATTTCTAGCTTTTCTCGAGTTTGAGTTACAAGTGACTTACTTCACCCCATATAAGTTAAAGACCACCTACAAAAAAACCCCAAACATTTTCTAGCACTACCACTTCTATGTTTGTTCAAGTCGTTACATTAAAATCGGGCGTACTTAATACTTTTATAAGATAAATGCTGCACTGATGATGCTGACATGTTGCACGCAACTTATATATACAGCAACAATTTAGCATTGTCAATGGTGAAAAAAAAGATAAATAAATGCAGTGCAACTCAAAACTACCAAGAAAAAAATGTTCTATTATTTTTTCTTTTTTTTTTTGGTTTGTTGCTGCCAATAAGTAGAAAACTTTTTATGGTCATGGACAGCAGAAGCAACCTTTAAAATTTCAAATAGATACATTTGCATGCGGCATGCAATTCTCTTGCGTTCTTCATTCTTATTGTACAGTTAATTGTGACCGCTATATTGCCAATTGTGGGTGGCTAGTAAAAAAGAAAAGAATAACAGAATTTTTTATACTTGTTCTTCTAAAGGAACTGGTTTTCTTTTAGGGATTCATAGAAAAAAAGGGAAAAAGAAAAAGAAAGAGCCTCAGCTTTTTTCTATATCTTACGCCTGTCGGCAATATCAACGCACAATAACAAAAAAAAAAGCACATACTACTGCGCAGCTTCATCTGCGACTTCTTTAAAGATGCAATTTATTTTCTTCTTTACATTTTGCGAAATGAAAAATATTGTAAAGAAGAATGAAATTCTTTTTATATTTTTTTTTTTTTTTTTTTGTTAGAAATATCTTTATTAATTCTACAATTTTAGAATTGCTTTAAGCAGTTTTTTTTCTGCCTGTGAAATATGCTTAAATGTGGCAAAGTCTTCGTTAGTTATGAGACTTCTGAGCTCTTCGCTTGTGAATTGTTATTGAGAAAAGTTAGAAGTAAAACACTCCACTGAAAAATTTTCCAAAACTTTGAAAAGCATTAATAAAGCTGTCATAAAAAAAACATACACATAGTTTTTTTTCTTTTATTCAATAAAAATTTTAAATAATTAATGAAACTCTGCTATCGATATTTTGTGTGTATGGCACACGCTAAACTGCATTTTAGATAATTTATCAAAAAAATTAAAAAAAAAAATACAAACTGAATTAAAAAATATGTTAATGCACTCCCACGCAGTGAAGTGTAAATTAATTTTTCATGTAAAGTATGTAACATACATGCAGAAGGAGACTGAAAGACTTAAAAAAAGTGCGCTTAAAATGGTTTTTTTGTGCATAAATTAGTGGTGGAACAAATCTTGATACTTTGATATTGTATCGATACTTCGATGTGCTATCGATACTTTAATGTTATATCGATACTTCGATGTTAAAGGTATATCTTGACGTCATATCGATACTTTGTTGTTGTAATGATTCTTCGATGTCGTATTGGTACTTCGATGTCATATCGATATTTCGATTTCAAATGAATACATCTTTGTTGTATCTATACTTTGTTAAATCGATACTTTGATGTTTTATTGTTACTTTTATGTCATATTGATGCCAAGTCGATTTGAATTTGAGGTTATTTCGATACTTTAAATTCACAAATTGATGTCAAATCGATACTTTTATATTACATCGATACATTGATATCATATCGATTTGTTTTTGTATACGAATCTCTCGATATTGATATACTAATGTCCTATCAATGTGCTGGCAGACTTTCTATTATAATATCTAAATGGTGTTTAGTTTAGTTTAATTAAAAAAAAACATAAATTGTGCAAAAATGAGCAAGAAAGTTTAATAGCACATTAATTTGAATACTTTTGTTAGTAATTTAGCTATATAGTTAGTTTGCAATATTGAGAACTACGCAAGCAAATGGCAAATGAAAGTAATCATTTTGGTAAGAACTTTTTTTTTAATTTTTATTTACAACAAAGCAGTGCATAATCACCTAATATTGTCATTGTCAGTCCCATTCACTGTATATATATAATTTACTTGGTGGATGGGACTATCGAAGACTATCAATAGATTTAAAACTATCGATACCGTCGACTATCGATAGTTTGCCAGCTCCAGTTTTCATGCGCACAGTATTAAGATTTCGTTTAAATTAAAGTTAAAAATTTCACTGCATAATTAATTAATAATGCTGTTGTCCAAAGATAAATTCGTTGCACTTTTGTTGTTGTAAATATTTTGAAAAAAAAAAAAAAAAAATCGATTTTCTAACGTAGGCGTTAATTTTTTGTTTTAATTTTTTTTTATTAAAATAATTTTTTTAAATTTAGGTTTGATTCGTGCATAATGATCGGAAGTTGTTTGCCTTTTGACACGTGGCTATATAATTATGTATGTATTTTTGTTGTTGTTGTTGTTGTAGATGCTAGCGTGGGTTACAGCTGTGCTACTCACAACTGTATCGCTTCTATTGTTTAAATGCGTGGGTTAAGCAATTATTGCGTGAATATGTTAATCAATTTCGTTTGGTTTGCATTGACGAAAGTAAAAAAAGTTGTTTCTAGACTTAAAAATGAGCACGCAACTTTTATGCTAACAATTAATTAATTAGTCAAAAATACTAAAAGATGTGTTTAGTTTTGTCTGTATTTTTTTTGTGTATCTTAAAGATACAAAAAAAAAAAAAGTAAAATTTTGCAACTTTTTTTACTATTCTAAAAAATAACTAATTTTATTATTTAAAAATTTAAATAATAACTTTTTTTTAATGCATGCCTTTATATTTTTTAAACTTTATTTAAATAATTTAATATAAACAACAAATATCTAAGACACGAACCATAACTCAGCTACCTAGAGCGCCATCTGTATATTTGAAAATACTTTTCAAAGCTTCAATGTGGCTAGCTGTCAACATTTTGTTTGACATTAAAAAATTATTTCTAACTAAAACAAATGGAAAAAATATTATTATAAATATAAAAAAAAATAAAAAAAAACTAAATAAATAAAATAAAATAAAAAGACTCAATTGCATTTCCGTTTTTAAAATTCTACAAATGTATGTCGTAATTAGTATTATTATTACTTTATATTATTTTATAAGCTATCATATCATTTTAAGATCGCATTAAATGATTAAATCAATCAAAGACTTTGCTAACATACAATGTGGGTGTAAATCAAGCAGCGATAAATATATATTTAATTTGAATTTATTAGCTCATCTTCTACAAATTAACTAAGATTTATTTTAAATCATTCAATCTTACTGTCACATTTAAACTTCATATGTGTTAAATTCAAATTAATGCAAATTTATAAGTATGTGAATCACTTCCGTTCCAGTGAAACATTTGCAATTATGTGTTGTGATTTGAGCCAAAATCGAATTAAATAAAAAAAAAAATTAATAAATAAATAGAAATTTATTCAAGTAAACTGTAAATGAGTAAAATAAAAAAAAGAAAAAAAAATCTGAATCATCATTTAAATCAAAACATTTTTTTTACCATTTTTAGAGAGGCTTGCCGCAAAAAATTTACATAAAACTTATTAAATAATATTCAGTTTTATTTTTATTTTTATTATTTATTTGCATTAATAATTGTTTATTTCCGCTACAAGTACCTACATAAGCAGAGAGATATGAGTGCTTTAAGTGATAATTAAATTGTCATTAATTTGGTATATAAACAGATTTTATACAATAACAAAAAAAAGTATTTTATTTTATCTTTTGAAATAATTTCTACAGGAAATACCATAAAAATTATTTTAGTTTAATGAATAATTAAAAATTATTTTATTACAATTTTTATTGCTCTAAAATAAATCTAAAAAAAAAAAAAAAAATAAAAAAAATTAAAACGAGGTTAAAAATATGCACTTTACAAAACGCCAATCTTTCATTTCAATTTGACAGAATGCAGCAGACAGTTTGGCAGTCTTTGAGGCAATTTGTAGCCATTTAAAAATTGTTTTAAAATTGAACATGTAAAGTTGTGTTACTAAAATCAAAATCAAAAAAAAAAAAAAAAATTTATCTGAAACTTACAACAAAAAAAAATATCTCAACATGCAAATTAATTGTGCACTTTTGCAAAATTAATTGATCAACAGCGGACATCGAACATTTAATCGATAAAAAAAAAATAATATTATAAAACTATGAATAGAAAATTGATTTAATTTCAGACATGTTTAGCTTAGAATTTTGCGTTTAATTTTTATAAATTTACGGTTTTATAAAAATTAATTTCCGTATTTCTTAATTTTAGAAAATTTGACAGCTTCAAAAACAATGATAAAAACCAGTTAATAAAATAATGAACTGTTACGAACTATTCAAAAAGGTATTAGCATGAATGTTAGTCTTTAAAAAGCTTTTCAGATTCACCATAAAGAAGTTGATCACTTTAGTGAGAATATTTAAAAATGTTTGCATTCTGTTTGGGTGCAACTTAAAGTAATCAATCGATTGTTTAAGGTGACCATGTTACATTTTCATTAAATTTTAATAATTACATAAGCTTAAGATAATTTATCTGATTATGTGCTTGATTGGAATGTGACTGATAATATATACAATTTTTAACAGTTTTTGCTAGACAAAAAAGTGTTGTTTTGAGAAATAAATAAATGAAGAAATATTTCTGATGTGGATTGTGGAACCTAAATGGTTTCTTAAGAAGTTTTTAACGAATTATTAATGCGTATTTGCTCAGCTGTTTGAACTAGTTTTTTTTATGTTCCACAATTTTTATGAATACTTTCTATTACAATCCACAAACAAATTAAGCCAAAAGCATGTGTTGCAATTAATTTAACTACTATAAAAAATATAGCCACATGCAACACTATAAATACCACGAGTCGTCGAATTAAACATTTTCCAGTGCTATGATGCAGTTTTATGATTTGATGTTGGCCATCGCAAAAATTCGCAAAGTTAAACTGCAAATTCAACTGCAGTTCCGTTCCAGTGCTGCGTTCCACAATGATCAACGATGTTGACAGCTTTAATAAAATAATAAATTAATTTATTTATTTAAGGTCAGGATTGCATTTTATTTTTAATACGTTTGCACTTTTTAAAAATAAAATATTGTATGTGGGTGGAAGTACAAAAAAAGTGCATATGGTCCCTAAAAAAAAATGTGGGTCAATTTTCTAAATGAATCATGAGCTTCAAACTTGATTAAAAATGTACAAAAACGTTTCTTTTTTCTGCAGAAATATTCGAAAAGAAGTTTCTTAAATTGTGGCACTGCCAGTTAGAAAACAGTGAAACGTAATAGCATAAAACATAAAAATAGAATCCAAAAACAAACTTTGAATAAATTAAAGTTAAAATTTTCGTTTAGTAAATAAACAAAAAAAAAATAAATAAATAAAGGAAAACCAAATTACGAAATACTGTTTGCAAAGTTACAAAATTTCATTCATAAAAATCAAGTCTAGAACCGGTTTCAAGTTTTGTCTTGTCGATTTTTTGAATGATATTTTTTTTTTTTTGTATTTTTAACGAACTTTTTTTTTTTTTTTTAATATATTTTTTGCTCACTTCACTTGACTTACAAAATATGCAAATGACTGACTACGAACGTAGAGCGTAACTCGAAATGAAAATTTTTCGTGCGTGGGTTAACATTATCTTTTAACAATATTTTATGAATGAACACAATCAAACGCGCAGAATAAGTTACTTGAAGGTGAACTAAAACTGCACCGGATACGCTTAATTAATAGAATAATTAAATGAATAATAATAATATTGCATTAAATTAGTTTTCATTTAAATGAATGCTTTAACGGTTGTCACTGCTGAATTATGTTCCACTATTGTGGATCATATGCTCAAATAATGTAGCGCAATTTTGTAGTTGATCGTTGATCTGTAAATCTATTTTTAATCTGGCAACTCTGTTGTTATTTTGTGACTTTCGTAAAATTAAGCCAACGAAAAAAAAAAAAAAAAAGCGACAAAAGGTAGCACACCATAAATTAAACGCACAATTTAAAGTACCACAAGTCATGCGCAGTTTCGCAGGCAAAGCAAATCGAACGCAAACCACAAGTTAAGCGAGCTGATCGTTTGATTTAGTGTACACTGGAAAAAAATAGGAAATAAAATAAAAATTCATTAAACCTCTAAAAAAGCTGGGAGGATCATATATGATAGTGATCAGTTGCTGAAGTGTCCAATAATCGAATAGTCTGACCACATTTTAATTACGTACTTAGCCAAGCTAAATACTTAAACTGTCAAGCTTAGAAATATCTTTTCAGCAATTCTTATTCTACGGGTTCAGATTTTCACTAATCATGAGGCTAATGTTTTGGGGTGTTTCCTTAATTCCCAGATTATTTCTTGCTAAATGCTTTTATCAGAAACTACTTTTCTGCTGTCATACGTTTTAGAAGCTCTAAATTTTTGAATTTTAATTAAGTGTTTCTCTCAGTGTAACTTTCTTTTCAATACGCACAACTTCAACTAAGAACTAAATTGAAACTCAAAAGCAGGTGGTCACAAACTGCAAATGAACCGAAGCAAAAGCAGAACACCACAAATGCATCGAGCTGAGCAACACGATTTTGTATGTGTCCTACGATGATGTCAGTGTATCTGTCTGTCCGTCCGTCCGTCCGTGTATCCATTGGTCCGTGTTCCCGTTGACCACATGTAGGTAATAACCAAAATTGTAAAGCTTTGCAAATTTCGTATGCGTTTTTTTAGTACAGATTCAAATAAGCGCGCTAATTCGTTTGTTGTAAGCAAAGAAAAAAACAAAAAAAAAAATGAAAGATACAACAAAGTTTCTCATTTATTTTTGCATGCGGTAAACCTGAATGAAGTCAAAGTCTTATATCCATAGAATGTGGTTCCAATTTGGTAGGATTATGTGTGCGCATCTGTCGGATTTGTGAACTCATTTTGGTCAATGAACAAATTTTTGCTCTTTTTATTTTGCGTTACACATTCAAGTTCGATTTTTTTGCGTTCGTTGGCTACTGTATGCGGATGTGCATATTGGCAAAGAAATTTATTAACAATTCTCAAAAGGCTGCCACGCGTTAAATCTACGATACAAAATCACGCGACATTCGCAATGGCAATGGTTCGACTTGGTTTGGCTTGGTTTGGTTTGGCTTTATTATATTATTCGGTAGCGCTACTTGAAGTTGAAATTGAAGTTAGCTTGTAATATATTTTTATTAACAATAAAATGTTAAGTGCCACAATGTCAATGATAGTTACTATACATACAGACAGACGGACAGACAGACAGACAAACGGACGGACATAGTTGCATCGTTTGCAAGGATTACAAGAACTTCCATGGTATTCATGCTGCAGCTACTGTGCACTTGGCACTCGGCTGCCAATGTCAATTGTTTACAAACGAATTGGAAATCCCTTATATGTGTAAGAGCGGAATTTTTCTTTTACTTTTTTTATTTTTATTTTTTTTTTTTCATTTATTGTATTAAAAGATAAACTGCTTGTGCACACAGAAATTCGCCATGAATCAAAATCACACTATTTTACTATATTTAGATAACAGCAGGAATTAAATAAGTTCAGAATGCAGTTTTAGAATGTTGAAATGTTAATCGAGTAAAATTTATGTGATAAAAATGTCAAATGAAAGCGAACGTGCACCTGCTTAGAGCTGAAAGCAATAAACGAAAGCAAAAGAAAAAAAAAAGAGACCGAAAAAAACCAAACAGCAGAAAGTGGCTTTTCGCAGTACATTATCGAAAAGCCAATGGCAAGCGCAAAGCAAAAAAGCCAAAAACACTGCGAATGTGGCTTTTCGCAGTACATTACCGAAAAGCCAGGTGGTTGAAAAGCCAGGCGGAATTTTAAATGTTGCAATTGTTTGTTTGGTTCTTATACATCTCAACATTTAAATTGTCTTTGATAAAAGCAAGCAAACTGAAAGACACTTGAGAAGTTATGTATCTCTAATAAGCATCATAACAATGTTGCTTGGTTTGCCAGACAGTTATATAGTAGTCTACATTAAAAAAAAAAATATATAAAAAATTTAAATATAGAAGAAAAATTTTCTATTTTTTTTTTTTTTTTAAATAAAAATTAAATACAAAATTTATTGCAATAAAAATTTGAATTGTTTTGAGGCACTTAAGTTTGTATACATACATACATATATGGATTATATTATATTTGTATATCAAGCACATAAAATAATATTTATATATAGTAAACATAATTAATTTTTTTTAAATTAAATAAAAACTAAAATAAAACAAGTTATCTAAACTAATTATACAACAATACTAGATAGATCAGTACAATGTAATAATATCAAATACATTTAGATATATTTTCTCAATGGGCATAAATGTAAAAGGTATATTCCAGTGATGGGCAACTTTTTTATGCATGTTAAGGCAGCAAATGTGCACCATAATAGTCTACAGTTGCTGCTTTGTTGCAACATAAATTTAAACTTTGTTTTCTGCTGGTACACACACGCAAGCACAGCGTTTGTGTTAGTTTACGTATGCCCAACATTGCTTTATTTTAATAAAAATGAAGATAAGGAAACAATTGAGAAAGTTAAAAAAAATATAATAATAATTTCTAAATATTTAAATATATTTAAAGCTAAAACTAAAATCATTTGAAACTTTTTTTTTTTATAAATTAATTTTTTTATAAATTTTTTGTATTTTTTTTTTTTTTTTAAATTAATTATTTTTTGCTTACTTTAAAACATTTCTCCTTTTTAATTTACTTAACAATTTGTGTTATAAATTTTGGTATTTTTTTTTAATTTAATTCTATACAATTTTTTTTTTCAGTGTATACTTAAGTTCTATTAAAATAAATATAATTAAAATTAAACTTAACTAATTATATTCGAAAAGCTGTCTAAATTTAATAAGCAAGTAAAAAGTTAAACTTGCAAAACTAACTAATTTTTGGTTTACTGCCTTTGGTACACTGTAAAAAATTCTTTGTGCGTTTTTTTTGTTACACTTTTTTTTTGTAAATTTTTTGTACGTTAAACTTAAAAATAAAATTTATATTTTATGCTATTTACAATTTAATTTTTTCCCCGTTTTATTTTTGCTGCTAATAATGATAACGCAATGATTCTGCATCCGATTCCTCATCACTCGACGATGGCGGCGTTTCCAAATTTGCAACAGCAACATCCAAATAATCCTCATTTGCCAAAAGCAATTTATCCAAATTTTCAACAATTTCGGTAAAGGGTGGCCTTGCACTTGCATCAAAATGCCAACATTGACGCATCAGCATATAAATATTTAATGAACATTTCGATGGTTTCTCCATGCGTTGTCCCGACATTAAAAACGTATATAGTTCCTCCGCAGACATTATTGTCGGATACGGTTGTGCACCGAATGTCATTATTTCCCAGAGTAGTATACCATAGGACCAAACATCACTTTGTGAATCATAGAATTTATCTTGCAACGATTCCGGTGCCATCCATTTTATAGGCAAGCGTCCATTTGTATTCTTACGATAATAATCCGTACTCTGTATATCACGTGCCAAGCCAAAATCGGCTATTTTCATAACATAATCATCCGAAACGAGTACGTTACGCGCTGCCAAATCCCGATGTATGCAGCGACGTGATGCCAAATAATCCATGCCGCGTGCAATTTGAAATGCAAACGAAATCAAATGTTTCTCTGTGAGATGATGTTGTGGTGCTGGTGTTGTTGTTGTCGTCGACTGCTCTAGTGCAGCATATTCCTTCGCTGCATTTGGACGATTTTTATTGAGAAAATCTTTAAGATTACCATGTGGCGCATATTCGACAATAACATAGAGCGGACCACTTTGACTGCAACAGCCCAATAAATTGATAATATTTATGTGTTTACCAATAATTTTCATAACTTCCATTTCGCGTACTAAACTGGCAATATCATCGTCGGTGTGTCCCTCTTTAACCATTTTAACGGCAACTATGGCATTATTAACCTCAGCCATAACAACACGTCCGAATGCACCTTCACCTAGGGTTGCGCCCAAAATAAGTTGATTGCGTGGTAGCTCCCAATTTGAATCCAATGGAAATTCATATTCGTTAAATGGTGCCGGTTCGGTATTTGTGCTCTGCAGCAACGTTGTGCGTTGTTTTTCAATTTTTACAACGGGTAAAATCATTGTCTCCATGGAACCGCTTGAATCACCAGAAGCCGGTTTATAGATTATTACCTTTTTAGTCCATTGATGCACCGTTTCAATGCGTTGCTTTAATTGTTTCTCATGTTTTAGCTTACGTAAAACATAGACAATAAAAATGCCCGAGAGTAGTAAGAGGCCCGTTGTTAGTGTTACCGCTGCTATGACCCATGTTGTATGACTGCGTATAATTTTGGTTACAGTGGTAGCATTCGGTTCGAGCATTGAACCATTTATAACACGCAAATAGGCGCTATGCTGCGTTTGTCCCAGGCCATTTGTCTCAAGGCATGTATACCAACCTTCAGCGGCATGTGTGACATTCGTAAAGTTATAACGATCCACATCCTCCTCGAGAAAAGTACGATTTTCGGAACAACTTGTTATATTGTGACAAGCGGTGAAAGTCCAAATTTTTTTTACTTGTTAAATCGGATAAATATTTACAATTCATATGACCGCTACCATTCAGTGGTAATGTCAGATTCATGGGCGCTTCCAATATAATCGGTTTATGATTAACACGATCACGTACTACCAAATCCATAGAATGTTCAATGCAACCGTGCTTATTACAAACACGACACGTATATGTGCCGGTATCTTCGGGCACCAGATCTTCCATGACAACGGACCAACGATTTTTCTTAACGCGTCTCGTGTGCCGATTTATATTTGTACCATTCAGCAACCAAGTAACTGTTGGCTCCGGATTACCGAGTGCAGTACAAACTATGTTTATTGAGCTGCCGGAAGGTTTATGTGAAATCGATTGCAGATTTTTGGGATTTTTTAAAACGCGGCAATTCGGGTTTTGGTGCTGTAATTGTTGTTGTTGCTGCTGCTGCTGTTGTGGCATTGTTAAGTGTACGATTTGCAGCTGAATTATTTACTTTATGATTATTTGTTTGATTTGTATCGGTATCAGTATCGGTATCGGTATCAGTATCGCTTTCATCATCGTTATCGATATCAGTATCGATATTTGTTGTTTGTTGTTGCATTGCAATTTCACTACGTTTACGCAATTCATAGCCATCATCTGTATAATCATGTAATTCGTGTGAACTCAATGCTGGCGGACGTCGTGCTGCCGCTACTTTCATTTCGTTGCCAAGAAATAATAAAATTGTTAATGCAACATAGATGCGCAACATGTTGCTATTTAATTTAAAAAATCTTCTTCTCGTCGTCGTCGTCGTTGTCGTCGATTTCGTTGTTGCACGTTTAACTTTTCTTACGGCACTGACGCCTGCTTGTTTGCTACAAGCGCAAATATCTACTTCAACATTTTCCAAATCAAGAACATCATTTCCAGCAATATTCCAGTCGGCTAGAGTAGCAGCCATTTTTAGCATAGGTTTATTTTTGTATCTAAGTGTTTTTAACTGCAAGGGCTGCACCGAAACACCATAAGCAATACTTGGGACACGCGTTCTTGTCACATATGTTGCCGTTTTGTGTATACGTCTTCTTTTTATTTTTTTTTTTTTTCTTTATTCACCGGAAACTCACTTGAGCGCGAGTTGTTGTTTTTTTCTTTTTTTTTATACAATTGAATACTTTGTTTCTATCATTTATTCAATTTCGAACTTATCCAGCTCATATTTTAATTGTCAGCAACATGTGTTTTTTTTTCCTTTTGGCGCTATTTGATCAAAGCCTGCTAGTGATGATGATGATCACCTTTCCGTTTTACATTCCGGAAGTGCTCGTATTTTAATTACTTCTTGGCACTCAAATGATATATTTTTTTGTGTTTTGTGTTTTTGGACTCTATTGAGAAGTTAATAGTCTTTTAGTATTTGATTTAGTTCTTGAGTTGATGGATTTATGACTAAATTTTTTCTCCAATTCTTACGCAGATGTTTTGAAGTTGTCACATGAAGTGTCTCTTGTCTGTTATAAGAGTTGTGGGTGGGTGTATTTGTTTTTTGAAGCACATATATCATGCATTCATCTATTTATTCGTTGGATTTTTTGTTGTTTTTGAAATCGTTTTTGAAAATTCAGCACCTGAAAGTATTGAAAAATAAAGGAAATGCCTTTTAATATATTTAATCTTTTTTTTTTTTTTTTTGAGTTTGATGTATTGTTTTATGTGTTTTTGTGTGGGAAATAAACTAAATGCCTTAGGAATATTATTATTATTATTATTGTTGCAAAGTGGGATTTTCTTTGGTGATAAATGGCTTGGCTATACTTTTGTATACAATAATTTATGATGTTTTTTTCTCGATAGTTTTGAAGCAAATTATGTAAAAGTTTTTGAAAAAAATGTTTTAAAAAATTTTTAAATGTTTTAGAAATATAAATTATTAACTCAAGAACTTTTTCATTTTGAGGAGCTTGGAACAATTCTGATGATGTGTAGGAGAAGTGATGGCTTAAAGACTCGATGGCTGCAAACGTGAACTCTGGCTTGAAGCTTTTTCATTAATATAAAATCAAATTTTATAGACTGGAACGAAAAACCATAGAAATCATTGCCAACATAAACAGTGAAAAACGTACCATATAATCTATTTGAATAAAGCAAAGTGCAAAAATTTTGTTATTTGCAAATAAATCAAATGAAATTAAACTAATTGTATTGTAGTACAATAATAAATAATAAAATTTATTGTAATAATAAAAATCGTAGATTGTGCTCATATCTAGTAGCATGTAACGTGGAAAGTTGTTGTAAGTAGAAAGAACGAAAAAATAGAATAGAAAAGTCCAATAAAAACGCATAGTGCCGTGTTGTCAGCTCATAGCAAACACTTGACGCGTTGATCATGAAAATGGGGGTCCTATATACATGCATATACATATATTTCCATTTATTTTTATATATGAGTGTATGAGAGTGTGCATAGAGTTTAGGGTAGCTAAGCATATTTATGCGCTACTCTTGAGCATAAAACATTTTAAATGATCTCTTGTATATGATGATCATTAGATTAACATATACAAGAAGTGATCACATTATGTTACCCCAAACAGTTTGATGACGTTCATAATATATCTCTCTATCTATCTCTCTCTCACTCTTTTATTCACACATTTCCGGTGACAGCGTTGGCGAAAAAAATATTGCTCCGGAAGATTTTGTTTAGTTTGAACTTTGGCAAATAATTTTGTTTTTTTTCTTATAAATTTTATTTTGGTCTTAAACGAATTTTTTTTTTTTACGTCAAATTTTATTAATAAATTTTCTTGTGTAGCATTTTCTTGGCAATTATGCACATATTTTTTGCTTTGAACTTTATTCATTTGTACAATTTTTGGTTTATAATAATTTTTTTCTAAGTTTTTCGTGAATAAATTTTTTTTTGGAAAAATAAAAATAATTTCCTTTTCATTGTTTGTCCAAAAAAAAAAAAAACAAAAAAAGTTTGTATTTATGAAAGAAAAACTTTCTTCTTTGTGTATTAATTTATGATCAATTTTCGCTACAATTTCTTAAGCGTTTATTTTGCTTGATTAAAAGCATTTTTGAGCTCAATTAAAATGTCGCACAAGTTTCCGGTAACTTGTTGAATTTTTTTTTTTTTTTTTTGTATATAAAGTTCCAGATGTGCTTAACTGTGATTTAAGTAGAAATACTTGAGTAATACTTAGGAATGTCAAGGCATTTTTTGTTTGTTACTGCTGCTGCATAATATATTTATAAAAAAAAATGTCAACAAAATTTGTGCTGTTAATTTTTTTCAGTGTAATAAACATTTGAAAAGTTCAAGGTTTTATTTGGATTATAAATAGAAAATATACATTTAGGAATTGATTGTTGATCAATGAATGCGTGCTCTTAATTCATAACAAAAGTTGTCTAAAAATTTAAAAAATTAATTAATTTCAATTTTATAGTTAGTCACGTCTGTAATAAAATAAAAAGTTTAATATCAAAGAAAAGTATTTGCATGTATAGTTTGAAATTTGTATATGATTCAATGAACTACTAGTCATATTTTGCCTTTAAAAAGTGCAGTTTATCAAATGAATTTTATTAGATTTCTTTTAAATTTCTCTTTAAAAAATGTCACGTCCTAAATTTTTTTTTGTATTTAAGAATAACAAATTATTATAACGGATCAAACAGTGAATGCTTACTAAATTAGATATGAAATAGCTGTTATAATCATATATATATAACTGGGGAAGATTTCGATCTTTATCCGGAAAACATGACTGGAGCACAAAATGTGGACCACCACTTTGTCGAAGACCATATATACTATATTATGACAAAAATTCAAGTCTCTTAAACGTGACGTTAAGTGTTCGATCAGATGAAAGTAGACGTCGGTTGTTTTATTTCACCTTTAATTTGAGCTATTATAAATGATGGAAAGGGCTCATCCGCTTGAGAAAGAATCTTTGGTCATTATTGCTCTGGAGTAATATAAATGGAGTGTATATTCCGTATACAGATATTATGTTCTTAGAACTTCTTAGAGTCTCTAAGATATGTTTACATGGATTTCACTTTCTTTTTTTAATTTATTTTTTGCACAAATTTCTTCTAATATTTTTAAATTATATTGTAGAATTCTTTTTTAATAGTTTTTCAAATTTATAAACTTTTTGGTTTAATATGTACAGTCAAGCTTCCATAAATTGAACTTTTGTAAATAAAATTTGTTGTTATTCCAAATTAATCGAGTTACAGTGGCGTTTATTTAGTTTTTATAAACAATTTTATGAGTCGAGTGCATATTGGTATTTCAAGTTATCAAAGTTCGACTGTTGTTTTATTTTGGTATTGATTATATTGGAAAAGGGGACTTTAATTATTTTGAAAATCGTTCACAGAAACTTTAATACACATCGCAAAATTCACAGTAAAAATACACATTGAAGCGAATAATATTCAGTAAACACAAGATAGTCTTATGACTTTAAATTTTTAATTGTTTTAGAAAAATTTTGTCATGGAAAAGCTTTAAAAATAAATTCAAAGCTAATCGTTTACTAATTTTCGTGGAAAAAAATTTTCCTCTGCAGCTTTTTGTTGAGAAAATAAAATTTTTTAAAACACTTTTTTTTTTTTTAACTTTACGCGTACCTCAAATAATTGAATTTCTTAGAGCACTGCACCGCTTATTTTTCAATACATTTTTGTTAATTACACAAAAATAATAAAAAAAAATTATAAAAAACAAAAACAACGAACTTTTCCGTAAAGGTAAACACGACGTAGAAATTTTCTTTTAAGAAAATTTAATTTTTGCTATTTTTTTTTTTTTTTTTTGCATATAAAAAATTTACTATATACAAAATATATATATATATGTGTATATGTATAATATATTTCTGTGTGTATATTATTCCGTCCGTAATATAAAAATACATACACGGAACGCGTACTTAGTGTCTATAACGTACAATGAGAACTAAAAACTGTTTCAATTTGAAATTATTCTGTGGTCTCCTTCTGCTTAATACACAATTCTCATTTAACGAACGTTTCGGATCGTATCGGATCTTTCCTTCCAATTTAAAAAAAAAAAAATATATATTTATTTTCTTTCTCTCTCTCTCGCTCAATTTTATTATTATTTTCTATGCTATTTTTGTTAAAAGTTCCCGCGTTTGAGTCTTTTAAATGAGTACGGACAACTGTCCATACATCCATCCATTCATTCATCCGTCCATATGTCCGTTTGTGCCCGCATCTTTTCATTTTCAATCTACTCAACCTTAATTTTTCACATATGTTTTTTGGGTCGATATATATATATAATTCTGTGTTTTTTTTTTTTTTGCTCAGCTCAATATGCTCATTTAGATACATTTAGTCTCTCAGCGTAGCCGGCGAAAACAGTGATGCGCACTGTTCTTTAGTACATTGACTGTAAATTTTGTTTCGGTGCGTTACTTTTCCAGTTGTATAGTATTTTGCAGATACAATTCAAGATACTCATCATCCTACACACAGACACAGAAATGAACGTGACGGACAGACAGACAGACAGACAGCTCGCGTTTTGTACAGCAGCAAAAGCAACAGCAGCAGTGGCAACCCACATATGCAAAAGTCAGACAGTGCAGTCAGTCAGTCAGTCAGTTAGTTGGGATCGTACAGTGAAATGCAAAAGAGCACGAGGGTGACCCTAGAAATATTATTGTATGACGTACTGTTTTGTTCCATGCTTATTATGGTTGTGAAGAACGTGTCTTAACTTTTTCTTTTTTCCAATTATCCCGAAAAATAACGAGCCGATTGAGTTTTAATTTATAGGTTAGATTTGTTTTGCTATTTTGAAGGTTTTCAATATAAATTAGTGATACAATTTTTTAAAGTTAAGAAAGAAAATGAGATTTAAGCAAAATAATAAAATAAATTACGTAAAAACATTAAATTAATAAGAAAAATTATGGTTGCTGGAAATTGGTGATCCTAAGGTAATTTGAAAGTGAATAGCCCATATCTAAGCTGCTGTCATGTTCTGTCATGTTGTGTCCTTGTTTCCAGAATCAAATAAGGAATTAATTTTGCGTCGGAATGGAAATTTCATCAGTATCTTAAGTAAAAAAAGCCCTTTACAAAACTTTCAGTCTCAACCTTTTTTTAAAAATTAAAAGAAATTAAGTTTGATGCCCGTTACCGTGCAAATGTGCACAACAAAACCCCGCATAAAACGTACGTACTGGAAGATCAGACTATACATATATGTATGTATATAAGTAATCATCCAATACAGGACAGACTTGTTGAGTGGCACAAGACACAAGGGCAAATATTGTTTTTATGTCATTTAACGTTTTTTTTTTTCAGTTCAGTTCAGTACACTTTCAGTTTGGTTGCATTTAAATTGGGGGTTTTCACTGCGTTTTTTTTTGTCTCTCTCTCTCTCTCACTTATTCGTTGTTATTTTTGTTGTCATTGGTTTGTCCCTCAACAACAATAACAACAACAACGAAAACATTGTATAAATGGTTTTTACGCGGCATGTTTTTGTGGGCTCATTAGGGTTCTTTGAGTCGTTGCTATTGTCTCATATGCAGCTTACCTACTAAATACATCGAGTGAGTTAGTTCTGTTAGTTTTGTGCAACACATGTTGCACAGACGTTTGTTGTGTCTATATTGAAGTAGAGATGAATTTTTATAGAATATTGGAGATTGTTTGCATTTGGTATAGTTTATTTTGAGAAGAAAACAAAATGCAAGAAAGAAAGAGTTGAATTTGACTTTTGGGCGGGAGTTTTCGTTTAAGTTGAGTTATGCTTTATTTCAGGATTAAATGGATTATTTAAATTTGACAGTTCTAGTGAATTATTTTTTATTTAGTTAAAAAAAAACAAATAATATAGTAATACCAGTTGCACTGCAATTCATACTTAAACGAATGAATATGTAAGAGAGAACTTGGATTTTTTAAGCATCGATTTTGTTGCAACAAATTTCAGAAGTTTTTGACTTTAAAACATACAGCGATGCGTTACAAAGTGAACCTAAACGAATGAATGTGTGAGAGAGATTTTGTTTCGATACAAAATAGAAGATCAGAAAAGCTTAGCTATATTAGAAAATTTCAAAAGACAATCATATAAGAACTTTTCGAATACTCTTTACGTAAATCTCCATGCAAATGAAATGTTTCCCAACGATAATCTTTTCAACAAGTAAAATTTAATCTTTTAATCGTTTCCTTGACATTGGCTATATTTTTATTTAATTAATTGCATACAGACAGACTTCTTCCTATTTCCGTTTACAATAAGTACAATTTTTTTGTAAATAAACAAAACTGTTGAAAAAGAACACTTTGCCTTAATTTGAAATACTTGGAATAAATTTGTTGATGCAATTTCGCTTAATATAAAATCGAAATAAATAAGTTTCAAAAATACATTTTCCTTAACACCTAAACACGATGACGCAATTAAGTTGAGCGATTGGAGCGTATTTTTTAGCATTTATAAAAAAAAAAACATACATCAATAAATTATAAATTTTTAATCACTTAATCAATTTTCAGTGTACCGAGTTAGATGAGGGAACCAATATTGCTTTACATTTGTTCTCAAGAATATGCGAGGGCAAAAAGAAGAAAATGTTAGCTTCTCCCGGAAGCAGAAAAGATCTTACAAAGTCTGGAGTTTTCAGTTCAACTAGTAAATAGACCGGGCGCTTCTTTTGAGATTTCGAAAAGAGGCCCTATCCTCCAAAAATGCTTCAAAGTTTTAACAGAAGACATCTGACAACTACTAAAGAATATTTTCTAAAGAACTCTTTCATTCTTCTTCATTCCATTGCAAATGCTGCTGCAATTCGATTATAGCCGTTTTATATGGCATTTGTAGTGTACCAGAAATATGTTTTTTTTTTAAGAGAGATTCCAGAACTCTTAGCATACTTCGGCAGAATCCAATACATCTGTAAGCACATCATCGATGTTATTGAACAATTGACTAAATTTAATTGAAATGACTGACAGACAGACTGACTGAATGACTCGTGCTGACTTTTCTGTTTGTTTTAAAGTTGAAAAAACGAAGAAAAAACTCAGAGCAAATAATGTTTTGTTGATATTATACACGCAAATGAAATAAAAATGATGTTAAATCGATTGGCAGCAGTAGCAACTCAATCAAAAAAAAAAAAAAAAAAAAAAAAATATTAATTTTTTTTTTTTGCTTTGTTAATTTTTTTTACAAGTGAACAAAAAAATCTATTGAATCTTATAGACTGAAAGTGTATTGAAAACGTGCAACTACTAAATTTTTTTTGTTATTCAAGTTTTTTTTTTAGGATAAATGCTTTTTGATTTTTCGAAATTCTATGTTTATGAATTTTGTTTACATAAAAGTCCAAATTTTTTACACTTCATAATTTTAAGAAAAACAAAACCAAAAATAAATTTTAATTTGGTATAAGATTTGGAACATAAAAGATGTACACTGGAATATGAACCGTAGCAGAAAATCAAAGTCATTCTGGGAACAGCAAAAAGTACCGGCGAACAGAGTAGCAGGTGCAGTGCTCGAAGTACCTCAAAGAAGATTCACATCATCTGTATTCTTAGCCATCGGGACTTAGAGCGAAATAAGATGACGAAAAGACTACCAAAAGTATGCGTAGTTCGAATTCCGGGTGAAGAGACTGCACGTTACGCGCAAAAGCTCTAATAATGAAGATGATTATAGTACCGTGGAGTTCCAGTATGATATCTACAGGTGCCAAGCTATCACCAAAACAATAGGTGGCCAGTAGGACTGCTAATCAACTTTTAGCATTTTCAGCATTTCCCGAAAGTATCACTAAGGACCAAATTGTTTATGTGTAGCCCCCCCTAGGGTTAGTCAACAAACAACCTATCTATCTACCTATATGGTTCAAAAGGTCTTAAGTTTTTCTATCCAAAACTATTTTAAAAATAAAAATCGGTTCGTAGTTGACTGAGTTATTGCCACATAACTGATTGTATCAAAATATCATTTATCAAAATAAAAGATGAAAAAAAAAACTAAAATACTCTGAAAAAAAAACAATCAAATCATTTAGCGTAAATTCTAAAAAAAATAAATGCCAAACAAGTCTTTAAAATTAAATGATTTAGTTCAGATACACACACACATACACACACACACACAGCGAAATGCCAATCAAGTATGCTGCTTAGGGGCCCCCAAAAGCAAAACACAATTGATGTGTAGCAAAAAATTGGACTAAACAAACAATTTACGCAATTATACAAAAAAAAAAAAAAAAAGAAAACAAATTTTAAAATAGAAATTTAAATGCGATGTCATTTTGGCTTTCAATTTTCAGTTTTTCGCAATAACTTACACAAATGTTTTTTCTTTTTTTTTTTAAATTTTCGAAAATGTTTTTCAAAACAAAACAAAAAATGTGTCACGCATGATGTTCATTAAGTTATTTTCTTTTTTTTTTTTCGTTAAATATAAACTTTTTTTATTGTTTCCGAATCGTTTAAATTTTATTGTCGCAACAATTAATGAAAATGTTTTGGCAACAAATTAATTTATTGGAAAACACCAAAACGCAAAACACGAAGAAAAACACTTAAAATTCCAGAAATATTTTGGTACATTTTTTCACAACTTATTTTTTTTAGCAAAATTATTATTTTTATTATTATAAAGAATTTTTTTATATATAATTTTTTTTTGTATTTTAATCCAACTTGCGTTGCGTTGCTGTTGATTGCATTAAGCGCACTGATTTTTCTATACACAAACAAATCCAATCTCAGCGCGTAAACTGAACTAAACTGAAAATTTGCTCAATTAAATTTAAAAATTGAAATAAATTCAACGCAACAGCAGCGGCTTCCCTCCAAAAACACAAATAAAAAAAAACATTCAGACATAATCCAGTAGCGCACACAGCGCACCATTAACCAAGTCAAACAGCAAAAAAAAAAAAAAAAATAACATACTCCCCCATTTTTCATAACCCAAAAGCACGCGCATGGATCGGTTGTGTATATGTATTTATATATCATATATAGTATATAGCGTATGTGAGGGAGCGTGCGTTCCGATCTGGAAAATCTTTTTTGCGGCATCATAAACAAAAAAAAAAAAAATAAATAAATAAATAAAATAAAAACAAAAACAGAAAAAAAATTATAAAGAGAAAGAGCACAAGCAAAAAACAATTTAAAAAAAAAAAAAAAAAACAAAAAAAAAAACAAAATAAAAATATTTTTTATATTAGCCAAACTTTTTATACGCTACTAAGTTCCACACATATGGGTGAAACTTTTCTGAAAGCATTTTTATTTT
Organism: Leucophenga varia; assembly: GCA_018903435.1. Taxonomy (NCBI): domain Eukaryota; kingdom Metazoa; phylum Arthropoda; class Insecta; order Diptera; family Drosophilidae; genus Leucophenga; species Leucophenga varia. Next base: position 179,613 of record JAEIFJ010001427.1, read on the forward strand.
ACCCTAAACGTATTTTTAACAAATGCAAATTTCAAAGACACTTGAATTTAATTTAAAATTTAAAAAAAAAAAAACAGCAATTAGACTACATTTACTATTCCTGAGTTTATCTATGGTGTTCCAAATGTTTAAATGGAATGAATATTAAAGAAATGTCTTACACTTTCAATTGTATGGGTTTTCCCACTATTCCTGATTGTTTCTAATATGTTTCCCATTGGTTTTATCAAAGCTATGCACACAAAAAAAAAAAAAAAAGAGTCTCTCTTCACAAATTTTTGTTTCTTCACAATGTTCTTCGTGTTCCATTAAACCCATTTTTTTTCGAAATAAATGCGTAGCGTATTCAAAAAACACAAAAACAAAAGTAAAAGTCAGAATTTGTTTTTACTGTATTTGTATCTTTTAAAAAGGGTGAAATCTATTTGAGTGAAAGCGTACATTTGTCGAACGGTACAATGATCTTCTTTTATAGAATTGTCGCTCATTGGAAAGTAAATTGAGTAGCTGGGAAAAAGAATTCTATAATTGAAATAATTTACTCAAAATTTTAACTCAATTTTGTCTTCGGTAAAACAAAATTTTTATAGCATAATTTTATGTGCTCGATAAAATGTTTTACCGTGCAGATTTTTGAAAAATGTGTTAAATTTAAATTAGAAAAATCTTCTAAATTTTCCCATAAACTTTTATAAACGCAACTACAGCTTTTCAGCAATCTTCTTGGCGCCGCTGTTAGCCAAACAAGCTTTGAGAACATTAAACTGAACGACTTACAGACACATTAAACTATTTGAAATGAAATCAGGAAGCAGAATCTTTATAAAAAATATTGAAAAAAATAAAAAAATATCAACACTCTTTTGCTGTTTAGAACATTGCAGCCAATGCTAACTAGCAACTTTTTCTTCGCTGCTGCTGCTGCTGTTGCTGTCGATAGTGGTAGCAAAAGATTTTCTATCGACGATGATTTTGCCAATGGCACACAACGTCATCTTGCATATTTCACAAATAATTGGCAATAAAAATTCATGTTAATGTGCAATTAATCATATTAGCAATTAACTCAATGGAAAAGCACAGCAGAACACGCTGCACGATATCATTTGAAACCAGCGATTTGGTTTTCAGTTCGGTTCTGAATTTCTTTTAAGCTGATCTTCTGGATTAAATGGGAATCTTCTGGTTTGGCCATTTTTTTTTTTGTTGCCAAAATTTATTTTATGTTTAGTCACGTTTATTGGCTTCTGTATAATTGAAAAAAAATCGAAAAATTCACAGTAGCTATAAAACTATAAATTTCAAACCGAAAGTTTATTAATTTTAAAAAATAAAAAAAAAAAAAAAACAAATTTTTTTTCGTTAATTATTTAATTGCGTGCATCAATCAAGCGTTAAGAACAATTGATGCTTCTATACAAAATTAAACATCAATAAGCGTTAATTGAAAGGTTTCTTCTATTTTTTTTTTTTTGGCTAATAGTCCATTGTCATTTTGAAAAAGTTTAGTTCCGAAAACAATTGACACAGCATGTGTTCCAAAAAAATTTTAAAGACTCGCAGCGCGTGCCCTCGTTAGTCTTCAAAAAAAATTGCTATTGTTTTTTGATGTACAAGATTATAAAGGCTTTTTTTTTTTTAAAAGATGAGCCAAATACAGTAGCAATCATTAGTATTGTTTAATAGAATTTAAAAAAAAATAATTTTTTAAGTTGAATATCATAAACAGCAGGAACCGAAAATAGACGCAATTCATAATTAAGTTTTTAAGTTTCCAATCAAATCAAGTTTTCTTTAAAGAATAGTGCCACGAAAAAAAAGGCTTGGAACTCTTACAGTACAGGTTGTAGGTCTGGTCTAATAAAAAAAAACTGCATATTTAAAGTTAAAAATTAATCCTTTTATTTTCTTTTTCACTTATGTGGCAATAACTCAGTTAACTTCGAATCAAAATTTATTTTTTATTCAGTTTTAGAAAGAAAAAAACTTAGGCCTTTCGAACCATATATGTGGTATATTATACCATAACATTTCAAATGCTATATTTTCAAGGCAAACATAATTTTTTTTCCCCAATTTTTTTTTCTCAATGTGGTACTCGCCATACATCATGACGGGGATAATTAATTTCTTATAGAGTTTGTGTTTTGCTGAATCGAGCAGATTATTTCAAAGTTTTTCGAAAATTCTTCTACGAAAAAATATCTTTTCTATAAATTAATTAAAGTATTCATATATTCATATTCAACTGGCTTAATAAAATGCCAAAAAAAAAAAAAAACATAATCACAACATAAACAATTTAAAAGATTGAGTATAAAATTATTATTTAAAGTAATTCCACTTAAATTTAAATGCAGCCTTTTAAATTGGTTAAAGTAAATGAGACGACACAGTTGGAACCCTCAAAGGCAACAGCCAAGTACAACGTTTATGGCATAATTTTGTCAGGCAATGGGACATACGCAAGCAGCATAAGTGCTAGTTTAAGAGACTAAAATCAGGCGTATTATTTACTTTTGCAACAAAATTGGCGCTTAAATTCGCGCTTTAAAAGACACCAAAAAAAAAAAAACGTTTACAAAACAGAACACACCCAACAATGCGTGGCGCTGTTATTACGTTGAATTCTGTCTACCCGAAACTGCATTTAATAATACTTTTTATGCAACTTTATGCATGAACAAAAAAAAAAAAAAAAAGAATTCTAATCGAAAAGATTTACTATCACTCAAAATGAGCTAAAGTCAAGCTTAGCCAGACAGACAGACGGACAGACAAACAGCTTGAAGAGATTTTAGCAAACGCAATGCAACGTCAAGAGAAAAAAAACTCCTACATAAACGCTGTCGAGTCATTCTTTAAGTCAATAAATCATATCTACACCTGGCTTTCGAAGGTGTTTTGCTACCGGTCGGTCGGTCGGTCGGTCGATCGTTGCCAAAAGTCGTTCAAATTGTAGCAAAGCCTTTGGCATTCCACACACAAAGCGCTTCAGACAGTTGCCCGAAATGTCAAATGTTGCGGTTACGATTTAACCCGCAAGGCAAGGCGGTATATGTTCTTGATGATGTTTTTTTTTTTTTCTTTTTTCTTATTTGTTTTTGTAAGTTTCGCACGCAAATTTATTGCAACAAGAACAAAAGGCTACCGTATTCCACGCACGTACTACACATACCTCTCTCTCTCCGTGTCGCTGTCTCCTTCTGCTTCGTTCTAAACTTTTGAGTGCACATGTGCAACGCATAACTGTACCCAGCTGACATGCGTGACCAAGTCAACTGCTTCCCATACATCCCATAACCATATCCATAGTTCTGCTTTGTTTGGAGTAGATCTGCTGCTGGTGCTGTGGCTGCGACTGCTGCTTTTGTTGCCATTTGTTCTACTACCAATCTGTGCCGCATTTGGTCTTTTGGTTCTTGGCCATTCGCGATTTTTGAACATGTGTCGAATAACATGAAAGCCTTTTTTTTGCTTTTTTTTTTTTTTTTTTTTTTTTTTTCGTTTTAGTTTTGCATGTTAAGCACTCTTTTGGGCATTAATTTTGAACGTGCGTCCGTCCATTCGCTCGATCGTTCTGCATTGTGGCATGTGGTAGTAGTTTTGGTTAGTGTTGTCGTGATTGTTGTTACTCTACAAGGTTATGAAAGGTTAATAAATCAAATATTTTAGTTTTAATTTGCGTTTAGCGAGTGGAAGATAACTGAGCAGTTTAGATACAATTAAGATTGGGATTACTGTACAGCAGAAACCCAAAATTATTTTTGGGCGAAGATCATTTGACTGTATCTTGGTCGTTGATTTATGAGATAGTTTTGTCTTAAGTGAATCAGAAAATTTGTAAATTCAACTGGTCCAATAGTCTCCCAAGAGTCCTTTTCCATTCCAACAAAATGTTGCCCATTCCTGGACTCTAACTTGCCTTTGAATTGGAGACAGCAGACTAAAATCTGAGACCTCCACCAAAAAATATACTCATTTCTCCTCTTTACAAATCTTATCGTTTTCTAACATGGGAAAACCTTTGGACTAAAACTTGACAATAAAAAAATATATCGATAGTTTTCGATATTTATAATAATCCATATAAAAGGTATCGATATTAATATATATCGATAAAATATCGACATATCGTTATTTTTCAGCTTTAATACAAGTTTATCTGATTCCTTCTATAAGAGAAAGACTTATTTTATCTTAGAAAAAATTTTCGATTCCTGGCAATGCTAACTACAGAAGAGTGTTGCCAACTGTGTGCTGTTTTCAAGAGCAAACTGTACTCCAAAATTAACAATTTATCACATTTGCAAAAAAATAAAACACATTGCTACATAATTTATGCAAAATAATGCAATGCGGGTGGAAAACCAATAAAAATTCAATAAGCCTTTAAGGCATACAAATGAAAAGAAAGAAAAAAAATAGAATAAAACAAATTTTTAAACAAAAATATAGACAAATGCAAAACCTGTGCATGATCACTCAAAACTATTGATATGAAATTGAATTATAGCTTCGACCCAAAGCAAGTTTGCATGCCAAGACACTTTATTTGTTCGAACTGACTGACTGCCGGCATGCCTGCCTGTCTTGCCTCTGCCACCCCGGCTATCTTGGCTATATGTCGAAATGTTTAGCTGTCCATAAAGCCTGACTGCCTTGCTTGCTGGCTAGCAAGCTGGCTGCCTGGCTGCATGGCTGCCTGCATGTGTTTCCGGTCTTAAATCTTAAAGCCAAGCGTGAGCTAATCATAACTTACAATGTGGTCCACAATATGACAGGCATGCAGCAAGCAGCGTTCCAATGATAGAGATAGAAAGATAAATAGATAGCTAGATGCACATAGATTGAAGTACATACTACATACAACACTCTGCATATTCATATAAATAAAAAATAATACAAAAAATAAAATGAGAACTCTTACCCGGATCGTTTCATTTAGGAACACTTTTTGGGTGCGGTGAAACGTAACGCAACGCAACGCAATGGATTTGGATTTAAGATCACAGTGCAAGCTGTGTGAGCTGTCAATGAACTTGTTGCATTTTGATTGATTTATATTGTGTTGTTAACGCGTTCTTCATCGGTCTTACAACCAATTCATTCATTCATTCATTCATTCATTTTGGCCATACATTCTCTTTAGAAATAAATCAGCTTAAAGCTAGCTGGGCACATGTTTCATTTTTGTTGCTGCTGTACCCGACCCCCTTTTCGAAATAACTGCGCTAATCTAATGAAAGGTGTATTAATTATTTAATGTATATCAGACAACACGATCTTTTTGGTACGACTTCTTTTTAATGCTTTTGGGTATTGCATTTAAGAAGGAGGAGGAGTAGATTGTTCGTTTTAGTTGGTAAGCCTTGCTACTAATACGTTCGTTGGCACCTTGCCATCGTCTTGATCTTGTTTTTTTTATTTTTTTTTATTATTATTTGTAGCTACTGTTTAGTGCCATAATACTTGGGGGCAAACAAAAGCCGCCTTAATGAGCTACCATCAGCCACGTACAGTGTTGCTAAGATTATCGTGCTGACCAGGCTGCAGACCAGCAGTGGTGGCGGCGTCGTCGAATAATTGAAGTTGTGGTATAAATAGTTTAGTGCAGTTGATTTTATTTTAAAGAATTTAATGTAAATTATATTGAATGGTAATGCTGTAAGGCGTACAGTGCTTTTAGCTGAAAATGCTGTTAGCTGGCAATGCTAATTTGCTCTCAAACAGTGATTTTTGAAGAAATTTGAATTGAATGGAATGCTGAGTGAATAATTTACCTTTTTAAGGTTTTTTTTTTTGTTGCCAAATTATTATTGAATGGCATTGCTGCAGAGTCGGATAAAAATTTTTTTAAAAAATAAGGAACGGTAAAACCTTACGAACGGAAAAAGTACGATTGCATGGCAAAGTGAGCGCTGGAAAAACAAATTGGTGTCACTGTATGCGAGACCCAAACATGGCCGGGTATTGCAGCTAGTTCAAAAAAAAGTATTCTACATAGCTATAAATTATTTCGGATAGAGATCTTCAAGTTTAAAAAAAAACAACCTGCAGCTTACAAGTAAAATTCTTTTTCATTGAATTTGACATTTAATATTTAGGCCAATCTCGAAACAGTTTCAATTCAACACTTAATAAGAAAAGACAATGGCGCCTGTTGTGAGGTCCAAGTTGAGCAAGTTGAGCGGTGCTACAACATTATTGCTGATGGCCACACACGAGTTGAACGACGGTCAAATAGTAATAATTTTCTTATATTTGTGAGCTATTTAAATAAATGAATTAATGCCACCAAGTATCAATAACACAAACAAACACACACACACGAGTCGAGTGTGCAACAATGCAACTTTCAGATACAGCAGCATCTTTGATTTATTAAGTTGTGCGATCAGTTGACCGGTCGGTCGGTTAGTCGATCGTTCGGTCATTCAGTTGATCTGTGATCTTTAGAGTCGCCTCAGTCATTGGCAGCAGGCGCTAATCCTACTTAGCAGCAAAACATATTTTTCAACCGACTTTGTTGTGCTAATCAGCTGCCAAGTTTATGTGACACTTTAAAGTATGCCACACAAGGTGTCACTGTTGCATATTAAACAATCGAACGATCGATCGATCGATCGATTGTTCGATCTATTGAACACAGCACACTTTCATTGGCTTTGCATTCTATGTATTTTTTTGTTTGTTGTTTTGATAATTCAATCAACCGCTATGTAAGTCTTCATCATCTTCTTCTTCTTCTTGTGTTTCTAAAAATCAAATTGTGGACCACCAGCAGCAAACTGTTTCGTATAAGATTTCCAGTTTAGTACTTTGTTGCGTGTGGCCCTCTACTCGAAATGTTTCTAGTCGATTTTTATGTTCAATTTTATTGTTAATTGAAATTTATCTAGTTTAGTGTGTCGTTTTTATATATTTCAGACGCACCCAATTCATTTCTATTTTTTATATGACAACAACGTTTTCATTTCATTTTAGTCTTATCAAATTTTCATTGATTTAATGTGTTTCTATGCGTTTTTTTCTTTCTTCTTCTGTAAAGTATCTGATCCTGATTTATTGTTTTGTGTTTATTTATGGCAAAGATTATTGATTTATAAGTAGAAAAAAAAATCCGGTAGCTCTAAGGCTTTAGCTAATTCCATAAAATTTAATATACTTCTCCATAAAGCCAAATATGCTGCGAAGATTTATACAATTGATTTAATACTTCCATTTAATGTAGTTTTTTATATTATTTAATATTATTATTTCGGTACATTTTTGGTTAGTTTTATTTTATATTTTTTGATCAGTGGGCGATTTTAAATTTATTTGAGCTATCAATCAACACGTTTCTTTGTGTTTGCTTAATAAATTCTTTGAAATAAATTTGGACAATTCATATCATTTTTGTTTTTAATAATTGCAGATTAAGCATTCATGTTGATCAATATAAATCATTTTAATGACTTAAATTTAAAGAGTAAATTTATTTGGGTTGTTTGCCTACCTAATCAAAAACACGCCAAGAAACACTTGCATTTAATGGGTCTCAGGGCATAGGTTTCATTCCCGGAAACGAGCAAGCTGATAGGCTGGTTAGAAATGGTTCATCGGGGTATTGGAAATTTAAATGGCAAAATATGAATGCAGGAAAGCTAAAATTATTTGGTCAATGATCGACCCCAAATGTACCAGAACACTACTAAAAACTCTTGGCATTGACCCATTAACAGAACCTGCAAAGAAGAGGGCACTCCTTCACACTCCTCTGTTCGGGTCCAGCACTAATCGCTGAGCGATCTGTCCTTTTATGTCTTAAACTACGAAGGTTGGCCCTGATCAGAGGTTTAATTTCTTTACCGAGTTATTTTAGTGCTAGCAACATGACATTCTTATACAAGTTTTATGGGGGTATGGGTATGGGTTTCCTCTCAGCCACCTCTAGAGGTAAATTAATTTGTATAGATTTTTCATATGCCATCAAGTTTCAAACATTTTCACCTCTTCCATAGAAACCGCTCATTAAGATAACTTATTTTGGAAATGTGTTGACCCTGATAAGCATTGTCCTGTCTAAAATAATACTGATAACACCTTCCTTATTCCAGTTGATTTAATACTTCATAAGACGAACGCTAGAATCAAGTGGTTTGGTATTTTAAAATGTAAAATTTAAATTTCCACAAAAAAAAAAAAAAAACATAATCGATTGTTCAATGATCGTAAATGCTCAATAATTATCGATTAACGAATGTTCATAACAATTAAAAGTAAATAAATAAATCTAAGCGAAAAAAAAATCGAAAAAACTTTCGATTTTGTTAGTTTTTCTTTAAACTTTCAAACATAATCTTATGCACACCCCTTTGAACGCGTTCGAAACAAGGAAGTGTCTGTATTAAAAAAAAATGTATATCGAAGCACCTGAAGCTAAACAAAGTTGGTATTAATTTTTAATTGATCAATTAACTCGTTTACAATTTTTTTTTTCGACATCTAAGCTGAAAGCAGCAGGAATAAAAAAATGTTTTTTTTTTTTTAAATGCCAACGATTATGATCTAAAGCGATTAAGATTAAAACGTTCAAAAAAAAAAAAAAAAAAAAAAAAAAGAAAAATGTGAAACATGTAGCATATTAAAACTAATGCCAGTTGGCAGCAGTTGATCGCAGTCGGATCGGATCGTTGATATTGTTACACAGTAGAGGGCATCGATGTTAATATGCCGAAACGTGCAACAAAATAGCAACAAAGCCTTCGATGCCTTCCTGTATTGCAAGTAAGCAAGTAATATTAGCTAAAGTAGTTGTCTACACCTGTCTGCATGAGGTAATCACGCCTAAGATGAAGCAGAAGAAGTAGTTGTTGTAGCTTAGGCGCCTCTTCAATGAGCGTGGAGTGTGAAGAATCATTTGTTGTTGTTGTGGTTGTTGCCACTGGTAGATTAAATCACGATTTGTACTCGATGTTTTGGTTGGAAGCCAAAAAAAAAAAAAAAAATTGTATTTATCGAAATGGTGGGTGTTTAATTTAATAAAAATTTATTACAATGTGTTCACCTTATTTATCGATTTAAAACTTTTTATTACACTTCACAGCACATTGTTATTTATTTACAATATTTTTGTGAAATTAGGTTTGCACGTTTGTAAGAGTTTCATTTGCAATTTGCGAATATTCGCGTTAAGCAATTTGCGAATATTCGCTAACGCAATTTGCGAATATTCGTTAACGCAATGCTTAAGAAATTGGCGAATATTCGCGTTATAATTTGCGAATATTCGCATGAGAAACTTACGAATATTCGCATACGCAAATTGCTTATATTTGCATCCATAATTTAAGAATATTTTTTATTTTTGAAAATACCCATCCATAATTTGCGAATATTCGCATCCATAATTTGCGAATATTCTCATCCGTAATTACAAAATAAAACTTCCTTGCAAAACCGAGTAATTTTTTCTAATTCCGCTTATTAAAAACTAAATACAATATTTTCTAATCAAGTGTTGCGGCAACATCGCGTTGATTAGTAGCTAAACAAAAATATTGTATAAAACTGTTGTTGTTAGTTCATCAACAGAAATTGCAAAGACGATGATGATGACGATGATGACTGTGACTCTGAATAACATGTTGAGTAAAAGATCAATTGACAACAATTCGAATGTACGAAGCGACGACTGCCATTTAAGAAAATTATATCGAATTAGTAGTCATTGTGGCTGTTTTTGTTATTTTCATTTTTAAAATGCCAAACACGTCAATCTAGCAACATGTTGATCAACACCAATAACTGATCAACTGATCATCAGTTTCAACATCATCAACATCAGCATCATCATCATCATCATGACCAACGTAAGCTATAGACCCAGAAAAAAAAAGGGGCAGTAGCGCTTTGGTAGTATGCAGTGGCATTCATTTTGTGATTAATTTTATTTTCAGCATCAGTTGTGGCTTGTCTTTGAGACTTTTTGTGGAAAATTGTTTCAATTAATTTAGTGATTAATCCGTGTACGTGTTGTCGTTAGGATTGTCGCTTATTTCTATAGCTATTTTTTTTTTATTGTTGTCAACACACTCATTGGCATGCATGGCATGCGTTGCTTTGAACTGGGTCATAAAATGAGATTAACTATGTTAGCGAGGTGTTAGCGTTTATAACTCATTTAGTTGTAGAACTTTTTTTGTTTTTTTTTGTTTTTAGTTTATGATGAACATTTTGATAACTGATTGTGCTCTCAGTTTAAATTTAGAATATCTATTTAAGATGATCTTGTTTGATATAATTTAGTAGGTCAATTATGATGATTGGTCACCGTACTATACGCACTAAAAATGACTGGCTACATCGTGATCCGAAATGCACTTTTTTGGCACTTGTCTTTTGCAAATATTCTTCTTTGGGCGCTCAACAGCCCCAAAAGTTTTTTGAATAAAGAAGTTCGGGGATAGAGCAACTCAGGATTTCCATATTATTTTTTGCTACGCTCTCTTGCTCTCTTTGTGAAAGATATTTAATGTGCTTCGGCATTGCCAGTAGTTAAGCACGTTACCAGTGTTGTTTAATCGTAAATAAAAGCATTGCCAAGCATAAAAAACTTTAAATTATTTCATCAGACTTCATTGAATAATTAATATAATTCATCGGTTTGGACTCATTAGTTTATTGAAAATCATAAAATAAATTATAAAGCGCAAATTAATTTTTATTGTTTAACATAAAAAAAAAATATTAATATTTTTTACTTGTTGCAAAAATAAAATTGCCACTGGCAATTTTATTTTGGTTTGCTACATAAGAAAATATGCAAGTTTTTGAGGAAATTATACATAAAGACATAAAAATGAATATTAATGAATTTAATGTTGTTGTTTATGTTAACAGTTTTTATGTTTAAAATTATTATTCGTTTATGAGTTATTAATTTTAAGTAAGGAAGCGCTGGCGCTTTGCATATTTGTTTTATTGCTATTTAAAATTGGCGAGTATGAATTATGAGATTGAAATGATCTATTTACGCACTGAGTAAATCTAAAATCTTAAAAAAATATCATTACCAACACTTATGTCGCTTCAAATGCTATGCTTCGTTTATCTTCCTGTCTGGTTATCAATTACAAAGCCATAAAAATCATTAATGCAATTGACACTAGAAGTGTGCGCTAAACAAATTAAAGAAGTAAAACATTAAAACAATATAAAAAAACAAAACGAAGAGATACATACTCTCAAAGCAGTACTCGAATGCACTTAACGCTGCTAATCAGGTTTATTTAATAAAAAAAGATACAAAAGAAAAGATGCAACATTAGATACATTGCAACAGATACAAGATACAACAACGCTGATTGTACAATTTATAGGGGTGCATTTCTCTAATGCAAACGTTTGTAGGGAACAGTAATTTCCTGATTAACACTTTGCGCATAATTTAGTAACCAAAGGCGACACTCTTCAGTTAAGCTGCTGGCGCGTGCGCATGCGCAGTAGTTTGTGTAGCGACAAATGGTAAAACTTTTAAAATTATTATTATATATTTTATTTTTTTTTTTTGCTGCTGCTGCTGATTGTCTGCTATGATCTTGATTTGCAGCTCACTTGCATATAGCTTGCGGCGCTCGAAAAAAAAAAAAACAGAACGACAGAAAGTGAATTTCTGCAACAAGTTCGCTGGCTCATCTTGAATTCTGCACATAAAATTGCATACACAGAAGTGCTTAGCAGCAGCAAAGCTTGGTTTTAAATCAAACAGATTTTCCGCATTCCTAGTTTAATTTAATGGCGCGAAAATACTTGTCGACATCGTGTTGCGACTTGATTATAAGTTGAGTAGAAATGTATCTTGTATCTTAATGAAGTTGTTAGACTAAACAAGCTTGGCGCCAAGGGTTTTCATTTTGTTTTGTGGCTCAAGTTTATTATAAAAATATTAGATTATTTCATTTATGTAATTGTAATAAACATGTGCAAAACTTCTTTGATATATTTTAAAATTTTTTTTCATTTAAATACATAAAACATTTTCCATTTTATTGCTTTAAAAAACAAATCAAAACCTTTAAGTTTTTTTTTTGTTATAATTCAAAACAAGTTTTAACTTTTTAAGCTGCTCAACTGCATTGATCTTTCTTTCTCTCATACACGTTTGCTCTCTTTCCCCTAATTACATTTTATAAACTCACCACACTTGTTAAACCGTTACATTGCTTATGCATTTCGATTTACTCCTCTTTTGTGCACTTTCGAACTTAAAATGCATTTCCCCTGTTTTGCATTCCGGTTTGTGTAATCTTCGAAGTGCTCTCTTGTCTTTTCAAAGTCTTCAATTGAGCGTAAGATCGTGAGACTTTAATTGGGAATTTTTATTTTATTTATTTAGATATTTCTTTGCACTCGAAATAAATTAAATGTATAAAAAATATTTATGTTTGTTTGATGTATTGGGCTGTAGGCTCCACCTCTTTTTGGTTTTATAAATTATTTAGTTTGATGATTAACAAAAACAGAATAATAATTTTCATAAAAGATTAGATAAGCTAAAATAAAATAGTAAACAAATTTTCTGAAATCAAAGGCGCAATTAATTTGAAATTTTTTCCCAGTTTATGTTTTAGAAAAATAATAATTCCAAGTTTGATATTTCTTACTTTAATATTTTTGAGAACTGCGAGTTCATACTACGAACGGACAGACAATGACAATCGACTGGTTCGGATAAAAGTTGTATGGAGCAATCTCTTCCAACTTTAGACTATTAATGTTGAATGAACGAATATCATGAATAAAGCTAAGGATCAGCTATACCAACGATTTGATTTCATCTGTTACGTTTAGTTCAGTTAAACGAGCAGTCTTAAGGATGTGTTACGAAAGATGGCTGATAGAACGATTCAACTCTTTTCGAAATATAAGTTCGAAAAATAAGCGAATGGAAGGGAGTTTTTTTTTCTCATGTAAGACCAATATGAAGAAATGAGTGCCTTAAGGCAAGCTAACAAGAAAAAGACTGCTGACTTTAATTTTTTGTGATGCCACAGCTTTACTATCCATTTCGTATAGTTCAAGAGTTCAACCAAACACAAAAGGATACAATTTGGTGAAAATTACAACAACAACAAAAAGAAAAATAGTTTAAAAATACTTTTGAAATTCATAAAACACCTAAATCAACTACAAATCAAATATGCCAAAAATAGAGTAAATAAAAAGAAGAAATACTTAACAGAAGAAACGAAACAAAATTTAACGATCAACACAAACAAATATTATACAACTCGACGGGAGAGCAGCAAAAAAAAAAAAAAGCAACACTTTCAAAGCCGTAAGCCAACAATTAAAATTTTGCAGCGCATAGAATCGAGTATCGAAAAAGCGTTAATAGCATAGAAGACTTTGGCTACAAATTACCCGAGGCGTTCAAATGATGTCATTTATGTGCAACTGACAATCAGAGCCAAGCCGAGCCAAGTTGAGCTGAGCCGTAGTGCTGTGAAATGAAACTAGAGTTACACAGAATGACAGCTTTAGTGTTGTTTACAGTTGCCAATTCATCTCGTGGCCACCAACTAAAGCAGTGAACAGTGAGCTGTGAGTGAACTGCTTGAAGACATTTATGACGATTGCTTCTTACTCGTTCAATGGCTGTCAGAATAATGCTCGACATACTCCTCTCTCTCTCTCCCTCTCTCTCTCCTCGGTAATACTAAACATTTCAAAATGGAACGCCACCTGCTGCTGCTGACTTTGCTTCTTGATATTTGCTACAACTCAACTCAATTCAACTAAAGGCATTCAGTCTGTCTGTCTGTCTGTCCGTCCGTCAGTGAGTGAAGTTGTACGTCAGTTAGATTCATTGCATACTCGTACATGACTGCAGTTTTTAGTCTTTATTTGCGCATCATAAAACTGTACTCATCAATCGTCTTTGGCTGCCGCCGGCGCACTACTTGTTTTCACGCAGTCACACTGCACTGCATTGCACTGTGCACACTTGTATCAGTTGCAAATATTGTAATTTGCCACGGGTTATTTTCATGGTTAATTGAAAAAGTGTTTGTGGAGTTAGAAAAAAAAGTATTTCACTGATTTACTTTATCGTTTGCTGCTGCTGTCCTAATATTACTTTTAAAAGTGCCAATTTTTATGTTAAACAAAGTTCACAGCACAGCGTTCACAGAGTTCAATGCGCCGCTGCGCTTTGTGTATGTAAATCAATAGTTGACAGGAATAACAAAACCATAGAACAAATCGATAAGTTGACCCAACAGCTACAACAACAGCAACAACAATGAGAAGAATGATGTTGTTTGTGACGAATGACGATGATGATGACGCTTGTAGCTTAAAGCATCATACGGAGTGAACAATGACATAAAGCATCGATGATGTCTTAAAAGTTGTTGACTATAATGAAATTTAAAGCCACTTCTATTCTGTTTGAGTTATATTATTCCAGAAAAGAAGAAGAAGCAAAGCCTTGTTGGAATTAAATGAAACCTATAATCCAAGCCAATAGTGGTGGCTGTGGGCAAAACCCCAAATTCACCGCACAATAGGCATATAACTGAAGCTTTGATACCACTAAAAATCATGGTAGGGAAACCTTTGTACGTGGAAGATTGTGTAGGATCAGAGACAACCAGTACAGTTAAGGAAAGAACCGTAGGGAACATACGAGTGCTTAGATCGCTCAGTGATTCTTGCTGCCAATATCCATCCAAAAAGTCTACTCAATCTAAGTGCAGGACACACACAGAGAAAGTGTTATAATTTTTCTGGATTAGCTTCTTCCTTATAACTTCTGTCGGTACTGTTAAATGGGATACCTTATCTGGCCGCTTGTTCCCCGTTGGACCAATGCCCCGGGATGGCGGCGGTTAGTCTCGCAAGGTCTTTGCGGTAAGTAAAAATGAGCAAATGAATCAGATGAAGGAGGAAACCTTTACGCCAATGTTATTTAATAGGTGGAAACGATATTTTCGTGTGTAGAGCAACAGAGATGGCATACAGCGCTACGTCGGTAATATCAGATTTGGGATTCTTTTGTTAAGTTACTATCAGAAGCTATTGGATTGGGAAAACTATTACACCGGGTAGCCAGTAAAGACTTTGCGGCTTTTCTTCTCGATTAAACGGTTCTTCTGCTGGTAAGTGATCGGGGAACGAGTTATCTCGGTAGAAATGGGATCAGTAATATAATATCTTTTGGTGTTTGAGGTTTTCCTTGGCGTTCCATTCCTTCGTGTACTGGAGCCTCTTCCTTTTAAGGTTTTCAAGGCCTCACAAAGCTGTTTTTAATGTTCATTACGAAGTCGCTATGACGCATACATAGTATCATAAGATAGTTAAAGCACTTTTTGCAACTCAAGTTGTAGGGTACAACTTCTTTAAAAATTTGCCACAACATACGCGTGCCAAATGTGCATACAAAACGAGCCAATGTAAATGGATGGAAATCATAGAACGTCATTCTTCTTCTTTTTCGATACGTTACAACACAGGAAACGATGACGACGACGATACGACGACGACGACGACAACAACAACAAACACAGCATGCGGTCAATGCGAACGAGCGGTCAACTAGTGAGATTTATAACAAAGATATCGCACCGAAAACAACTGAAACCAAACTGAAACGAGCTGAACTAAAACTGAACTTCAGTGAACCAAAGCAAAGCAAAGCAAGCCAAAGCTTAAAAGCATACAGAAACCAATTGGCCAAAGTCAAAGACGACCTCCAGTTTTGAACGCCGTGCAAACACAGCAGGCACTCAACACACAGCTTGATCCGATCCGATCCGCTCCGATTGCAAACCGTACCGTACCGACCAAGCTAAGGAACACATCACAGCAGTTTTGGACTCTATACTCAGCTATGAGCTATTAGCAAGCAAGTTCAAGCAAACTAAGCGCAATCCATTAGTAAACTGCAATTTCTTCCAAGTCGTTCTTTGCGAAAACACCTCAACTTAAACTCCTCCAACTTCGTTTTGTACCAACGAATACATCAGTGGCTTTTAATCTAGGACTCAGAACTCAGCGTCGCGTCGGCATCTAACAAATCGTTCTGTAATTTGATAGCTTAGAAGTTTATGGCTACGACTCAATGAAAAAAACTTTTTTTTTTTTTTTTTTTTTTTTTTTTTTTTTTTTTTTGCGCCGCTTTCCCTGTATCTTCCGTTTCGATTGAACTTCTTGATGCAACACTTGCTGCATGCAATCAAAATTGCGTTGCGTTTGCGCAATACTCTTACAGCTTAAAATCAGCAAGTAATTGCGCTAGCGAAAATAAAAAGAAACGAAAATAGTAAAATATACTTTATACTATTTTTATATATGCTAAAAGGTTTTGCGCTTTTTAAGATTTCTGTTAAGATAAGATTCGATTACTAGTCTGCCTGTTCAACTGCCAACCCGCCAGCCTGCCAACCAGCCAGACCGCACAGTACAACATCGGGCGTCGTTAGTTGCCGTCATCGTAGTCGGCGTTTGATCGGCGATAGCTTGATAAGTTATTTAATCCGAAATTGAAGTCTTTATAGACTCAAAGTTTGTCTGTTTGCAAAGCAATTTGGCTTTTGTACAGACTACAAAATTGTATTTAGTGGAATTTTTATTGCTTTCATTGCAATCACTTTCATTTTTATGAAATAAATAAAATTAAATAGAAGAAATTTAGAGTTTTTATCTCAATTAAAATATTTTCCTTTTTTATGATTATTTTATAGAATAATTTTTGTTTTGAGAATCATATTACCATGGAACTGTATTAGTGTTTCCATGATGAAAGTAGAAAGCTTTACTAAACGCCTTGCAACCGATCTTGGTTCTATTTGCATCACAGTCATTGTTCTGCTGTCTACAAGAGTTTCTTCTTAATAAGTGTCTCTTTCCCTAAAAAAAACTTTTTAATTTTTATGTGAAACCCCCCATAATTTTTTTTTAAAATTTTTTGAACTTTTTTTTTTTCTGGAAAAAAAAAAAAAGAGTCGGTTTAGGGTTATCTTTAATACATTATCGAAAAAGAATTAGCGAAAAAAACAGCGAACTAGTCAAATTGGATGAAACGATTTGCTTCTGTGTATTGTTTTCTCAGTAGCGGTGACGTGCGCTGCATTGCAAAAACTCTCTTTTGTATGTTTTTGAATATAGCAATGTCGTGACTTGTGTGGGAACTGTAAAACAGGAGCTCTTGTATGAATTCTGAAGATATTCACTACTTACTCCTGCTTAAGATTCTAGTTACCGCTCAATCTTCTGCTTTATAGGTGCAATTTTGATTTTATTATTTCAACAAAATACATGGAGACATGAACTTTAACATATAAAATCTAGCAATCTTACTACAAAAGGTCAATTCATATACCAAATAAAATCTTAGACTTAATTTAATTATGTTCCATTCGAAAAGAAATAAAAATCATAACTAATGGTTTTTGCAATAATAAATTTATCAATAAAATGTCGAAATCGTTTTATAAATGCACACATTACACGATAAACTTCGTGCAGCGTCATCATCAACGTGCAACAACAGAGCTTTTCTTTTTTTTTTTTCATATATCAACTAAACTATTTTGGAATGGATCAAACGGTTTAAACTAAGTGCTTAAGAGTTGTTCTGCTTGTTTAAATCTATGACTATGACTGTCTACAACAACAATAACAACAGCCACAATGAGTACATCTAACACAAATTACATACTTTTGTCTTATATTAAAATGCACTCACATCAAAACTAACAACTGAACTTCTGCCATGAGGGAGCAGCAAACAACAACAACAACAACAACAGCAACAGCAACCACCTCCTTTCATACACTCCTTCCATTCCAATCCAATCCATTCCATTCAGTTATTGCCATCGCCTCGTGCATGAGTGCCACATCAATCGCCAAGCATCAAAACATTTGACCAGCCAGAGCTCATGGAAAAACAAAAAACAAAAAAAAAAAAACACTGTTCAGCTCAGCGTTATTTTGGCCCAAACTGACATGCGCCTGTCGCAACAGAATGGTAATTTGTGTGCTATCGCGGAACACCCCAATCATTAATCAAACATGATGGCGGCGGTGAGGCCCAGTTCAGTTTGAGGTAAGTTAAAAGTGCAGCAGCAGCCACAGCAGCAGTTTTGGAATAGAGAAATGCATTGCATACTGTATGCAAAAATCTTATGCAACAGACTTATGAGTTCCTCCACTTCAGCACTCCAGCGGTTTACTTTCAGCAGTAACAGCTTTCAACTTGAAAGCAGCATCAGCAGCATCAGCAGCAGCAGCACTATGAATGACGAATTTACTACATCTGCACGCGTACATATAAGCTTCATAGAGCGACGACCATAGAGCATCGAAATCGAGCATCTCATCTCGAACTACCATGTAGTCTACCTTTAAGTTTTCTGTTCAGTCAGTCAGTCTGTCTGTCGTAAGTCGTTCAGTTAGTTACAAAGCATATATATGATGGGTGTATTAGAAAATAGTTTCTTCAGCGACAAAAGGATTCAGGATTCAAAATTTGGAAGCAGAACGGTGCCGACTTATTTTTTTTTTTTTTTTGTTGCGAATGCGAATGAACATGCTCAGAAGAACTAACGGGAAATGCGAATATGTTTCAAAGAACGCTTGTAACTACAGCTACAATGCGAATGTTGTTGCGAATATTTATTGTGCGAATGCGAATGCTTCATGTTACAAATTCGAAGTTATAAATGAAAAGCAACAAATATACCCATTATATGCACTGTGCAGATCTATTTGGACTTGCCTAATTTGACTCTTATGCCTCATATACGCTTTAAAAATTGTTGCTGCTGCTGCTTTTGTTGATGTTGTTGTTGTTATTATTCGTATTATGGCAACAGTTGCCGAACTGGGTTGCGCCTTTTATGTCCATTTTCCATGTTTCAACGCGTCACAAGACGACATGATGCAGCGTATAGCGGGACATGCGGCATACATATTGCATATTTTGCAGAATTATGATAATGGTCTGCAAAGTGATGTTTGCGCGCATGCGCACATATCATGTCCAAAACAAAAACAAAAACAAAAGCAACAAGTATTGAAAATATTATAAACCTAAATGAAATTTCGTTCGAGGCGATATCTTGTATGAAAATTACTTCATTTAGCATTGAGCGTTTCTGTTGATTTTTTTGTTGTTTATTAGAATTGTTATTCAGATTTTCAATTGCAAAGCTTTTTCTTGGGAAAAATTGATATTCTGTACATCTTCCTGGGCAGCTGTATTATTGTTTGTGTGATTTTGCATGGCTTTTAGAGGTCAAAATTTAAAATCAAAGCATATGAGTGAATATAGTGCACAGCAAACATTCAGTTGTACTCGTTGTGTACTCATTGTGCAGCCACTATAAGAAATCTTAGGAACTCCAAAAATTTTCTGAAACAGAGCTAAGTACGCTTTGCATTTTGAAATTAATCAAACAGCTGTAGGCCATAAAATACAATTTATTAATTTTTAACAACTTCTTTCAACAAGTACGATACTAAAATTTTTTTAACTACTTAATTACCACGTAGACTCGTAAATGTAATTAAAATTGACACTTGTTTTACAAAATATTTAAACATTGTTTAATGTATCTGTCCATTTGTTAGGCTCTTGTTTGTATACACAGCAGATATTTTAGTTGAAAGTTGTATGAAAAAAAAAAATCTTAATCAAGCCCCTCTTCAGCGAGTAACACTGCCGCCTCTTGAGTAACATCAAAATTGAAACTGACTTGCGACTGAACGCATCTAAACATGTCGCCTGACATAAGTCAACATGATATGCTAAGATACGACACAACACACTATAAACTAACATAAATATCTATCTGTAATTTTATTTTTCAGTTTATTTTTTTTTCTTTTCGTTTGATTTTATTTGCATTAAAAAAAAATACTTTAAAGAAAATCGCGTTATAAGCAGCGCCTTAATTAAATAAAATTTTAACACATTTAGATGTGCTGCAGAAAGATTTTTATAGAGTATTTTGGTTTCAGCAGAATGTTTGTGCAGATAGAAAATATGTTATCGAATACGCTTAGCGGAATGTTAATTTTTGAAGCTAAAAGCTTTGAAATTTTTCAAAAACATCGAAATCTATTAACTGAAATAAAAAGGATAAAGTGAGCCACTTAACATTTTGGCTGTAACTTCAAATCTAAAAGCGTTAAAAAGTTGCATTCTTCATAGAAACTTAGCTACAATATTGAGCCACATTTCCACATAACACAAAGCTTTCTATCTCATCTAGATTATGTAACATTAAAGTGGCTCACTTTACCCCAACTTATTCCAATACATTTAAATTAGGACTATAATTTTAAAAATATGAAATGCGTTCTTCACCAAACAAAAAGTAGCTACACTTCCATGGACCACAAAACCCTCTACCTCTTCTAGATCTTAATTTATTAAAGTGGTTAACTTCACTCCAGCTTTCCCCCATTCATAAGTACGTAGCGTATTATCATTTCATTGACACCAAAGCAACAGTTTCCTCTCCATTTTTCTTTTTTTTTCTTTTGGTTCTACGTAAAAACGTCAAGTCAAACTAACTTTGTTCACCTTCCTCAACTTCAACGTCGTTGTTGTCGTTGTTTTTCTTAGTCGTCGTCGTCGTACATTTCATTGCGTGTCAAGTGAACATCATGCGTAGAGTTGGAATTTTCTTCTTTTTTTTTCTTAAGTTTTTGTGTGTTACATGTTAAGATTTTGTATTTTTTTAGTTGTTGTATTTTTTCTTGTTTCTAAATCCTTGTCTAGTTTTAATATGATTTAGTAGCCGTATGCTTGGCTTGACAAGTGTCCATTTGAATACTCATTGGCTCAACAAGTGCCTGCTTAGCTAACCCTAAGAAACCCCCTCGGCACCTCACCTAACGCCACGGGTTTAACATTGATTTGTACGTAATTTAATAAAATTTACATAATATTTTGTTTTTAATGAGGCCTAAGGTGATGTTTAAACGCTCTGACTTGGCTTTGAATCCGGTAGCTTGCTTCGTTGGTTAGTTTTGATTTTAATCCGCTTCACTACTGGCGTCTATTTCTCCTTCTGTCTCTGCTACGGCTGCTGCGGTGTAATATTAGATGTCAGATCTGCTAGATTTTTTTTTTTTTTTTTATAAAAATTTTTTTTTTTTTTAGCGTATTGCGGTTGTTAATCGATCTAACTAACAGGATTTTCATTAAATGATTTTATATCATTTTTAAAAAAGGCTGCCGTTTTTCTTTTCAGTTTTTTTTTTTTTTTTTTTTTTTTGAATTTTTAAATTAAATTAAAGCAAAGCGTTCATGTTAGACGCCAAATTTTATTTGATTTATGTAGGCGTTTTGTGGCTAAAAATCGTTTAAAGTTTTACGAATTTGGAACATGAGAATAATTTGGTGCAAAAGTTGATTTTATATATGAAATGGTTCAAAGACTATGAAATCATATAAATATATTGCATCTCATAGAAGCTTAACTGATGCAGCTACTCCCTCTCACATGCTCTGTAAATTTTGTTATAAATGAGAGAGTATTTATGCAGCGCTCTCAGTTAAATTTACTGTTATGAGCTGCAAAATGATTTTAATTAATTGAAATATGCCAGAAATAAATTTATTTCAAATTGAACAAAAACGTTTCCATTTCATTGAAGCAAATATCTGTACTTCCCCCTAACTAAAAAAATATTATGATGCTACCTCCCAAGTTAAAAAAACCGGGTGGCATAATTAAGCAACACCATTGCATGAATATCTGTCACCGTTGCAATTCTTTTGCAAAAATTCCGATTGTGTTGCGTTTCATTACCAGAAGTGCAGTGAAGTGATGGGTGTGCGCCTTTGGTTATTTGACTTTTTGCTGTAAATGTTCTGCCTGCCATGCTCTTCAAATGTCACACACATCGTTGACATTTGTAACTTAATTAAATTGTACAGAATGAAATGTGACACGTGGTATTCCAGAAGCAGCATAAATGGCCACAAAACAACAAACGTATTTGGCCCAAAGTGGAAATTAACTTCACTTGAATTTATTTTGGTTTTGTTTTTATAGACGACATTTGTTTTGTCAACGCTGACATTTCTTGCTGACATTTCCTTTGGAATCACAACAAACTATGACATTCATTTAATTTATGTTTACATGTTAAACACATTTACCCGAGTGGTTTTTAATTGTAAACGATTAATTTGCCATTTTTTGAAACTATAAATGCAACGAAAATAGACTAAAATTATTAAATATTAGTGTTGGCAAAAAGAGTGGTTTTTAAGTCACAGTGTGATTAGCGACAGCGACTTGAAAATCGCAGTGACGGCAAACAGTGAATAAGTCGCAGTTTGCAAAAAAGACAATCAGCGATTATTAAACAGGTTCACTGTTCGCGAAGAGTAATACACAAAACACATGAAAACGACTTTGTTATAATTCATTAAAAAATAAATCACTGCATTTATGGTTTAACGAATCAAGTGACTGGCAAATGTACCAGCGAATTTGTACAAGTTCGGCGTTCAAGCGAATATAACCGATTCACGAAAAGTGATAAAAGCCCCAATCACTGATAAATGAATCGTTTCACTGTTCGCGAAGAACGATACACAAAATCGTCCTATGAAAAAATCACCAAAAGTTATTCTAGTCCTGAACAATAATTAAAATAAAACGTCTACTTTTAATTAAAATATTAAGTCGCATTATAAATATTTTTCTAAAATTGGCATCAGTCTAAACATGATACAAGTCATCATTTTCTCTCAACGCATCCTATTGGGTTTTGTACATTTAAATATCTTACAAATTGCTTTCAACTTAATTAAAACGATACGAATACAAATGTACTTGACTATGTGTTCTTGTTTTATTTATTGTAAAATATTATATCAACACTTTGTAGCAAATATTTTGTCAACTCTTAAAATGCTAATTAAGAAGATTTAAAGTCAGAAGCAAAAAAAAAAAAAAAAAAAAAAGGGCAGAAAAAGTGCATTACTATCAGCACACACATATTTCATGTTGTTCATATCAAGTCCAGACAGACAGACGGACAATAAGACAATAATATACAAATACATGTCTTGGAAATTGTCAAGGAGCTACTACATACATATAAGCGCCTCACCTTTTAATAAGAAGAATTATGTATGCCAATCAGAATGAGACTGATGTGAGAGAGAAGACTACGGACAAACACCTTTGCATGCGCTTTGATAAGAAATTGGCACGGCACGGTCCAGTTCGGTTCGGTTCGGTCCGATTCGATTCGATTCAATCCGTTTTGGCCAATATGTATAGCAAAAGTACCAAAGGCAAATTCAACGAGTAATAAGCGTGATTATTTATATTTATTAACTTAACATGTTTACATTTTGTAAAATGAGACTTTTAATGTGAACTTTATCTGCAGTCGTTTTAATTTGGACGCCGCTTTATTATTTTCTCCCTCCTTTTTTTCTTTCATTTTTTTTCTTTATGCAACATCCTTTCCGATAAAAGTCTAAAACCAAACACTTGGCAATCTCTAAGAGGCTGCTGCACCTCATTTTAATGATGTTTTGTGTGTGCAAAAGTTCTTAATGTATTTACATGATCATGTGTGTTTTATCATTATATGATATTTTCCTTCCTTTTTTTTTTTTTTAATTTTATTTTTAAAGATTTTCAGTTTTATTTGTTTTTTTTTGTTTGCTGCTTTTGTCTTATCTGTGTAGAGAGACCTGTTCTTCTCCTTAGTTTTTTTTGCTTTGTATTCTTGCAAAATGTTGCAGAGACTCTTATTAGGTTTGTCCCTCTTAAAAGATTACATGAACCTGTATGTTAAACTGAAATCATATTTTTTTGCCTTCAGGTTGGGTTCTTTCTTAAGTTGTAGTTTTGTATTTTTTTTTTTTTTGGTGTGTCTGTCGTGTTGTGATGGCATTCGACATGACATTGGAAGGTTCGTAGTATCGTGTGACATATCGAGTGTGAAGTGTCAATTTGAATTTATTGATAACAAGAAGAAGAAATCGTAAAGCGAAACATTGATATAAGGTATTGAAAAGAAACAAGAAAAAACTTTTACTATAAATTGAAAAAAATTTTTTTTTGCTTTAAAGATGTTTTGTGTACTTTAGAGTTTGGCGTTTTATAGCCATGTCCGTCTGTCTGCAAATACATATGTCCGTCTGTCTGCAAATACAATGCATACATATGTCCGTCTGTCCGCTAATACACATGTCTGTCTGTTCGCAAATACACATGTCCGTCTGTCCGCAATTATAAATGTTCGCTTATCCGCAAATACATACATTTGTCCGTCTGTCTGCTAATAAATATGTACATCTGTTCGCACTTACCCATGTCCGTCTGTCCGCTAATATATCTCTTCCACTCTGTATAACGATCTCGAACACTATAAGAGATGCTTAGGTTAGGTTTTAGGCCAAAAAAGTCGTTTCGAACTCTAATCTCCAAGATCTCCAAAAGGTCTTCTAAGAAGTGTTTGCCCAAGTGCTTAATTCTGCTTCTTCAATAAGTGGAACCGTTACAAATCATATGTTTGACACCATTAAATTTTAAGGTTATATTCTCAGCAGTAATGTTGGCGATATAATCACTTTCGGTGATTTTTTCACAGTGATTTAAAAAAATCACAATGTCTCACTGCGACTGAAAGTAGTGATATGCGATTTTCTTGTTCCTCAGTAAACATGTTCACTAATCGTCGATTTTGTGTATCGGTCTTCGCGAACAGTGAAACTGTTTAGTAATCGTTGATTGTTTTTATTGCGATTGTATCACTGTTTTCATCAAATCACTATTTTTGCCAACACTAATCCACAGTTCTCGTAAGACAGCTTACATCATTTAATTTTTTTTAACTCCATTCTTAAGGTTAGCTCTCATACATAGCTTTATAATTTTTTTTTTCCGAATTTTTGACTTTGTTACGTCATATATAGATACTCCAATAAATAATACCTATTCTATTGCTTAATATCTCCACTTTAAGCGTACTTAATCCAAATCTATGTGCTCAATTGCCACAATTTCGAGACGAACATCACAAAATGCAACTATTAGCAAACTAAACAAGTTGTAACTTCCAATTACACGTAAATAAATTTCAATATAAATTCAGAGCAGAGAGTTATAGAAAAAAAATTTATTAAACACTGATTTGCAAACGAGCCAAACTAATCAAGTGAATCAACTCAAAAAAACTGTAACCGAAAAAACAAGCTAAACTGAGACACACTTAGAGAACGGCGGTAGGCTGGTAGGCATATTAAACACTCCAAAAGTTAGCAAAAAGCCAATAAAAGTGTCCATTGTAAATAACAAAACCAAACTGAAACTCAGAGCGACCAGAGTGAACTAAAAATGTTTGCAAAGTTAAGTTGTGGTACGGAACTGAATATTTTTTTTTTTTTTTTAGTGCTGCAAGTGCTTAAAAAAAATTTATAGGGCGAGGAAAAAAAAAAAACGGAATAAAAAAGTCACAATTCGCAAATTGTTATTTATCACGTGATGCTCAATAAATTTGAGTAACATTGGCGTTGAATTGTTATTCAGGATTTTTTTTTTTTATTTTAATAATTTTTATTTGAAAAAAAAAAACTTATTACAAGCGCTCCTTCTCCCTACGTCTGTCTGTCTGTCTGTCCGTCCGTCTGTCTGGACGTCTTTCTATCCATTTGCAAAATCTATTACATGAACGCATTCCAACTGACATCTAATCAATTCTTGAATGTCTAAATCAATGATTAAGAATGTCGTCTATACTGAGATATGTTCATGTATAGTTCCAAATGCAACAGTTCAGTTTTATACTTGAAGGCATAAAGCATTCCTTTAATGCAGCCAAACCACACACATTGCTGCTTTGCTTGATTGAGAGGTCGTATTGGTGTTGTGCTGATTGTCTCTTATGTGGAGTATTTTACACTTGGAAAAAAATATTCATAGAAATGAAAAATATCAAAGTTAAGATGGTGTTCCTAAAATTCAAATCTTCTAAAAGAACTCAGAAATGTGGAATAGCAAAGTGGAAATGGTGATCCTGAGATGTAACGCTTCCACAAGAAAATTGAAATGAGTAATAACTAAGTCGAGATGGTGATGGCAGCTGGAGACATTGGTTGGTTTGGGGGAAGAATTTTCTCTTATTCGGTGGAGGCAGATACAGTGTGTGATCTGTACGTAGGCAACGGGTGATATTGCTATTGTTCAACAGGCTTATGACAAGAGGGTTGGTGTGCTTATCCAGTCGCGTCAGGTAGGCTTTTGGATTTCCTGATATACCCAAGGGACTCTGTGCTTACTGTGCATTTTCCTATTCATATGGAGTAATCTGCTTTGGAATTTCTAAAACAGTTTAGAGTGGCTTTGGCTGAGAGTGTCCCAGACCATATTTTATTCCACAGTAAAATAATTTTTTTTTTTTTTACAGTGTACTCATTCGCGTGTCATCGATTTAAGAAAAATAAAAGCCAAACAAAAAATTATGCAAAAAAAAAAAAAAAAAAAAAAATTCAAAAGTCCGGATATTGACAACAATTCGATACGGAGACAGGAAACATCTTGTAAAACTAGCAAAGGTACATGCTGTGAACATGTTAAAAATACAAGAATCAAACATGACAAAAAAAATGGAGAAAAAAAAAAAGAAAAGACTTCATAACAGAAAAACAAAAAGAAAAACTAGGGCCAAGTTAAGATAGCGAGCCAAAGCAATATATGCATGCATGTACGCGAGAGTGTGTGGTGTGTCTGTATTTGATGTGGACCAAGGGAACATGCGCTTTAGCTTATCGACGACAACAACAACGACGATGACGACCAAATTTCTTGCTACAGCTGCAGCCTTAGTGGCGGCGGCGGTTGCGGCTGCGGTGACAAAAACAACAACAACAACAACAGCAATGGGAATTACATTATAATAGAATTTTTTTTCCTTCGATTTTCTGAAACGCGCTTCGACACTTTGGACACGCTTTACGCCCCTAAAAAAAAAACGAAAGCAACCAGTTTGTATAGACACACAATCAAGGCGACAATGAAATGTCTATTTTCATGTACCACAACAGATATTTTTCCGCTCAACACACTTAACCCTTTTTTTATTCCATTCCTCAAAGCACAAAACAATTCTTCTTCTTCTTATTCTTAGTCTACTACTTTGCTCATGTGTCCATGTCCATGTATGTTGTTGGTTTCGATGTGTTGCAATTGTCACGCCAAGTGAAGTTACAAATTTATGAATCCACATTTTGCTTTGACTTTAACGACAGCGTTTCGAAAAAAAAAAAAAATAAAAAATAAAATCGAATAAAAATAAAATAAATTGAAAAGGCTGAGAAGCTGAGAAGGAAGGCCAAAAAGGTTTGCGCCGCCGCACACCTCGATTCATTCGCCTGCCTGCAGCCTGCCTGCCTGATTTCTTTTGCTGCTTCGTGTGTGACTTTGACTTTGGCACGCGGCGTGCGCCATTCTTCTGCTCTGCTCTACTCTCTTGCCTTCATTTATTCCATTTGAAGTTTACCAAGTCAAGTCAGGCCAATCCATTCAGGATCCTTTTAAGCAAACGCTCTAGCTAAACTCATAAATATTTTAAAAGTCAAAAGTGTTTTGTGTCGCTTGCGCTCTTGACTTCGACTTCAACTTCGACTTCGTCTCTACTTCTTCGTCATCTTTATCTGCTCCAAAAGCGCCCAAGTTCACATTTATGTTACAGCTGGTCTGTTTTGGTATTTTTTTTTCTGTTTGAGAAGTTAGTTCTGTGCTTTATAACTAAAAAATCAATTGGAATTAAAATTATTAACTGACAGTTTGGCATAAGATTTCATTTGGCGCCATTTCTTTGTAATAAATTTCGAATTAAGAGTTGTAGTACAATTTTTCTAGAATTAGCTGGGTTTCAGTTTTGGATCAGCACTGGAGATTCTGAGATCTAACGCTTCTAAAAGAAACAGCCAACTCGTGATGATGTTCTTGAGACCTAACGCTTCTAAAAGAGCCTTGATTTGAGGAAAAACTAAGTCGAGATTCTAATCCTGAGACCCCACACTTCTAAAAGATTCTCCAAAGAAGACAAGATGATTATCCTAAGTTCCAACGGTTTTTAAAGAGCCCCCAATTGAGGAATAGTTAAATCGAAATGGTGATCCTGACATACAAAGCTTTTAAAAAATCTTTTATTTAGACGAGATGATGATCCTGAGACCCACGGAGTCCTTCTAAAGGAATCTCCGAGTAAGACAAGATGATAATCCAGAGATCCAACGGTTCTTAATGAGCCTTCAAATGATAAACAGTCGTCATTTGATGTGTATAAAAAAATTAGCCGAATTCTCTAGATCCATTTTAAAAAGGTATTTAGATCGAATTTTACATTATGAAAACTACTTTAATTATGTTAGGCATTTTTCAATCAAAATATTGTAAAGAGTTAATTTTGTATACGTGTATTTCCGGAATTTAGTCAATCAAGTTGCTTGCAAAAGAAAGGAAACATTTTGCAAACCGAAAACCCATTAAAGTTACATTACCTGAAGAGAATTATAAAAAAAAAAAACGTAAGATAGAAAATAGTCAAAGACATTACCATAAAAAGGTATTTTAGCAAAACATGGACTTTCATATTGTTGGTCATAAATACATTTCCAAGTCAAGCTTATCAGTTCAGTTGAAGGCGCCATTCATGAAGACAGATAGACAGACAGACAGACGGACAACTAAAACTTGCTTTGGCAAAAGCAACTGACTATGTATAACCAAAGAAATGCAATTTAAATGAGATACATTTGCATTTGCATTTGTATCTGTATCCGTAACTGTAGCAAAAAAAGACAGATAGACTAAAAGACCATGGATCAATGACGAGAACGAGAAAGCAAAATAATTAAATTGCAAATTGTGCAAACTTCAACCTGACTACATAAACTGCAACTATATAGTTACAGACAGACAGACGGACTGTGTTAAACATTATGAGAAAGAATATTCAAAAAAAAAAAAAAAAAACTAAAGCTATACAAGTCAGTAAGAGTAATCAAAGCTGCTATGAACCAAATATGAATGATTTATTGAATTTAAATCACTTGTATTGGCATGCGACCCGCTGTGAATTTGTGACATTTTCGTAAACGAAAAATGTCAGTTAAAATTTTTTATTAGTTTTTGAAGTAGTGGATTCAAGTAAATGAGGAAAAAAAGAAAATCAAGAAGAAGAAAAAGCAGAAGATGATCACTGATCACTGATCAGTTAGCCGCTGTAGTAGTAGTCGTCGTTTAAGATGATCAACATCATTAAGAAGATCAGCTAGAGATCATGTTAGTTGTTATGAATATTTATGTATATTGATTTTAGTTTGCTGTGTACAACATTAAATTGTTTTTTGCAATTTATGTTTTATTACTTTGGAAATAGAATATTTTAAAAAATATTTTATAAGGAGTGTTTGACAAATACTCTTTTCTGTTATATAACCAGTGTTGAGAAACAAGTTACATTTATAGCTTAGCGCCGGAATTTCACACTTTTTTTTTACAATACTAGAAGAAATTTTTATAACTGTTATAAACCTTACAAACTAAACAAATCCATTAAATGCCAAATAAAATTTTGATCAAATACTCCATTTTTTTTATTGTTCTACTAAATCATATCTTAATAAGCTTAAATGTATCATTAAATCATAAGCATTGTGACATTATAAAATAAAATATTTATAATGCCAACTTTTTCTCTATAAGAAAAGACTCCAATCAAACTATAAAAACCCCAAAGGGGTGCCTAAAACCAACACCAAACTAGAGCTTGTCGTAATATAATTAAAAAAAAAAAACGTCTGTATAACTTTTACTCGTAATGAAGCGCTCTTTTCGTAGTTTTATATTTTTATGGAAATTCTATTTCGTTTTTTTAATAAACATAAACTTTGGTTACTCATGTTTGTTGTGCCGCAAAATGACAATTTTCGAAAATGTTATAGTTTTCTAATGAAGTTATTTTCCAATTAGAAGTCAAACGTTTCGTTTGAGCTTGTCTTGTCTTGTCTTGTTTTTGTTGTGTCGCTTTCTAATTAGAAAACATGCTGATCTGTCTGCTATACTACAAAATATATGTTGGCGGCTTTATGTTTTCTTTTAATTTTTTGAAAAAAAACTATCTTAATTATTTTTTTGTCGTTATTGTTTTTTTGTATTTAATTTTATGATTTTTTAACAAGTCACAACACAAGAAACGAAATCAAATAAAATGTACTTTTATTGAACTTAATAACTTTATTAATCACGTATGTCTGTCTGTCCGTCTGTCAGTTCGCTTAATATATTTTTTTTATTTTATATCCGAAAAAAATGTCTCGCCAAATGACTCATTTACAGTGTTTTAGTGCAGTTAAATTTGGAAAAACAACTAACTTTGAACCAATCTAAAATTGTAATAGGTTATAAAGATTTACAGGTACAAGACAAGACACAACTGCATTTCTTGTATTTAAAGAGAAACAACAGACGAGGGTTTTTTAAGAAAACTTAGCTGAACAACTTAAAGAAAAATATTGAAAAATCGTTTCTAAATTTTTTATTAGGAATGTCATCACTAAAAAAAGGTATTAAAGTATATTGATATGATATTTTTTGAAATGTTTTATATAAGAAATTTATAGCCTTGTATACCCAGGAAGGTATTTTCGTTGATCAGTAAAACTAATCATAACAATTATAGTACCTTTTCGGCTAAGATGGATTCTGTCGTTCTATATTCTGGAAGAATGGCTGTTGTAGAAACCGATTTTTTTTTAAAATAAGGAATGCTGTCTGATTTGGATTAGAGGTGGTAAACTATTATTAGTCGACGCTATCGATAGTTTACCACCTCTAATTTGGATATTTTAAGGAGATCCTATTTCAAAACGATTAATCGAAAAAAATCAGTTTTGAGTTTTTGAACTTCAAAAATGAAGCTTATAATCGAGTATTCAGTGAAAATCGATTTTATTGCGATTATCGGTAAATATCGAAGCAACTCTATCGATACAACCCTCGCCATAGTAAAGTCTTTACGTCTACACTTTGATCTTAGTTCGTCGTACATCGTTACAGCTTGTCTGTGCTTCATGCGTTTTTTGTTTTTATACTTTTTTTTTATCTCTCAATTTTATGACCGTCTCGTTTGTTGGCAACTTTGCGTTTAAGTCAATATTTCTCCTACAAAAAATCCACTCACATAGCCTCATAACAGTTTTTTACGGTAGTTTCGTCTATTTTTATATCGCTTTTACCGTGTTTAGTTGCATTGTTACAATCGTTAGGATGTGTATAACTCAATTTTAAAGTTTATATTTTGTTGTCTTAAAAAAAAAAAAAAAACAAAATCGAAATAGAAATAGAAATTTAGGTCAGTGCGCTGTGTAACGCCTTTCAACTAATTACTTTCACTGCTACTAGTTCTAGTTCGGAAATCTTTAATGATATAAAAAATTTTACTATTTTTGTATTCATTAAAAAAAGAAAATGACTACATATAAAGTAACAATGAGATCTTCTAAATACTTGCATTAGATTTACGATTTGATGTATAGTAGATGGTTGGTTAATTGAACAAAAAGTCGATTATATATTTCGATTATTCGTTTTGACTTTTAAAATATCGATAAATATAAATCGATGATTGATAAAAATCCAGTATTGCTATAAACATTTGAATATTTATTTTCATATCCATTGGAGCTGCGTGCGCATTAGCGATATTTAAGCGATTAACGATTAATCTAATAAAATCCAAACAAATCGATAAGAGAAGTCGAGCAATCAATGTGCCTAATTAAGTATAATAAGCAAAACTGCTCACCTTAATTTGTATAGCGCCAATAATTCGATTACTCTTATCGGTTCGATTATTTGTGTAATCATTATTCGATTGTTCAACGCTGTTGCAATTGCAGTGAAAATATAGCTTTAGATTGTATAAAAAATCTTGACCCGGATACTATCTAAAATAACTGTCAATAATATAAAAATTATATGCGGCGCATATGTGTGTTTGTGTGTGTGCATGTGTGGGTAGCTTATAATGTATTACTCAAAGTTCATTAGACATTTGACAGCGATAAATCAAAGTAAAAAAAAAAGGAAACTAACAAATTAATTAGCCGCAGGCACAAACAATCTAATAAGCCACATGCTATAACGTTAGCAATAAGACAAGTCGGTGTATCTTATTATAAGACTCAAAATATATAAAACAGCTGCATAGTATGTATTTATTTTTTTGCATTGAATATGGAATTTTCTTGTTAAATTTGCTAAAAACTAATCAAAGACAAAGTGAAAGAGTTTATGCCAGAGGGCGGTTTGAAAAATAATGATTTTAGACGCATGCCAATAATTACTTAACAAACCACCCTCGAATATAACAACAGGATTGACTTTAATCAGAAAATACTTAGATAATAACAACAATTTTGCATTTAATGACACATATGCATGCATGTCTCCCTTTGATGTTGATCTCAAAAAAGGTTTACAGTATAAATCTTAATGGAAAATTTATGGCAATAATCAATGAAAAAATTTCCAACACTTTTCAATGAGCCACACCACACCACGCAAGCGCACGACTCTTGATTGTTTATAAGTATAATTTAATGATCGATCACTGAAACAAGGTTTACTGTAAAAGTTTCCAAATTGACAATCCACTAACATCAAAAATGGTTTCGAAACTATTAAATCTACTCAAAACTAATAAATCCACCATGAATCCATAGAAGACGGTTTTAGTTTGATTGGGTTCCTTTGATATGAATCGTGTCGGCATTTTTTGTTTTTCTGCAATATTCAATTTAACAAAGTCAAACGCAAATTGTAGCGTTGGAGTTTAGAAAATTATCACTCTGGCGTATATTTGGCGTTGCTACAAAACGTTGCAGCTAGGTAAATGCAGCTAAATACAATATAGAAATTAACTTTGGGAAAAAAAGGTAAACTAAATTAAATAATAAAATATGCTAAACTGAACTAAACTAACAACGAACTCATTAAACGTGCTCGGTAATAACAATCAAATATGTAATTTATAACATTTCCTAATGAAAGGCACAGAAAACCAAACAAAATGGTGTGGAGAAAAAATATTATTGTATAAAAAAAAAAAATAATATAAAATCAAAGAATTTAAAATTTTATCTCATTTGCGGCATCTGAACTTACATTCGAAATAAAATCAAAATATAAATTTTCTCGCGTTGCATGAATATTTAATTACAAAGAAAAAGAGTGTTTCTTAAAATGAAATACACTAAATGACAAGAAAATACTTCAGCAACATCGAAACTAAAATGCGCTTCATATAAAATAACAAAAAAAAAGTAATCGATTTTTTGATTAATCCATTTTTTTCGTAACTTTTCAACGATTGCAAAACAGAAAAAATATATTTGATTTTTGCAAATATGGATTGCATATTCGCCTAATAATCGATACATGCGACACATAATCGATTCGCTGAACTGTCACATCATCAATAAAATGTATAATAATCGGTCATCGGTTTAAATAATCGATTAACATTACTGTTTAATAAGATCATCTTTTGTTATTAAAAAAGAAAAAAAAGAAAGGTTTTACTTACTGCTTTAGTTCATTTAACTCTCCAGAGCTGTAATTTTAACAGAGCCTTAAGGCCATATAAAAAGGGTCTTAACATTAAATAAGATATCTAAAAGAAGTTTTACTACTGTTTAGTTCATTTATTTCTAGCTGTAAAGTCAAATATATTCTCTAGCAATTTTCTCAATAAGACATGCACAACAAACTTTATAATAGATCGTATAAACCTTAATATTTTTTATTTCCAAAGTGTATGGTATTTAAAAAACTAACAAACTACTTGTAAAACGCTAATGACTTGCTTTGACACTTTTTCTTTGTCTTTTTGAAAAACAAAAACTAAACTAAAGTAAAAAAAAACTTCATAAATTTTCAGTCAATTATGTCAGTTTATTTGGAGCAAAGATAACGACAAAAAGTGCTGAGATTTATGTATATTACAAAAATTACTAAATGATAATGCCAATATGAGGACTACTACTACAACGACTAATAGCCATAACATAGCAGGTGACGACAGCATATGGCAATAGAAAGTCAAAATTTTGTATTTAACATTTTGTTTTAAATAAAATTAAACAAAAAGATACAAAAACAAAACAAAAACATTTATGGTAGCAAACAAAACATTTGATTAAATTAGTCTTTCGAATAAATGCAGTAGTTGGAACATTGTTTTTTTTTTTTTTTGTACATTTTGAACAATAGTCAAAATATTTTTATTTTAAGTAGTCATCATTGCGATAAGCGTGAGCTATAAACATTAACACCTTTGAATGGTATTAAAGTGGTTCGATTTGATAAAGAAAAAACTATGCAAATGGTATATAATGAATAAAATAAAAGACTTTATTTTTTGTATTGCTATTTAGCTATTTTTTTACGAATTTTTATTGTATTTTTTGCAGTGATGGGAGTTTGTCGATATCAAGAGAACAATAGAAAATGATAGCTTGAAGAGCAGTTGTTGAGAAATGGCCAATAAAAGCGAATACCGTACGCATTTTCTCACTTTTAAAGTAGCTTGTAGCAGCGCATTATCAATGAGTGCCTCAGGGCACTTTGATTATAAATTCATTTGATTAGCTCTAATGGTGTAAAAGTTTCAATAAAATATAAATTACCAAAATAATAAATAAATCGAAAAAAAGCAGGTGCTCACGAATCCTTTTTAAAATCAAAAGATATCACATTAAACTACACTTGGCAGACATATTTTTATTTGGAGTTTTTTTTTTTTTTACTAAAATTGCTGATTTTCATGTCTTGTATTCATAAATTATGCGTGTAATAAGCGTTGACCAGCAGCAGCAACAGTAATAACAGCAGCAATCGAATTCAAACTGGAGTAACTTGCTTTTTGATTTTTCGTTTTTCCTGCTACTCCGATTGCATTTAAAAAGACATTTCCAAAGTTACAAAGTGATTTATCATTTTGAATGAATATTTATTACGTCTAGCATCGCAAAAAAAAAAAGAAAAAGAAACTTCACTGATATACACTTTTATACTTGGGGGAACTTTAAGTTGGAATCTCTCCGTCGTGTAGTTGCTATGACTCTCCTGATGCATTTGTTTGTTTGTTTGTTTGTTGGCATTTTGAGAAATTGCTACCATCTACGCAAAATGTTATCAGATCAGCGACATAATTAAATAACACCAGGAGGCATTTACACATCCATTTAGTTATGTACACACCAACATACATATATCCTTTTATTGATTCACGAATGATATCTGATTGTGTACTTTTAAAATGTGATAAGTTTGGATAAAGTTTTAGAAGTTTTATATCGAAGCTTCATAAGAAACAATTAAAAGTATTATGCAGTTATCTTAGAAGGTTTAATGTTAAATAATGGCTTAAATTAACTAATTAGACAGCCAAAAGTAAGTTTAGAAGTTCATATATAACCTTACAGCCATTTGTGTAATAAGAGCCTTAAGGCATTGTAAAGTTTTGAATCGCTTGTCGACCAACATAAAGTTGTATGAACTAATTTTTGAGTAAAAATTTGTTTAGAGATGAACTTATATAACGTTAAGACGATTTATATGTTAAGTGCCTTAAGGCTCTGTTATATTTTAAAGGTTTTAGCGCTCAGATAGAGGTGTATATTAATAAAGCAGTAGGAAAAAGTATTTATGTAAAAGTATTTGATGTTAAAGCGTATTTTGCGATAAGTGCCTTAAGGCACTTCAATTAAAAAATGACATGGAAATCAATAGAAAATTACATTCCACAAATTTGGCATTGTCTGAACCATTATTAACAAAATAAAAATGCTTTTTAGCTTATGACAAAAAAATAGTTTATTCCTTTAAATTATAAAATTTTAGACTTGATTTTTGTCGTTTGTACAAAGCTTTACCATTGAAATCCCTTTTACGTCGTATTTAATATTTTCGCTTCTTAGTGTAATAAATTTTTTACACACGACTTCAAACGCTCCGCAATCGAAAAATATTTCTGCATTTAAGATAAAAATTACTAAAGAAACCATTTGCCGCCTCAAATCTCAATTGCATGCAATGTTTGCAGATGCTTATCGTGCATATATGTATATTTTTTTTCTTATAAATACTTGTATCGATATATTAATGCGATATCGAAAAAATAAGTATCAACTCTTTATAATGTTGTCCGTCTGTCTGTCTGTCTATTTGTCTCCAAACAGCATGTGCATCGCGCGTGGATCATCATCATCAGCAGCAGCAGCAGCAGCATCAGGCTACATCAATATCAATATCAGTAAAAGAACGAACACGAAATCATCAAATCAAGCAATACGACCAAACCTTCAACTGTATGAGTTATGTCTTTTCGTCCTTCGAACTACTCTAGCAGCACTTGAGATCGATCGATCGATCGATCGATCGATGGAACGATCGATTCAACTCTAGCAATGATCGATAAGAATCGAAATAAAAAAAAATAAACTAAAATAAAAAAAAAAAAAGAAACGCTTTAAAGTAAACAGAAAACTCATTAACGCAGTAATTAAGACGACAACAAGGTTTTTAAGATAACAAACAACAACATACCAAGTTGTATTGAAAGAGTAAAAGAGAGAGAGAGAGAGAGAGAGAGAGCGAGCCATTGAACTGATTTAGAATCGCCGCATGATTAAGTGCATCAAAGAAGCAACTTTGTGCAGTTGTAGCTGAACGTTCTTCTTCTTCTTCTTCGGGTTTGTATTTGGTACCTATTTAGCTTTCATACATGATCCATCAGCCTGTTCCTGTGTTTGCCAGATGTGTCAGCCGAGCTGCGTGTATCCTTCGCTTCGCTTTTGCTTCGTTTCGTTTGGGTTGTCATGCTGCCTAAGCGGCTTGCGTTGTGTCCAACTTTTAGCCTTGCCTACTGAACGATTTGGTCAACGAACGTTCGCTAACCAACGTTAATGGATATCATTTTGGCACACTCTCTCTCTCTCTTCCCCTCTTCTCCTTTTTTTTTCTTGCGATTGCAAGTGCGAGCTCAAACAGTTCAGATGCGATAATGATAAAGGGTTCGTACATCAATCGTTGACAGTTTGCTACCAGATTTTCCTTGGCTGCTGTCCACATTTACAAGGTTGTTTGCACTGTCCTGTTGCCTGCTTTCTTGTTTTGTGTCATTTGTGTCTCTTTTGGTTTTGGTTTTGTTTTTGTTGTTCTGTTCCTCTTTCAAATTTCATATCCTCCTTTTTTATAATCTTCAATCTACGCAACGTAAGTATTTCTTCGCACCATTCGATCGATGTGTGTGATAAGCTGCATGCTTTGCTTGTTCTTTGGAATTCCATTTGAGAAATTGATTTTTTATAACTATGTCATTTGTTTTTTCTTTATTTATTTTTTATTAACATTTTTTTTTTTTTTGTATCACAATGTCAGAAGCAACAGGTAATTTATTGCTTTTTATTTTATTTTTGTTCTGGAATTTTATGAAGCTTTTTATCGTTTTTTGCAGATTACAAAAAAAATTCGTTCCTGAGTACTCCGTGAGCTGAAGAACTATTTGATCGTCAGCTCTCAAAGTCTATAACAGTAAACAAATGTAGAACTAATATGCAGCTTTTTCGGGGACCCAGAACAGGAAAGATTTAATATATTGGTCGCTAAAATTTTTACAGCTTAACAGTGCTTTAAGGCTCTTGTCATAAAATACGCATTAACATCGAATATGTCCTTCTAAACCCTTTATTAATGACTTAACACATGTTTTAAATACGCTTTATCATCAAATATTACCAGAAGACAAACATTTCCAATACTGATTCATCAATGCTACTTGCTCTTGATCACTAAGCCGTCTAAAACTTAACAGTGTCTTAAGGCACTTATGATACAAATCGTTAAAACGTTAAATACGACCTTCTAAAGAAAACTGTGGCTTAGTTTTAGAAACAACCTTCTAGTTGAGATGGAAAAACAGAACTCGAAAAGAAAAGTATTGGTAATGAAAACCTTGTCATTAGTAATGAAAACTTATGGAATAAATTAGCTGTAGTATAAAAAATAAGAAAATCGACTATTTTTGTGTGTCCGTTTATCTGTAAACAATTATTTTCAAACAAAAAATATCAAAGCAAACAGCTAAGACACATAATAATAAAAAATATAAAATATCATCTAATTAACAATATCATTAAGCTAAATATAAAGTCATAACAATAAATTATAACATTTTGTCTATTTACAAATTTTATGTTGTTAGTTCAAATCAAAAATATTGAACAAACTTTTCATTTTTGACAAAAAAATTTGTTGACAAACAAAAACAATTCAAATGAATGCTTGAATACAAAAAAAAAAAGAAACAAAGAAAATCAACATAATATTGTCCATTGATTTCCTTTAGGATTAACATATCAAAGCAGGTGTCAAGCAATTTTTAAACCGGTTGAAAATTATTCAAAGAAAAAACAAGAAGAAAAACAAAAATTATAACAAAAGTTAAATTGTTGCACTTGTTTTGTCAATCTTTGTTTATTTTTCTGCGACTCGTCTATTGTGTCTCTTCGAAACCTTTCTTCTGTTTGTAATCTTTAAGGTTTGAAAGGTGTTGAAGTTATATTTTTTTTTTTTTGGTTGAACAGAAATTCTGTGCAACATTGTCACAGTTGGTAGTCTATTTTCGATAAACTTAAAATATTTTATTAAAATTTTAAAATAAATTTTAGTTTTTCAAATAAATTCCAAAAACATTCCAAGCAACTTGTGTGGTGTTCTACAAAAATAAATTAGTTTACCACCTCCGCAAAACTACACAAACAATAAAAAAGAACCATTTATATAATTTAACTATAAAGATCTCAGACCACCAACATTAAAAATCTTAGCGAAATGATTAACTATGAGAACTAAATAAAATTAATTTATATGTAAAAGATCTGCTGAACTATCTAGGAGTGTCGACTGAAATCAATTGCCCAAGACAAATAATAAATTTATTATGCAATGAACTTTTGAACTGTTGAAAACTAAGTGCAGTCCGGTCCAAATTTGTGTAGGTAAGTAAAAAACAAAAATATATAAATAAGAAGAAACTTGGGTTTATTTCAAGTCATTGCCAAAGCGAAGAAAAACTATTGTAGCAGAACAGAGAATCATTTGAACTAAAATTGATTAATTGTGGGAGCTGCGGCTTCCCACTGTGTGTGTGTGGAGTGTGTGTGGAGTGTATTTTTCTATTGTTCTATTTACTCGAGCATTTTGTAATGCATTGATGCGTGCTGAAGTAGTGAGAAATTAATGATTTGTTGATTTATTGATTGGCTCAGGTCAAGTGCATGACAACATAAATATCAATGTTCCCTTTTATTTGTCTGGGTTTCTTTCTTTTATGACGAAGGACGTTATCAACAACATTTTGTGGTATAAATACAAAAAAGAATGAGTGATGTGCGTACCTATCTACCTGATTGTTATGTTCAAGCAATTGTGGTTAATTATTTTGTACTTTATAATTGAATTTGTTTTAAAAAGAAAAGATTGAGTGTTGAAGAGTGATTGGTATATTTAATTTTTGATGTACTGATTATTAGAATAAAAATGTTATATATATCTCTAGTGTAATTTTTAGACAAACTATGTACATTGACAGGCAGACATAAACAATGCTAGCATCTTAACTACTGATCTGTGCTCAAAACTACAATAGAAAATTGTGGAAGATTCAGTTTTCTTCAATTTATGGGTTTGTTGAGCCAAATCGGTCCGGTAGATTATGAGTTATAAACTAAAATATGGAGATTTCGAGAATGGAAAAGTTTTCAAAAATTCATATTTTGAAAAAAAAAAAAACATTCATAAAATAGGAGAAGGATCATAACTAGATATCGTTCAGGAAATGCATGTAAACAAATGCAGATCCAGTTCCTAACATTGACATCAGCGATCTTCTGGGAATTTGAGACTCTAAGCTAAAAAGTTGCTTAGCCAAAAAAAACTAATAAAGCGTTCCGTTTCAAGATATTTGAGTAATACTTATAGGAAGTTACTATTAAATAAGTTTAAGTGTTTGAAGCTAAATTGTTATTTCACGTGCCAAAAAAAAAAAATCGAATAGAAAAAATAATCGCTAGGCACGTTTTTTAATTCATTTGTTCTAGAACTTAATTCAAATTGATTTAAAGAAAAATAAAAATAAAGATCAACAACAACAACAACAAAAAAAAAGGAAAAATAAAAATATTATACAAAAGACGAAAACCTTTAGTGAAGTAAACATTAAAGTAAGTAAATAAGAAAAGAAAAAAAAACCCCATTTTCAACAGAAGTCAAGAACAAAAAAGTCGTGATTGCGCAACTCATAACTCACAAACACTAAACGAGGATGACACGCCGCCAAAACTACGCCACTCTCCAAGAAGAAGAGTTGAGTTGAGTAGTGTAGTTTAGTTTGCGTTTGCGGTTGCGGTTGCGCAGGAGCAAAATTCAAAGATGCGCACTACAGAAGTCAGAAGACAGAAAGCGGCACGTTTCAATGGTAAAAAAAAAGGAAAAAAATGAAACCACAAACAACAACTCCAACCGCGACGAAGTGGAAATGATGTTATGTACTTCACACTTTTTCTTACATTGTTTAATTAAAAACGACGACGACGATGACGACGAGGATGATGATGACGACAACAACAAAGTAGACTTCTTCTTCTTCTTCTTTATTTTCAGCATTCTGCCTGCTGTTGCACGTTCGAAATGAAGTCGAAAATGATGTAAAGGAGTGCTAGAGGGCAGTTGAGTTGAATTGAGGATACAACAGTAGCAACAGACAAGTGGCACAAAAGGACGTTCGGATCAGAGGCACGTTCGCTACTACGTTGCATTTCGAGAATTAAGAATTGATTCAGCTCACGTTGCGCAGTAGCAACTTTTCAGCTTGTACACACTTGATGCCAAAAGGCTTCTTTTTTTTTTTCTTTATTTTCATTTTTTCTTCTGTTAATCAGTTACTAACCAACGAAACGACTACGAGTACGACTTCACCAAGTGATTAAATTGCTCCAGAAATTTACGAAATTATTTTCACCATTGCGTTTATAATTCGCGAATCATGTTGCATTGTTCACGATTATTATGAGTTGAAGATGTCTGTTTGTCCGTCTGTCTGTCTGTCTGTCTAGCCGAAGCGAAGAGTACAAGATGAGTTGATGTGCATGTTTACTGTCCAACAAGACTGACGAAGTCTTAACACTTTTATTGTTTTCTTCTTTTTTTTTTTTGTCAATGGTAGCCACTGTTTGGCAATGATTTTGCAGAAAAAAAATACTTTTTTTTGGTTGCATCCTTTTTAACAATGACAATTGTTAGTGCTTCTGCTGCTGTCTGATTATTTTGACTTGATAACGAGCTAAACAATAACAACAAAACACTTTTTCAATGTTTATGATTTTTTTTTTTTTGTGTTAATACCCTACGTTTATTAATTTGTATTAGAGTATTGTGTTGTTTTGCAGTTTGTTTGAAATAGAAAAAAAACTTAGAAACTTAAAGAATTGTTGAATTCACATGGAAAATTTTAACTTTAACTAATCAAA
Organism: Leucophenga varia; assembly: GCA_018903435.1. Classification (NCBI taxonomy): domain Eukaryota; kingdom Metazoa; phylum Arthropoda; class Insecta; order Diptera; family Drosophilidae; genus Leucophenga; species Leucophenga varia. The sequence goes on from JAEIFJ010001427.1 coordinate 221,251, forward strand.
GACGTATACTTTATTTGCCGCCATTAAACAAAAAAAATATATAATTAAATATTGCATCTCATAGAAGCAGTAATCGCCTAATGAATGCTGAAGTAAGGCAACGGATAAAAGAGAGAACATTTTTTAAACACTCACAGTTTTGCTATCTTTTGCTGCGTACGTTATGCTTTAATTATAACGAGAGAGGCGCCAATATCTCTCAATAAAAGAGAGAAGCAAAGTTCATAAAGATACTCTATTAGATCATATTCTCCATAAGAATTCAGGGTATCGACATGTCGAGCATTTAAAACTCAAAGCCAATTGTTCTACGTCAGCAAAATGTTTTGCCAAATCATCATCATCGTCCATGAATCCATGCTACTGCCTTGCTACTCTTCTTCTTAATAATCAATTTGAATACTTTTTGTATTGAGATGTGTTGTTGCTCATTTGTCAATGCAATTATTTATGTTTCGAAAGTGAAAACAAATTAAATGAAAAATGTTTTGCTTATTTGTAAAATGTTTAAAAGAAAATAATATCATCTTTTTTTTTTATTGAAAATCGATGTTCCGTTAAAGTGTCTAACTGAAAAGTCCTTAAATTATTATTAAATTTAAAAAGAAAAACATTTTATATTTATGGTTTTATTTGATTTCTATAAACTTTAATTTAATTATTTTTTTTTTAGTTTCAATAACATTTTACAATTCTTTTTTTACTTTTTTATCATTTAGACCTTTTTTCATAATTTTTTACAATTTTTTTTTAACAGTTTTTTTCTTAACCATTTTTTTTTTTCATTTTTTTTTTTACTTTTTCAATACTTTAACAATTTTCTTCTCTAAATATTTTAAATCAATTTTTTAGCTTTGTCGTCTTTGGTCGAAAGTGAAACCAAGAATCTTTAAGTAAGAAATCCTAGTAATAAAATCGTTGAGCATTACTCAAAATTAAACTCAAATGCATTATCCATATAACGAAATTGGGAAAAATTATTATCTTCGATTTTGATGTGCTTACTTTCACGCCAATGTTTCTGCTCGCCATCGGATAGATTATGATTAAAATTATCAAAATCATGAATGAATAAACGTGGACGCACTTTACTGTCTTCCTCACGATACAACGAAGTGTAGCGTCTTGCTTCTTTAAGTTGTTCATCCTTGATCAGGACATATTCGATTTCCGCCAAAAAACTATGGTCTAGATTACAATAATTCATGCTCAATTCCTTTAGTCCAATAAAATCGCGAATCATATGCAATAACTGTGCAGGCCTCACAACGTTCCAAAAACTGCAGCCAAATACTTCAATGTTCGAGGCGTTGAAACTGTGTCCATTCAGGAATGGTACACTATGAGTCCAATTTTCGTAGATAAGTTTGCGTAATTTTGGGAATTCCAATGCTTTCATGTGTACATCCCAAAACTGTGCCAATTGTAGTGCGCTATTATTGATGGCAATTCCAGATATATTTGCTGCTTTTTGTTTCAAAATAGTTTCGAACATCTCAATAGGTCTATCGGTAGCACGTGATTCCGTATAGAGCACTTCTAAGCAACGAAGACGTGGTAAGGCGAGTACTTGTTGCAAAATACCTTCTAATGTTGGCATATTTAGTTTTAAAACCTCCAAATTTGGTAAGTCAATACGTTCCAAAAACAGTTTCGTTTCGTTTGGACAACGTATATCCAAAACCCTCAAATTTTTCATTTTAAGCACTGCACTTTGCATTATGGCATTATTTAGTGGTACCATGAAGAACTCTGAATACAAATGAAGTTCTTCCAGATAGCGAAATCGTTCCAAATGTGCACCAGTGATGGACACATAAACTTTCAGGGATTTTAGATTTGGCAATAAAATGCTCAAGTCGCAAATATCCTCATCGCAAATGCTATCCGGATACCCTACTAGACTGCAATCCTCTACTGCGGGCATTTCCTCTATTCCCAAGATCATTCAAATGACCCAGGAAATCGTAGAGGGTATGAAACGTACCATAGCCATTTTCCAACATGCGGAAATGTTTGAAAAAACGACGCATGCTACGCATAAAGTAGATATAATTAGTTGGGTCTTTGAATAGATCCAATTCGTACGAATTTGGTCCGATGTGATTTGTTGCCTCACTACGTATCCAATGACGCTTAGCATCTTCAAAATGTTGTGGAAATGCACGTATGTAGTTCACTTGAGTTTCAATATCATCAACATGTGGGAACCAAAGATTAAATGTGTCCGAATGTACACTGGTATTCTTGGATTCTGGTATATCTGTGGAAGAAGAAAATAAAGTTTTGATTTAATAAATAATTTTAATAACAAATAAATATTTCTGAGCTAATTTCAATGGTAAAAATTTTAATACTTACACATTTTGTTTTAGAATTTGATTTGATAAATATTTGCAAAAAAAAAAAGTAAGTATGAATATATTTGGTAAGCGTTGTACTTGACTAAGTGTTTTCAACTGAATGCCCTTTCTGCAAAATGTTTGATGTTATATACAAATTTTTTCACTAAATATCGCTAATTATTTTATGACTTTATGATATCCTTTTGCATAAGCACACAGTCAGGCGGACAGACAGACAGACACGCAGAATTAAAATAATTGTAATTGTGTCGAAATTGCAACAGCCGACGATGTGCCCAAAAATTGTAAAATTTCCATATGCAATTTGGGTTTTGCTACCTGCTGGCGCTGTTGTACGAATGTCCTTTCGCAATTATGACTTCTAAATTGTTACCTGGAATTCCGTACGCCGAATATGTGTCGTATTTGTCGTAGTTTTGAGAAAGAGTTAGTAGTATATGTAAGGGACTATAAATTGTAAAACTGATTTTTTGACATCTGTCGCAACCTAAAAGAAATATTGCAATATTTGATAAAGTTTTAAATGTTTCCGATTGATTAGCAAAACTGTACTAGAAACGTCTTTAAAATTTCCATTAACAAAGCAACACCTTTACTAATGAAGCTCAAAATATTTTCAATATCAAACGTCATATGCTTTCCTATAAATATCGAATTTAGAAATACAAAATAATTTTTATAGATCTAGTCAACATAGAAATTTCATTTAAAAAAAATTCATAAATTATATTTCTAAACCGTAAACGTCTAAATATATATTTTTATTTCCTTAAATAGTAAACAAACAAAAATAAATCAAAACAAGTTATTTACGCAAAATGCAAAACCAGGATGGCATTGTTTTATTGACTGCGTTGAAGCTAGTTGCGGAGCCCTTGACCAAACGTGAATTGCTGCAGTTTGCTGCAAAACTCTTGAAAGTTCCTTACATTCAATGCTCAGAGAGGTTAGGTTTGGCATTGCAGCAGGGTGTGATCCATGGCTACATTAACTTCTCAAAAAATAAGTATTTTATTGAGGAGGTCGACTTTCAGGAAGTTTTTAGAACGTAAGTATTAACAATCAAACCTGGGGCCCCTTGGCGTACCCCATTAATTCAGGTGACAGCAATCTGAAGCATGGGACGGGTTTACTTAGCCCATCATGCTCTGGGTCATCAGACCTGAGTTGTTTTTTTCTTCACCAATAATTGATCATATTATATTTTTAGGTCCAGAGCAAGAAAGTAAATCCAATCAAACGGATTAGAACCTGACTAGAACTCCCATCACACCCAATAGGAAAAAAAACCAATAATACATAAAAATCTTCACCGTGGCTCCCAATGTAAAAAGTGTAAGTACAACTTTTAATGAAAACAAATTATAATTATTATTATTATCCAATAATTGTGTTTATTATGGAGAGTATATCATAGAAATTAAAGTTCGGATACCTTATAAAGTAGAATCGTAAATTGATGAGAGATACCCTCGCCTTTTCTCCATTCTCGTAGCACCTCATCACTAGCGAAAAACGCGTCGATGTGACTATGTGCTCCTATTCTGCTGTCTGTCCGCCAAATAACTGCATTAATTTTACCCTTTATATCGTATATGTTGTTCCCATACAAATCTCGAAGCGAAGGCACTGTGTATCCTCTTCCAAAATGGGTATTTTAATTATGATTGTACGAAGTTTCGGTTAAGAAGTGTACAGAAAAAGTGTACTCATCTTCAGCTGACCACAAACGGGGGCCAAATAAAACACCTTGTTTTCATTTCTCCTTGATTATGAGGTAAATGTTCATTTGAGAATCGCATTTAAAAAAAAAAAATTTGTTTCATTCCCAAGGAGGTTTGTGTCTAACTGGACATTGAAAAAATGGGCCTTATTTTTGTTAAATTTAGTTAAAAAAAAAAAACATTTATTATCTTTGATAATTATAAAATGGACTAACTAGGCTAACGATTATTTTACTTATTTATTTTTTTAGCCTCCACAAAATGTATCAAGATTGATATTGTCAATTTTCAGTTCAGAATGATTTGCAAGTTCCAAAATTGTTTTTTATTTTTATTCAGAGCAATCGCAGCAGCAGCTTCCATTAATTTTTTTATAATACACAGGTAAGTTGAAATAAAATTTTAAATATAAATTTTTTGATTCATTCTTTTATTTTTATTTTTGTTTATCTTTTACAAAGCAGCCAAAGCTGGATTAAGTCGCTAAAAAGCGTTAAATAAAATTTTTGTTAAATAAAAAATCTTAAAAAAATGAACTCTTTGAACAAATTCTTGGATAAAAAAAAAAAACGGATAAAAACTGAGAAAGTAGTAAAAAACTAATTCACAGGCTTGTTTTTCCATTTTCATTGATAGCTTTATTTTATTTTTTTTGTATACAATATAATTCTCACACTCTTTCAATCATAGCAGAACAATTCTATTATTACAAATAGAAGCTTTATGCTTTGAAACTTTGGAATATATTCTTCTACAAAATTTGTACAAATTTTCATTCAACGCAAATGTGTCATTTGTTGTCAAAAAATCATAAAATTCATTTTTCTCTTTAATGCATTCATTCCATGGCATGGCATGAATGCATTCATATTCTTCTTACAGTTTAAATCTAAGAGTTTTGTCATTAGTAAAAGACAAAAAGTAAAATCTTCTACGTTTTCACACGCCGTTGACTTAGTGTCTCTCTGTGGCTCGAAATTGGACTTCTGTTTCTTCAAAATTTGATGCAAATGTGCACTTGTTGTACGTTCATATTTTTTTTCTTTCGATTTTAGTTTTTTATCTGAGATCTCTTTTTTTTTTTTTTTAAAGTCAGCTCAATCTGTCGTTCATGTAAAAAGCATATTGTGCAACTCATATAAAAAAAAATTAAAAAAAAAAGATTTTTATTTCATATAACAAGACAGTTTTAATAATTTTGACATAATCACATCACTCAAATCTCCAACTGAGCGCGCGTTATACAATAAGAGTTTTAGTGTTTGATGATGACGAGTTTAAGATTTTTGTTTCTTTTTTATTTGAAATTATTCATTTTTTTGTTTATTGTCAAGTGGACACTTTTTTTCTTCCATGTTGAGCCATTGTAAAGGTGTTTATTCTTTCCTGAAGTAAAAAAAAAAAAAAAAGAAACTCCTTATTGTATTTTTTTACAAATTTTATTATCTTTACTTGGAGATCAGTTTTTGGATTTTTTTTTGGAGCACATATTTTAGAGTATGTTGTGTCGAGTTTTAAGGTTAAGAGCTGCTTGTATTTGTATATAATTTTTTTTTAATTATTTTAATTTTAATATTTTAAATTGTTTTTTTTCCCTATCAAAACACAGAGAGAAGCTGTGGCAGTGAAAAAAATCTAAGGCACAATATTTTGTTCGGGTACTGCCATCTAAGATAGACTTTTATATTTTGACCTAGTATGGTTACGTTATAAGGCTAAGGATATTTTCTGCTGATTTGATAAGCCTGAGAACGTCCTTAGTCGTGAAATGTCTAAATTGCTCCGACGTGTTTGTACAGTGGCCGAACTGCATAAATCTGGTTCTGGCCAAGGCTGGGCACTCATATAATAGATGTGAGCTATTTTCATCAACGTCCAGACAGACTCTGCTTCGTTGTTTAGGCCTATTTTTTTTAGGTGGAAAAAGTTGTTTAGCCTGCTGAAGATTAGAATATTGTGACCAATACTGAGAACAGCTTCTCTCAAGTGTTTCTTGGTGGAGAGTGTTGCTGACGAAACGATCGATACATCGATAAGATATCGATATTTTTATATTGGTATCTCGATATTTTTTGGAGCTGGTAAAGCTTTCGATATATCGGCTTGTTTTTAACGACTTCGGCTCATGAAAATCTACAATTAAATCTATCTTAAATTAGTTTGGCCGTTCTTCTTTTCCTCATGATAAAATATGATGAATTCACACAAAATTTTGTGGCAAACTGAGATGATTCTGAATTTTGTTAGTCACCAGTGTACAAAACAGCATACTTTTCTTAATTTTTTTTTTTTTTTATTTCAACAACTGCAAATGCATTACAGCTTCCGGTCTTCACAGAAAGAAACCAAATACAACAAAGAACTTTTACACGTATGCCATGTAATATGCAAACTAGACGACGCACCGATAACTGTAAAGATAAGCCAAAACGTTTAGCATTAAGTTAGTACTCAAGTCTTGAGTCTTGAGTATAAACAAAAACAGATACATTCATATGTGAAATTGTAAAGTGGTACTTTTTTATTTTTTCTCTTTAAACAAGTTTTGTGATGACAATGCTAATGCAATTTATTAACCCGCACACAGCTAGATAGAGTAGCGGACGGAAAGATAGACAGACGGACAGACAAGCGTACAAACGTAGAAACAGTATTACGGATAGAACAACAAAGGCTAAACTATCTACAAATAACAAACAAACAAGGTAAAGGAGGATGTACAAAATAGTTAAGAAAATTAATTGAAAAAGTTGCAAAAATTTATAATTTTATAAAATTAAAGGGACGATTATGTATGAAAGGGCTTAGAAGAATTTAAAATCCTACACTGGTGATAGTAAAATCTTTGAGAAAGACAGCAGAATTGGAAGACGAACAAATGGATGGAACTGACAGACAGACAGATATATATAGATAACTAGATTCACTTACTTTTCTAATCAAAAATATATTTGTACAGCTACCTGTTCTCATATGTCTAAGTCAGTGGTGAGCATTTTTTCAAATTTTAGTACCAACCGTGGTGATTCTATAATGTTTTTGTGCGCAACACTCGATTATGTCATACTAACAATTCTTGCAATTCAGACTGTACTATTTTTCGAACTTTAGATACGGAATGTTCTGGATGATTTCTCCACTAAAATCTGAAGAAAAATATCCCAACTAAAGAAGCAATAAAATATTTTGATAAATAAATTATTGGCAGCTGTGCCACTAATAAAAACGCGAGCATAAGTTTTGAATCGCAGCAATAAAAATTGCAAAATAACTCCACATATCTGTTAGTCCCTGTAATAAAATAGCGCAGGTAACATTATAAGGCCCAATAAAATAACATGTGACCTGCTGTTATGTTTTATTAATTCTTTTACCTACTTTTTTATGCAAAATAATCGCAAGAATAATGGTATAAAATGCTAACATTTCTTCAAATCAAATCAGTTTATATCGAGTTATCCTTGAGACAACACAGCTCATAGCAAAACAAAAAAATTAATTCCAACATCAAAAAAATAATTAAAAAAAAAAAAAAATAAAAAATGGCTTACTACAACTGTGCAACAGAAACAAAGGAACCAAATTATATCGATCAATTGAATAACATTTTCTTCGAGCAGATCTACAGCAAAATCACGCATGTACAGGATGAAGTGCGCATGTTATTCGCATATCCACAATTTCGGGATACAATTGTCAATATGTGGCGTCGTTCTGGCAAATATAAGATCGTTGGACCAAATACCAACTATTTACCTTCACTTTGTATTCACGAGTATGCCACTTTTATGCATTTGAATCGTCAGAATTTCACCGAGTTTCATGTTAATGAAGATGGTTCCGGTGTATTCGCCAGTTTTAATGATTATCTGGAGCATTTGTTTGATATGCAACTTCATGAATTTCCAAATATTGAGTCGGCTGTCTTCAAAGGAAAACCGGATACTATGATCGATGCCGATTTTCGTGAATTGTCATTGATAATACCGAATTTAAAGAGTTTAGAAACCAGCATGAACATTTCGGGTGCACATTTACGCAGTTTTCGTAAATTGGAAGTATTATCATTAAAATCGCATCACCATACGATGCCACTGTCAAGTAACTATATACAGGAGATCTGCTTGACTATGGCGAATTTACGTGTTTTGGATATAATCGATTATTTCGATAGTAATGTGCGTTTAAATGATATAAAATTGCTAAAACTGGAAGTATTGAAAATAAATTTGAGTACCTTGGACGATATACTCGATACGGTGTTGGATTTGCCAGCATTGAAAAAATTGGTGGTACGTTTTGATAATTCACGTCAGTTGGAAGCATCGTATGAGAACATATTGCAGGAGATTATCTTGAGACGCAGCCAAACGATTACCGGCATCTCGGTTAATGCGGATGTGTTACAACTCAGCGAACTTTGGTACGACGATATACAATTGAAGTTACCAAAATTACGTAAACTTGTTTGCGAAAATTGGCCCGCAGAAAATTTCTTCTTGGACCATCCATATGTACCGTTTGAACAATTGGAGGTTCTCGGCTTCAGCGGCTGGGATAATTTGCGTAGCTTGCGTCTCTTTCATATTATACAAAATTGTGAGCGTCTAAAGTTTCTACACTTGAATTCGTACCAAAGTAGAGTTTCGATGCTCGAAAAATTTGAATATATACGAAAACTGGCGACCAGTAAAAAATATGATGGACCATTGCAAATCTTTAGCGATACATTGTGGGCTGATATAGATGAAAAGCAAAGAGCGAAATGGTTTAACAATTCAAATATGATACAAATGACATTGAACTCGTCTGAATTTGCATTTCTTGAAGATGGTTTTGAAATTGATTTCGAATAAAAAAAGAAATTAAAAAAAAAAAAAAAATAAAAAATTGTATCTAAATCATTTGATTTTTTAAATTACTTAAAACTTAAAAAAAAATTGTGAAATAAAAAAATAAATAAATAAAATAATACAAAAAGGACTAAACATAATATTGTATTGTTTTCTTTAACAAAAAAAACTAAGAGCTTTTATTGTATGAAGAAAAATAAAATACTTTAAAAAGCATAACAAATAACAAAATTGATTAGTTTCTGCTTTGAAAGTATCGTAAAGAAATCGATACTTTCGGCTTCTAAATCGTAGGTATCGAAACAAAACCGATACTTTAAGTTTATGCTTTGTAGGTATCGATAAGAAATCGATACTTTCGGTTTCTGCTTTGAAGCCAAAACTAAAAAAGGAAATTCGATATGAGAGAAAGCTGAAAAGAGAAAGAGAGCAAACGATCACTTCATGAGCCAAAGCTGCTAGAATGCTAAATTGAAGTACTCGAAGAGATATCAATTTTCAACCTAAGATTTAGAATTAAAAAAAAAATCCTGTAAGTATTTAGAGCTAAATACCTGCTAAACTGATAATACTTTTAGTAAAACCTTTTAAATAAAAAACAAATTTAAATTTAAATAATCTTCTTAAATCCCAAAGACAGTAGCCAAGACTATAAAAAAAAAAGAAAACTAAATCAAACGAGCCGCAACAACTTATCACACTATTTATGAGTTCCAAATAAAATTCAACTGGAGCCATTTATGTATGTTTTCTTCCGTTAAACTTTAATTTAATTAGACAGAAAACTTTAAAAGAAAAATAAATTAATTAATGCAAAACATGCAAAACTTCACGGAAATTATTGTAAATCCACAAAATTATGAGATTGAACGAATTGCATACAGCACTTTTCATTTCGAGTTGTTTCAATTCAAATTCAATCTCAAAAAAAAATGTTAAAAGACTTTTTTCAAATGCATAACGAATTGTATTGAAATCTTACCGCATAAAACACTTAAAAGCGCGCTGATTAATTAATTAAATGAAGAAAAAAAAGGGGCTTCTGCTTCGTTTAAAAAAAGGTGGCAATCCAAAGCATTTAATTAGGCGTATTAGTTAAGGGATTAAGTGGCTAATTTTTCAAAAACTTGGAAAGTTTTTTTTGTTTTTGTCGTTTTGATTAATTTTAAAACTACAACGCACTAAAACAAATTTTAAAACTGGCCACAATTTTATTCAAGATATATTTTTTTATACAATTTTTCACTTTCGAAATTGGCGTTGCGATAAAAAATTGTTCAATTTAAAACATAAAATTTTGGATAAGAAATATACCAAAAAAAAAAAATATATATTTCAAAGCCTGATTGCACCAATAAATTAATAGTCCATTATTTTTAAATTTTTTTTCATCTATTTTTCTAAATGCTCTCAAAACTGTCGTCGTACATTTACCTGGCGCTGCTGGATAGCTGCTGAACTGAATTGATTACCAATTTTTTTTTCTTTCGTATTTTGTGCGTTGAAGTCGCATTTGAGCCTATTCAATCCACAAACACACAAAAAATTCAGTCTGAGACTTATTGCATATTTGCATTTTAATCTCGGGAAACATGCTGCGCAGTCAAATTAATGTTTTGGTAACTTGTTAGTTCAGTCAATAATTTAGAAGTGCATTCGAGTTATCTAAAGTTGTTGAAAATAGGAGAAAAAAAAAGAAATAAAATTTAAATTATGTAAAAATTGAAAACTTTTTAATTAGATTGAAAGCATGGGCTGCAATAGAACAATTAAAGTCAGTAGCAATGTAAGGTAGGGTAGAGTGCGCCACTGCAAGGTTTCAGAAAAATGAAGCTCAAATGTAATAGAGATTTGCTTGTTTCTCAAATTAGAATGCCGAAGATTTATATATATTAAAGTCGAAGAATAAAGCGCTTACTTTATCTCGAAACTTTAACTGATTCATTCCACCCCACATTATGCTATTATTTTGCAGTGTAATTATGAGTTAAAAATATAGTTTTAAAGTGAAAGACAAAAAAAGGCAGGTTATACCACATACCATTTTTATATTCATAAACAACATTGAACATATTTGTTGTGTCTGTCCGGCGTATGTACGTAGCAAAGTTATTTGTAGATTGGTTCAATATCTTTTGATCTGAGAAATTATTTCTAAATTAGGTAAAATACTTCTACATGATCACTTTTACTTTATTGGCCGACAGATGGCAGCCATGTCGGCTATAGATGGCAGAAATACGCAGAAAAATTTCTCAGATCAAGAGCTATCGAAACTCATTTAAGCATATAAAATATTGCTGGGGGCTGTTCCTTCTCAAATCTATGAGAAATACATTGTTACGCAGTACATTTTTGCTATACATTCCGAATTTTGTCGGAATTCTCATAAATTAACAATTGTGTCAAACACATAAAAAGAAAATGAAACAAATTTTTAACTAAATTTTACACGATTCGTGTGGTCCGTCCATACATTGAGTGTCGACAGATGTCTACAAGTTGTCGCCTTATAGTCAATTTGCATAAACTAAACAAACAAAACAAACAAAAAAAAATGTTTAAAATGTCAAGCAAATGTTTTTTGTTTTTTTTTTTCCAAAAAGATCTTATAGCGAAAAAGTTATAAAAAAAATAGTGTTACCAACATATACAATATTTCAAACTGCGTACAGGGTACAGGCAAATTGAGAAAATGAAAAACTTTTCATTTCGAATGCGTCAAACAGACAACGACAGCAACACAACAACAACGACGACGACGACGACGGCGCAACAAAAAATCATTTAGGCATTAACAAATTGTTTTGTAATTCAATACTTTGATTTTTTTTATATAAAACAATATTACAAGAAAAAAAGTGAAGTTTTTTTTTTTAAAATAAAGTTTAGGCCTACAAGATAAATGTTAACAATTTTATTACTTGACAACAACTTGAACGCTGTCGTCGTCGTTGTTGTTGTTGTTGTTTTTGGTTGAACTTGACGAATAGACAGGCCAGTAAAAAAACTAACTAACAAATAAATAAATACTATAATATAACAGAATGTATCGAGTACTGGTTCCATTCCATTCCTATTTAAGCTTTATACACCGGATGTGATGAAGTCTGAAACAACTTCTCAAAGCAACGGACAGACGGACAGACAGACACTATAATTTATCAATTTGGTTAAACTTTAAAGAATTAAAAAGTATTATTCTATGCTAGCAGCTAATGCTTTTTATTAATGTGCTTTCAATAAACTGATTTTGCATAAATAATTCATTCATTAAAAAATTACTATGTCAGCGCTACTTTTGTTGTGTCGAAAAAAAAAAAATGTATGAATGGGTTTTCGAGTTTTTGAACAGTTTTATTAAATAAAGCGCGAAACTAGCATGCAAAATGTGTATAATTACAATGTAGGGTATATTAAATTTATGAAAATGTATGTCACAGACATTAGAAGCCGTCAGAACGCTGTCAAAGAACTCACTGTTGGAAATGCTGTCAGAAAATGGTTCTGGTATTTTGCAGTTGGTCAGATGTAAAAGAAGCAGCTTTAATTGTTCATTTCTTCTATTCACTTTCAAAAAAAAGTATTAAAGCTTTAGTTCAAACTCAACTAAAATGCTTACTTTTAATTTTATTTTTTCTTCGTTGGTTCTGATTTAAATCTTTTTTTCATTTTTATTCTTCTTGCGATTTATGGCAAACTGGCTGCTTTACGTTTCGTTCATTTGGTACTCCAATCGTCGATGTCGAATTGAAGTTGTCTCGAGTTCATTGTATGCCAGACCAGATAGCGAGTGTCAACTTGGCGCGTATTCTGTCACTGACATTAAACGACACTGACTATGGTTTTGGTTTTAAACTTAAAGAATTAATAAAGTGGAAAAACTTAGACATAAGACAAAAAAGAACGAACGAACAAAAAAAAAAAAAAAACAACAAAAAATCGCACATCACGTTTTTGTGCTCAAACACGTTTTTTTCGAGTTCGAGTTCAGTTTTTATTTTTTTTTCAATTTTTTTTAGTTGGCAAATTTGTGGCGTAAAATTCAATTTTTGAATTTATTTTTTAAAATTATTGTCGAAATTTATTTTGAACTAGCGGAGACTCGGCGTGTGCTTCACGTCTTTCTTTTTTTTTTTTGCTATTGCCGCTCATTTTGTTGGCATTTTTGTACTTTTTTTCTCCAAATCGACTTCATGAATGAACCGAATGCATTGTTTTAGTGGTCTGAAATTATGTTTGCATTATTGCCTTTCAAATGAAACCAGTTTGGCACTAATTGGTTGCATGGTTCCAAAGTTCATAGCGGACATAGAAACATTTTTACTATTTTGTGTGTAAATAGATAGAACGGTTGTCCGATTATTCTCAAATCTTGCTTAAAATTTATGACATTTTTAAGGTTTTATATTTTCAAAACGGCATTTCTCGTAATTAAATTATTTCTCCCGTTTTGGTTAACATCATAATTTTTTTTTTTAAAATTTTTTTTAAAATTTATTTTTTTTTTTTAATTAATTTAAATGTTATTTCGCTTCAAGTTCGTTGTCAAAGTCTTTTTTTTTTTTTTTTGTAAATGAGTTTAACTTCAATTTTCAAAACAAAAATTTCATTTCTATTTATTGTCAAAGTTTATGTCTTTATTATCTAAAAAAGCACTACTCAAAAACTTAAAGAGCCACTGATAAGCCAAACAATAACTACTTTATTACTTTATATAAGCCACTAAAAAAATGAAAGGCAAACACATTTAATTAATTTTATTTTTCTTCAGTTTGGATACAAAATAAAAGCCGCCAAAAAAAAAAGAAGAAGTAATTCTGCAATTTAGATGCAAATCATCGCACGAAGTTGAATGTGTCATGCATAAAATCTCTACGAAAAAAAAAAAAAAAAAAAAGCCAACAAATTAAATAACAATCTAGTTAAAGCGTGGCGACAACTGCGGCGGCTACTTTTTCAACATTTTATCAATTTAATTTTTCTTTTTTTTGTTAAGGAAAACTTGCCGACACAATAAAGTAGCTGATATAATTTGTTATAGTTAAAAAGTTAAAAAAGTATTCAAATTCAGTTATTATTATTTTTTATTTTTTTTTTTTTAAAGCTGACCGACTTCGCGCCATCACATTAAAGCATGCAACAATTTTGAGGCAACTGAGTGAGGTGCGTTTTTCTTGTGGCCATCATGATGATGACTCTCTTGTCAACAAATACTTAGAAAATATATTATTTCAATTTGAGTTTATCAGTTTAAACTAAATATTTTATTTGATTTTTCTGTTGCATTCATTGGCGGCAAAAGATGAAAGGCATAAAGCGGCTTGTTGAAAAGTTAAAGCGTTTTGCTTGTTTGTCTGTTGCATCAATTAGCATTTTGATTGCTTAACTTATTCTTAAATTTTTTTTCAATAGATACTTTGCTTATTAAAAGTAAAAAGCTTCACAATTCCATGACCAACAGGATTTATAAAATAAGATTTTCTTCTTTTATTTTTTGTATATCAAACTCCCTCTCACTTTATTTAAATAAATAACATTGCATGTCTTTATAAGAAAAAAAAAAGATTATTTATGTCAAATGTCAATTTCTGTTTTGTTTTTTTTTTTTTTCTAATACAAAATCGATATGCCAATTCATTTTAAATCAATGGAAAAAAATCGAACAAATTCAATTACCGCACGCGATGTCCACTCGTTCGTAATTTTTCAATCAATTAACTTATTCGACTTCCAACTGTGCAAAATTTTAAACGTTTTGAAATAAAGAGAAAATTTTATAAAGGTATAACTGAAAACTATTATACCCTGCCAAGTTCTAAAATGATCTAGTCATATTAGTTTCGCTCAGATTAAGAACAAATGAATCTAGCGCTGGAACAATATTATATCGATATATTATCGATATTTTATCGATATCATTTTCTATTGGTTTTAAAAAACTCAGCGTGTAACTTATATGCACCTGTCGCTTAGATTTTTTTTTAGCTTTTTAATAGTTAAGAGGGCCTCAGTAAGGACTGATTGGTCCACTAAAGCTCCACTCTCTTTCAAAGTTGTTTTTCTCTGCTGGCTTTGTTCATTGTCTTTTCATTGTCCTCGTTTCTAAATTGGTTAGGGAAGTGTTTCTCCTTAACCTAAGCGATTCCTTAACATCGGTCCCCATGTTTCCATTTACGTCTTTGCAGAACCGATTTCCGATTAATAAGCAATGCGACACTTCTCAATGTACCAAGATTGCTGCTGTGGCACTGTGCTGTACTCTCAAAGCTTTTGCTGGAAAGCTTGCCTCGTAGATTGTAATGCACCCATTTTTCTTGTTTCTGTATCATTTCCGAATGCTTTTTAAACACTTAGCAAGCGTTGCTCTTTGAACCATCAAGAATTCTGCAATAGACTTTCCAACTGATATGCTTTACGTCGTTTATTTATTTGCTTCTCAAGAACAAACCAACATAACAATTAATACTCCCAAATCGTATGCACATAGGGTAGGGTATTTTAAAGATTTCAATAAAGTTATGAAAAATTAATTAAATTTTCTAAACGTTAAATGCAAGTTGACAAATTAATAGATACAATAATAAATCAATTAGTGAAACTGGAGCTTATTAATAAATTTTATTTTTTTTAAGTTTTTTTTTTATAATGGGTGCTTCAATTGAACGGATTTTTAGCTGTTACCTAAGAAAGCTCTAAAGCATTCATTATTTTATTAAAAAAAAATCTCACAGTTAATGAAAAAAAAAAGAGCCTAACAATTTGTTAAGAAACCACAAACGATTTAAAGTGAAAATATATATTTTGTGTTTATCATAAAATAAAATGCATGGCTAACCTCGCCCAAAACTCATTTGTTGCACACATAATTTTATTGACCCAACGTAAAGTAAAATACAATATATAAAAACCCTACACAACCCGCTCAACTCACTCAACAAATAAACAATTTTCACACAGCAAACACTTCCTTTTTGCCAAAGCGTATGTATCCATGAGATACTTTACTTCAACTTCAAAAAAAAAAAAAAAAAAGATGCATGCATGATGTGTTGTGTTGCGTTGCGTTGTGTACAGTACAAACTAACTAAACTTTGAAAGTAAGATCGAAAGAAAGAAAAAAAGGAAGACGATGGAAAAAAGTGCAAAATTTTATAGCTCGAAGGCACGTGTATGCAATTTTCATTCATACATTATTCATTCATAATGTCGTTCGTTTAAAGCACTTCATGGAGTTTCGTCGTGAGGAGAAATCTTTTTACAAATCTACGATCTGGCTTGATTTGCTTTTGTGGCTGCTGCTGATGATGCTGTTGCTGCTGCTGCTGCCTGGACTGATGTTATTGCTCATTCATATGTATGTGAGTTGATAGTTTTACGAGATCTTATATATTTTTTTTTTTTTTTTTTTTATAAAAAAAAAATTTTTTTTTTCTAGCATAGTTTCAAGTTTTGTAAAATAATTGGCAATTTCAAGTCAATTGCCTATTTACCCTTTTTGATTTTGGTAAGTACTTCAGCACATAATAGAGAAATCTTTTTGCAATTGCTTAGAATAAAGATAATCGTTTTGTGCAAATCATACATACGTATATCATTTTTGGTTTAAATTAATTTACATAATTATTTTTTTATTATTATTATTACAATTTGGGCTTTGGTTGCGAGTGCAGACAATAAGAATTTGAAGTTATGGGTAATATGTAGTAATGTTGGCAGAAAGTAACACTTTCGGTGATTTTATCATAGTGACTGAAAGCAGTGACTTGCGATTATCTAGGTTCCTCAGTGAACATGTTTAATTATCGGCGTTTTTGTGTATTACTCTTCGGGAACAGTGAAACTGTTTAGTAATCGCTGTTTTGTTTTTTTGCGAACTGTGATTTTATCACTGTGTGCAGTCACAGTAATCACGCTTTTTGCCAACTCTAATATGTAGAACTAGCGATGTTTTATTGAGTTTAATTTCTAAGCAAACCAATAGATAGACTTGGTAAGACTTGGCCATGCTCAAGAATTCATTTCCATATAAATGAGCTACATTTCTATTTTACTTCAGAACATCCTTTTTAAAAATTGCACTACTTCCACTCTAAATCTTTTCAACAAGAATTATACAAATCAGTTAAATCTGAAACCTATAATTTTATCACACCAACGAAATGCAACTTGTTGACAAGTATTAAGTATGCATTTCCTCAAAATGACTTTGAATGACAACATTTTAAGGTGGTAACTCAATTTATTTATTTAAATTTGCATTTTTTGACATTAAAGGAAACACTTTGCAAGCGACTATGAGCCAAATACTTTTGATAGTCAACAACAACAAAAAATATTTAATCAGATGCGTACAGTACAAAAAAAAAAAAATATTTATACAACTGCAGACAGAGTTTGACATGCAGCAAAAAGTCTGAGGATAGAGAACTAGACATGTTATGATTTATTTGACATAGTTTTCTGGTACATAAAAAAATTGGTGAAACTGTTGCTTGCCCTCACCTGTGAGTCTTTGAGTCTGCAACCAAATCAGTCATCATCATCATGGATGCTCTGGGTAGTCATTCAGTCATTCAGTCGCTCTATTAATTGAAACTGCTAATGTTTTCGCATAAACGCATTGCAAAGAATTTACTCTTACGGAACAATAATTTTATAGAATTTATTTTTTTTTTTTCATTCTGCTGCTGCTGCTGCATATCATTTTCATAAAATAAAGGAAATGGTAATAAAACTGATTTATGGTAACAATATGGGTTTGGCTTTTTATGCATGTACGAGTTTGTATTTCATTGTAAATTGTTGTCTTCAAATCGTTTTTAATGACATTTCTGGCTTTAATTCTGCAAAAGCAAAAAAGAGATCGCTCTACAATAATAATAATTTTGGGTAGGCATGTATGATTTTTATTAATTGAAAAATTATAAGCTTCCATTTAAGCGTTTACAAAATTATTTGAATTACTGTAACTGCATAAAATGCATATCTTTGTATCTTAAAATAATTAATAACTCTCGCATAATAGTCATAGTTAAATGCAAATTAATGTAAGATAACAAATAAGCTGACTAAGCTTAAACTATAATTCACAACTCGGTACTATTCACTCAAAGTCCAAGAAACATATCAGCATCATCGAGGCGTCTATTGAAACCACAAGTGTAATCAAAACTGACTCAAGCTGTGTGGTTTCTTCGATCAAATGTGGCTATATAAAATTATACTATAAATTAGCTTTGACTTCTTCTGTACAACAATAGAGCAAAACTTGCTTAATAAAGCATAATAAATTACCCAAGCAACATTATCAGAATTTAATTAGCATAAAATCAATAGAAAGTACAAATCAAAACGATTTATGTTTGACAAAAATTTATAGAGCATGTTGTCATAAATCAAAATGAAATTTAGAAGATACAATTTCAACAAATATGTCAAAATGTATCTAGATACATTTTTGTTGTCGCGCTCGGCGGCTGCGGCGGCATTTATGGAAAACAAAGCGTTGAACACACACAATGCCGCCAATTGAAATGTCAATTTTTATGACTGAAAATAGAAATTTTTTTTTTATTTTTGGTTAATAAATTGTCAGTTGGTGGCTACAATGCATGGCAACTTGTTGGTCAACAGTTGAGATACTAATTGGACCACACTTGATGAGATACTTTGTAAACGATTTGAGTTACAAAAAAATTAAATATAAATGAGATAAATTTACTAAAATAAATAAAAATCTTAGTTAAGAGATAAGCAGAAGCATAGTAACTTTTAGCTAAGCTACAACTTCAGATACATTTGTATCTGAAGTTGCAGCAGTTTTTTTTAGCTTAAAATACACAATGCATGCTTAAGGATTAAGCCAAGCAGTTGTTTTTTTTTAAGTTAACTTTAAACAAAAAAAAACAGCCAACACAAATCCAAATAGAACAGACCAGACCAGATTGTTTGACGAGACAAGGCTGCCAACTTAAGTTGACACGCGTTTCCGTTTTAATCGCATCTAATGAATTAATGAATATGCTTAAACTGTTTACCCCAAAAGAAGTCAAAAGCTGCTATTTAAAGAACTCATTAAATTCAGCTAAAATAAAAATGAAAATAATTTAAGTCATTCATTAATGTTGCGTCTTCGCGTTGAAAACCAAGAATACAGCCAAGAGTTACTCGAAGTATTTCAATATTGTAAATGCATTTGTTGTTTCATGTTGAATTCATTAGCATCTTTGTAAATAGTCTATTTCGTCTTCTTGTCATACAGACAAGTCACAAGTAGTGTGTGTGTTTGTGTGTATGTATTGTGCTGTACTCTATAGAACGCAGCCTTTGACGTATCCTTTGCTTGCATCTATTTTTAGCTGCTGCTGCTTCTATTCATGCAAATATTTTACAAAACTGAATTTTCACAAATGTTATTAGTATCTGCAATATTTAAACTTTTTTTATAACCTTTTGTAAATGGGTTTTATTTTGTTTGCATTTTGTATAAATAAAATATAATTTTGTGTGAGCTTACCATGGCGCAAGTAAGTAAATCGTTTTTAATTGGATATGTTATATATATATTTTTTTAGGGTTTTGAGATACTATTTTGTGTAGTTACTATTTTTAAATGAGTTAAATTTTTCTTGTGTGGATTAAGCATTGCTTTTGAAGTTACAAAAATTAAATCTATAAATAGCAATGCATCTTTTGGCTGTTAATTTGATTTACAAGACAGCTTATATCTTGGCTTGCAACTATTAAAGATAGAAAATAAGAAAGTTCTTGATGTAAAAAACGATTTGTTCTTGACACAAATAACGTTTGTAATTAATACGAAAAACCATTGTTTTTTAATACGAAGAACCACTTTTCTTGATAGAAGAACCATTGTTCTTGATAAAAGTAACGTCTTATTCTTACGAAGAACTATTGTTCTTGATATGACGAACCAGTATTGTTGATACGAAGAACTATTATTCTTGATACGACGAGACATTGTTCTTGATATAAACAACCAGTGTTGTTGATAAAAAGAACGATCATTTTTAGTTAAAACATTAAATGATCCTGATACAAAAAAAAAAACGAAGATTCATTTTTTTGTACGAAGGATTATTGCTTTTGATACAAATAAAACGATTATTCAAAATACAGTGTTTTGGCCGGCACTCTTTATGGTGTAAAAGGATCTGATTTGTTTTTCAGTAGAGATGGTGGGAGCAACATCGTTTCATCATATGTGGCTATCAAAGTCAACTCTTCTTTATCAAAAGATTGTTTTCTAGGAGCTAACTTATTATCCAAGCAACCAAAGCTTTCGAATCGTTCAAAATAACTCCATTGAAATAATTTCTTATATACATATACCAAAACACACTCTAAGCTGCTAAATATGGTCTAATGATATACGACATGTCAGATTTATTGTTTTGAATCAACAATTACAGTTAATGCCAATTTTAATGTAGGTGTTCTAAACGTAATTAATTTGTATTTGTATACGAAGTCGCAACGTGCCCCTATATTTCGCATAGAAAACAAATTGAATTGAATTCAATGAGAAACTGTGAATGGAATAAATGCAAATAATTATTTATAGATATTTTTATTATTAATGAGATACACTTAAAGAATGTTTTGAATTAAAATTTTTTATTAAAAAATAAAAAAAAACGTTGTAAAGTTGTTTTTGTTTTTATTCAAATGCGTAATTTTGTGCAGTGTGTGACTCAAACTAAAGCTACAAGTTTCCTTATTTGTATTTTTATTATTTTTTTCTTTTTAGTTAGCATAAATTTCAATGAGCCACAGCTTGTGGGTGTCTCACAGCTGGCTGATTTACAGACAGACTGGATTTCTTATAAGAAAAAAAGAGACTCATTCATCGATTTGAAATACTAAAATATATAAATCGTTTATATATATTCATTCACAAAAAAAAAAATAGATTTAAGCTTCTAATATGCACAGAAACTTGCTCATGATCATCTTGTTTGATGATGATGATTATTTTGTTCAGGAGACTACTCCTACACTTAAAAATATTAACAAAAAAATAAATAAAAAATAAAAATAATGGTTTAAAAAATAAAATGTAGCACAATAGCAACTTAAATAAAGTTAAAGTGAACTATAAAAGTATTTGCATAGATGAAAAAAAATCTTATTGGGCTTATTGGATGGGTAACGTTGGTTTTGATAAGAATGGCAGAAGGCGGCATGGTGGAATATTTCTGACATTTCATATTATACAAATCGCATGTCCTGTACTTTTTGCAGTTACTATAAATTAAAGTACAGCTGTCAACAACAACAACAACAAACAAATCTTTTGCAATTCAATTTGCAGTTAATCTCAGCTACTCCGAAGATGAAGTCGAAATGAACAAAAGAAAAAAAATGACAACGCCAAAGCCAAAGTCGCTGCAAATGTCGCGCGTAAATTTATCAATGAAGCCACCCACGCAACATTTCGCTGTCAGAGCGAGCAAGTCTTGTACTAATAAGTGCGAGCGAGTGAGTTGTATCTAAACACCAAAAGCTTTACTACCGCCCCCGCCTTACTGTTGCTGTTACAGTTTTCATTTTTCTGCGGAGGTGTTAGCCAGGGTCTTCCATTGCACTGGTACAAGTGGGCGCTATGTAAATTTCTTTCTTTCCAAAAAAAAAAAAAATTAAAAAATAAAAAATTAAGGAGCTTTTCTTCAAAGGCACATTTGGAAGTTTGCACATGGAAGAGCTTTTTTCTTCATTCTAGGGAACAAATTTATTGAAGCTTTGAACTTTTAGTGTTAGAAAAATATATGGAGAAAAGCTATGAGGGCGTGAAAGAGCTAAATTATAATTTTTTATTTATCCAAAAGTTCTCAAGCGATATCAAAAATTTGAATTTCTATTATTAACGGGTTTAATTTTTTTGTTGTGATAATAAAGTTTCTTATACCGAAAGAGTAATTTTTGCCTTTGTCTTGACTTGCAGGCTATGCAGGACACTTCATCATAGAACAGAACTTTAACGGGGCAGCATAATAATTTTTATTCGTACTCCTTTACATTGCTGTTTTCCAAATCCATGTTTCATCGAAGATTTCTTTCTATACCATATTTTTTCCAAGTTTTAAGTGAGATAAAAAAAGAGCCTCTGAGATGAAGATGTCTCCATACCGAAAGATCAAAAGTATAGTATTTATATACTATATTGAGTCTTCTTCTGCCTGTTGCATATATTTACATAAACTTATTATACTCTTACCTTTAGAGTACAGGCTATACAAAACCCAGGATGTGCTCGGGATAAAATATATTACATTGGTATGGTATTGTTATATCAAGATGGTTCTGCGTACATCTCTATTTCAACCTAACTATTTAACCAACTCAATTAAACCTAACCTAAAAGCTATACTTGAGTTATCCTACGCAAATATTCATAAAATGCAACCAGTAAAATAAAAATTACATAAACCTGATCTTATATTCCAAAACTTATCTATTCAAGCACAACGAAATCTCTGGGGGGTTGAAAATACGCCTCTGAAAAGAATAAATGCAACGAAGGCGCTTGTTGCACTGCGCATGGGCAGCAAAAGTTTTAGACCCAAGTTAGAAGAAAACGTAGAAAACTAACGATGACTAAAGAATTATCTTAGATATCGGTAGCAAGACAGAAAAAGAGTGAAATAGCAATAAAAAAAGAAAAGCATTTGAAAATTGCGGGGGTTATTATAAATATATAGTATATAATCCATATATATATAAAATAGATAATATGTAAAGCAGCATGGCGGCTGCCAACAATTCTGATTGCCAAGTGTGAAAGAGATCGCACGGCATACATTTGCCTACACACAGAAAATGTGACAAGATCTAAAGTAAAAAAAAAAAAAAATAAAGTCCCCAAGTAAAAAAGAGATAGAAAAGCACGAAAAATATATGAAAAAAAAAAAATCTAAGTAAGGCGATGGATCTGCCCACGATGCAAGCCAAGCAACCAACGCCAACTGCTGCGATCTGATCCGACCATTCCGGCAAAACGCAAACGCAAACGATGACGATGACTATGAATGAATTTCTGTTGCGGCTTACTCTGAGTAACGCGTGAACATTTGCAACGGTTAGCCGAACAATTCGAGAGATCTGCTAAACTGCAAAAAATAAAACAAAAATAATAAAAAAGATACACGTCGTATCTTTTGGCGACCGGCTAGGAAAAAAAATCTATGCAAAAAATTTCGCGCATAAAGTCAAAATAACCAAGTGTCACGTTAAGTTCAAGATCAAAGTGTAAAGTTCTTGATTTTATTTACAATCAGAATTAATATACAAATCGTATAATCGATCGATAACAAAAAAGAAGCAGTCTAAATAGAAAAAAAATAATATTAAAAGCAAAAGATTGCATGTGAATTCTTAAAAAAAAAAATAAAAATAATAAAAAATGGAATAGAAGCGAAGCGAAGTGTGCTTAAAATCGCTCGCAAATTGCGTGTTTCAAATCAAAAATTTTTAATCTTTAAAATAAGAAAATAAGAAGAAGTAAAATATCATCAAACTATCGCAAACGCGACGGCTTTTCTTAATTCGCATTGCGCATGCGCAAACTTCGAAGCAATTTCGCGTTGTGCTGCGTTCAATGATCGTAATCTGTGAAGTGTAGAGTGTTTTGCTAAAGCGTTTCATATACCCACAAAAAAAGAAAAAAAAAGAATCACATATCGCTCAGTAGCATCTTGACTATGTTTTTTTCTTTGTTGACAAAGGCGTGCGCCAATTGTATATCCAACCTTATTGACGCGTAATTGCAGTAGCCAAAAGGAACAACTCAAGTCGCGCAACAACAGATTAAACTAGACTTGACTTGGCTTATGCTAGAAGACTGCTTATCTGTCATTAAGCATCTTTAATGCTGCAGCCTTTGGACTTATAGCAAGATTCTGCAAAAAAAAGAAAGATCTCTGCTCCTGGATTGCCTTTGGATAATTAATTACGCGCGTTCAAAGTTGCTAAGTTTTTTTTTCCTTTTTTTTTTTTCTGCGCAAACTCGTTGAAAAGTTCTTAGTGGCAAATAATAATCTTGATTTTCACCTCTCTCGTTTTTTTTTTGTTTTATTAACTTTGTTGCGTTATCTTTTCACTATTTTCTATGAAGTGAAATATATCTTCCGCTGATTATGGATAACTTTTTTGGATTACGGCGATATTTTTTTTTGTTAATGTGAAGTGGTAAGTTTTTTTAATTTTCTATTATTTATTATTTAGTTTTTGATATAAAAACTGAAAAATTTATACTTCTAAAGTTTTACAAGATCAAGACTCAATATTAAGACAAGGCGGACAGATGGACATAGATTTTTTGTGGCTTCCTTTTTAAATTTGGAAATCAAAAACAGAAAATATTAAACTTTGTGTCTGGGCTCGAGAATCTCCCGTCTCTAATTCGCCATACGGCCTTTTATTTCGAAAACAAAGTACCTTACCAGACTTGATATATCAATACCGAAAATCATTGATATATTTGGAGAAATTTCCACCCTACGAGTATTTGCGTCGCTCTGTTTTGTCGACCCTTTTACTTATATTTATAGATGTATTTTTTATAGATGCATTTTTTAAATTGTTCTTATTAACTGCAAATTTTGTATACTTTTAAGAACGACAAATTATATTGGTGAAAGAACTTTATACAATATCAGGTGCAGGCTTGAATATATGAAAGTAAGGTATAATTATATATAAGGAGTCTATCTTCGCGGTCCTGACCAGTTTTTGCTGTTAGCAACGAAGTATTAGTTTGTTTCCGCTCCAACTGCCTTTAGATCATCTCAAATACATCATTCTGGGTTGTTCTACCTTGTAAATTTAGGTCCAGGTTCCAAGCTTAAAAGCAGTGACCATACATTTGTGTATGGTTTGCTTTGAGATGCTATATTCGCCAGAACTTTTTCAATAGTAGATGAAACGCGGCTTTGAAAATATTCTCGAAATATGTCTGAAACTTTCCACAAAGGCAATCTGCAGTTTCTTTATTGAAACAGGAATAAACCCAAATGGCAAAACGAGTATCCCGTTTCGAATCGAGATTCTTTCTTTCCTTTTTTTCAAGTTTACGGAGGAAAATCCTCTTTGCGGCATACTCTATATCAGATTTAAGTGCACTGTATCAAAGTTTAGATACACTTTTGAAAAATAAGCTGATATTTGAAATTGACTAAAATCGTAGTATTAATGCACTTTACTGTTGACTAATCAAAATACTCAGAATTTTAGCAATGTTTATTTGAAATTATACTCCGAAATTGGTGCTTATTAAAATCTTCAAAGTGTTTGGTTTAATTGATTTACTATAATTTCCCATTAAAACATTTTTCACCTATGACGTCATCAAATTAAGCTTTTTACACAAACAGCTCAAAAAAGCTTTTTCACTCATTCATGATTTACGTAAGTAAATTCATTCATAAAAATATAATTTGGCTTTTAGCGCCATTTTGTGTATCATGTATCCATATTCCATATTCCTTGTATCCCTTATGACGACATTAAGTCTACATAGTATGTACATAGTATGTATGGCTTCAAGCAACAGTTACTTTGGAGATTGACTCCGTTCTTCTTCTTTTCGTTGTTGTTGCTTTTGTTGATGTTTTTTGTAGCATAGCAGCACATCCTACACGTGCCAAGTACACATTATACGCCGAAGTAAAAAGGGCAAAATACTATGAAGTCCTTTGAAGTATTGTAGGCGTTTAATCGCATCTATTAGCATCCTTGCTACTACGTACTGCAAATCATTTCTATAAAATACGAATATAAATTGCTCTTTTTGTATGCTCGGAGCAGAGCAGCACAAATCGAGTGAAGTAAATTTAAATGTCAATGAAATCTGTTTTTTTTTTTTTTTATTAGGATGCAAAGCAACAAGTGCTTTAGTCAATATTCCAAATATTTTCTATTTGGAATATTTATTTTATTTTTATTATTATTATTATTCGTGACATTTTGTTTTTGTTGCGCACCTGCTGCGTTTGGCTTTGTTTTTATAACTTTTATATAAATTATTTGAATGATTTTATTGTTTTGGTTAACTTTGACCTTTTTTCGCAATGAATTGAAATGCCAAATCACAGTTTTTTACACAAAACATTCTGTATGTCATATCGCAATGTAAAAGTACGCACATTAATTGCTACCGTTTTCCCCGAATATAGAGTGAAGTTTATTTTTTTTTTTAAATGTCGAAGTTGAACTTTCAAAGTGGGTATGCTTTTGGCAATATTTACTTTGGTAGTAAAAAAAACCATTTTACAAGTGGGTTGTCATAGCAAAAAAAAAAAAAAAAAAAATGTCAAAGGGCTGTCATGTTTCTATTAAAGCAAAGAACTATAAAATGTCGAGCTTTACTTAAAATGTTGATTTTAAATTTAAATTGGAGAGCAAGCTTTCCTTTAGTTAGTCTAATTTAGATCAATCTTTTTGTTATATTTCCGACAGTAACAATAAATATAATGATTCCTTGAGTCTAAGGAAAGCTAAGCAAAATAGTCGACTGTGAATGGTAGATTTCTTTGGGGGTACTCCTTAAAATGGGGCTAAAGAAAAACAGTTTGAAAGTGCACACTTGATGGCTTAGGAGAGTCTAAATTTCATACCTATCTCTAAGAATATTCGAGACAATCATTTTCATACGGCACACAGCATCACAGACGGGCGGACGGAACTATAGATGGACAAAGCTAGTTCGACTCCCCTTCTAAAATGCTGATCAAGAATATGTATACTTTATAGGGTAAAAAAAGTCAAGAAAAATACTCATATGTTAATTACGGTACTGTTTGAATATACGGTTATCTCGAGAGTATACTAACGGGTGATTTTTTTAGGTTGGATTTTCATGCATTAGTATTTGACAAATCACGCGGGATTCAGACAAGGTGTCAAAGAGAAAGATGCTCAGTATACTTTGACATTTCATCATGAATAGGCTTACTAACGAGCAACGCTTGCAAATCATTGAATTTTATTCCCCAATTTAAATTTTAGATCCCTTTTTCATAAATTTTTCAGGTTGAGGCTCATTACAGGGTTGGATGGCTACGTAAATAAGCAAAATTGACGCATTTGGGGTGAAGAGCAAGCATAGCCGTTCAGCACTCTTTCTAGTTTGTTGTTTGTACGCTGTGGCATCATTGGACCGTTTTATTTTTAAAGATGTTGTTGGACGCCGTTGGGGGGGGCTCGTTATCGTTCGATGCGAACAAACTTTTGTTGCCAAAAATGGATGATCTACTTGGTTTACATGTGGTTTCAACAAGATGGCGCTACATGCCACACAGCGATTCTATGGCCATTTTGATGGAAAACTTCGAGAACAATTCTCTCAAGAAATGCACCGGTAAATTGGCCACTAAGATTGTTTGACGCCTTTAGGCTATTTTTTTAGACGGCTACATTCTTCACAGAAATAAGCCAGCAACTATCCAGCTTTGAAGACAACATTTCGAAGAAATTCGGGCTTTCCGGCGAATGTTCGAAAAGGTTGCCCAAATGGACTTTCGAATGGACCACCAAAGACGCGCGCGGTCAACATTTAAATGAAATTATCTTCAAAAAGTAAATGTCATGGACCAATCTAACGTTTCAAATAAAGAACCGATGAGATTTTGCAAATTTTATGCGTTTTTTTTTTAAAAAAGTTCTCAAGCTCTTAAAAGGTCACCCTGTAGATAGGGCCGCCATACTTGAAACTCTCACTTACAAACGGGTTTGTACAGTTCCATTTTGAGCTGTACCCCATACAAGCCTACCCCAAAAATTTTAGTTTTTCATAAATATCTCATTGGGTACAGTGGTTTCTTGAAGTCGAGCATACTTCAGCACTTTTACTAGTTTGTTGTTGTCTTCAGACGAAAGATTTCTTCTCGTTAGGCGATTTGAAAAAACTACTACAACATCAATGCAGATTTTCCAAAGCAATTTTTAAAGAAACTCATAGTAAAAAAACCTAATAATATAAAAAAGTCTCAAAGTCAAGGATATATATTTCTGAATGAAACATCATTCATTGAAAAATAATAGGTACAAATTCTATTATGTATATTCTACAAATCTTATCAATGAGTAAAGTGAAAACAAATAAATATAATTTTACATTCAATACGTTTTGTCAGAAGAATACAAAACTGACAAAAAGTTTTTTCTATAGAAATAAAAATATAATTTATACATTAACAATTTGCCAGTTTTCTCCCACACACACACATACACACGCATGTACACAGATACATACGCACACATAGATAACCTGAGGCAAAATTTAGTTAGTTAAGGTGCGAGTAAATGACTATTGAGCAATGACACCCACACTAGAGTAGCAGCAATCTTATTGAAGAATAGAATACTACTATAAATTGCTCTTATTGCTCTTTTGGCTAATATAAAAATAAAACAAAAACAAAATGCTTAGGAAAATGATCATTAACAGAACTTCATCATCATTTATGTACAGTACAGAGAAAAGCCGGCTGAATATGTGTGTATGAGTCTACTTTGCTGTTCTATTCTGTTATTTGCTCTGCAAAATAACACCCACACAAACAAAAATAGCAGCAGCAAAATATCATAAACATCATAAACATCATAATCATCATCGTATTTATCACGCAGAGTAAAATTGGAAAAGAAAAGGGTGACTCACAAAAAATGGCATATTATTTGAATGAAAAGCTTTAAAAAGCTTTTAAACTTTAAGAGACTTTAGATGCTCCACAGCAAAAGGTTTAAAGCTTTGACGCTATTGTTAGGCTCTCATAACAAAAAAAATATTGAGAAACAAACATTTAGGTTTCTAGTGAGGCTTCCGTAAAAATCAAAGAATTTTATATGGGTAGTTTAGAAATTTTAATAGGAAAATTAAAGTCAAGCTTCATAATAAAATGGCTTTGGAGTGGGAAGAGAGGGTTCATGTTCATAAGGTTAAAAGTTAAAATTTTGGTTTAAAGTTTAAATTATGTGCAGAAGTTAGGGTTAAGGAAGTTATTACGGTTAGAATGATATATGGGTATGTTCTAGTTTAACAGATGAGAACATGTCTAAGGGTAACAGTTAATTGCTATATGAATAGGGTTCTGAAGTATGACTTCAGGTTAAGGTTAGAAATGGGGTTCTTAGTTAAGGTTATGGGTTTATATTAGAGTTTGTAATGGAGATTAATTTTGTAGTGAGGGTTATAGTTTAAAAGTAAGCTTAAGAAATTAATGGCTTTCGGCTTAATTTCTGGTTAGGTTTTGTAGTTAGGCATAAGTTTAGATCTTAAATCCATACTGTTACCATTATTTGAACACCCTATATTTATCACAACGTCAACAATATTGTTGTTCTTGTTTTCACTATTGTCATTGATAATGACGTTAATAATAACGATGATGATGACGATGATGATGAAAATTTTGTTTCATTACTTTTCCCGCACACATACACACACGCATAAAGTTTTGTCTCTAACGCCTCCAACGTCGCCATTTCCATCGAGAAAAGGAAAAATCTCGCGCGCACAAAATACATTCAACAAAACAACAAAAAAATAAAATCGTTTTTCCATTTTCATTTTTCACCGGTCTCACTAGTAGCGGCTTGACGGCTCAACAGCTCGTCTCGACAGCGAAGGCATTAAAATAAAATATATATTAAAAATTCAAATTACTTTCACCAAATAAAATAAATAAATAAAATAAACTAATTAATAAAAAAATTAAATAAAAAAATAAAAAAAGTAAAAAAATACACAATATTATTTTTTGTAAAAAGAATAATCTACAACAGGTGTCCGTCATGCTAAAAATAAAAGAAATAATTAAACGATTAATTTAAAATAAATTTTTAAATTTATAAAATAAATAAATAAGTAAAAAAATTTAAATAGATTTGTATTTTTTGACAATGAAATTTCAAGTTTTTTTTAATATTTTTTTTTTTGATTCTATAAATCGAAAGTAAAAGTGTTTTTCTTTATTTCATTTTTTATTCAAAAATAAATTTCCGTCGGTTTGTGCGTTGTTTTTTTTTTTTTTTTGTGTTGACAATCTTTAATGCCGTCGGTTGTAAATCTTTTCTGTCGAAGCAACGAAATTTTAGATAAAAATAATTAAATAATTTTATATATTAAAAAATATACATATTTTAATTGATATATTTGTCGTATTTTATATATATATAAAACATTTATATTTATAAATAAAAAATAAAAAAATATTTTAAATGTGTCTTCTCTGTGTAAAAGTGTCTTTGTGTGTTTTTTATTCCTAATCAAATTTTAAAATTTTGATAAATGTATTTTTGGCATTAAATTAAGTCTTTAAATATCTTAATAGAAATATAGAAAAATTTTAAAGAAAAATATAAATTAAGTGTAGAAGAATAAAAGGTAATAAAGTTGAAAAAAATTTTAAATTTATTAAATTTATATATATAATTTTTTTGGTACTCGATAGAGAAAATATTAGTGTCCAAATAAGCATAAAATGTTCGAAACATTAATATTATCGATAATTTTCGAGTAACGAAATGTATCGATATATTTAAAAAAAATGAAAACCATTGAAATTTAAATATTCTAGACTTGTATTCAACAAATTGTGTTCCAAATTTTTGAAAATATTATTTTCTATCTTATTTCAGATCAAATCAACGTTTATCAACAGAAATATTTTATGGAATTGAAAAATTTAACAATCAAAACCACCGAAATTGAAAGGCTGATTTTGTCTAGAAACAAAAATAAATACATTATTTTAAATAAAAAATACAATTTTACTAAAATTATTAAATACAGAAGTGAAAATCAAACAAATCAAATAAAAGTAAATTTAAAAAATAAATATATAAACAAATATTTAAAAAAATATATAAAAAAAAATTATAAAATTAAATATTTAAATTAAAACAAATAATTTTTTTCGAAAACATATTCCAATTGTGAAAATCTTTTTTTTTTTCGTTAAAAATCAAATGGAGTGCAAATTAAGAAAGTGTTTTAATTATTATTTTGATTATTCTTTTATTTGTTTAATTAAATTTGTATATTTAAATTTTGTTATTTCAATATTTTTATTATTTTGTTTTGTTTTGGAATTGAGTAACGCGTGTGAAAATGTTGTTAGCAATGCGTCGCGAAAGTGAACATCATAATCATAATCATCCGGTAACAGCCACAGCAGGTTCAACAGGAAGTTTAACAACAACAACAACAATATCGAGTGACAGTGACACGCCTACAACGCTTATAACGCCCACTTTAAATATTAACAGTAACGGTACACAATTGCATACGGATTCGTTAAATACGCCAACAACGCCACTGCACGCCAGTTTGACACGCAACGCAAATCCTTTACAATTTCCAAATGCTACGCCACTGGTAGCGCCAACTGCCACGCCTATTAGTGCCGGTACACAATTTGGTTTTTATAGCGCTAATAATAGTAATTATTTGCATCATCATCATCATCACCATCAATTGCATCATCATTATGCAACGCCAGCAACACAAGCGGCTACAAATGGTATCGCAAGCGTTTCATCAGGATTTTTAGGAACTAAAGAGACAACAACAACTACATTGGCGTCGTCATCAGCGACGTCTAACTCAGTGCCTGCAGTTGAATTGGATGAATACGTTGATATATTACAAGTGCAACAACTTTTATTGGATTCATCAGCAGCGGCAGCAGCTAATCAAGCTGGAATTTTGACAAGTAGTATTGGAACTTCATTGACAACAGCTTCAACAACAACAACAACTTCTGCACAACAACTACAACAGCAACAACATATCGAACAGCAACAGCAACAACAACCTCCAACCCTAGCTAAGCCCAGACCACGTATTAATTTGCAAAAGGCTTCGGAGTACGCCGCACAAATTCAAGGTAAATATTATATAAATTTGAATGATAGTTTATTCTATATTTAAAGATCTTTTGGGATCTTCAAATGTTTGATAGGCTTTTAAATGATATCGTTCAAAGCCCATTCGTAGTTGGTTTGATATACCGATGCGATATATGTTATCTTAAATGTTACTTATGGGTCTATCTAGAAATTGAAATACTCCTAATTAATGCATCGAGTTTTTGTGAGGTGTCTGGATATAAAAAGATTCTTACGTATTTCTAAACAGAACTAAATATTTCTCCATATCAAATTAATTTCAATTGATAAAGTCTATCCTTTTTTCTAAATTTTTAATAATGCTAATAAGTTTACCCTTTAAATTTTTAAAAGTTCATCACTTGAGCGTCGACATAGCGTAGTGAGTAGTTTTTCCAAGACTCGAAGTCTTCTGATGATCAGATTCTGAAAGGTGCTGAACAGTCCGTTTGCAAGTTTCTTTGACAGCTGTCATGGTAATGTCCATTAAAGAAAGACATTATTCAGGAGAGCGGAATACGGCTGCTGGGACGAAGTTGGGTCTGTAAGCGTGCTAGTCGGTCCCCAAAGAGCAGGCTTACATAGCTACTTCGTTATCGGGATTTTTCAGCATATTTTTGAATATCTCGAAACGATGAACCCGCCTAGTAGTGTTACTCTGTCTGTCTCCATGTTCGTCTGTGATATGTATTAAAACTTTAGTCGATGTTAAATGGTTTCTTTGATTTTTTTTCAAAACAACTTAAGAACTTTTTTTTGAATCAGTCAATTTTAATAACAAGAATTTCTATTTAAATTATTGCAATGATTATTTAATGCAACCACATACCATAATAAGCAATCAGGTTGTACCTTTCTAATTAATTTTTGCATTATTTAATATTTAATAAGCTCCGTTTTTATTTTATTTTTTTCATCGCTTCTCTTCTGTAAAATGCAAAACAACTATTTAGAATAATTTGAACAAGCAAACCCAGATATTATCTTGACATGCTGTATGCAACATGTTCATTTTCTACGCTATGTGATAATTTTCTTTTTAATCAAACAAGTGTGTAACATGTCAATCAGTTCTCAAAACTGATTAATTAAACACAATTATGATATAATTTAATAATAAAAAAAAGAACAACGGTTTTCATACTTATTTATGAAGCAAAAGATTATTTTTTTTAAATAAAATATTATTTTTTTTTAATTATTACAGCAGAATCACCTTCATCGCGCCGTGTGCTACTTGATTATCCCAGTCCATATTTATACGGTAATCATTATCATACATCGCCAAGTGAGGACCTTGTGGCCCTTTGGTTTGGCAGCAATGGTACAGGTAATTCACATTTATATTTACGTTATAAAATTATTAGAAACAAAGTTACATAAATGTCTAGACTTGAATATAAACAAATAAAAATTATTCATTTTTTTTTTTTGTTTTCCCAAAATACTACGGATCTACTTTATGCATTTCCTACAAGTCTGTCCGTCAGTCTGTCCGTCTGTCTATGCGTTCATACAGTTAGTGGTCGGCATAAAATGCGACGATTAATTAATAATTATGGCAACTCGAGTGTGAACATTTATCAAGAGCTCAGGAGACGCCAACAAACTGAAAGCTAAATTAATAATTGCATAAATTCAAAATAAAACTGACTAGCGCCGTCGTCATCATCGTCGTCGTCGTTGTAAATGCAAAAATATTATTAAAAAAAAAAACAAAAATAAATAAATTTTTAATTTAATTTTTAGTTTTCCCGCTCAGTCGGGCGTCAGCCAGCGTTTGGGCTACAAAAAATGTCAACCATGTCGAAATTACATAATTTTTTTGTTTTTTTCGGCCACGTCGTCGTTTAGAGTTGTCGCCCCTCCCTAACTACCCGCTCCTTTGCAGTAAAAAAAATTATTAATATTAACCATAAAATAATTCGCATGCTGCGCCTGTTTATCAATTCCCAAAAATATCAAAAAACTATAAATTTCATTTTAATACAAAACTGCTTGGTATGAGTTGTAAAAGAGTTGTCAGTTGTGTTTTGTGTTTTTCATTTTATGGAGTAATATAAAATTTTTATATTGAAAAGATAAAATTTTTAATGTACTTTGGATTATTATATTCAATGAAGATAATTTGCTAAGAAATTTATGCAATTATAAATTAATATTGATCCGTGTTAGGCTTTGAATAACTTGAAGATACTTTATTTTAGAGAGAGAGAGAGAGAGAGAGAGAGAGAGACAGAGATACGAGACAGACAGAAACGTACCAATGCACAAACAGAGAAACAATTAAATGGGTAGACAGTCGACGAACATGTATATAGACACATAAACGGACAGACAGAAAAATGTAAAGGCACACACATGCAACGGTTACGGGTAGACAGACGGATACGTTTTAATAATATGGTCTCCCCGAATTTTTGATTAGTCTTAAAAAAAACTTTACTCGGAAGAAGTTCATCTGGAACCCATACCATCCCATCCCATCGGATGACAGAAAACATAGCGGAGATCTTGAGAGTTGAGGAAGAAATACTATTGCTACTCTGGCGGATAACTCTTATAAGTCGCTTTCATCTGAAGTCTTGGCATAGAGTTTAGTACATCGATAGAATGATAGGCTCAAAGAGTGATGGCCCTTGAGTCTCTTGAGATTTGAGTCGGAGTCATATAGGTATATTGTAAAATTGTTCTGACTTGGCAGATTTCAGGGTATTTATATTGATGAACTATTCTTCTCTTCAAGGTCTGCATGTTGTATTCCAGCCATTAAGCGATTATTCAAATGCGTCAAACTTACTTAATAAATATTGCTCTGGAGAATTCGAATAACTCTCAGATACAACTTATTTTCGATCCACTCTGGGAGCATAAAACCGCTCAATTCGGCAACAGTTTTTAACTCTTTAGATGTCAAAAAGCACTGTAAAAATTTTTTGAATTAAAAATCATTCACAAAACCAATGTTTCGCCATACTTTTTGCATACTTAAAATATGTATTTTGACATTTTTCTTTATTTCGTTTCGTTTTCGTCCGTGGCATAGCTCTACTCAAGCAAGATTATAAATTACACATGACAACGCATCTGTCAAAAAATGTAAAATGAAATTTTTACAAAATCTGGCAACTTGTACACAAATTAGCGACTCACTTTCGGAAAGAACTAAAAACAACCAAAAAATAAGACAGCATATTTCTTTAAAAAAAAAATACTGTCCGCTCGTTTGCATTCACTTTTTCAATATTTTTAGACGAAAAAAAAAAAAAAAAAAAAAAACTAAATAATTATATATCATATCGTCTCGTCTATAGATTGTAATTTTGGGCTAGTAAAGCGTTAAGATCATTAATTTTTATTGTTTGTCATAAACTTAAAGCCACGACAAGAATTGAAAAATTGCCAAAAAAAAAAAAGAAGAAAAAAATTAAACGGAGCGTATTAAATATCCCATGAAATGTTTTTTTTGTTTTTTAGTTTTTCAATCTTATTAGACTCTTATATCAATGACTCGAGGCGTTGATGGCACGTTTTAAGTTTTTTTTTTGTTTCTTTTTGTTCCTCTAACGACAGGTGGCGCTCACTTGTAATTCATGAAACATCGTTGTTGTTGTTGTACACGTTCAATCGATTATTTTTAAGATATTCTTTTTTTGGCTCTAGACACTCGAATTCGATTTTAGTTTTATATCTGATTGGTGTCTTTGAATTAATGTCGAGACGATTCAAATGCACACCAGACAAATGCAACGAGACGCTTGTTTCTCTTTTTTTTCTGGGCTTGTCTTGACTTTAGCGTTTTAGTTTTGTCTGCCAAAAAAAAAAAAAAAAAAATACATTTAATAACACACTCACACATAAAATTGAAACTCATTATGGCATGTGAAACACTCACATCCGACCACCCAATGTGTGTCAATGTTTGGCATAGTCAAAGTCAAAGATGTCTTATCGATTGTGTCTGATGTTGAATATTTACAATATAATAATGCAATTTTTCTATAGACTATAACATTAGGTCAATGATTTTTTATGACAACAATGTCAAGAGATTGTTTTGTTATTGCATATTCTAAGCTCTGATAAAATGTTAAACGAATTAGCTTTTTTACGTTCATCAAATTACTTGAAAGCGTTATTGATCGCTGATCAACAGTTTCGGCGTGAATAGGTTCTACGAACGGGAAGCTGCCCAAGCCTCGTCAAAGATAGGGCTGGGCAAATATATACTCTGGTGATTTCTCATCCTCTTCACAGAGGGTACAGGTGCCACCACCTTCAATACCCATCTTACATAAATGTTTGTCAAGTATTCGACAAGTTTTGCGCTCAACCCTTTGCCAGTATTTGATTCTGGCTTTATTGTTGTCTTTTTCTACTGAGCTCAATAAGCGTACTTGGACTTAATCCACAGAAAGGTTCTGGATGAAATATTGAACTGGCTATCTTTATTCAAGCTAGTTTCAAGGATCTACTTCCTCATTACCCTGAATGCTTCTGGTCACAACCTTTCGCTGTAGTACCTATCCTGCGCCGATCTAGGATGTGCAAACTGATATTTTCAATAGGTAAATATACATAAATCTTTTGTTGGGCTTAACATATGATTTTAGCATTTTAGACTATTTACACAAAAACTTTATTCTATACCAGCGGATACCTGGCGTATGTTACTACATTGTACGAGCGTTTCTGCTCTTTGGCTCTTTTCCGTTTGCTAACACAAAAAATAACAGCCAAAAAATACCATTTTTTTATTGCAGCGTTCCCAAAATATGTTGGGGCACGCTACAATCCCTTTTTTTTGTTTTTGATTGCAGCGAGTCCATAATATGTGAAAAATTAGAAAATCGACTTCTTAAATGAGCCGAATGTGCATAATTAATTGTTTTGGTATAATTTTAATTTACTTGCTTTGTTGCCTTTAATATGAAACACGTTTGGGACTTATTGGTTGGATGGTTTCAACGTCTACAGCGGACATAGAAACATTTTTATTATTTTACATAGATTGAATTATGTTCATTATGAAATCGTTTTAATGGATTTAATGAAATCGTTTTAAATTAAACCAAATGACAATCATGCCACAACACCTTTCAACTATTCTATATAACAACTTTATTTCTCTAACTGGCAAAACATATTCTAAGGTTTTTAAATATAAAGCAAAAAAAAAAAAAAAAATAAAAAAAATAAAATAAAAAAACCAAAAAAGGTGTAATAAATTTTCTGTCAATTAAGCGCGCCGCCATGAGTTTGTGGTTTATTTATAAACGCGTGATGCAATAAAGCCAAGTTAAAGCTTGGATTTAGAGCGTGATTTAAGTTGAACTGAATTGAAGTTCGACAGTTTCATTGATTAATTCAAAGCAGAAAGAAAAAATAAAATATAAACAAATGCAAAATGATATTTATTTAGTTTTTTTGTATTTTATTTTTTTATTAAAAACCGCAGAACTGCCCACGTGCCATTGACTATGGAACAACAACGACGGCGCCAAAATGACCCGCAACAGACACATAGACACAAGTTGATAATGATATTTTATTAGTTCGCGATCAAATGGTCAAAATTTTTCTTGTTGTTGCTGTTGTGGCACACTTTTATATTATTTCGACAATATTAGGCTTTGCTCTGGACAAAACGCATCCTACACAAATTATGCAAAATTTTAAGAAAAAAAATAAAATCGAAACTAAACTGAAATGTGGTCACTTAATTTATGCTGATTATATTATAGAAAATCATTGACACTTGACTTGCTACTCTCGGTGTTTATATATTTTGTTATCTGTGTGGTTCTGTCATTTTACATTAGAAATAAATTGCCAAAAAAAAATTATTTTTATATAAAAAAATCGCTCAAGGCTTAAAACAAAAAAAAAAACTTTCCGCGAAAAGCGCAAACAATTCATCATAAAATGAAAACGAGCATATCATACCACCAACAAAGTCAGTCATTCAGTCAGTTAGTCAGTCTATGGATGCAATTCAGGCAATTAAGTTGGTCGAGCATCATGGAGGTCTTGTGAACTTTGTCCCATGTGAAGGTAGCTATGAAAGAAGAGCTCGTATAAACATTCAACTTCAACGTCGTCGTCTTTGTGGTCTCTTCGCAGCGCATACTCTTTTTAAACTTTTCGTTCCTATTTTTTATTATTTTTTTTTTTTTTTTGTAGACAGCAAAGTACTTACTTACTGACTGTCATCGATGTTGCTAGTTGCTGGCTGCGCATGCGCAATTTATAAACTTACTGCCATGCAAAACTTCTTAGATTTTCTTCAGCAAACAGGTAAAGCATTGCAATTAATCCCATTTCAAGTGGCGCACTGATTGCAATTAATCTTCATTAGAGTCGGTGAATGTGCCTTTTTTTTTTTTGTTTGTTAGGCAGAAACGTTTTGTAATGAATTCTATAAAATTCGTAGTTCCATTGTAATAGTTTTATACTGTTTGAATGGTACTCTTTCTTGTTTTTTAACTATTTGCAAACGTTCAACGATTTTTAGATGTCACGCCCTTTGGTGTCAATTTACAAACCAATTAAGAGTTTTTTTTATTTATTTTTATTTTTTGGGTAAATGGTGTGCATATGTACTGAAAGAAACACTTTAAGAAGTTTAGAAAACATCTTAAATGTATTTTGTTTATGAAGCTCGAAAAGTCACACACAGAAACTGAATTTTCCATACATGACAAAGTTGGATCTAAAAATATAAAAACTCGGATCGAATTCGTGAAAAGAAAAAGATGAAAAAAGGGTTCGGCAGGCCTGCAGTAATATATTATCTCTGTTGGAGTAAGCTTGAATTCCATTGGTACTCACTCACCAAGTTAAAGTAAAACATATCGATGTATTATAGGAATGGTTAGAATGTATCTTATCTCGAACTCTGGGTTCTGCAATTGGTCAGGAGTAAACTACTCCGCCGCTAATTGAAAAGCTGAACATCGTTCTAGCTAAGTTCACTGAGGCTCAACTTGTACCAGAAATGCTATTTTTTCATATGATCTGTATAATTATTCCATCCTCTACAACACAATCTGTTGTCTCTTAGAACTTACACAACAAAAATACTCTCAGTGTACTTTCAAAAAAAAAAAAAATAAAGGAACTCCAACACAATTCATTTGCTTAAGTAACGATCGTGATGCCACACTGATACAGCTGGTAACACTGTTACGTTGCCGCCTGTTGTTGACAAGAAACTGTTTTTCAGTTGGAAACTCTTTTCCAATTGTCACTCAATTGCTTAACAATAAAAAAAGAAAACCTCAAAAAAGTAAGCAACAAACTACAACTTTGGTAACAGCAACGGCAACAGCAACGAGACGACCACCAATCAGCTTAATTAAACATTAGCCAAACGAAACGAAACCAAACCAAATCGAACCTCAACCCAACTATGCCCTGCAATGAGCATTGTAAAGTACAATTGGGCTACAATAGCGTCATATCAACAACAGTCAACAGCCAACAGCCAACAGCATGGTGTGGTCCATGTCAACAATTTCCTGCTTCAAAGGTTGCCAACTGACTCACTGTAACTCACTGTTTGTCTGTCCGTCCGTCTGTCTGTCTGTGTTCATTTATAGATTTCATTGGTAGCTACTATGCTGCATATATATACATATAGTATTGAATTGTTGTATGGTGACAATCAGCGCTAGATAGACGAGTTATTTGCTTTTATTTTCTGCAGAATAGATTGCAATAAAAAACTACAAAAAAAAAATGACATTCGTACACAACGATCACCCAAGTTGATTGGAGTTGCTGTGCGACAAACAAACAAAAAAGGGGTCACATTATTAATTGATTGAACTTTTTTTGGTTTATTTTCTACATAAATTTTTGTCAAAAAAAAAAATGTTTAATAATTAAACTGATTTCTTATTTGTTTGTGTAATTTAAACTTCAATTAAAATAAAGTAATTATAATAAATTCTCACATTAATGAATTAAGTTCAAGCGAAAAATCTTAAAATTAGTATTTATGTGTATAAATTTACACTGTAAAAATTAATTTACTAACTAAAAAGTATTAATATTGCATCTCATAGAAGTACAATAACTGGTTTGTTTCGTTATTTCAAAGCAAAAGGCGGCGTCAAGCGAAAATCGAATAAAAGAGAGCATTGCTTGAATTTTCTCTTGCATGCTTTCGTTATGCGTTTGTGTGCAATATGAGAGAAAGCGAGTCACTTGTGTGTATTCTTATTATGGCTTTACTTTATATTTTACTTAAAAATTAACATAATATTTTTCCAGTGTAGACACTTAAAAATACACTAAAAATTTTTCTCACAATATTTTTGCATTTTTATTGTTGTTGTAGTTCTCTAAGATTGTCTCAGTTTCCTGTCGATTAGGGTCATCATGCAATGCAAAACTTTTTGCTTAGCCATATATCATACATATGTACGTATGCACATAACTCAATCAAGTTGAGGTCATTTCCTGGCTAATTAGTGTCAATCGAGCCGAAAAAAAAAAACCAGAGCAATCTGTAAAACAACACGCATTAATTGCATTTTGAGTTCCTTTCTTCGAGATACAAACAAGACGAGAAATCTTCGTAATTAAGCGTAGTTTTCATGTTTATAAATTAATTCAATTGAATTGAATACTTAGACTTGCACACACAAGTTTAAAATCTTTGAGTCTGTGCACAATGCATGCACATTTTCACTTTTTATTTTCTTTTTTTTTTTCCATGAGATGGTATCATTTTTATTTTATTCTACTTTTTTTATAGAGAACATCCTACAGCTTGTTTGCCTGTCTTTGCAACTTATCGCATATAATAAAATATTATCGTAAAGTGTTGACACTTTAAGATTTTTTTTATTTTATTTTTAACTTAAAAAAAAAAAAAAATTAAAAATAAAGTTTTGAATAAAAAATCTTGTTCTGTTCGTTGTAACGCGTGCCAAGTGACAATTGTTCTCGCCTTTTGCTGTCGTCTTTGATGTCTCCAAAAGGAGATTTTTTACATGTTTTTGTCTGCACTTGACAGTAAACATATCGCCAACTTAAAAATTGTCACAATCTAAAGAATTGAATTTAATCAGTTTGCTTTAAAAAAAAAAATAAATAAAAATTTATAAAATCTCTTTTGGTTGGTTTTAGAACGCGTTTAAAATTCAATGCAATAATGATATATAATTCACAACTAGTTTTAACTTATTATAAAAAATAATAAAAATGCTGTCTATATTTAGTTTTTTGTTTTAAATATTGTTTGAACTAGATAGTGAATTATATTAAATTTTTCATTGAACTTTAAAAGAGATTTCATTCTGTTGGAGTATTCTGTGACTTGGCATTCATACTTCTTATTTTTATTAATTTTTTTTTAAATCTTTCATCGTTCGTCTGTCATTCGTTTTTTAAAATATTTTTAAACAAATTTGAAAATTACAGGCTGTTCACAATATTTCCGTTTGGAAAATATGCTGTGAAAATTTTAAATTATAGTGCAAAAATTCTTGCGGTTGGCATGTAAATTATTGATTACAAACCAATAAATATAAAAAAAAAAAATATACAAAGTCAGCCACATTTTAGCACTTGTTCGTAAAAAAAAAATAATAATTTTGACAATTCACAAAGTTAAAAAAAAATTTAACACAAAATATGGACGAACTAGTTTTATGCATTTAAGTAACTCTAATGCGATTTGTTTTCTTTTGAATAAAATAAATAAAAACAAAAATGTTGACAGCTCTACTTCTAAAGACACACACAACACAACACATTCATTCATTCATTCAATTCATTTATTTACAAAAAAAAAAAGAAAGGAAAACTGTCAGTCAGACAGTCACTCATTCATTCATTCAAGATATTCACTGAAATAGTTTGCTTTGGTTCGTAAGTTGTTGTACTGTCATTCTTAGAGTGCTGACATTTGAAATGAAATGTCAGTCATAGCTCAAAATATGAAAAAGAAAAAAAAATACTTTTGAGTATCTCTTTGTATCACTTTGTATTGCTGTTGCGCTCTAAAGTACCATTTTTTGTTATTGTTGTTGTATTTCTTGAGATTACTTTCAAAACCATTTTTGTAAACTATACGCATATATCTGGTTAATGTGGGTTGCTAAACTATCAAATCTTAGATTTCTAACTAAATATGGTAGCAAAAATAATTTACATGAAGCAACTCTTTTGAAATTTGTTTGATTGTTTTTTTTTTCTTTAATAATATTTTTATTGTTTGAATTTTAATATAAAAAATAAATGTTCAAGAAGCTTTATAATTTAAGCATTATATATTTTTTTTTGGTAGGCGTTTGTAAGCTTCCTACACATAACTTTTACCATATTTAGTACCGCTTAGTTAACGCTTTGGAACTGAGTCTTGAGTTATTTATTGAAAAACTTAATGGAAATTTTAAAGAAACATAAACTTTGTTTGAACTTATTGATAGTGCTTTTTTGCCAATAGATGGCAACGCTGATAGAGTAGATTTTGTATGTTTGTTGTGTTTTGCAGCTGTCGAGCATAATTTATATTGCGCATCTTTGCACAATTTTACACAATTTGCAATTCTAAGCCGATCGAAAAGTACAATCATAGTCAAAAAGTTCTGATAGCTATAAATAATAGTACTTCCATCCAAAAGAAGCGTCCTTTACACATCTAAATAGTATCTTGTTTCGGGAAATTACGAAGATTCTTTAGGGACCTCTGAGATAATTTTGAAAACGATCTTTGAAACACACTCTTGGCTTTAACTCTGAATTAGCTTAATCGAATTTTCTGCTTATTTGATCGAACCTGAGACAAAACTTTGATTGTGGAGAGTATAAAGAAACCACAACTTTATACAATAAATTATATTCATTTACCAAAACTTTATGCAAATGTTTAATACGACAGCAAAAACAATCGTAACAGGCTGCTGCGGTTTTTCTCAGAAAATCTGCACAAATTCAAGTTAATTTTTATTCATTTAATTTAGTATTTTTTTTAGTTTATTTTTTTTTTATTTTTGCGGTTTGTTATGCAAAATTTTTTAAATTATATTTTGCCTTTTTCTTTATTTTATTTTTTTTTACGTGGGCTAATTTATTTAATCATATTAATAAGTGGTTTTTAATTAGCTACCAAGTGTAAAAATGCTAACTTCATTAAAACCGAAACTTAAATATGTTTCCTTTTAGATTAAACAAAAATTCTATAAAAAAAAATTGGTGAAGCACACAATTAAGTCATGTGTTTGGTCATGTGTTCGCGATTAAATTGAATAATGCTCCAGATAATGTTCAAATATTTAATTATATAATTTTACAATTTTTATTGAAATTGTTTTAGATAATTAACAAATAAAAGTAATTAAAATAAAAAAGAATAGAATAGAATAAAAAATATAAAATATATTTTTACGAATT
Source organism: Leucophenga varia (assembly GCA_018903435.1). Taxonomy (NCBI): domain Eukaryota; kingdom Metazoa; phylum Arthropoda; class Insecta; order Diptera; family Drosophilidae; genus Leucophenga; species Leucophenga varia. The sequence continues at coordinate 264,511 of JAEIFJ010001427.1, forward strand.
CCCATTCAATTCTTAAAAATTTATTAGAAATCTAGAATATGCCGCAATATTTTTGAAACACTTTATATAAAATTTTTAACAATATTAAAAATAATTAGAATAAATTAATAAATATTTCTAAAATAAATTTCATCATCAAATAATATACAATCTGAAGATATTAAGAATTAAACGTATTCGAAAATATTCTTCAACTCTCAAAGTTCATCTTTGCGCAATAATGTATAACGTCGCTCCGACGGACTCAACTTACGAAATACCGATGCTGGTGGTCCCGGTTCCACATTGTATTCTTGCACACCAAATTTCTCTTCGATTGTCTTTGGACGCAAAGGGCGCTCATGGTGTTCCTTATGCAGCTTACCGCTATATAAATCCAAAATAAATTGTTTCAAAGCGCCTGGTACATAGATATTCTTAAAATTATTAAATAAATACATATGATTCAGCGAATCAATTGCCAAAACAGGTAAATCTTGCATCGATTTACCCAAATGCTTCAAGGGATGCGTAAATAATTCCGCTTTTGCTGTTATAAAATTTAAATTTGCCTGCTCATCGCTCAAACGTTCTTTGACAATTGCCTTAAAATCGCGTACCGCAAGCAAATCGTTCGGTCCATAGAATAGTATCAGCATGGGTAAACCCATTTCGGTTAATTCTTCAGCATTCTGAAATGTTATTTCACGCACGAGCGGCACACATTTATCACGTGTCCAGTTATTTAGCGCTTCGAAATTTTCCACGCTTCCACCATAAATCTCATCGATGCCATGTGCCAGTGCAATATCTGGTTTGAAAATGATCGTAGGTATCGCTGCAATATTTGTTTGATTCGCAAGCGCCGTTTCGTAGATTACATGAAAATCACAAAATTCACGAAAATTATCGGCGACTTTACGATAAATTTTGTACTCGGTGCCGTTTGAGGAATCCAAATATGCTATAATATTGCGTCGCTGTTTATTGAGTTCAAGAAAATCCTTGTGCGTTTTCATTTCGTTAATATGCTCACGCAATTCCTCAATAACATATTCCCTGAGCGCTTTTACCGTGCGTGGGCCACGATACTCTTGCTTGGACATTTCTCCATGACGTATAATCTTCAGTGTTGGATATTTCGAGATACGAAAACGTGCTACGAGTTCCGTTTCCTTTTCACAATCAACAGTGCCAAGCAGCACAAGTCCAGGTACCGGATATCTTTTTTGGAAATAGTCGGCAGCCTCGTCGTAAATCGGTGCAAAGTTTTGACTGAAGGGACACCAGCGTACATAGAAATGAAGTATTATGAATTCATTCCGTGCCATTGTTGCATTAATATTGCTGCTGTCGACGATGGCAGCGGCAGCATCGGTGCATATTTGTATATTTGTGTATTGTAATAGAAAAATTATTAGAAAATAGTGCAAGTCCATTTTTGCCATTATTGCTCTAAAAAAAATTTCACTTTCCTCAAGCGCTTTACTAAGTTTAATCTCGCTGAATTTGTTTATATGACAACTTTTGACATTTAAAACAAGTATTTTTGAAATATTTTTAGGAAAAACTAGTTCAAAAAAAGAGTTTGAAAATAGAATTTCGATATTCTGTCCATATCACATAATCGTCTGTTTATATCTCCTAACGGTCCGCTTATATCACTTGTCCGTCTGTCCAAGACACAAATATATATGTTTTTGATTTCAAAACTCTCTACACATCACTTTGCTCTTTTCGTATGATACGCAATTTCATTGTTTTTATGTCATTTCAAATAGTTGGATGAAGTAAGCCATTTGAAAGACTCGTAATCAAATAGTTGCTATTCAAATATTTGGTAGAATGTTTAGAATATGGAATAGTTCGACAGATATTCATACTGATTTTTTGAGCTATTTTTGCAACTTTTATGTGGCTCACTTAACCCCACCTTAATATATGTTTAATAAAATTGGACTTACAATAATTTTTTTCAGTAATTTCTTTTGTTAGTTTGGCCAGTTTGGGACTGCCCCATAGTCAGTTTACACATTTTAAGAGAGTTAAATTCGGAATAATATTGTACTTAGTCTGTCCGGATCATCACCTAAAATATATTATCGCATGTGCAAGTAGCCTGAATTTATATAAATAAATTTTTGAAATATACAATGCAATCGGAAGAAAAATGAAAAACAATTTTTATATAAATTTAGTTTCTGTCACATATTCTAGTCTAATTAATTTTTGCTCAACTTTTGCGTTGTGAAGACTGCTTTGTATTCCAATCTTTTTTTCTCTTTTTTTTTTTGTGGCATCGTCTGCCGCTGATGGCGACATGCAACAAATGTAAAACATTCAATTTGTTGTTGACACTTAATTAGCATATTTGGGTTAAATGTTGCTAAATTTGTTGTTCTTGTTGTTGTACATTTTTAGTTGCAACATCTTTTTTTTTTTTTTTTTTTTACTAAAAATATTTTTATAAAAAAAATTGTTTTAGGTTAATATCTTTCTACGTGTTTTTTTTAAGTTTTTTCTTTCAACAAAATTATTTGAAGTTAACCAAATGCATGCAGCTTTTATCAGCATTTTATCTTTCTAAGAAAAATTCACATTAAAATGTCAGCATATAAATTTGTTAAAACTAAAACAAAACCAAAAATTTATATGTTTATATTTAAAAGCCAAGTTAATAACTAAATAAAATCATAAGATATTAAGTTACAAACTCAAAAATTGTTATGGCACACGCCCAAAGTCATTTACTACTGCATTTTAGCGTAAAAAAAAGAGCTTCAAAATTTTTTTTTACAATAAAAACCCAAAAAAATGAAGCAACAGAAAGTTTCTTTTTTTTATGAATGAAATAGTAAAATGCAACCCACGCCAAATGCAACAAATTTTATGAATGAATGAAAGAAGCTGTAGGGCCAAGGTTTAGTTTGTTAGCGAACTAATAACGTAGCTAGCTGTGCATGCATAGATTAAATATTAAAGATTTGATAACTTTAAAACGCCAACTCTTAACCAAACCAAATGCAAATTAATAGCAATGAAAATCATAAGACACGCTGTGCAAGTTTTACAAGAAGTTACAATAAAAAAAAAAAACTCGAAAATTAGTTCCACACCGGAACCAAAACGTAACAAAGAAATCGTAGCAATAAAAGATACTTTTTTCTCCTAAAATGTTTTCATTGCAAAAGCAAACAAATTAACTGTCAAAGATTCAAAAAAGATATTTAGTAAAAAGAAGTTTTCAACATTTTTATTCATTCATTCATTCATGATTTCATTCATTCATTCAGTTTATTTTATTTCGAAATCAAAAATATTGAATGAAAAATCGTAAAGTGTATTCGGTTGCCTATCAACGCGTAGATACATTCATGCAGCATCAACTAAAAAAAGATACAAACTGCATTTTCAATTGTTTTGATTTGATTGACTGACTTGACTGACTGAACATAAAGAATGCCTGACGCCTGCCTGCCTGCTGTTTGGCTTGTCTATAGCCAATTTCTTATGTTGATATGAGTTTATCTTACGCCCAATTGGCATCATATTTCATGATTTTATGCATTTAATATTTCAACGTTAGCTATTGTCTGCCTTGTTTTGGCTTTTATTTAAAGTTATTTAATGAGTTTCCGTTTTTTGGAAAGATTTTTCTTTATATTTGTAGAATATTTTTTATTAAGTTTTATTGATTGTCATCTATTTAGTTCAAGCGATTATGTTACAAATACGCTGCAAGCTCATTTGATACTTCCTACTTTGTAGTAAAAGCTGTGAAAATATTTAAAAAGTAGCTAAAATACACATTTTATTGTTTGAGTTATTATAGCAAGCAGCAGCTAAAGCTTCAAAGAGCGTTAAAATGTAGAAGCGTTACAAAGTTGCTAAAAGTAGCTTGAAGAGCAGCGAACATTTCATTCGAAGAAACCAAAGCTGTAGCTCTGCTAGATTTTGAGCATTACAAGTGGCTCACTACACCCCAACTTGTAACACACAATGCAACAGTGTTGCAAATTTAAAAATAAACAGATTATTTCTTTATAAATGCTGATATGCATTACAACGCACTAATATGTTTATACAGTACGTCTGTCAGTCTGTCTGTCTGTCCGTTATTGATTCATTCAGTTTGTTCAGTCGATATAGTTTAAAAATATTGCCAAGTGTGTCAACAGGCACAAAACAGCAGCTACTGACAAAGAAGAAAAAAAAAAAAAAAAAAAGAGTTGGCAATGTAGTTACAAAATCAAAATCCAAAAAAAAATAATGTTTATATTTAAATAAATTCAACAAATTTGCATATAGACAAGAGCAACAGCAACAACAACAACAACAAGTTTGATGTCGCATTTTTATGAATGAAAAAGTTTTGCACACCAACAAATTAAACCACAAAATGCAATAAATTGTTAAATTTTATTGTACAAGTTGCGCCCGAAACGACTAACAACAAAAACAACAACAACAACATTGAAGACAGAGAAACATAGTTTGATGGCAATATAAATGATAGTATGTAGTATGAGACGTCTATGTATATATCTACATATATAGCGGGGTTAGGATATGTTGTGTATAGTCATGGTCTTTTCTGTTGTTGCTGTTGTTGCTGTTGTTGCTGCTGCCAACCTACGCACTTTTGTCTTTTTCATTCAAAACGCGCAAAGGAAAAACCTACACGCAAAAACAATGCCAAAGCAGCAACTTCATAGATACAAAGATACTTTTAAGCGATATGCAATGCAATAGATTGCATAGGTTATTTTGTTGTTGTTGTTTTTGTTGTTGTAGTTGCCGTCGCGCGCCATGTTGCTGCTAATTCGATTTTTGAATTTAAAATGCGTTTTTAGTTAACATATTTGATTTTGTTTTTCTATTGCTATACTCAGCACATAAATTTTTATGGTGGTATATTTGGTTTGCTCCATGAAGCACAATGAATATTTTCGTTTTTTATGTGCTGTACATAATTATAACACAGATCTCAACTACTACTTAGCATGTTTTTTTTCTTACTCACCTCGAAAGACGCCAACACAACAAAAAAACAAGAAAAACGTTAACTTCGGTAGAACCGAAGCTTAAATACCCGTCACACGAATCTTTAAAGAGTTTATGTGTAATCATCAGTGGTCACCCAAGTTTACACACAATATTAAGTTCAAATTTTGAGCTAAAAATACAGATATGTATAACAACATATTTCTCGAATATATCTGGAAATGGCCGGTAAGGTTGAATGCAAGAAACACCTGAAAATGGGCGTGGCACCATGATATTGGAAGAGTTTTTACCCAATATGGAGTAAATACATGAATAAATAATAACCATTTTCATACAAAAAAATCGAAAATGGTCGGAAAGTTTGTATGGGGGCTATACCAAAAAATGGGCGTGGCACATCTGATTTGACATTGGATGACATTAAAAGTGTTTTTAACCAAATTTGAGTGAATATATGCATAAATAAATAGTATTTTTTTTACAAAAAATCGGAAAAATCGGAAAAAACGGAAAGTTTATATGGAGGCTATGCCTAAAAGAGGGCGTGGCATTTTGGTTTTGACACTGGATGACAAAAGAAATGTTTTTACACAATTGGGAGCGAATACATTCATAAATAATTACAATTTTTATACAAAAATCGTGGAAAAAACGGTAAGTTTGTATGGGGCTATACCTAAAAATGGGCGTGGCACCTTGGTTCTGGTATACAAACTAACTAGGAGCACAAAAAGCTTAAGTTTCGAATTTCAGGTCAATATCTTTAAAACTTTTCGAGTAACAGCCATCGCAACAGACAGACGGACAGACAGACAGACGGACAGACGGACAGACGGACAGACAGACGGACATGGCTAAATCGATTCGTCTCATCGAGCTGACCAAGAATATATATACTTTATAGGTTCTCCGATGTCTCCTTCCATGCGTTGCAAACTTTCGGACAAAATGATAATACCCGTTCACACTATATGTGACGGGTATAAAAAAATTAAATAAAATAATAAAATAAAATCAAGCGGAAAAAAATTATAAAATTCATTGATAACTTTTTTATTAAAGAAAAAAAATTTACTATTCATGCTGTTGCTTTTTTTTTAAAGTTTGCCTTGCAATTGTCAAAACTGATTTAGTAAATAATTTTTATTGTAAATGAATTCATTCATAATTTGATTTTAAATACCCTACAGACATTTAACTTAACAATATTTTCAATACCTTGGTATTTTTTTTGTAATCTTCTCCTAATCACCAAACCAAAGCATACGCCCTTAAATATTTTGAAAATGGTATGCCTTTGGTTTTAGCTAAATTCGTGACTTTCTAGCAGAATAACAATTGGCTTTTTAAGAAAGCTCTTGATAAGATTATAATTTTCAAAAACAAATCCTATAATCCATGTAAACAAAGCAGTATACATGATGCAGTAATACCAGGTGACGTATTCCGCCTCTGTCTCTTTCTAATTTGGTATCAAATTTTGTTGAGTATGCATGTTTTGGTGAATTTTTATAATTTCACCTTATAAATGTCAATTTTTCTGCTTCTTGATTTTGAGCAAACAGCTGAGAAAAATCAAAACGAAACGAAAAGCACCAAAGCAACCGAATGTAAACGTAATATTTGTCTTCTGCTTTGAGAAATACACAACCCTAGGCGAGACTCCATTTGAGATCAGTCGATATACGTAGCAACAGCTTAGTTCAAATAAAAGTGTATGCAATTTTAGTTATTTTTTAAGTTGGTTTTAATTGTTATTTTGTCTTAGTTTGCTGTCACTGGAAATGCGATAATAAATTATTTCATCAAAAGTCTTAACTTTTGTGGGCGTCTTTATAAAATATTTTTTTCCGCTGTCAAAGATACACAACTCGTCTCGTACATAAATGGTAGTTACATATAATTAATTGATTTTACATGTTGTTATTTGAAAAAATAATATGTATAGAAAATAATATCATGAAATAGTGCTGCTAATTGTACATTGGCTTAGTGAATACTAAAATCATTTACATATTTAAGACACATTTAAAAAAAAGTGTGAACAAGTGTTAAATTACACAGGCCGACAAAATTTAACAAAAGGGTCTGAAATGAGTGCTGACTAATACCTGTACGTCTTTTTTTTGGGGTCCTAATAACAGTTTTTGAGGTTACGTGAGGAAAAAACTTATTATCAAAAAACGTTTTATGGCAATTGAGGGTTCACCTTTCCCTTCTAAACCTTTTTGGATTTTTTCAAATATATTTTCACCGAAATATATTTGAAATTTTACAATTAAGCGTATTAACCCTTTAACGCTTAATACGCTTAATTGTAAAATTTCAAATAGAGATTTTTCGGTGAAAAAAAAGATATTTGAAAAAATCCAAAAGAGGTTTAAAAGGGGAAGGGTGGTACTTCAATTGCCATAAAACGTTTTTTTGATAATAATTTTTTCCGTCTGTCGCGTAACCTCAAAAACTGCAAAAACGCGTTTTTGGCACTTTTAGGTTAGGATATCTCAAAAACCAGACGTATAGGAGCAATTCCGAGCACGGATTCGATTCAGCGCATCAAAATCCTTCGGGTATGATAGGTCTTGTCTCTGGGTTAAAACTTGTAGGCCTGTGTTATTTAATACCAAATAAAAAATGTACTAGTTTTGCACAAAGATTTTGGTATTAATTAGTTTTTTGTTTAAGAGATTAGCTTTATTTTAAAAGTTTTGTTGCACGTCTTAAGTATTTTACTCTATTTCCAAATTTTGCTATAAACCTTATCAATAGCACAACTTATTTATTCTATTATAAACCACAATACACCATATAATCAAGTGATTCTAACTATTTTAAAGCTCAAAAATAATACAGTTAATATATAAAAAGATTTAAGCACATCTTGAGGCTATTCTAAGTTGCCTTAAATTAAGTTTATAGCTTAAAAAACTGCTTAAAATCAAATATAGCCTCGTGTCTGTGTGTTTGTGTGCGTTTGTGCAGATACTTATTAATGAATGGGAGCGGCTGTCAAGTTGTTGCATTTGCACTAACAACAAAATACGCTGCATCCGCTTAACGACATCGAAGTAAACTGCGACTGCGCGACATCGAAATGCGTGGGTCGACTCATTCATAATATGTTTGTGTGCCAAAAAAAAAAAAAAATATATAAAAAAAAAAATAAAAAAAAAAATAAAAACGTTCAAATTGTGAATGAATTGCAGTTTAGATACTCAAGCGCACTGTTTGTATCTTTAAGATACAAAAAACAACGGTATATGCAGCAATAGACTATTAAATAAAGAGTAAGTGAGAAAGAGAGAAACAAAAAAAAAAAAATATGAGAAGAGTACATGTGAAAAATTTTCGTACATATAAAAATCAATAAGCGATTTTTTATAGTAAAACTGTAAACAAAAAAAAAAATTGTCTTAGCCAAAAAGCAAGTAACTCAATTGCATGTGTCTCTGTGTGTGTGCGAGTGAGACTTCCGAGGAAATCGTGTCATTTAGTCACAGCTTCCAAAAAGCCAAAGTCAAACAACAACAACAACAGCAACAACATCGTATAGACCACAAAAACTAGCAACAACTGCCAAAAAGCGCTAACGTTTTTTTTTTTTTCTGTTGTATTTGCGGGGGCTGCTTCATCGCTACTTCGTAGTAAAGTAGCTTTATGTTCATTTTGTATCTTGTCTAAGCCTTACACACTCTACCAGCGTCTCGGCAGCTTCAACTTCAAAACTGTGTTCTGTTGTGTTGCCCGTTTGGCTGCCACATGCGATTATTTTAGCTGATTGCATTCGTAACGTATTTGATTATGCAGCAGCAGCAGCAACAAAGCAGTAAAGTGCGCTTGAAGCGCAACTGATGCAGTTTTTTTTTGGTTTTTGTTTTGTTTATTTATTTTTAGTTTTATTTTATTTTATAGATACAATTAAATCTTTCTGTTTTTACTCGATTTTAGTATTAAAAATGTTTATGTAAGCAAAATCCTTTGACAAATTTTGTTTTAAAACTACACAAAGATTTTAAAATGCTTGAATATCTGACACTTTTAAACTCAAGAATATTGCCATAAAAAAACTATTGATTGAAAGCTTAAGATACATTTCTTTCTATAGCATTCAATAAAGCATTAAATAAAGCAAAGTCACAAACAGCTGATTGCAGAAAGTTGCACAGAGTTACACAAATTTACTTTGGGTTCACTTTGCAAAGTTAATTTTTTGCAAGACCATTCTGAACACCTTAAGAATACAACAGAACTATTTTTATTTTATTTTATAATTTATTTTTTTTTTTGTTTGTTTATTTTCTTTGTGTGTGGAGGAGTCTATTTAATAATGACGTTGACACTTGCTCGACATGATCAACATATTATATTATATATATTTTTTCTGTGTTATTTGTACTATAACTGAAGAACGCCTCCTCTTAAAAACTGAAATAACAACAACAATAAATGAAAAAAAAAAAATAAATATTTTGTATGTAAACAGAAATACATTCAGACATCTTCTCGTTTCACGAGTATCCTACACAAAAATACAAAAACAACAAACGAACGAAAAAAAAATTTCATACTAAACGCGTCAAAACTTCCGCATGACGCTCGGGGGCCGCCAACGACTTTCGATCTCACTCACTAGGGCAGTTGGTCGTAATATAGGCGTGATGTGAGGTCAGTAAACCGCATTCATTGGTTTCATTTGGATCATGTTTTGGTTGGCTTGACTTGACTAAGTGGAGGTGGACTGTCGTGTGCCGTGTTCGATATGTTTTTTTTCCTCTTATTTTTTTTTTTTTTTTTTGTCAGCAAAAGTTTGCGTGCCAAAAATGAACGAATCGCAATCGAAAGTGGGTGCATTTCAAATATACTACGAGTATATATATGCGGATACTTCTGACTATACTTACCATATAATATATATTTAAATAGTATTATGTATTGTATTCAAGTGTTTCGATTCAGTTTAGCAGACAAAACAAACGCTCACGCATTTAGTCAACTAACTTTTGCTGTTATTTTAGCTGTCTATCAGAGTGTACGTCTGTCTGTCTGTCTAGACTGTGTGGTAGTATGAGGTGAGACCTTTCGTTCAAGACCTGAATTTGCATTTGTTGAGGGTGTGGGAATTTTTTCAAATTTTTTTTAGTTACTTTTTTTGTTCTAATTGGAATTAATTTTTACTGATCTTGTATCATCTTTTTTTATTTAATATAAAAATTTTAAATTTTTTTTGTGAATTTTTTTGTTTTTTTGTACTCGTTACGCCGCCCACAAGTGTAAAATTGAATCTAATTAGTAATTAAAATGAACGCTTTTATAGAAAGTTTTCAGTTGCAGCATCAAATATACTCAATATTCCAGCTTGTTCATCGTTCTGTTGTGGACTTCATCATAATTCTGTATTATACAATATTATCAACATCAAAATTTATTTTTGTCGCATAAATTTATTTATGTTGAAATGCTTCATTATATGTTCACATATAAATTTAAATTTTCATAATTTATTTGGTAATAAGTGTTCCTTTCGAATGATATATGCGCATTTTAAGTTGTGTTTTAATAAAAAAAAAGATGAAAGAAAATATAAGTTTAATAAATTATAAATGTTGTTTTTTATGTATTGAAAGCAGTTTTGATGTAGTTAATTAAAAAATTTAATTAACTGCATAATTAAAAAATATAAATTAAAATCTATTTTTAGATTTATTTGATTTTAAAGGTGACAGAATGATTGAGAGTTAAATATTTTATTTTTTATGTTTTGAGTAAAACAGTATCGATACTGTGCACATACAGATGGATAGACAGATAACTGTGAACATTGGTATCGATACTAAGTATTTACTCGATACCGATATAATACAGAAAAACCGATTAATAGACAACCAGGCGGAACAACACGCAGACAGACGGACAAACACGCAGATGAACCCATTCACCCTTGAACACATAGCCAGACGGACAGACGGACATAGCTTAATCGATTTGTCTTATCGTTTCATAGGGAGAAGCATTGTAGAATTGTGAAATATTAAAACTTCGACCACTTTGAGGATAGCGTTTCTGTGTTTCCAGAACTTCACCCCAGCTGGAGATTTTTGCTCTTAATTTTTTGTCCTTTCTGACGCTCTTTGAATGCATCTCGTGAAATGCTGATTAGAAATATAAATTGTCTTCCACTTTCATAAAGACTTGTGTGCTCAGATTTACAGATGACTGTACTCTTATATGACTGTACATAATATTTTAGGGAGCCTTCAGCTTAACTTCAACTCCACTGCTTAATTAATAATAAAAAAAATATTTTTAATATTTCCCCAAAAAGTATTACTTAACTCAATTTTTCTGATGCATGAATTATATATTACTTCTATAATAATCAGTAAACTTCAAGTACTTCAAAACATTTTTACATTTCGCCCACTTTTTTTTTTATTTTATTATTTTTTTTTGGCGCGTGTCAGACAAGAACGATGATCTTCATTCATCTTTTTTAACTCTCAAGATTTCTAGTTACTTGGGCGTTATTTGTATTGAAAATTTATAGAAGACTTGGTTGGCTCAATAGTTGGCACGTTCTGGCATAAAACGCCTCGTCTTTATATTTTTGGTTAACTTGTAACTTGCCATTTCTGCAGCTTAAGTTTCCCTACACACAGAGATACTTTGTTGCTGTTCAATTGACTTGACTCAGTTTTTAGTTTGGTGTAAATTAAAAGCTTTCAAACGTTGGCGTTGCGCATGCTGATTTGGCAAGAATCAGAATTTGTTGAAGCGGCAACAATCTAAAAACAAAAATAAAAACTACTTGCAATATGCTTATCAATATAAAAATTTTTCGTGGCGCCTCTGCAGTCAGTCAGTGAGTGAGTGAGCTGTCTGACGATCGCCGACAACGACATGCCACATTCGCGTGTCATTTTCATTTGCTTAGCAAATTTATTTTTGCTCTGATTTGATCAATGCTTGACTTTAATTTATATAAAAAAAAAAATGTATATTTATTTCGGCGTGGTCGTTTTTGGTCGTGTGCCTTAAACAAAACTTCAATTAATAGATTTTCCATATATTTACTTATATTTAAGTAGTTTTTTGATATGATATTAAGCATACGCACAGTACGCCCAACTGTGTTTCGCTGTAAAAGAGTTGCCTATTAGTTAAAATTAATTATTGCTGCTTTCCATAGCGTTCATTCTGGTAATAAAGGAGACACAGAAGCATGAGTTGCAAGCTAATAACTTTTGTATCTACAAGATACACAAAAGTATAGCAACATATTCATAAGCTATAAAAATATCCTCTGCCAATAAAAATCGAAGGAATATGTCAAAAAATTATTTCAATACCCACTACTAGCAAAATCAGAAGAAGAAGAAAAAAATGCAGATATATTTAACATGGCAGTCGACAAATTTACGACATAATAATTTACATTTATCTTCGTTGACTGTTTGCAGCGAAAAAAAAAAACAAAAACTCGCTTTCAGTTGCATAAAAATAAAAAATTAAAAATAAAAAAAAAAAGTTTAAATAATTTTAATAAAAAGGCAGCGCCATGTTGTTTAATAAGTTGCCTTTTTGATATGTCAGACGTGTGCACAGTCAGAACAGGACAGAAAGACAGACAGACGGACGGACAGATACCAACTTCAAAATGTAGCTCCTCTGTAACCAAATCGAGCCGCATACTCGTACATATTTGTAAATCAAGTCTTGCCTTTATCAGTTTATTACTTGGTAAACTTTTAATTTTTTAATCATTTTTTTTTTCGCAATACCTTTTTTTTTGTGATTTGCTTTATTTTTCAATGAGAGACTTTTAATTTTTAACGCCTCTTTAAATTTTTCAACTGAATTTTTTTTTTTTTTTTGTTGTTGTTGCTTTCGTTATAGCAGCGGCGGCTTACAATTGACAACAGACGTCGTCGTTTTTGTGGTGGCATAAAATTGTACTTCGATTGCAAGTTTGGTTTGGTTGGTGTTTTTTTTTTTAAAGTTTGTAAAAGAAGTCATGGAAGGAAGTCCTTCTAAAAATCAACATTTTAACGAGAGTCGATATAAACATGTCCGTCTGTGCTTTTGTACATATGAGCGCAACGGTCTTAAGGATTATAAAATGTGGAGTCATCTTGAAACATTGATATTACAAGGTTCTCGAGTGTATATTTTTTAGTTCTACTTCAAGAGCTAGCTTGAAACCTAAACCCAATTTATACAAAATTTAGTGAGGATTCCATAAAAAAAGCCAGCTGCAAGGCTTGGAAAAAATTTAGTTGAAGTGTTATGTAATTATTTTTATTGTATTTAGTAAATATTTAATTTTACATCCAAGAATAAATTTTAATTTTATGAGTCTTAACATTCTACTTTATGAAGTATTCTTAAGAATTTTTTAATCAATATTTTATCTTTTGCACTTTCAAGAAATATAAAATGCAAAGTCAACTAAATTATATTTTTATTATCCTTTTTTTTCTCATTGCAGGTTAGTACACATACATAAATGGGCAATTAATTACACAACAAATTTCTTAGAAGCCATATGGCACGTCAGACTATGAACTCAGACCATGAACAAAAAAAAGATTAAAAATGGCCAAGGCAAGTCAAAGTCAAGTATACGCGATGTGTGACACTAAACTTTAGACTTGCACGCTCAGAATAGAACGGTACAAAACAAAAAGAGAGAAAACTTAGAAATCGAGAGAGCGAGAGCGGGAGAAAGGAGAGAGAAGCGCAGAAAGAGAAAGTAGTATAGATGATGTGCAAAATTGCGCGAAAAATCGATTGAGCTACAAAAGTGCTGCAAAGCAACGCGATAGCATACCTACATGTGGTATGAGTAACTTGCAAAGAAAAGAGATAGCTATATAAACGAAATAGCTAGATAGCGTATATATCTGATAAAAGTGCAAAAGAGACAACTGCGTGCATTTCCTTTTTAGTTTTGCTTGCGTAAATTTTCATTCATTAAAATTTTCTTCGTATTCGTTGTTTTATGAATGAAAGAACGAATATAAAAAAACAACAAAATTTATAGCATACATTTAGGCATGCAAGCTCAGAGTTGTGTATATAAATGTAGTGTGTGTGTGTGTGTGTTTGCGGAAAGTTTTAGTGACGAAAGCACGCGTTTGTGGCCTTGACTGCTAGCTTGAAGGCTGCAAAAAGAAAAATTTTTGCTATTACAACAGGTGGATTTCGCTTCTCTGTGTGCGTGTGTCCGTATCTATGTGTACGTATTAACGCTATTTGTGTTGTGCGTAAGTGCTAATTTACGAGACTTGCTGATGACGTCGACAAATGCCGGTTCCGGTTATAAATTTTCCGCATAACTATTATTTTTTTCCGTGTTTGTCCGAAGGCATTAAGCGCGTTTATTATGCATGGTTTTGCATTGCAGCTGTTTACAGTTATAAAAATAGCTATGAGCGCGTACAATACTCGTAAATTTTGAACTAGTCTTAGCGTAAGTTTGCTAATCGAAGATTTTTAGCAAAGCTATTTCGGTCCATATATGTACAATTAAAAGTTTAGATGTACACCTACGTTAAAAAAAATAGCAAAACAGAACGTTTAAAGCTTTCCATGAAATGATATTTTAAAAATAGTTAATATGAACTCAGCTTTATGGCATAATAAAAAAAAAAACACAGCTAAATGCAGAAATTGATATTCGCTTCATGATTAACACATAAAAATTATTAACTGGTTTCTTTGATATCTTTAGCAAATTTTTATATTTTATTAAGCTGTTTTATTAGGCACTTTGCAGCACACAGTGCAGCTGTTAATAATAGCTCTATTATACTGCAGGTTATGATGCAATTATAAAGCTGTGGTCGAATACAGCCACTGTCTCTTTCTATATTGCTTACATATTTTGGTGAGTTTTATTCAGTAGCAAAGCTGGCTTTGGTGAAAAGAGTACATGAAATATGTTTATCTCACTGTAGGCTGCTAGAAAGCTAACTATGTTTCAATTACGTAACCAAACAGAAACGGAATACTACACCCATTTATTTAGGAATATTTTTTTTTTTTTAAGATTACTCATTTCTGGAAATTTTGGTTTCTGTTGTCTTTTTTATGTTAACTTTCTGTCTAACACAATAAATTTCTTGTTTTTTTTTAATATTTTCTCCATTTTTGGTTATCCAATTCAGACAACACAGATGATGTTATTTGCAGAATTATTTTGTCTCTTGTCAAAGAAGCAATTAACTCAGATACAAGTTCTCCAAAATTGGTCAGAGTGATAATAACAATAATAATCAAGCAAAATTTGTGTTTTTAATTTTTTGCCATATTAGGATTTTGGTTAATATTTTTATTTTTAAGATACAATGCGGTTTGGTTGTATCACTTACTTGACCTGTTTTTTGTGAAATACATTTTTATATTTTTTAATAAAATTATTTTTTTTTAACTCTGCCATTTAAAATGTTTTTTTTTTTTTTTTTTTTTTTATAATGATATGCAATGAATTTCACAATTACACTTAATAAAAATGTCTCTAGTTATATTACAAAAGTTACTTAGTCTGCTATTAATAAAAATATCTTAATGCAAAAAGAAGCTTACTATTTAGCTTTAGAGTTTCTCACGCATCTAAAATTGCTATTACCACATAAATACAAATAGCTTTAATTGATACTATATACAAAAAAATGTATTTTACATGCATAGATACAAATGTATCTTTGTATTTTCAATTTGTTACTATATAATTTATAAATGTACAATTAAATGTTTACATTGTTTTTAAACAATTTACAATTTATCTATTACAAATGTACACACTTGACATGTGTTGTGTATGTCTGTGTTAATTTTATATAATTTTTTTAAGATACCTTTAGACTCCAAAGCAATACACGTTTAAAAAGTTCAAACTTATAAATGTTTTACACTTGAAGTATTTAAATGTTTTACATTTTCTTGAAGATAGAAAAAAAAAAAAAACTTGAACATGAAAAAAAAAATAGTGTGCTGTAGTTATAAATGTATCTATGTATCTGAAAAATTCTTGCATTTTGTGCGTTTGCTTTATGTAAAAAAAAAAAAAAGAATGAAAAAAAATGCAAGTCAAATAAGTAGAGTCAACGTTTGTAGGCGTATTTTGATTATGATAAACTGGCGAATTATGTTGTCACTTTAAATTCTTTTCTACGCTCTTGTCTTGTGTTGCAGTTTTTTCGTTTTGCAGTTTTGTATCTTTTTTAAATACATAATGCATGCATGGCCGATGATGACTGCTTGTAGTCAGTGTTGCAATTGTTCTTATTGCGCAGCTACAATAATATTTCATGCAAAAAAAAAAAAAACAGAAAAAAAAACAACTACAAGAACTTAAAAATACTTCATGCGTTTTTAAGTGGTATTTGCAGCGATTTATGTCTTGTTAAAAATGAAATGAAGTCAACGTAAAAGTTGTCAACTTGTTTCTTGTTTTTTTTTTTCTTTATTATTTATTATTTATCTAGTAGTTGTTTAATTTCTATGTTGCAGACTTTCTTCATTTTTTAAAGGATTTGAAAATAGCTAAAATGGTTTTAGAATGTGTCTGTATTATTTTATTTATAATAAAGTGGCAGCGGCTATATAAATTCATCTATTTTGCGAAATTTATTAGAGAATAAATTTGATAACTTTCATAAAATTGAATAGATAGATACACGATTGATGGATTGAATAATATATGAACAGACGGACTTACGAAATCACGTAAAAATCATGGACGTACAGACTTATAAAATCAATGGACCCCAAGAATCAAAAATAGATAGTCGGTAACACGGTCGGTAGACCGATAAGCGGACATGTTAAAAACATAAGGGGCTTTGTCGCTTGACCCTATAGGGGATCGCACATAGACCAATATGGCCCTTGGTGATGCCGATAGGCGGAGATCGTTCAGGGATTGCAGTAATCTCTTGATATTCCTGCGTGTTTGGCAAATGCCAGAAGTTTGTTATGAGTCCTACTGGCTGCCTCTTTTAACGCTTTTGCTATGCCTTCCGCTATTTCATTACCATCAATGCCCCAACGGCTGGAAAGCCAGAAGATTTGTACCTTTTTAGAGGTTTTAAGATCATCTACTGTGTCCCTGCTCGCTAGGTCATTTCTGGAACTAAAAGTGGTCGTCTGCAATGCTTCTATAAAAAGAAACAAGTACACATAAAAGCACAACCTCTCCACAACCTCAAATGTTTATGGTCAAACAAAAGCATGAAGTCTTTGACAGACGAACAAACGTACAAACTTAAGAAAAGTATTCACTTAAGTATTCTCCACTTTAGCACAAATAATTTTCTTAATTTCTACATTAAACATTTAGTTTTTCTTTTTCACATTCCAACTTAAACACAAACCGAAAAGAAAAATAGATGTCAACTTGTTCTAAATAGTATCCGTGACACACTTCCGTTAATATGAGAAAAAAATCATCATCAACGAAAATCGGAAAGAAAATAAGTTTCATCATTAATTTTCTTGATGTGCTGCGTCTCGGTTATGTATAGAAAAAAAAAAGAAACTATCCTATATATAAATATATTTTTTTATATCTGATGTTCCAAGTTGTTTTTGCTGCTAATAATGCGCTTTATTTTCTTGAGTGTCAACCTAATAGATAGAAAAAAATATACACGTACAAAATCGACAACAACGACTAAAAATGCAGATACTAAATGATTTTTTACAAAAAAAAAAAAACAAAAAAATATTCTTGTTGATTTTTGAAACTGATTTTTTTTTTTCCTGTTTGCCATAGCAAACAAATTAGTTGTGATGTCCCAGAGTGTTGCCATTAATTTTTGTATTTTTTTTTTTTTTTTTTTTTCTTTAGCTTTTTATAAAGAGTCTATTCTAATGTAATTTTATGTTCGTTGTATAGCGCCAGGCAGACAGACGGATAGACGAATGGACGGATGGAACGTCGAACATTATGCGACACGCGTTCACATTCAATCTTTACATTTATGCAGCACAGCCGCAAAAGTATCTGCTCGATGTATCTGAGCAGCTATTAAAATTAAGAAATTGATGCAAACGTTTGCAACGCTATTTCATCTATCTTAATATCGAAATATCTAAATATGTGAATATCTGAGTATCTATCTATTTATTTGGTGCGATTGCTGATGCTGCATCTCATACATTTTGTGGCAATATGTCATTTTGGTACTATTGATGTTGCTTGTATCAAAAGTATTACAACACCGCACAACACACACTACTTTGCGTTCACTTTGAAAAGTGTGTCAGTTATTTTGGAATTTTTATTGATTTAGTAGCATAAAATTTTTTTTTTTTTTTTTTTTCTTCAGTTTTTATAGCATTTTATATTCCTTGTCGTTCGTATTTATAGCAAATACCTTTCAAAAAAAATTAAAGAGAAAAAAAAAATCCAATGACGCCAAATTAAAGTTTTTATGCCCACAAAGTTTTCTTTTTTTGTTTTTCCTTTTGATTTCGTAGAAATTTCCACGCCAAAAAAAAAAAAAAAAATAATAATATAAGAAAAAATAATGACGTTCTGTGTCTAATTAGTATCTCAAAATTGATTTGTTTACTCACGCGCATCTACTACAACACACAAACTACAGAAATTCAAACGTCATTCCACAAATTAGCGCGAATTTCAATGTTTATTTTGATTTTGATTATTATTTTATCTTGGCAAAAGTATTTTGTTTACAATTTAATATTTAGTTGCGTGAAATTTTATAAATAGTTAGTTTTTATATTTTTAGCTTAGAAGGAACTTGAAAAATGTTTCTGTTTTCAATAATTTTTGTATAAACAGTTTGAAAACAAAAAGCTAATAGAAATTTTTTAGTTGAACGCAAATTATGACGCGTTTTGCTGTATGTAAACAAAAAAAAAAATAATGAAATATATTGCAAAGAAAATTTTAAATAAATAAATTTTGTGTATTACCAATGAATTTTCTTTGTCAATTAAAAAAAGTTCTCTAGCAATAATATTGATTTGCTACTTAAGAACAAATATTAACGTTAAACCACTATAGATATTGGCGAAAAGAGCGATTTTTGAGTCATAGTGTGATTAGCGACTGTGATTTAAAAATCACAGTGATTGAAAACAGTGATAAAATCGCAGTTCGCGAAAAAAATCAGCGATTACTGAGCAAGTTAACAGTTTGCCAAGAGTGAAACACAAAATCACCGATTTCCGAACTTGTTTACTGAGGAACAAGAAAATCGCAAATCACTATTTGCGACATTGCGAATTGTAAATCACTCTCAAGTTATTTTATTTACCAACACTAGTACTATAGGGCAAGTATTATAGACTAGTTTAGTTAAAAAAGTCTTACTGCAACACATACATGGGTCAGCAATCGACCTAGAAAACATTTGCATTCAAATTTTTCTACTGCTGGCGCCAACTGTGTTGTGAAAATTTTACGAAATGTTATTTAAATTATTTCTTTATGGAAAATTTTATGTAGCTAAAAAAATTTATACATTTTACAAATTTCTAATCCAAGCATAAACAAAAAGAAAAAAAAAAAAATAAAATCATTTCTAAATTCAAATCGTTATACTATTTGTCTATTTTTTTTTTTTTTTAATAGTTTTATTTATGTGAAAGACACTGCTTGAGCAATTTATGTCAGCCGCAACCTCAAAAGTTAATCCAATATAATCATACGCAATGGTTTATTTTTCACATTAACGCTTCATAGATTTATGTTTGTATATGAATGAATAAATATAAATGGAAAGGATGACAAATTTGAAATTTATTATTTAACATGAAAATTTATAGTTAAAAAATAGAAAATTATTTGAAATAATATTTTAATATTGCATCTAAAATTATTTGCTTATTTTTTTACATTATTTTTCTTTTTCTTACTCCCTCTCATTCACTCGCACACAAAACAGTTGCGAGAGGATTTTAGCAATACTCTCATTTCTATTTAGGCATTACCCTCATTTAGCAGTTTTATACATATTTTCAATGCTTATTTGATTAGGACAACTTTAGTTAATGATATCATAAGCAGTTTTTAACTATTTACGTAACAAAGTATTCGCAATAACAGTAAAATAATTGCAACATTCATTCTAAAAATAATTCTTTTGGAGACAAACAGTTTTGTTACAAATGTCAAATATGCGCAAATCAGTTTATTGAACTGTTTATCAGCAATAATATTTAATCTGGAATATCGTACATATGTAGTATCTACGTACTTAGTTTGATAAAAATGATAAAATTTAACGAGAGACTACGTCACAAGATTACGTCAAACGCGTTAGATTAGTTTGGTAAACTAAATTTAGCATATGATATATCAGATAGCTTGATTAAATTTTTGGAGGCTTGGCAAATATTTACGCATAAAGGAAATACTATTACGTAAACGGAATTTATTGCATAAATTTTGATATAGTATAGCGCATATAAATTTGATAAAAACAAAATGCTCTGAAGACTTATTTGCCTTTCAAAATTACTTCAACTGCCAACTAAAAATAATTATTAAATAAAAAATATAATTAAAAAATTCATAGACAAATTTATTGACCTACTTTCACCAAAATGGCGCTTTAATAATTTTTATATTTTTAATTATTTTTTATTTATTTATTTTTTTTTTTTTGTATTTTTTATGGGCATTTCCTAATTGGTAACCAATCAGATTATCGCACAATGAAAGCACTCAACCAAATATGGCGTAACTATATAATTAAATTTGTGAAAGAGCGAGAGCGGAGTAACGTTAAAAAAAAAATGAAAAACAAAGTAGTCACTTGAAAAGTATTTTGCTTAGAAATTATTATTATTATTTTTTTTTTTTAATAAATTGAAGCAATAATAAATTTAATAAGTAATGCAAAATGAGTGTAGGTGCCTCTTTTTAAATTATTAAATATGCGGTGACATACATTTGAATATAACAAAAACAAAAAACAAAAACAAGTTATACAACAAAATAAGAAATTAAAGATACAAAAGTATCTTTTAGATACAATACTGCATGTATGATGACTAACTAAAGCAATCTGATTTAATATTAAATATAAAAATCTTAATTATATTTTGTTCTAACATTTTAGCTAAAACACACCTTTTCCGCTATAAATTGCATATCATATTGTACGCAGCAGTTGTTAATGGGTTAATAATTTCTATATTTAAAAAAAAAGAAGAGATACAAAATGCAGATAGCACACCTTGCGTTGCGCTTTTTAGTTATATGTAAAAAATGAAATAAATTAATAGAATAGATACAAAATTAAGTAAGTCTGATCTGAACTAAACTGAACTGGCTGCGGCTGCTGTGTGGGCAATTCAAGGCACACGTCTTGCAAAGATTATTGCGCGTGCGTGCATAGCTATTTAGACACAAAAAAAGATGCGTGGGGAACATCAGCATTGTTTTTGTTTTTATTTCTGTTTGTAAGTATGATGACAATGACGCCAGCTAAGGCGTTAGTTAGTCTAAAGTTAAGCTGACACATGGCACGCGCCTTAGACGCAAAAGCAGCTATATTAAAAAAAAAATAAATATTAAGATAAAATATATACATATATATAAATTAAAGATATATTCTATTTGACTACAAAAAAAAAAAACAAAAAATTAACCAATGCAAACTGCTTGACTAGCTTGTCTAGCTGCACATATATGGTTTGCGACTGGCTGCCTTAAATGGCAAAAAAAAAAAAAAAACAAAAAAAAAACTTTGATTAGGGCTCAGTTCAAGACTCAAGATACAACGTACGCTTTGTATTTGCTGTGTGTGTAGGCTGGCGTAATAATTAAAAGCATATTGAATTTAAATAAATATATACTATTTTTTGCATTTGTATTTCATTTGTAGATACATTTGTATCTCTTTATATCTCTCGTTACTGTCTATCGCAGACAGTAGTTTGTGTGCTACAAGTGAAAAACAACTTGTTTCATTTCGATTCGTGCGTTACATTTACGTTTCAGCTAGCTAGCTATGTTGTATACAGATACAAATTTCAGATACATTTATTATTATTTGTATCTGTTGTGTTGTATGTAGCTGCTGCCATCTCGTTTTAACATATGTACAAACTGACAGCTTGAGTGGTTTTGCTGTATGTTTGCTATACATACCTTCACTTTAAACAACTACAACAATTGTAAATACAAAAAAAAAAAAAAAAAAATACAAAACAAAAAGTTGTCTCTGTAAAGCTTTGCTTAATTTGAAATCTATGAGATACTTATTATATTGTTGCTTCAAGTTGTTATTGGTTGTTTGCTAGTTACTTTTATTTTTTTTATATATGTATATTTTTTTTCGTATTGTATTCATTATTTTTTTTTAGTTTTTTTGTGTAGGTTGCAATGATTTCGAATTCATTGCAAGCTACCAATCCCGTCTTGAGTTATTATATTTGTATCTTTTTTATTTATTTCGTTTATTTTATGATTGTATCTGACATTCAGTTCAATTTTGTTTTGTTTATGCTGTTTTGTACATTTTATTTAAATTATTTTATATATTTAAGTAAATAATTTATGCTACCGGAAAAGTCATATTACGCAAGATACTTTTGTATTTTATTGTGCGTTTATTTAAGAGAAGTGTACATTTATCTTATTGTATAAAGATTTCAATGAACTGAAAGAGCTAAATTTATATGCTTACTAAATTTTCAAGCCCATAAAAAAAATTATTATAAAACAATAAAAAAAAATGTTTTAAATCTTTTTTTTTCACATAATTTTCTAAAATTAATACGCGTGCCTCATGCAGCTAAAATTAACAACAACATTTTTATTTGCACATTTTTAGCTAAAATTAAAAAGAAAAAAAAAAAAAGGAAATAATTAAACAAAAATCGCCAAAACACTTAAAATATTCGAAAATAATAATAAAAAATATTATAAACAAATGTTTTCGTCTATTTGGTTTGATGCCGCTGATTGGCAGTGGCAAGTGGCAAGACGTAGCGGCAACATTCAATAAACATTCCAATTGTTATAAAAATAGTTTCTAATCAGCTGCCAACGTCATTATTTTTTTTATTTAAGTATGCAAATGAGTTGGCGGCGGCATCATGCCTAAATTTGTTGTCAGAACGTCATCAATTTACAAAAAATAATACAAAAAAACGAAGTGAAACGAAAAGAACGTCATACGCAGCATGTGATCCAGATGAATCGATCGATCGATTGGTCTGTGGGTCACTCAGTATATTCTTGGTCATGGCTACATCATATGCTAAATAAATACAAATATAAACATTAACTCTTAGGCTTGTTTACGTAATTTTTCTAGCTACGTCAAAGTTAAAATTTAAAGGTGTGCAAAAAAAAAAAAAAATAAATAAATTGAAGCAATTTACTGGAATAATTTTGTACAACTCATACCAAAACACAAACACATTTCTAATTACCTGAAAGAAAAAAAAATCTTTTGCGAAAAAATAACAACTGACGTAGTGCTTCACAATGACGTCGAAAATTTAGACAAAATGGAATTCAATTCGAAATTATTTCTGGGGGCAAATTCATAAATTTACATTTGACGATTCATCTGTAGTGGCGCGTGTTTTTCTTTTTTAAGATTTTTTCTTTTTTTTATTTGCAACGTAATGTGTTAGAAATACATTGAATGATGTTACAGTACTTAAGAGGTTTGTTTTTGAAAAGTATCTATGAGTTGCTGTGATAGTTCATAATTTACTAGCTGCACAGTGTGATCAATAGTTGAGCGTTAACTTGAAAGAAACCACAACAAAACATGGACATAAAATTTGTGTTTTTATGTCCCAAGATAATATCGAAATTCAAAAGCAAAGTTTACGAAGTTCAGGTGCAAAGCGAAATGAATGATTATAGTACACAGTCAAGTATTCAGTTATACTTATTGTGTTCTTATTGTGCTCTATTGATTGAGTGTTGTCAATGTGACATTCATGGATCTTTTTAAATGGGGTTCAACAAATAATTGAATACAAATTATCGAACAAGAATTTAGAATAAAAGTTTAAATTTTTCAGGTATTGTCTCTTATAGTCTTGAGATTGGTACTTACATAAGGAAGCAGACTACGGCGAATGCTAAATCATTTCGGCTTTCCAATGGTTTAAGCTGCAAATCATCATCAATTAAAGTGGTTAAGATACACTTTTTAGTTTAACGCTCATGCTTGGCACAGAGTTCCTTATACAGCTAATAAATCAATAAATCATATATTCTTCTTGAAAAATTGTTCAGAAAATGAATGCACCCTGTTTCTTTCCATAATTTACTAGCAAACCCTCGTTTACATACAGCTCTGTAGTTCTGGTTCACAATCAAAATTTACTTTATGCAATAAACATTTTAGATCGTCTCTGCTATAATTAGCAGCCGAATTATTTTTAGTTTGGCATATAAACGTAATATTTGGGTAAACGATTTATTTGGGCATACCACTCGGTCAAGGTAATTATTGTTGTTGTTCGTTAATGATGACGTTCAAGGTGTGTGTAGAAGATTTGTATATAAATTAGAATTTGTATACATTTATAGATTTGCACACAAAATGAATGTGCTAGTCTATAAAAATAGCGCAAAGTGATTCGTACTTTTCTAATTTTATATTTTTAGCAGGGAATAATCTGTTGTTTTTGTTTTCTTGTGTGTTCATTTTTTTAATGGTTTTTCTTTAGTAATTCGTGATTTGTAATGAGTATAATTAACAATTTCTTGTATGAGTAAACGATGTAATTTAAGTTTGTTGTACTTATATAATTTATATATTTTTTTACCTTTAGTTCTTTTTAATTGTAAGACTGGCGTAAAAATTAATGCTAATTGGGCAAATGCAATGAATTTGTTTAGGAAGACACCACCATTTTACTCGCAAAAGATTTAAGGTTGCGAATTTAAAGATTTTGTTGAGTTGTATAATAAAAAATTGATACTCTGTCATTTAGAAAATATGGAGTTAGTTTTAGTAAAGAGTGATTTGATGATTGACCAAAAAAATTACTTTGGTGATTTTTTAATTGTTTTAAATTCGCAATGTCGTACTGCGTCTGGAAGTAGTGATTTGCGCTTTTCTTGTGCCTCATTGAACATGTACAGTTATCGGCGATCTTGTATATCGCTCTTCGCGAACAGTGAAACTGTTCAGCAATCGCAGTTTAATTTTTGCAAATTACTAATTTATTACTGTTTGCAGTCACTGCGATTTTCAAGTCGCAGTCGCTTAAGACTCAAAAATCACTCTTTTTGTCAAAACTAATAAATTCTAAAAACAATTGTATCTAGTAAAATCAGCTGTTTTTATTATGATTCTTTGTATCAGCTGTTCTATTATACCATATGATATTCTAAACATCAAAATAAAAACAAACAAAATGTTACATTGACCCTCACACAAACAAAAAAAAAAAATCGTTTGTATGCAACAGCAGCATATCAAACTATTAAGTATCTCAGACAATAACAATCACACACACACACACAGAGATTCATATTCACACATTGTGAGACGCCTCAACGCAAGTTAATGTCCATCTTTGGATACAGTAGCTGAGTAAGAAGACGCTCAACGTCATTCAATCATTCAAAAGTTCGTTCGTTCGTTCGTTCGTTTGTCAGACATTTTGGCAATAAACAAAAAATACTAACCATGCAATCTCATCTCATCTCATCTAAATTAAACTCTGTGTTTGCTCTTCATTTGAATGTGCCTCCAACGCCAGCAACAGCAAAAGCAACAGCACCACCCACCTTTTATAGTGAAAGATATTTATTTTTAGTTTAGCGCGCGAGTTGATCCATAATATATACAAAATAAAACAAAAATTTTCAAAACAAATTGTGGGTGGACAGTCGGGGATGTTCCGGAAAAAGAAATATGCGAATTTTTTTTTTTTTTTTTTTTTTTACATATAAAAGTCAATCCAGAAGGTGTACTATACGCTCCATCTCGCTCATCATCGTTTTTGTTTATTTTATAATATTTTAGTTTTGCACGTCATAAGCAAAGAAGCAGAGCAGAATTATGTAGATACAACGCCCTTCTGCTATAGTACGAGTATGCGTTTGAAAACAAACTATTTTACGCTTAATTTAAGAACAATCATTAAATAATTTCTATTTACACTATACGATGTGCGTGTGTACGTGTGTGTGTGTGAGTGCTCTCTATTAATTTTTTTCTCAGCAGTCTAAGAATAAGTACGAAAATCTATTTTAAGCAGACAAATTATCCGATGATGATGATGATGATTATTTTTGCGCTACTTCATTTTATACAAATGTTATGTGATGCGATTTATACGTACAGCATGGGTGTAATTAGTTTGAAAGACTACTACGGGTGTAATGCGTATTTATGGAGAAAGATGAAATGTATTAAAATAAAATTTAATGGATTCGTTAGCTTGCAGATGAAATAAGCTGTTAGATCGAATATTTTTGCTGGTCGATTCACAATGCAGGTCGAGCCAGAATGCAATTCGAGCAAATATGCATTTTAAGATAGCAGGTGGAGTAAGCTGGCAGGTCGAGTCAGCATGCAGCTTGAATCAGCATACAGGTCGAGCGATGATATAAAGGTCGAGATGATATAAAGGTGGAGCCAACCCGTCGGAAGACCTTTTATAGTATGACAAATATATTTCTAATCACTTTTGCTGAAATATGTCAATCCGACTGACTGTCCATCTAAGTCATATTTTTCTTGTTCAAGTTCCTTTTTAATTAATAATACACCACAACATTCATCCATCCATACCGATTCGTACTCAGCTTGTCTTTAGTCTTAGATGCACTATAATATTAATCGAATTGTGTTTGTGAGTACTGCTTGAGTGAGTAAATTGGTTATTTTTGGTGGCATCGCGTAATGAGAGTGCAGCCACAGGTGGCCGCGTGTGGCACACGATTCACCTTCACCTCATCTAACTCATTAACCCAGGAAGCAAGGCAAAACAGTTTATAAATTATTTTATTTTTTATTTCTTTTTTTGTTCGTATATCGAAGGATGAAGAAGCAGCAGCAGCAGCAGCAATAGCAAAAAAAATCATGTGAAGATTTAAAAATAGCAACGACGTTGTTGTCGGAATGTTTTTGTTATTGTTTAAACTTTCTAAATGTCTCTCATACGCTCTCTATTTGTCTATACACACACACATCTAGTATTTGGGTATGAGAAAATAATCTATTTTTGCATTAGCCGCGTGCTGCTAAAATACCGTAAACGCAAATCTTGTGTATCTTTAAGATAAACAAAAGTACTGAACTTTATATACAATATATAAATATTTTTTTTTTTAGTTTATATAAAAGTTTTTTTTGTTTATCTGCATAAATTTTGTTTTTGTCTATTATGGCTCATTTATTTTATATGCGTTTATTTTTGTACAATTTTTTTTTTGCGGAAAAATAATAATTATGTATCTGTGAGATACTTTTGTATCTTTCTACATATGCAATAATAATGTTGCATCTCATTTGCGCTTTCATTAACTTGCGTTTAACATTATTTTAGCCTACATTGTTTTTACAAAAAAAAAAAAAAAATAAAATATCATAAACTTATTTAATGTTGCTGCCGGCCGGCATGGCATACCAACTCATTTATGTGTATTTCTAACACGAACGACCGTTTGCCTTCAAATGTTCAATTTTCTTTATTGCACAGGCGTGTGCTTTTGTACGTTGCTGTGTATTCATGCCATTGCATTCATCCCAAAAAAAACAAAAAAAATGTATCTAAATAAATGTAGCACGAAATATGTTTGCGCATTTCTGATTACAGTTGCGTTCTCGTGCGTATTATTTTATTTTTTTTCTAGCTTTATGAGTTTATTTTATTTATTTTTTGGAATTTTTGAAATTTTTTTGCGATTTTTGTTTATTTTGAAAATAAACTGTAACCTTGTCCTTAGCCTGCATCTGTTTATGTAAATGAAATTGTGTTAAGATATATTGTATCTGGTAATAATATTTTTGTGTTTTAAACGCATTGCAAGTAGACAATGAGATATAAGGCTCTGAAGTGATCAAGTTTTGTACCACTTGTGACGATGTCAAAGAATGTGAAATTGTGTGTGTTCATCACTGGTATTAAAAAAGGCGCATTGTACATTGTTTTTCCCAAATGTTCAAACCTTTTTTTACTTAAAGCTGGACAATGGCCGAGAAAATGTTTAATATTTTCTTCCTTCTCATCATTGCGAAAGCTTCTACATAAACCATTAAAAAGGGAACGTCTAGCCTACAAGCTTGAGTGCCTATGAGGCAGAGTCCTCCTTAGCGAGGAAATATCTGTTCTGTTCATTTTGAGGATGCCATAATCCTGGATATGAAGCAAGTTATTAAGAGTGACCATATTCTGCATGTTCTTGTTTTTATAAGTAGCCTCCAAGTTGTCAGGGCTATCCCAACCATTTCCTTCCCTGGTAGGATATGGGTTATAGTACCTTGCCTGGCAAGTTCGTCTGCTATGCTATGTATGATGTTACCCTCAATATAAGCTCTCCATTTCTACATTAGGAAAGTGACAAAACCTGCAATAGAATGCGAGTAAAAAATCCAATTTTTGAGATATTTATCCAAATTTATGGTCCTTAAGTGTATCAGATGACCCTTGAAATCTGAAGGAAGGCAATTTTAGCCATAAGTTGAAATTCATAGATACACTTCTTGATAGATAATGGATGTCTTGGTATTTAAATCTTCTTAATAAATGAGTTAGTTGGTGTAAACGATAGCGGCAAGATAAGCTCAATTAGTTGAGGAGATGTAGTTCGTTATTAATAAAATGTATAATAATGTGCTAAAAACTATTAAAAGTTCACACAAAAAGATGCTGCTTTGCTTTAGTAAAATGTTTTACTGCTTTGTAGAGCATATTCCAATTAAACAGTAACCCTCACCCAGAAAAAAATCTTGAAAACAACCTCAATAATGTTTACCTTCACCTGTAAAATGAAAAGAAATTTACTAAAAAAAAAAAAAAGAAAATTAATAAACAAACATCTAATCGAACCAAAAATGGTCAAGTGAATCATAAATGAAAATTAAAGAAAATGTTTACATTTTTAAATGACGGCGGCAAAGGCAACAACATTTCACTGATGACGTAGATCTGCAAAGAAAATATAAAAAAATAAAAAATGAAAAACAAGAAAAACACTTGCCAAAAACATGCTGCTATACTAAGGTAACAAATACATACATATTCATATATTTGTGAAAATTGGAAAAACTGTGAAAATTTTATGAGCGAAAAAAATGAAAAGAAAAAAAACTAAAAGACAAAGTACCTGTTGTTTTATTTTTAAAAATGTTATCTCAACTCACAGACACAACAAAATAAAAAAAAAAAAAAAAAAATAGAGGAGAGAGAGAAAAAACTAAAAAAGAGCGTAAGCGCATTAAAATATTCACCATAGTAAAAATACACACACAGATACAAAGATATAATTGTATCTTTTAGATGCGATGGCACGCGACGCAAAGGCATTTAAATGCGGCAAACAAACTGTTGATTGGCCACAATGCGCTTGCGCCAGCCCAACGTGCACGAAAATGGCTGCAAACTAGGGAGACAACTCCGGCACCGATTGGATCAGATCAACACACAGCAACACAACTCAAGCGAACTGTGACGTTTGCCGATACAAATGTATCTGTGTATCTGTGTGTTGTCTGTGTAGTCTGTGTTTTGTTATTGTTTTTGTAGCAACTTTGTATAAATATTTCCCCACAGTTTGTTTTTCGAATTCATTTTTCGAAATTCGTGCAGTCTTTAGTGGTCTTATGAGCGGGGAACCATATTTCGAAGAGTCATTGTCGTCTCTCTCTTATTAGAAAACTAAATAACAACATAAGCGGCATCTGTATCTGTAGCCAATGTATCTGTAACTATGTACGTGTATGTTTAGTTGGGATGCCGTTCGTTGTATGCTAAAATGTTGAATTTCATTCATAAAAACCGAAAGAGTGCGCATCTCGTGCTTCAGTTGTGTTCGAACAAGCAAACGCGTCGGTTCACATAGCAAAAAATATAAAAAAGAAAACAAAGAAACTAAATTTAAAATAAAATAAAAATCAAATAAAAGATCAACAAGAATTTTAAGCTAAACTAAAACAAAAAAGTTTATACAAAAAGCAAATTTTATTTGCAATTAAAAAATAAAAATAAATAAAAACAAAAAGTGAAATATACAAAAAAAAAAATCTTATAAGAAAATTCTTAAATTTCAATTTAGAAAAATATTAACAGCCAATTGGAATATTAAAGTGTGCAATAAGAAAATCAAGAAAAAAAAAAAAACACTCAGAAAAAAATATTTTTGGTGCTAAAGGAAAAAAAACAACTGAAGATACAATATACAAAATATTTATTTAAAAAAAAGAGCATTGAAATTTTAGCCAATTAACCAAAGTGAAAGGATAAATCTTAAAAAAAATAGAAAAAAGAGCAAACAAGAAAAAAGCTGCTACCAAACAATTTTTCGCTTGTGCCTGTGTTTTTTTATATATCAAAAAAATATATATATACTTGCATGTATCTGTAAGATACACACGCGTCAGCCAGTCAGTTAAAAACTAATGAATGAAGCTTTGAATAACATATGTACATACAAATAAGTATCTTAGTTAATGTATGGTGACGTAGTAGCCTAACACAAACAGATACAAAAAAATAAAAATAAAATAAGATACAAAGCTCTAAGATACAAGATACACATACGCCGTGCGGTAAAGTTACTTAGCTACGTGTGAATTTTATTGATTTTATTCTGCAACAGCAGCAGCAGCAATTTAAGCGCGTGCCATGTGTCGGCGTATATAAAGAAAAAAAAAAAACATAAATAAAATATAAAATTAAAAAAGAAACTAAAATATTAATTTTTTTTGCAACAGATACTTTTGTGTATCTTATAAATTGCAAAATTAAAGCATCTTTTTGACATTGTGCTGCAAGTGATTTAATTTCAATTTTTCCGTTGATTGGTTTTTCAAATTAAATGTTTGCGTCAATACCAACCGCTGTGTTGGTTTAAAAAGTGAGTTCGTTCTAAACTTCACTTTTGTTGAATTCTTCTGCAAGTGCCATTTTTATCCAGGTGAGCTGATTGATTTGTTAAATGTTTTTGAATGTATATAAAAAAAAAAATAATAATAAAAAATTAACAAACAAAATTAATAAATAAATAAAAAATAAAAAAAAAAAAACATAAAATAAAAAAATAAAATAAAATAAATAGTTCAGTTTAAAACTTTAAAAAGGAAAAAAAAATAATTAATAATAATAAAAAGAATTCAATTAAATTAAATTTTAAACATTTTATACATATTATATTTTATTTATATAAAATAAGAATTTCTAAATGAACTAATTCAAATATATATTGTGATTTTTATTAAAATAAAGAAATACATTTTTCGAAAAGTGAAAGTTAGAACAGTACTCTTAGTTTTAACATTCAAGCGAATTTAATTCGACTGAACTTCAAGTCCCTAAATCCTTTCAGAATTGACAACCAAAACAATTTGAAATTAAATTTTTTAACAGTATCTCTTTTGCTATAGTTACAAATAGTATTTTTTTTAATAAAGTCCATCCTCCCGTCTGCTTCTTGAGAAATTTTTTTATTCCTAAAATTTTTTTATTTAATTTTTTTAATCAAAAATAAGAAGGAAGCCGTCTTCAATACAATATTCTTATTGGCATTTTTTTTCTAAAAAAAAATTAAAAATAAAAACTAACGCATTTGAAGCGAAAAAAATTACGATGGCGCCTAAGCGAAAAATTTTAATTACAAATTGTAAAAAAAAAATATGTAGAAAACCACGAGTTGCACATATTAATAATACATTTCAAAACAAATATAAAAAAAAAAAAAGAAATACAGTGGTCCAATTGTAGCTGCATCCTTTCCTTATTTTTTTTTTTTTTTTAAAGTATCTGTATCATTTTTTTACTCTTTAATGAAACATAAATTCATTTAACGGATAATAAACATTTCTGCACGTTATTATAGCATGCGAAATGCTAGAATATATAAATATCTGCAGACGTTGAAGACGTCCCAAAGTGTTCAAGCGACGGTAAAATGAAGACGCAATAGAAAATAATGAGAAAAAAAAACGCAGATACAAATATTTAAAGTAATTAAAAATGTTTGCCAATATTCAAAAAAAAAAAAAAAAAAAAAAGAAAAGAATGCTGCATAATTTTTGTGTTACAATTTAATGCCAAATCAGTGCTGCAAATGTTAGCAGAGAGCGTAGAATGTATCTAAAAGATTAATATAAATTTGTAGTTTTATGATGGGAAAATAAAGGCAGCTTTGCATTAATATAATAAAAATAATATTAAGCCTTAATCTTATATTTGATTGTTTTATGGAAATACATCACGTTTTATTAAAAAAATGTATCTCTTGACTTGAAAAAAAAAAAAAAACAAAAAAAGTATCTATAAGATTAATACATAAAAACGAACTATTAAATTACAAATCACTTTCAAAGCGTTTTAACTATTGCAATTCCCATGTCAAGGTGCACACACACTGGCGGCATTTTATTATTTAACAAAATAATTATGACATCAAAAAGAAGCACACCGCGGATTGTATTGCGTTGCGTTGTGTTGTGCTGTGCTGTGTTGCGGCTGAAAACATGTTTTAACACTTTGAAGCACTTTGACATCAGTTAGTTAGATATATATGAAAAATATGTATAGACTGACAGTTGCGTTGACTCACTGACCGACTAACAGCGTGACAGCTGCCACTAAAGCAAAAAAAGTATCTGCAGCATTTGCAACTAACGCCAACAACAACAACAAAAACAACTAACAACAACGACGACGTCAACGTCATCAACACCTTCTCAATTTTTTTGTGTATTTTTGTTTTTGTAGATGATAAAGACGGCGTCTTCGCTAAGTGGCAGTAAAATGATTTTTTTCATTAAATAAAAAAAATATATCTAGATACAAACTGGCATGCAAACATGTCGCAAAAGCCTGCGGCTGTTTATTTTCATTAATTGTTCTCATGAGGAAAATTACTAGCGGCGTACGAAAAAAAAAAAAAAACGAAAAAAAAAAACGACACAAAATATTATAAATATGCATGAAAAGTGTGACAAACTGTTACGCATGGATACAAGATACTTTTTTTTTTGTTCAGTTTTTGTTTTTCTCTTTTAGTCACTGATTTAATTTGGAGGTGTTGTTGTTAACTTGTTGCATGCAGCTATGCTACAACAGCAGCAGCAATGTAGCTGCTTGCTTGCTGGCCTGCTGTGTGACTGATGTACAACGTCGTTATGCTGTCAGATACAAGATACTTTTTGTTTTTTTTCTTTTTTTGTGGATTTTTGGTTTAAAAAAAAATTTTTGTAGAAAAAATTAAATAATATTTTATTAATATAATTATTACTATGCTGCATTTAGCTTCAAGGTTAAAAACTTAAACGCGTCAAAAAATAAAAGTAAAGAGAAGTATCTCCTAAATAAACATTATGCAAATCTAATAAGAAAACAAGCAATACGTACACGTTTGCATTATATAAGACACAATCGAATCAGAAGAAAAATAAAGGAAACAAAAAAAAAAAAAAAAAAACTTTAATAAAAACAAACTTAAATCGCAGTAAATGCCATGCTTTGCCACAACACATTTGAAGTTGCGTACTTGTAGTTATTTTTGGAGCCGTTAAGTAGCCAATATGCAAAAATAGTTTGTCTGTCTGTCCGTATTTTGTATTTAATCCTCAAGTTAAGCCACACAGAGAAGGCTGCACATTGAGATACAGCATTGATAATAATAATAAAAAAATAAAAAAAAAAAAATTGTTAATAATAATAAACAAAGCCAATTGTTTTGATGTATTTGAAGCTATTAACATGCGAGTTGGACAGTCATAAAAAAAATGCGGCATTTAAGTTTGCTAGTAGCTAAAAATTGTGCAACTTGCTTAAGTAATATTTAGGCTATATAAATATTTTAGATGTTAAGGAAATGCATAAAAATTTGTTCAAATAAATTGCACGCATGAACATGAAAAATAATTAGTTTCGAATTTTTGCAGTAGAAAAGTAACTCAAAGCATAAAAGCTATTAATATGCTATAAAATCGTTTCAGTAAAAACCCAAAAAAAAAAATCATTTATAAGCCACTAAAAATGTTAAGATACATTTTAGGAACCAAAATCAAACAGTAAAAATATTATTGACAGCGTAACGTGAAAACCGGTTGAATAAACTTAATTAAAATAATATCAAGAAGAGGTTTTTTTTTTTATTTTAATTTTTGTTCTACACATTTCATGTAGCAGTTCACATATACATACATACACATAAGTATATATTTTATATTATAGATACAATATATAGTGTGCTGTCAATTCATATTCATTCATTCATGGCTTGAAAACTTATAGTAGCTGCACAAACACAGCACTACACACGCTACAACAACAACAACAAGAAAAACATAAACAAAAAGAAAATAAAAGACTATAAGATACATACGTGTATATGCAAAATTATACAAAAAAAGATACATAATATTTTGTAAACTGTTCAATAGTTTGAAAAGAAAAAGACTGTACAGGCAACAACGTCAACAACAACAACAACAACAACATCAACATCATCATCAAGTTGAAGTTAAAGTTCGAGCTTACAAGAATTAAATATCGGAACAAGGTACACTTTGGAGGCAGAACGTGCGGAAAAGATTGACAGCAGACAAGCGCGACAAAATAACAGTGTTGTAGATACATTTTTTTTTTTTTTTATTCAAAAGATACTTTTATTTATATATTTTTTTAAAGGGAGTGTCGCTGTCTCTATATTTTTTGTTTGGCGAGATTAAAGTTTCTAGAGATGCTGCTGCTGTGGTTTAAAATTGTTTTAGACCAGTTTAAGATGAATCACACATAAAACGATCAATCGATACCTTTTTGACTAAACTGGAACTATACAAAACAAAACAAATAAAAATTATGAATGAGCTGTAAACAAATGCATATATGACCGCAAAAGCGTTGTTTTGTCTAAAGTTAATTTCAGTATTTTTTTTTTTTGCTTTTCTTCAGATTTGAAACGCTTTGTTAAATGAAACTGCGGTAGTTATTTTAGCGCATAGATGCTGTCATTAAGTGCACTTCTAATGCAAATCAACTGAGTCAACAATGACAACAACAACGACAACAACAATAATAATGAAGCGTAATCATTGTCCAACTACTACAAAAACACAATAAGTTTATAGCTGTGTGTTGTATACATAGATCGATTGTCTGGCAAGACGAGGCTTTATAAGCTGACAACGCAAATTGAGCTAGAATGTGTGTGTGTGTGAGTGTGATTGTGGTTGAGTACCGTGTATGACAGCTTTAAAATCAGCTGAAAAGAGTTTTGAAGCGAAAAATCAAAAAAAATTTATTTTAAAATTATTTTGCTTTAAATGCGAGGTTTGTTAGAGAAATATTTTATGCAAAACTAGCATGTTTTGATAAGATTTTTCTTTTGCTTAAACTTGCCGGGATTGTATTTGCTTGAGAGTTTAAACATGCTGCTACTGTCTGTTGCAACTCAGGTTCAAGTCCCGAGCAGTTCAATATTTTTTATGGTCTTAAAATATTATGCAAGTAAAATTGGTCAAATTTAAACGCTTGTAAAATATTTTTATGGTATTTCACGGCGTTTTATGACTAGCTTCTATGCAATTTTGCTTACTGTAAAAGCAATACACAAAAATTCACATCAAAAAACTTTTTTTAATTAATTTATAAATATTTTTAGCATCACGCAAATACCGAAATTACCTCGTTTAATTTTTCGACTATTTGCTTTTTTTTTGTATAGAAATAAAAATATTTTTTCGGGTAATTGCAATTAGTGCCGCTTATCAGCAATGAGTTCATTGATGATTCGATTGATGCTAAATACAAATTGCAAATCAAAGAAGACATTTATAGCAACCGGATTTGATTCCAATCAACAGAAGCAACAGAAGTATCTGGGAATCATTTTTTTTTTTTTTTTTTGGAAACTGCAGCTGCAATTTTTTTTTTTTTTTAATATTTTATGTTTATGCGCATACAGTGGCATTTTACTTTAATAATTGCTATAAAATATATTTATGTACTTGTTGATTGGTTTTAAATGTTTATTAAGTGGAATTTATGAAGTAGTCAGGTATAGTTTGGGGTATACACGTTAGATGTTATTTGAAATAAAGCTTACAGCTTATATGTAAAATGCGCCAATCAGCATGCGTTTAGCGAGCTTTAGAGAAGCTATTTTATTTCAATTTTTACAAAAGATACTTATGTATCTCAAAGATACAAATGTAAAAATTCACATACACCGCCAAAAAAATCTCACCACATTTAACCCATTAGGCGCGCTTTAATTTGCACTTTAACTAGTTGTCACACGCTAAATATAAAGCAAATTGGGTCAGTAGTATTTTTTTTTTATATGTAGTATAAAAATGATCTTGATGTCGTAAGCATTATGGGAAACTACGAAAAGAATAACTGAGTAACTGTGTCTCTATTAAATTTGTGCTGTGACAATTATAAATGCGAAATAAATATAAGAATGACCGGCAGGCGCTTAAGAGTTTAATCGATTTTAATTTAATTGTCGTGGAGACGTACTGTGACACTGACTGACCGTGTTCACTAAGCAAAAAAAACGAAAAAAACTGCCCAGCTGTCATCTGTAAACTGTTGCGTTGCTCTTGATGTCGCGCAATGAAACAGGGTGCGTGGGTGCTGCCTGAATTGAAATCGAATTAAAAATTAAAGAAATAAAAACAAAAAAAATGTTTTGTTTTTTGAAAAGTGAAAAGTCTTAACAAATGAAACTAAATTGTTTATGGTACAAATTGTATTGTTTATAGTTTATTTTATTGTAAATAGTTATGTAATTGAGCAGCTGTCATTGCAATTTAATTGAACAAAATTTAAAAAAAGAATTTAAAAAAATGAAAGTAACATTTTAATATGGAGAGGGTTGTTTAAATGAAAGATGCAATGCAGTTATAATGTTTATACAAACATTGAATAAAAAATCGTGATATATGCGAACAGCTGTTTCGAGCTGCTGACGTATAGATTATTTTTTTACGAAATTTAACTTGATTGCTTCAACAAATATTAGTGAATTTATTCAAAAAAAAAACATAACTTGATTTTAACTAAATGCATAAACGTTAGTAGGCGGCGCTAAAAGCCGCTGTATAAACGTAGTAATACAAGCATATTTTGTATTGCATACAATTCTGTTGTCATTGACATCTGTTGGACATCCAACCGAGTTGCATGAATACACAATTTTAAATATTTTATTGCAGCTATTTGAATTAAAAACATGCTGCAAGTTTTAAATGACATAATTAAAAAAAAAAAAAAAAAAAAAAATCATTTTTGCAAATAGTAAACACGTTTTTCTTTTCTTCTTTTTTCTGATTTTTTTAGGCGGCGTAGCCCCTGGAACCCCATCAGCGGCCATGATCATGGAAGGGCTTGAAACCCTAGTGGCGCCATCGCATCACGCATTCCTACTAACCGAATCTGCAGCGGCAGCACATTTTAATGTCTTAAGTTTCGATACGTGCCTCTTTAAGACTACAGCACAGACAACTAGTCCAGCAGCAGCTGCTGCCGCCGCAGCGGTAACATCGGCAGCAACCTATCTAACAGCAACACCGCATTCATCACAATTTGGTGGTGGTGCTGCTGGTGGCGCTGGCATTGGCGCTCTTGGTTGCAACACTAGCAGCAGCAGCAGCAGTAACGGCAGCAATTCCAACGGTTTAATTGGTGGTACACAGGCCTTGTTGCATTACAATCTAACAGCAACAACACATTGTGCTGCAAGCAGCAATTCAGCATTAAGTCCACGTATTAGTATATTCAACGGACGTGCTGCCACAGCCACACCCACACAGCCCATACAGGCAACAGCAGCTACCAGCATTGCCATTGGCAGTGGTTCAAACGGTTCAAGCGGTCGCAGCTCAGCATCACATTTAAGTTTACTCAATACGGTACAGCATAGTCCTGGTGCTGCAGGTGCTGCAGCCATTTCGGTTGTGGGTTGCGGCGGTCCCAACGAGGACGATATTCAAGCGTGTAAACATTTAGAGGCACAACCGGGTGATCTAAATACACCGGTGACTACATCAAGCGACATACCATCGTTCTTCGGTCCATCGACAGTGGTTGAACCACCACCGATTACAGGTAGGTCAAGTTTATTAATTTCTATTTAAGTCTTATATTAGTTCTCTTTCCCTTTCTTATTGTCAAGCTATATTTCTTTTCTTCAGTCCATTCCCAATGTACGTCAATCGTTTTATACGTTCGTTTGTTTGTGTACGTCATGAGTATCTCTTTCCATTCATATTTAATGTTCTGACAGATCTTTAAGATTTTATGTTCTGAAAAATCTCCAAACTATACTAAAATCAATTTTATAACCTTTTGATTTACTTTTTTTAAATTCTTTTAAAAATATCTTTATTTTTAATGAAGCATTTTATTTAAGAATTCTGTCAAATAAATTAAAAATCCAATAAAATTATTTCGAGTAATATTTCAACCAAAATATTATTTTTTAAATGCAAAACGATTTTGAAAATATTTTATAAATTACACAAAAATATATATAAAGAGAAATTTGAATAATTTGTCTTAGTTTTTAGCTTGTTTTCGAAGTTAATTTTACAAAAATCCAAAAATAAAAAAATACAGCTTGATTGTTGTTTTTACAAGCGCTTAAGTACCCTTAACATGCCACTTGTGGTCTGGGGATGTCTTTTTTATAATAATAAAAAAAAAAATAAAATGAAAATAAAAATTGGTACTCAATGCTGCACACTCAAAACAAGTTTCACGCGCTATTATGTGACTTTGGTAAATTTTATTTTTATTTACTTTGAATTGTAGACGTATTTTTTTTTTTCTGTAACTACAACATTTCATGTTAAAATGGCTACATAATCCATAATGACAATTTAATAAGCCTAGTGAAGCGAAGATCTTGAACAAAAAAGAAAAATATTTAGCACTTCTTAATGGATACGAAAATGTATCTCAACTTGCATAGAATATTTACGTTGTTGCCCTTTTGCAACCTTTTGATACATAACTGATTTA
Organism: Leucophenga varia; assembly: GCA_018903435.1. NCBI lineage: Eukaryota > Metazoa > Arthropoda > Insecta > Diptera > Drosophilidae > Leucophenga > Leucophenga varia. The sequence continues at coordinate 303,667 of JAEIFJ010001427.1, forward strand.
TGCAGTTTTTTAAATGCTGTGACAGCAGCTTAGTTGATTTTTAGTGTTTTTGTTTATTTAAGACTAGATACACTATACATATCATAAGATATATGCAATACATATTTCTTATACTGTAGCAGACGCATTAATTGTTGACATTTTAATGTAGTCCTTAGTCCATATATGTATCAGATTTAGCCAATAAGAATGTATGGCGCCATGTAAGATTGGCATAATTGAGTTGTACTTTTTTTCTGTTATGATTTAAAGGAAACTTTTGTTAATGATGGGTAGTACGAGTAGTAGTTTTTGAAGTTTATATTATTTTTATTATAAATTTTTTTTTGGCATCTTCAATTAAATTATTTCGCATGCAACTAACTAAAAAAAATATAATTATTATACACTCTATCAGAGCAAATGCCATAAATATAAGCAAAACATTAATTATGTCAAACCAAAAATAACTAAATAAATCTTTTTTAAGCATATTTTGTGTATTATTACAAAATATAAAGCGAAACGTCGAGACAGCATTCAGTATTATTGTCGATTTTCTTCTTAAGATAATTTCCAAAAGACAATAATAAAATTACACTTGTAGACATTATTCAAATGCGAAATAACCATAAATGACAGCGTTTGCATTCTTTTGCTTGGTTTGTGCGTTCGTTGTACATTTTTGAATGCATTTAAGACTTTTTGATTCATGGCAATTTGCCGAATAATAAAGACAAAAACAAAATACAAAAATTGCTAAGAAGTTTCTTCTTCTTCTTGAGCTTATTATGCGAACGCTTTACCAAACTATCCAGTTAGTTGCTATATATAATATATTGTATCTATATAATACGCATATATGTATATAATCTATGTATATGTATATCTCTTGTCATATATGTTTGACAATAAATTATTTGTTCATTTTGTTGCCAAGTTTAGTGATTAAAAGCATCTTTATCATTGTCGCAATGGAAAATTCTTTTTAAGATGAAAAAAAAAATATAATAAAAACAAATCAGAAATCTTAGCAACGCAAATTATTATACTAAATATTTTGTTAAAGCAAAAATACATTGGGTATTATAAATTCTTTAGACGGTTTGTAACACCATTTTGATGAGAGTATTTTTTTATTTGATAAAAAAAAAAAAAAAAATAATAAATAAAAAATTATAAATGAAATGCATATGAAATGCTTTGGGTGAAAATTATTTTGAGTGTATTGAGAGTGATTTTTAAGTCACAGTTTGATTAGCAACTGCGATTTAAAAATCACTGTCACCGCAAATAGTGATTAAATCGCAGTTAGCGAAAAAACAGTCAACGATTTCTCAAAAGGTTGGCTGTTCGCTGTGAAATCACTGTGAAAAATCACTGAAAGTGATTTTTTTGCCAACACTCGCATCTTAGGCTATAAAAACTTTGGTTTTAAACAAAGCAGAGATACTTTGTGTTTATTTTTTAAATTGTTTTATAAGTTTTTTTTTTTTTTTTTGGCTTTAGCGCTATTTAAATATTTTTCTATACAACATTTTTTTTTTCGTTCGTATTAATGTGTGCGCTACATTCTATTCGCTTCAGTTCAGTTCAATTCTATTCCATTCTGTTTGCGGATAATTTAACGTGGGCGTTTTTGGCCAAAGCGACAACATTTTTTTTTTTTTTTTTGTATTTATGTTTGACATATTTCGTTTAATATTTTTTCAAAGAGGCTAATAAATGTATATGAGTATTTTTGCTTTAATAATACAAAAAAAAAAATATACTTTTCTGTTTTGCTAAAATTATGCGTTTGCAATTAACAATAAATCTTAAGCGTTTTGCTATCTCACTCAAACACTTAATAATAAATACAAATATAATAATAAAGTAAAAAAAAAACAACAGCAACTACAACAACAAAAATCTCGCGCTTAATGCATTTTGTCTTATTTATTTCCTGCGCACAAATTACGACAGCAATTAAATTCAATTGTTTGTGATACCATTAAAAAGTAGAAAAAAAAATTAAAATTAAAAAAAAAAAAAAAGACAATCTATGGAAAAAACAAAAAACAAATCTAGTATAACTTTGCTTAATTCAATTAGAATTGCGTTTGTGCACATGTATCTAGATACAAACAAACATATTCATGCAAGTCGTCTGTCTATGTGTATCTTTTTAGTGCTTAAGTACATATTTCTCGCTTTTGCTTTTATAGATTGCTTAAACAAAAAAAAAAAAATAAAATAAAACATTGACACTGAACGGAAATGTTTAATATATGCACAGAGTATAAGAGTACGAGCAGAGATACATATAGTGCCATATAACGCGTTCTCAGTTGATTAATTAATTTTTATTGTTATAATTCTTTTTTTTTTTTTTTTTTTTGTCTTTTTTCAATAAAGTGAGAAATCTTAAAAGTGTAGCTTAAGAATTTTCATATTCAAATTGAATTTATGAAAAGATAAAGATTTTGAGTAATATACAATTAAAAAAAATGACGTTTTTAATAAGATACTTTTTTTTAAATAATATGAAATAAAAATTATTCACGCTCAGTACCATTCACCGCTTGCAACCAAAGTGCAATACTTTTAGAATATTTATCAAGAATAAGCAGCACATACTTCCAATCGAATGCACTCAATAAATTGCCGATAAAAAAATAATAAAGATTGAAATGTATCTCAAAACAAAGAGTGCAGCATTATGCAATATTGTCAAGTCACTAACATGATAAACACAAGAATAAATACAATAATAATAAAATAATTAAATAAAAAAAAGCATATAAAAGCACAATATACTCAATAAAGACATATCAATTGACATTGACATTCTCGGAGATGATCAAGAACAAAAAAAAAAAAAAATAAAAAAGAAAAAGAAAAAAAAAACCAAATAATCAAACAATGCGATAAATAATGTCATTTAAGGCAATGCTTCGCTACACATACGAGAATAAGAATTCCTTTGAATGCAATAAAGACGAACTGAAACAGAACTGAGATTGACTGAAGTGCAACTCAATCGATCTATATAGCAACCGGACAACAGCAGCAACAACAGAAGCAGCAGAAGATGTTGCAGTAGTTGCAAAGCTGCTAAGACGACAAAATTGACAACGCAGACGAAGACGCGAATGTTGATCGAGTTGTAGCCCGAAAAAAAGCTTTACACAGCGGCAACAGTTGCACATGTAATTAGTCTTCTTGGACGTCTTTCACGCCAAGACACTGACACTTTTATGCATTGTTTTTGTCTTATATGCGCGAGATTTTTTTTTTTTTTTTTTTTTTGCAATCGACTTTTACAATCATCCAAACGATCGAACGACCTCCGTGTTGTTTTCCATAGAATTTTAGCGCAGCTGCGGCTTCAGTAGCTGACATAACGTAAGCTGTAAGCTGGAAAGTAATTGAGAAGCACCAAGCATTTAGGAATTTAGATGGTTTTTGAAGTTAAAAATATTGACATTTATTTAAAAAGTTTTTCTTAGATATCCCAAATTTTTGTGGTTCGATTTCTTTGTAGCTTGCTTTTATTTTAAGTTAATGAATGTAGCTTCAATTTCTGAACACATTTTATTTATATTGTTGTCATAGAGTCCATGTTATATGCGTTTTGCACGAAAAATACGATTTTTAATAGCAATGTGCTATTTAATTAGGCTTCAATTTAAAGAAAACGCTTAAATTCTTTTATTGTTTTACATACTTGTATACTTCTAAGGTTTATTAAGAAATTTAGATACTTTTGAACAAAATGTACCGACTTGAAATAAAGTTATGTGCCGTTAGGTGAAGACACTAAAATCAAATTCTTTTTTTTTTCGATTTTATATTCAATTTATTACAAAATTTTCTCTTTTTAAGCTGTCAAAAATTTATCAATTTTTTTGATTTTGACAGAATACTTTTGAAAATATTGTATAAAGTTATGAAAACTACACTAAAAGTTCTATAAAGCAGCAATAACATTATTCAAGTCTTCAATTATGAAAAATGTTATGAGTAATTATTTAATTGTTTATATAAATTTTTTAAAACTTAATAACTTTTTTTTTTTTACTACTTTTCTTTTTTTAGGTTCCATTGAATCCGAAGATCTCTCATTAGAGCCACAAACAGTATCCAGCCCAGTAACTTTAGTTTGCAGTCCATTGAAAGAAGAACGTAGTACACCGCCAACATTGGCAATAATTAAGGAAGAGACAAGTAATAATAGTTGTACAATGTATCCTACTACAACAACAACATCAACGACAACAACGACACAACAACATCAACAACAACAACAACAGCAACACAGTCACCAACAAACATCATCAACAACAACAATTGCAACGACATGTGCCGCAGCAGCGACAGAATCAAATACAACAACAACAACAAATACAACAACACAAAGCAATACACAACAACCACAACACCAACATACACAACACCACCAACAACAAACACATCATCAACAACAACAGCAACAATTGCAACATTCACCACAACATCAACAACAATATTTACAAAACCAAATACACCAACAACACCATCAACACCAACACCAACATAGTCAATTACAACAACAGCAACAATTGACACACCAACATCATCATCATCATCACCATCATCATCACTTACAACAACAACAGCAGCAGCAACAACAACAACAGCAACACTATCAACAACATTTACACCAACAACAACAACAGCAACACCCACACCAAACACAACAGCATAGCAGCAAAATATCATATCGTGGCATTTTCACTACTACAGGTAACAACAACAGCACCATGAGCGGACAGCAGCAACAACAGCAGCAGCAGCAACAGCAACATTTAGCATCACCGCAACTTTCCATTATGCCCGGCCAAATGTCTCCACCATCAACCAGTTTAGGCAACAGTTGGGGTCTACCAAGTCCCGATAAGACGCTATTCCAGCCACCCATGTTCAGTCTGCTTGGTCCTGGACCACAATCTGCAGCACAAGCACATTATGCTGTTGCTGCACAACAACAGCAGCAGCAACATCAAAGTACAACCCCCTCACCCTCGCATCATATGCATACCGCTACAACACTTGCTGGCTATGCTACCCAAGATGATGCACAGCGTCAGCAGCAACAACAACAACAGCAGCAGCAGCAGCAACATGTCGAATTGCTTGGACTACAAATGGATTGTACACCAATTATCTTGAAACAACCGCCACCGAGTTATGGTAGCGCTGCAGCAGCAGCAGTTGCCGCTGCCAGCTTTAGCAGTCTCGCCGATATGCAAACTACACACGAACTGCAGCAGCAGCAACAACAACAACAGCAACAAGCCTACCGACAACAATTACCCAAATATCAATGGCTTGATTCGCCCGCCGAATATGCCAGCAATACACAACAATCGTTGGTGTTGCCAGGACCTTCTTCCGCGTCATCGAGCAATGCGCTTGTCGGTGGCATTATACCAAAGCAAGAAACTGGCTACTCAGATGGCACCAGTACACCAGTACATGTACATATGCAGGGACAAAGTAGTGGTTCCGGTTATTCCTCAACATCATCTGGAGCAGCAGCAGCAGCCGCAGCGACAGCGGTACAACTTGCTGAATATTCACCATCGACAAGCAAAGGACATGAAATACTATCACAAGTCTATCAACAAAGCACTGTGCCACTCAAATTGGTGCCGGTCAAACCGCGCAAATATCCAAATCGTCCCAGCAAGACACCAGTACATGAGCGTCCCTATGCCTGCCCTGTTGAGAATTGTGATCGTCGTTTTTCACGTTCCGATGAACTTACCCGCCATATACGCATACACACCGGACAGAAGCCGTTCCAGTGTCGCATCTGCATGCGTTCATTCAGTCGCTCGGATCATCTGACTACACATATACGTACGCATACCGGTGAGAAACCATTCTCATGTGACATATGCGGACGTAAATTTGCACGTTCTGATGAAAAGAAGCGACACGCCAAGGTGCATCTTAAGCAACGCATTAAGAAAGAATCAAAAATGAGTCGTGAACAGCATGCACAGCAACAACAACAGCAACAGGCAGCAGCGGCACAACAACAAGCAGCAGCAGTTGCGGCAGCGCAACAGCAACAACAACATCATCATCAGCAACAGCAGCAACAACAACAGCAACATCATCATCATCACATGCTTCATTCCGGTGATATATCCATATCCAGCGCCACTAGTTTGTAGGTCAGAGCAAAAAAAATCATCGATTGATTCCAGAACCGATGATGATGATGACGATGCTAAAGAACCCAACCCACACATAAATCCAAGCTCACCGCTAACAGCAGCAACAAGAACAACGACAACGACAATAGCCGTTGCAACACCGATGGAGACGGCAACTGAACATAAGGCAACAGCAACACAGCCACAGTATCGCTCGGTACTCTTTGATAATTGGCAGAGTGAATTATCGCTACAACTTTCGCCTACAACGCCTCTAGATACCATGCCCACCGCTGAACTATCATTGGCACATGGCAATCGTAAGCCGGCTATTTTCTCTTTTGATAATCTAGAGACAATAGCAATAACATCAAGTAACTCTGATTCCATTGATCAAATGCAACCTACTGCTTCGACAACAATGGATGATAGTGTTATGGATTTGGATGTTATAGATTTGGTTGCCGATTCAGACGAAGAACTGGCATTACATGGATTGTATGAGTAAAAAAAAAACACTAAAAGAAGCAAAATAATTTAAGTACAAATAGTCAAAAAGGAAAAAATAGTACTATTAAAAATACTTAGCGCCATAAAACAAAATTATAGCAAATCAAGTTGGCAGCGCTAGAAATTTGGTAGCCGTCGCGGAAACACTTTTTCTGATCACAAAAACATTTTGTTTCGCTTACTTGCAGCCATTTTGCTTATGAACGCCATTAATAATTATAGCAGCGCGCTTGTTTATAGCAACTTTATTTTCATTTTTAATTATTTCTTCTTTCTATTTCTTTTTTTTATAATTTAAATGCGTAAATGTTTCTTTTTTATAATTTATGAGTTTTGTCTGCTATAAACTTGTAGACCTTCAATTATATGCTTGAAACTGTGGTTCCTGTTTTATAGTAGCTCAACTGCTGCTTAACAAGTTTGCCATAATAGCGTTTTTTTTTTTTGAATGAAATGTTTTAAGGCATATTTAAGCGTGTCTAAAAAAGAAAAACATAATTATTAATAGCGCTGCCAACTTATTGCTATAAATACATGAAAATATTTACATAATAATAAAAAAGCAACTTAAACTTTACTGCAAGCGTGTCTTCTAATAATGGTATAACTAAGATTTTCAGAATTGTGCCGAATTAACCATAGCATAGTTCTGGAAACGAATTTGTTTATGTTTGTTACAAAAAGCGTTATAACTTCCAAACTATAACATATATCGAATTTCTTCTTATGAATAGCTTAAAGTACTAAAATTTATGTTTCCAAATTTGTTAATATAAAAAAAAATCGATGGAAAAATAAGCAAGTTATACCATGAAGAAAAAAAACTTTAGTATCAATAAATGAAATATACATACTTACTCTCTCTATATATATATAAATGTGCCAATAGCAGCAATTAATGTACAACTTAGCAACTTGAACAATAAGCAAAATATAGAAATATATATACAGACATAAACTATATAAATTATACTATAAAAATATTTTCCTAGACTTTTTGCGCTTTTAGAAGAAAAAAATACAAAATAAAAAAATAATAATAGCTTCCTATGCAATTAATTAGCATTAAATGCTCAATTAAAGCACAAAAGAGTTACAAACAAATAAAAATCATAGACACAAATTTATAGAGCGCAGGAATCAATCGATGATGCTGAAATATATAAAAGAAATATATTTACTATAAAAAATACAAACACATACATATGTATGCTATAAAATAAAAAAAAAATAGAAATTATAGCACAAAAAATAGGTTGTCATGTAGAAGCAAAACTAAAAATAAAAAAACAAAGTCAAGCTGCATAAAATTAATGCAATACAAGACATTAAATTGTAAGAAATAAAATTTCTTAAATAATAAATATATACACATATATAAAAAAAGAGTTTAACAATTAAAATATAAATAAATAAATGAGCTATACTAAAAAAGAGTCTTAAATACTAAAAAAAAAAATATGTAAAGCATACATTATATGCTGCTAAATAACAAAAACAAATATTTAAAACTAAAAAATATAAAATCAATGAATTAATTTATATCTCTAATACTGTGATCTCATGTGTAATAAATTAATATTACTTTTATTTTAATTTTCAATTTAACTAATGCAACAAATAATAATAAAATACATTTAATTAAAAATTTATAAAATAATTTAATAAAACAAAAAAAAAAAACAAAAAAAAGAGGCAAAAACTGCTTAGCTAATTTTCAACGAATTAAAAACAAAATCAAATGTATAAAAAATTAAATGAAACTTTACTAATTTATGAAACTTGATACTAATTAACCTAAAAAAATAATAATAATGAAAAATACCACTTACAAACAAAAAATTAACTTATTTAGTTGTAGCTAATTTTATTTAATTTACTTTAATTTAGTTTTTAATTTTTAGCATAAAAAAAATTAACAAACTAGTTTATAGCATTTTATTTTTCTAAAAGAAAAAAAAATTATAGCATATCAATTGTATAAAAAAATTAAATATGCATATGAACAAAACCAATGCAGCCATTTTATTTTTAATATTTAAATTTTTTTAATATTTAATTTTAATTTAAAAATTTGATGAAATCGCTATAAAAAATAATTGTTTTTAAATTTATTTCACTGCATTTGTGTACTTCCTTAATTGATTAAATCATTTGTTTTTATTTAAAAAAAATTGTTTGTAATAAAATCTATGTTTTTTTAATTTTATTTATAAATTTAAAATTAAAAATTTTTGTTTAACAAATACAAAAAAAAAAAAAAAAAACACAAAGAAATCATATTTTATTTCCAAATTGTTTTTAACTATTTTTAGTTTATGATTTTTTCTCTATATTTTAGTTTAGCTGAATATATTTTTTTATAACTATGCAAAACGATTTTATTTTGAAAATATATATTATCTATAACATTTTTATAAAAAAAACAATTGTATTTTTATTTAATTTAAATTGAGCATTTTTATTTTTGTACCAAACAAATTTGAAACACTGAGAATCTGTTTGAAATGAAGATAATAAATATGTTCGACCAGTTGGTCCAAAACTGGTCAAAAGTTTACAAGTACAGTAAAAAAAATAAATGCAGTATTTCAAACTAGAAAAGAAAAATTTATCTGGTCGATAAACTGGTCGAAAATATTGAAATTTTTTTTGTTGAAGCTAAATGTTACTTTTTACTTGCAGTTTATTTTTGACTTACTATATATTTACTAAAAACAAAAAATTTGGAACAAAAACTTCTAGACTTCCAAAAAATAATTCATTTTAAAAATAAAATTATAAAATAATTTAAATAGGGAGAAAACCGAAAGAAGTATAACGAAATTAAAGGTGCATATGGATGGTTTCCAAATAGTACGGTAAGTTTGTGTGAATTTTTGATAGGTTAGTCTATTTATATACAAAGTATTTGAATGTGCGTTTTGAGTTTGAAAAGTTTTGGCATAAAATTTATACGAAAAAAACCAAATTAATTAAATAATATATATATATACATATATATGGTATATTTAACAGTAAATTTTTGCATAGCCGCTGAAAGATATCACAAATTAGCAGTTTAAGATGCAGCATTGAGAAAGGTTTAAGTATTTCTAGAATGTAAGAATATGTACGGAAAGTAAATAGGCCGAAATTGGCTTTGTGCATACATAAATTTAAAAAAAAATAAATAAAGAAATAAACTAATTAAAACAATATTGTATATAAAAAAAATAAAAAATATTTAGTGCTAGCAAGGTTTATAAATACTTATAAATAAATAAAAAAAAAAAAATAATAACAAAAATAAATTCAATGTACAACTTTTGTAATGTATTAAAAGAATACTAAAACAGGTTCCAAATGGCCTTTGTTTTGATTTAAAAAAATAAAATGTGCCATTATTAAATAAACTTGTCAAAAGAAAAACAAAACATTTTTGTGAGAAGTTATTTGCCAATATGAAGCCTAAAATAAATAATTAAGTATACAAAATTAAATAAAAATAAATCAAAAATACAAAAAATTTAAATAAACAAAAATTTTACAGTTAAATAAAAAAATAAACAAAAAAATATAAATAAATTAAATCGAACTGTTTTGTTTCATGCAAAATTTTCGATTACAAATCGATAAGCTTCGAGTGAAATTGAATACCGGAAACAGTCTAAATAATATTAAGAAAAATTATTCTACATAAATAGATATTTGTAGTATGTTCATGACTAGCAAAACTTTAGTAAAACTTTTAAATTAAAAAAATCAAGTATATCTAATAAGTTTTTTAAAAAGTAAATCTTAAGTTTGACAGTAATTTGACAAATAATAAATTTATAATGGGTCTGAGTAAATAAAAAAAATCAATCGACTTAAGCGTTTTCTTTTAAATTTATATTTAATTAAAGATTTTATTAACAATAATTTTAAATTTTTTGTCTAAAGCTTCATGAACTGCATAAAAATAAATTTAAAATTAATAAAATTCATTTTACATTTATCTTTGTGTCTTTTGCATGCATAAATGTATTCTAAGTGTAAATTTTTTTAATAAATTAAACATTAAAAAAAAAATAAAATGTATACAAAAAAACATTATTTCCAAATATGTAAAAAAAATAACAATAAATAAAAGACAAAGTGGACAGTTTTTCTTCCAGCTAAAAAAAAAAAAAAAGATTAAAAATAAAAATGAAGGAATTTGACTAAATTATTAAATAAAAAAATGTTTGCTGCAAATTTAGTTAGCGAATTGTTTACTGTATTAAGCTGAATTTTTAAATTTAAATGTAAAAGAAAAAATAATTAAATAAATAAAATAATTAAAACTAATAAATAATAATATAAAAAATATATGCGTATATATAAAAAAAATAATAAAATAAATATAAAAAAAAAAAAAAAAAATAAAAATCATTACAGAAATTAAATAATTTTTTAAAAAATTTAATTATTTTAAATTGTTAAAAGAAGAATTAGATAGTAACAATGTTTAATTGTTGTAAAAAAAATATTTAAAAAAATAAAAAAAAATTATTGAAATTTAAAAAAAATCTTATTGTCATTAAAAAAAAAATAAAATAAAATTGTCGCTGTTTTAAGTGTAAAAAAAATGTATTAAATTTATAAATAAATAAATGGAATTTAAAGACTTAAGCGTTCTGTACACAGATACACTACACGAACATAAATAAATAAAAAGCTACACAAAAACACACACATATAAATATATGAAAAAAAAATCGGCGTGTGCTGAGTTTCGCTTTCAAAAGAAATTCAACTAATTCAAAAAATGTGGTTTAAATTCACAAAATTGTTAATATTTTAAATAACTTCTCAGAAAGTGAAAGCAAAAGAGCACACTTACAAGGGTAGACTTATAAATTCATATATTTAAGATACTATATATAATTTAATAATATAAAATCTATAATAACTTGTGCGCAATTCTTCAATTCTACTCATTTCAAAGACTGTCTTTTGTGTTTTTAAAACTAAGCGTAAATATTATTATGTACTAATAAATTATATTTATAAAGAAAAAAAAAAACAATATTAGAATTTATATATTTGAAATACTTATGTGTAGTTTAAGTGATTGTATATCAATAATATAAACTATCATTTATATATCATTTTATTTTAAGCGTAAATCTTCTATCAACGAGTCTTATAATTATTATAAAAAATAAATATGTATATAAACTAAGTCTACTAATAATGCTATAATTAAAAAAAATGAAAAACATATTTCTATACATAAAAATACATACAACATGCATACGACACACAAAACTATAAGTTTGAGAAATAATTAGAAGGAAAACATTTCTTGTCAGTATTCTGTAAAACATTTATTACAATTTTTTCATATTGAATTTCATGAAATAAATATTGAGTAAGAAAAAAAAAACGAAAATAAGTCTTTTGAAATAATACGAAAACATTTACGTTTTAGATATGGAACAAATATCGATAAATTGATGTCGTATCGATCTATATCATTTATATCGACAAGCGTATTTCGTTGCTTTTGGTGTCGGTCCACTTGTAATCGATATTTAAGTTATCATTGCACTTAAATGGTTATCTATTACAAAGTGTTAAAATTACTATAATAAAATTAACTAAAACCCATACTAGTGGCACATATAAATACGAGTATGTATGTAAATTTAAATAATTTTATTTACGCCTGTCATAACAGAGCAAATGATTGTTGAAAGTTAACTGAGGCAGCCTGTAGTAGCCAGTAGCGAGTGACTACTACTAAAAATGTTACCACAAATCAACAAATACAATGAATGACGTTGAGTTTGATATTTTCTAGACTACGACTACGGCTATTAGCATTAGCACAACTCAACTAGAAAGAGAAAAAAGATGCGCACGAGCAATTGTTGCCGCTAGCAGCAGCAGCAGCAGCTGGCCGGGCCAAAAGAATGCATTGCAACAATACACAACAAATGCCACAAACTGCTCTCGATTCGTTGTTGTTGTTGTTGTTGGTCCAAAGCAAACTGTGGCAATTTGAATTTTCGCTCGAAATTCCAGCTTGTCGCTAAAGAAAAATCTTTTGCGGCAATAACAGGCAACAGGCAACCGCCTTCCGCTTTTTCGCTGTGAAAGCATTTTTACGATGAAATTGCACTCATAACTTTTACGTTTTTGTGGCATTTGGCGTTATTTCAGTCAGCAAGACGGACGACACAGGTGACGACGACGACGTTGAGTAGCAAAATTAAGGCAGCACGAGTCCGAACGGCAGGCAGGCAGGCAACTAACCAAACAGCCAAGAAATCCAATTGAATCCAGTTCCCGCTTCAAACAGGCAACTGACTTGAATTGGTGAAGGTAAAAATCTTTTGGAGCAACCAAACTATTCATATTAAAATAGGTATACAAACCGACAGACGGACAGACAGATAGATAGACAAACCGACAGACCGACAGACGGACAGACTTGTCAGTGATCGTTTCACTGTGGAACATTTCATTAGTTTTGAGTGCTCGTGTATATCTTTTGAGCTGAACTGCCTTGCCGGCTTGTTGCTGTCGCTATTATATTCATTTTTATTGCATTTTTTATTTGCATAGTTGTCGTCATCATAGTCAGCATCCAGTCAGAGTCCAGTCAGCGTCCAGTCAGTCAGTCTCGTCTGTCTGATTTTGGTCTATTGAACTTGGAAAGCATTGCAAACGAACTACTTTACTGGAGATTCCTGCGTGATTCAAATTGTCGCCGCCGCCGCATTGAATCGTGTTGGCCTTTATTGCATGCTTCAGATATATGTATATGGCATATTGAACGATGTTTTATGTTCTGTTGTTCAGTTTTGTTTGGTAGAAGCAAACCATTTACTAATTTTTATATTTTTCTAACAAAATTTATTTGTGCCACAAAAAAATGCGTTACAATATATTATAAGGTTTGAAGTTTTGAGACAGAATTATCTTCAGATAGAGATAGAGAGAGAGAGAGAGAGAGAGAGTATCTACTGCAAAATTTTCTTATACCTTATTTATTCACTATTTTTATTCCAATAACAATTACTCAAAAAAAAAAAGTTTCAACCAAATACTAAAAACTTGTTGACAGAATTTTCATTTGAATCATTTTTTTTTTTTTTTTTTTTTTTTGAATGTTGCATGTTGCTTGCCTTGCGGTCGATTGCATGCAACAAACGGCAAGTTACTTGTCTCAATATATAAAGCGATAGCAGCATTAACTAAATGACAGACAGACAGACAAACGGATGGTTAAGAGACAGACGGACTGACAGACAAACTGACATACACATGGACTCATACACACACATATGGCAGCAATTCTTCTATTTATTTATAAAATAAATCACTAACGGCCACTCATTAGCAGTGAGAAGACATTAAAAGCAGATTGCATGACATTTCTCATATCAAAGCAGGACTTTTGAGCGTTGCAACATCATCATCAACAGCAACAACAGCAGCAGCAGCAGCAACTGCAACCGCATCATCAGTTGAAATGTAAGACGACAACTTTGACACCTCGCCATGAACATGTTCGACATGCGGGAGATACATATACAAATTCAATTTATATATAAAATGTATCTGAATGTAGCATGTCATACGCTGCCTAAAGATTGTCGATTTGAGTTAAACTCTTTTAATTTTTCTTATTAAGGCTTTTCTTGATAGTGTTTTAATTACGTTGTAGTTCTTACTTAACATAATTAAAATGGCTTTGGAAAAAGGCTTAAACAAATTTAATAATTTTGAAATCATTTTCATGTTAAATGGAAAAATTATGTTAAGTCAAAATTTTGTTTCATAAATCCAGCACTAAATGCAAGCAACTCGGCTCACATACACTAATAAATTTATGGCGATAAACTACTGATAAATACTTTATATATAACAGCTTTGCTTATCAGCAATGAAATCAAAATATGAAATAATTTATTTATAATCTGAGCACCTAAATATGTTCGAAAGAAAAATCACTTAAGAAGTATGGATCAGAAGGTGACACGTTAAAGACGAATGCTGCAATCGACTAACTTCGATAACGAGTTAAGTGCAATCTGAACAAAAGATTTTTGTGTGGTAATGCATATGACTGAATGTGTATTGTACACAGCAAACATTCAATTGTACTCACTGTGTACTCATTGTGCTGTGTTGTTTGTTTTGCATTTGTACACTCTCATTCACTCCAACTCTAATTCCAGCACATAATATACTCGATAAACATTTCCTTAAATTCAAATACAAATGTGTACATATATGTATAGTATATATCTATATAGTCACTAAACTAGCTACTACAGACATCAAATGCTATTAATAAAGACCATTATCGGTTGCTATGACATTTGACTAATTGAAAAGTGCGGATACGAAAAATCTATGTTTGGAGAGTACTATGCATATAAGCCCAACTCTTTAGTTTTAGCGAAAGTTACAGTCACAGCATCAACAGCAACAACGAAACCGAAAACAACAACAACAAGAATGACTACAACACACGACTTCAAGTTGACACTGAAAAAGTGCAAGCGACTACTTAGTGACTTCTGGTCTGATCTGTTCAATTCGGTTCAGTTCAGCTGCTGCCGCCTTCTTCTGCTTCTGCTGCTGGTGCTGCTTACATACTTCATGGACTATTATAGCCAGCATTCTTTTGGGCTCTAATCAAAACTAATTCATCATGCCTCATACGTTTATACGCTTCCGATCCATTAGCAGCAAAACTACGACGACGACGATGACTGCTTTAATATCGAAGACCGCATTCGGCCTAAGTCAAGTCGAATTTTATAGCAATGCATTGAAGTGAGCCTCTGTCTGTCCGTCTGTCGGCCTGTCTTTTCGCTGCGCCGATGCAAATGAATGACATAAAATTCCACGTGCGGCAGCTACAACAATGTCATCGTAAGTAAGTTGAGCGTTTCCTGCACATTTCTTCGATATTCAAATGCGCTGCGCGGTGTTGTCTTTGCGCGTATCTATAGGACCATATTTCATCGTGTTGACCATTTGTATGCCAGCATAGCCAAAACTTTTGAGTAGTCGCATAGTGGAGTGGAGTGAGATGGAATGGAATGGAGTAGTAAGTATACAGAAGCCTTTTCTGGCCATAAAGAAACTAGATCAGTTTAATTTGTTTTCTTTTACACTCGACACTCGCTACAGCGGCGGCGTTGCCGGCAATGGTGGTTGGCTTCATTAGACATCGCATAAATGTTAGTTTCGGATATACTAAGTATTTGCAAGTGGCGCACTGAAGAAGTTGTTGTTGTTGTTGTTGTTGCATGCAACAATACATATACAATTTTGATCCTAAAGGCAGCCACATGCCACATGCCACAGGCCACAAGTTTTTAGCCTTAAGGCATTCATTCGGGAATCTATAATGTACGCTTGGTATGCACTCTGATTAATTTGCCGTTGACGTTATTTCAGTGGCGCATATTTTGCTGCTCTGCATAGTACAACTTCTTACTTTCGACGCGTGCGCATGCGCTTTTAATTTTTTTTAATGGAATATATTCAGGGCTGGCAATAATAATTTATCGATATTGCAAGCTATGAAGTTCTAAAATTTCTATATGCCGCAACCCTGAAATATACACTTTCAGGCATTGAGTCATTGAAACGTACAGTCTTATCAGTGTTTGTAATTAGCGCATTTGCATTAAAAATAGCAATAATTTTCAATAAAAATGTTCATCGATATAATACTTCGATAGTTGTACGGAAGAGCAAAAGTAAATGCAATCATCATTAGTTGAAAAGAGACAAATTCCATTAGAAGCTGTTAACAGATAGAAGCTAACGAGTTGTTGCTACTCTATAAGATACGACAAAATTAAACTGCAAAAGAAAAAAAAAAGCCAGGAAACTGGTATCTAAAGGATTCATTCAACAACAAAAACAACAAAAGACACAAGACACTGACTCTGCTAAAGTTTTTTGCATTGGAAAAGCAATTAAATAATTTTCCGCTTTCAATGAAAATTGCTATCGAAACAAAAATTAACAACAGCAGTTTTTCATGTTCTTCGATTTTTTTTTTATATATACGATAAATAATTAATATAAATTTAAATGAAAGCTTTGTTTTTTTTATTGGCTCAACTTTCGAACATCGATAATGATTATCTACGCCAGAGAAGATGTTTTATAGAGAACAATTTGACATTTTGAAACGTTTAAAAGAGAAATCTTTAAGTTTTCCATGTGCATATTCAATAGCAATTCACTAATTGAAATTCAGCCTATGAGGTTCCAAACAGAATCCATCTTTAAAATCGACATAAGCGCATCGAAACGCGTTATTGACTGCTGCATTATTACTTTTATTATTATTATTTTTGCCATCTAACAACCTTTAAGCATCGCTCAAACCAATGAATTTTAATCAAATTAATTTGCAGTACATAAAATAATGGCAAACCAGAAGAAAATCAAAAAAAAAAAAAAAAAAAAATAGACATACACCTGCCACAAAGCAGCGTGCCTTAAAGGCCCTTTTAAGCTTATTACCAAAATGTTGCTAATAAAGCCGTAAAATTAAACGCCTTTTAATTAAGACTGCTTAGTGATAAACGCCCCAAAGATACAAAACATTGAATTGTTTGCTTGCGTGCAAATAATTGCATAGCACACAATCAAAGATTATTTCATTCTTTTTTTTTTTTTGTAGTTAAAAGTTAGAAACACAAACTTCAACAAAAAAATTAAATACTTTGAGCCTAAGTGAAACGCTTAAGAAAAAAAAAACAGCCATAAAACCACAAAAAAAGCAAGCAGGCAACATATCTCGTAAGGCGTTTTTAAACGTTAATCAGACACTAATGAGCCGCCGCTGCTAATAAGAAAGCGCTGCCGCTGCTGTTGTTGCTGTCCAATTGAGTACGCGCTAAGGTGTTGATATAATTTGTGGCTTGCGTGCCATGACACGCCCCTTTTTTTTTCTTTCATTTGCCTTGTACCTATTTAGGAAATGTATAAAATACAAGAAAGACAATTTGATACTCTTATGCAACAAATTTTGCAGCAAGTTATTTAAAAATTCTTGTCACCTTCGAAAAAAAAAGATAACAAAACTTGTAGTAGAACATTGTTAGAACAGCAAATTTACATGTGAAAATAATTGAACAGCAATTTTCCATTGCAAACACAAATTGCCACAGAGCGTAGTAACTAATCCCAAATACAAATCACAACAACAAGTCAGATTGGCTACTATACAAGTACGAACAAAATATCAACAGCAACAGCAGCAACAGCAGCAACATCAGCTGCAGCAGCAACCAAAAGGACAACATGTTGTAGCAAACTAACTGGCCTTGCCTTGAATGCCACCACGAATTGATGTTGTGGTCCAGTACTGTGATCATCTCAAGAAAAATATTTTAAGGCTGTGTTTGGCTTAAACTGCTATTCACGAACCAGTTGAATGCAAGAAAACAAACGGCTAAATTGATTTTACACTTTCTTGTGTTTGGTAATTTGTTGTAGATAGTTTTTTTTTTTCATTTTTATTTGGCTATTTTGGATTTGTTGTGCAGTTTGGAAAAAAATATTTTAAATTAATTTATTTTTAGAAATGTCTAACAAATCATTTAGATATTGCATCTCATACCAAAAAGAAAAATGAAAATAATGAGAGCGTCTTACTAATTATCTCACACAGCAAAGAGAGTTTATGCATAACTTGTCTCTCAAAGCTCAAACAAAAATTAACGTGAACAAGAGAGAGCTTAAAAATATGTACAAAGCGTACAGCAATACTTTTTTATACACGTATGATATTCAGTACCCATGATATGTAAATCACCATTTAAATAGTTATTAACTTTATTGTAGCTCATTCAATTTGTCTATGCAACCTTCTCAAATAAACATTTTCTTAAGGTGTTTTCTATTTTTTTTTTTTTAAGCTTTAACTCTAAAATCAGTTTAGCAGTTTTCTCATTTTTTTTCCGCTGGAGGACATTTGCAGCTGGATTAGTTAGTTAGTCATTCGGTGCAACTATTTCACTGATTTCAGTCCATATGCAGATGAGTAAAAACGTTGTAAATAGAGGGACATATGTTGCTTGTATCTTTGTTGTTGTTGTTGTTGCTGTTGCTCATCAGACGCCTTAACTTGTTGTACAAGTTTACACCATGAAACAGAAGAGTAAAAAAAACTGCAGCAAAGCAAAGTATTCAAACTTCGTACGGCATTTTAGGGTGAAGAAAAATTGTGTTCAACTGCATGTTGCAATTTTAATTGAACCAGCGCCATTAATTAATTTCAACATTCATTCAACATACAACAAAAAAATGAAAAAAAAGGAAAAAAATGGGAAAAAATGAAAATGAACGAGAAGATTTACAAAGTAAAAATGCTGCAACTAACTGGAAATTGCCTTGAACCACAACAACGTTGCGCTGCGCTGCGCAGCATTGGATCGTTTCAATCCGATGTTATTTGTAGATAAACGCTGTGATTATATGTGTGCTACCAGTATTTGTAGATATATGCTAAATGATAAACTTTTGCTACTACTTCTGCTATGAGTCCGAATCGGAATCGTACTATGCGATTAAGCATAAAAGATAATGTTTACTTTTTCTTTTTACACCAAAAAGATTTAATAGGTTTCTATGTGAAGATCAATTGACACAGTGTGTTGTCTTTGTCTTGTCGCAATAAAATTACTTAATAGAATTTTGTTTTTTATTTAGTTAAATTGAAATAAATTCGCATTCAGTTTATGCAATTTTTAAATAAGTCTTTTGAAAATTGTGTCATGTAAATTTTGATAAAATCTTGTTATAAATTTTATTCAAACACTTCAAAAGGAATAATTTTACTTTTGACTGTTCACTGTTTTTTGTTAAAAGTTTTAATTTAGTTGTTATTTTACACCTGAAACAGACTGAAGACCGAATTGCCGAAAGTGTTAGCCTAAATTGCATTGTTGGACATTCATTTTATCAAGCACGTCGCATCTTAAGGTTTGTGTGACATTCACATTTGTACACTTCAAAAGGAATTAAAAATATGTGAAAAATTTTGCCTTTCTGTTGAAATTACTAAACAAGCTGCTTTGCAAATACCTTAGTAGCTGGTGTTTCTGGAGCAAAAAAAATATATATACACAACATATTAATAAGAACGCATCTTATTATTTAAGTTTATTAGTTTATGCGAATGCTGACAGAACGATGCTAGATAGACACTAAAAAGTGTATATATTCTTGATCAGCATTGGAAGGAGGAGCTGTCCGTCTGTCATGATATCTGCCGTATTTAGACTCTTCTAAGCCAAGTGTGCACTTGCAAACGGTTTTTCTCTAGCCCCATTTTAAGTGGAAACCCCATACAAATCTACACCAAACTTTTGTGTTTTACTTAAAACCGTCATTGTTTCTTATTCTAAGAAGTCTAAATTTATTATAAATTATGCCTAAAATAGTCCCAATGAAATAGACAAAAATGAGTAGGACAAACATTTTAAGTTATGGCCACCATACAAATATAAACCATTTTTTTAGTTTTGAAAAGGAAATCCAATACAATGAGGTACGACACTAAGATAGGACTTAATTTAAGGTACTTGAAGTATTTAAAACAACAATACTTTATATAGTTTTTGCTGTGATGACGTTGCCAAACTAATTTATACTTAACATAATATCTTAATAGCATTTATAATTCACAAACAGTTCAAACATATTTTGCTTATTATTATTGAAAATATTTCTGGGTAAGCACTTTTTTTGTTTATTTTTTTTTCCATCATCATTATCGTTACGCAGTTAAAAGCGCTGGAAGCAGATTTACTATGCACAATATTAAGCATATTGGCATTTGGTAATCGCTGGTTTTATTATTGGAACCAATATTATTGGATTGCAAATAAAGTAGACAAAAAAAAAAAAATTTGTTCCGTTTATATTTTTTAAGTTAATTTAATTTAGATCTATAAAATTCAGATAGTAATCTTAATCGTTATGGTATTTACATGTTTGTCGCAAAGACCTATGAACTAATGAAGTATTTTAATAGCCATAAAGATTTACTTGATAAAAATGAAATTTATCAAACACAATCTGAATCAGAAATTCGATTTCTCACATTAATTAAAGAGTTTTTGATAATACATAAAAAAGCATAACATAATTACATGCTTGATAGATAAAAGTCGAAATAATTAATAACAATTTTGCGATAAAAATCTTAAAAATCAGAATCACACTAAATTTCATTAGTTACTGCATGCTGTGTTATTGGGTCAATTATGGTATTACGAAAAGCGTGTTTCAAATCAAAGACTCCAACTAAAAAAAAAACTAATGAAAACATTAAAACATAAAATAAAGTTTTTAATGCGTGACTGGAATATCGAAGGAAACTAAACGAACGAACGAACGAGAGAACGAGCGAAGTCTTTGACAGCTGTAAAATCGCTAATCAAGATCTCTGAATTCTGATATTATGCGCGCTATGCGCCTATGTTGCACTTAATAGTTGAAAAGTCATTTACATTTCTTTAGATTTTAGTTCAAAATATTTTCTTTTATTTGTCTTTTTTAAAATAAAATAAAAGAATACACCAAATAAATAAAACTATAACACTGTATAGCGCTACTGATCCATATCTGTAATGATCTTTAGCTAGAAATTTAGACTCTTAACCAATTGGTTGGCACATAAATTTAATGTAGCCTAAATAGCGTTCGGTTTTTGTTTGTCTTCATTATTAAATTCAATGACTTCAATGATTATTGCTGAATAGTAAATTTGTAAATGATATTTTCTCTTCTTTTATACTTTTCTGTATTCGATCGATTTCAGTGTATGACAAGTAGTAGTTATAGTCCATAAATTAGTTGTTTGCCGTTTAACATTCATTTGCGTTCCGTTTTTTTTTTTTTCTTCTGTTTTTTTTTTTTGGATTTGAATTTCACTTACTAATAAAATTGTCAATAATTTTTCATTTAATTGCAACAGAATATCTTGGCTATCTTAACGCATCTTTGTGGAATAATGTGCTTCGGAAAGATATAAAAAAATCAAGTTTAAGTCTGCTGTAGAAGTTGTGAAATGAATTTATATTGAATTACAGATTTAGTTGTGAGTTGAGAGGTTTTTGTTAAAGTTTGTGGAGTTTTGAAGTCAAAAAGTAGTTTAAATCAGAATTTAAATTTGAAATCGGAATGTCTTGATTGCCAAATTTCTAATCTCAAATCACAAAAAGAGTTTAAAAGCCGCTTTAAAATAATTTGATAAACTCAAAATAAATGCAAATATTTATTAATAATCTTTTATTTAGATCTCGCTATCTCTCGATATAATTACAAAGTAGTGGCTAATTGTTTTCTAAACAAACGGTTACGTGCACAGCAGCGCACACATTTCAGCCAATTATCGACAAATAGCCAAATGGCCATTGAATATTGAGATCGGACCAACCTACCAAAGAGTTAAGAATTTCTTTAGATTTATTTTTTTTTTTTTTTTGCTTTATTCCATACAAAAGTGTTCATTTATTGATTTACAATTAATGATCGTTTTTTTTTGCTGCTGACTTGGCTGTTGCGGTTTGCGATAATGAACAGAATTGTGATAGAGTAAGCAGAAACGCCTCGAAATGCACAAACACACACACTTGCACAGGAGTTGTTGTTGGTATTTTATATGTTTATATTTTTAAGCAGACAAATGTATTCTACAATTCACTTTCACATGTGTTCTAAATACGATTTCAATTGTTATCCTGGGGCTTGGTACTCGTGCCTAGACACACATTCTGGTCAAGTAATTCCCTTTTGGTTTGACCAAAGTCAAAATCTTAATAACTATTATTATCTAAAGGTTTACCAACACATCGATATGTCACTAAAATAATATCGATATTTCCATAATTGTCTCTGCTTTAAAAAAATATATAAAGTGAAGCAAATTCAACAGCTTTAAACTACTTTATAAATTTTAGCACTTTAGCATTTTCAAAATCTCCATTTACAAATCACAACGAACTGCAGCATCCCAAATTCGCAATCCAAAGTTTAAATAGTAAAAGCGCATCTTTAATCTTCGATCGATTTACTGCCGCTGCTGCAGCTACAATCGATCGTTTTTAAATTAAAAATGAATTTTCAAGTCATTTTGCTTTACGATTTTAGTGCTTCTGGTTTTAACTTTTACGAACGAAAGAAAGATGCTTCAAAGCTTGCAAAACTTCATAGAGTCGCTCTCTGGCACTGTCAACCACCCAGCATGCTTGGAGTTATTTTTTTTTCTTCTTCATTTTTATCTTCATATATATTTTTTTATCCGGTGGCTCTTTTTAATATTTTTTTCGTAGATACTTTGTGGTAATTACACGCGCTGAAGCTTTCAACTTCAACTATTTTGCGGCATACAGAAGCAGCGAACTGGCAGATACTTGTGCACCACATTCAATAAAAAAACATTTCTCAGAATACTTAAGTTGAGCACGAAGCAAAATAAAAAAGAAGAAGATAGACTGTCTATGTGTGGCAAATATTTATGGTATGACTTGGCTAAAATTTAACTGGTTTCGTTTTCTTTTTTTGGTAATAATTTTGCGAAATCTCTTCAAAGCAAACTGATTCGAAGAAATTTATTATTTAATAAAAAATATTTTACTGCATTTTAAAAAAAAAAAATATATAACTTACAGACTTCCGGAAAATTTAGATATTTAATAGAAACTAAAAAAAGACCACACAACTTGATTTGCATTTCATAAACAAATTTCTTAACGGTTTTCTCAAAAAAAAAAAAATAAATAAAAGATGTTCCAGACTAAACTTCTCAAATACAAAACGTAATTTGGAAATGTTAAACATTAAATCAACATAATAAAATAAAATCACACACACACACACAGACACTTTTAAACAATTATCACAAAGACTGAATAGAAGAAAAAATTCCAATTCAAATACCACCAACAAAGTTTAGTCAAAATTAGCATTTAAATTGTTTGAAAAGTTTTTGATAAAACTCCAAAATGGAGCACTTATTGACAACTTTAATGACAACAGAGCAAAACTGAGACAAGTTAAACTAATCAGACCGACCACAAAAACTGACCAGCATTATAAGCAGACATATTCTACGAAGTTAATCAGTTAAACATTTAAAATGGGGGAGCGCAGACAGACAGACTTACTACTATGCTGCATACTATACAATATAAATGTCAAAGTGCTCCAATTAAACTGTCAAATTATCAAATAAAAATAGAGAAATCATAAAATTTATTACATTTAAAGTATTTTTCATTTCATTGTTTTTTCGTTTATAAAAGACTTCCCTCATCATTTTAGATGAACAGACAGACGGACGGACGGACAATAATGCATAATTTTTACTTTATTTTGTTTATAGTTTTCTGACTTTGATTAACTGACGTCTTCGACGACTTTTTGACAATTTTTGTTTTTTTTTTTTTAATGCTGCAACGCTTGAATGCACTTCACTTGGCTTTTGGTGTGGCAAGTGCAACCAGTTAATAGACAAGTTGAGAAAGCGCTTAATGGCCAACAAATGATTTCTTCTTAAATTAATGTTTCTATTGTATTCAACATGCCTGCTACTAAGATTGTCTACAAATTTATGAGTACTTAAGAAATTTAACGCATGAATTGAGCTGCATGGGAGACTTGAGCTCTGGGAAAAAAAAAGTATTATAAAACAAGAAAAACGTTAACTTCGGTGGAGCCCAAGCTTAAATACCCGTCACACGAATCTTTAAAGAGTTTATGTGTAATCATCAGTGGTCACCCAAGTTTACACACAATATTAAGTTCAAATTTTGAGCTAAAAATACAGATATGTATAACAACATATTTCTCGAATATATCTGGAAATGGCCGGTAAGGTTGAATGCAAGAAACACCTGAAAATGGGCGTGGCACCATGATATTGGAAGAGTTTTACCCAATATGGAGTAAATACATGAATAAATAATAACCATTTTCATACAAAAAAACGAAAATGGTCGGAAAGTTTGTATGGGGGCTATACCAAAAATGGGCGTGGCACATCTGATTTGAGATTGGATGACATTAAAAGTGTTTTTAACCAAATTAGAGTGAATATATGCATAAATAAATAGTATTTTTTTACAAAAATCGGAAAAATCGGAAAAAACGGAAAGTTAATATGGAGGCTATGCCTAAAGAGGGCGTGGCATTTTGGTTTTGACACTGGATGACAAAGAAATGTTTTTACACAATTGGGAGCGAATACATTCATAAATAATTACAATTTTTATTCAAAATCAGAAAAAACGGTAAGTTTGTATGGGGGCTATACCTAAAATGGGCGTGGCACCTTGGTTCTGGTATACAAACTAACTAGGAGCACAAAAAGCTTAAGTTTCGAATTTCAGGTCAATATCTTTAAAACTTTTCGAGTAACAGCCATCGCAACAGACAGACGGACAGACAGACAGACGGACAGACAGACAGACGGACAGACGGACAGACGGACAGACAGACGGACATGGCTAAATCGATTCGTCTCATCGAGCTGACCAAGAATATATATACTTTATAGGGTCTCCGATGTCTCCATCCTGCGTTGCAAACTTTCGGACAAAATGATAATACCCGTTCACACTATATGTGACGGGTATAATTATTATCAAAATGTTTGAAATGCTTGAGCCAATTATATGAAACAGGTGCGGGCGTATTGTTTCATTTTGTTTTGTTTGTGATGCATAAATTCTGAAATGCATTAATTTATGCTTTTCTATTCGAAATTGATTTAGATGGGGCAAAGATTCAAAGCTTAAAGAAATATCGTTTTTTTTGTAGAAAACATACGAATTAATTCCGTACAACGTTTTTCGTTATATTTCGCTTTCAAACACGCAACCACATAATTGACTTCAATTTAGTTTTACAAGAAAAAAAAAAATCCAAGTGACAAAAGGCAAATGCCAAAAAGGCGACAAGCATGAAATCGTTGAAATAACCAATAAAAATTATTTCTGCTCTAGAGCATTTCCTTAAGAATGAACGAGATCTAAACACTTTAAGCGATAAACATTTATTTTATTTTTTTATTTTTAGTTCTTAAGTCTATTAACCATAAGCAAGGCGACATCATCGTCACAAAATGTTAACTTGTAATAGTTTATTTGCTGTCATTGACATGACAGTTGAGTCTGCTGAATCGTAGACATTTTTCGTAACAGAAAAAAAAAAAAAGGAGAGAAATCATGAAAGAGGTGTTGCGTATAGCAAACCAAGACATAGTAGGACTAACTTAATACTATACATATATGTGTTAGTAATCTGAGTATGTGTGTGTATGTGTGTATAAGGTCTCTGTGGCAACTTTCGTCGTCGTAGAGCACATTATAAAAATTATGACCATGTTTTGCTCGATTCAAAGTTGTGCTGAAACTGAGTTCTGTCGTTCGTAATGGTGCAATGAAAAGTGTTGTCACAGTTTTTGTTGTTGTTTTTTACTTCATAATTTTGTTGTTGTTTTTTTTCTTACGATTTCTCCTGTTAAATGACGACAAAGCACCTACAGCAAAGCGGCCTCAAATGTATACTTGGATGGATGAATGCTAGAGAAACATAGAGCGACATAGCCTTTTTGCCTTTTAATAAAGTCCAAGTTCAAGCGTTCTTTTTGTTAGTTGTTTGTTTGTTGTTGTTGTTGTTATTGTAGACTTTTCATAAAAAGCCAGATTCAATGACTTTGCACACATTAAGCCTAGCGCATAATAAATGCGCAACTTTAGTAAAATTCATGTCAAACAAAATTGTACGTTTTACAAGCGTTTTTAATTCAATTTTCAAGTGAACATCTTTACCAAACATTCAAATTATAACAAATAAAAAAAAAAGAAAATCTTTTGAAGAATTTAAAAGTGTTTGTCTTTTTCATGTTTAAATTTAAAAATTAATTTAAAAAAAGAAGATATTTAGTTTTGTACCAATTTCATTAAGCATTAAAAAAATCAGTTAAAAATTAAAATAAAAAACTCTTTGCGCCTGCAGCGAAATATGTCTCAACACATTTAAATATTTTCTTAATTAATTAAAACAAAACGAGAAACTTAATTTCCTCTAACTGGAGTATCTATTACATACAGTGACATATAGACAGAACCCTCAGAAGCGCACACATTAACTTAAATGGCTACTTTGAATGTGTTGGCGCCAAATTTATATTTATGAAAATGCCGCTCAAGCTCAAGACTTGCAAATGTTGCAGCGAGTTACTTAAAATATGAATAAATCCAAGCTTATGTATAAAACGACATGTGGCGACATTTTTCAAATTATTTAAATTTACACCTGTTGTCTATGTAAATAAGTAATACATGCATTTTTAACGCCAGTTAAAATTTAAAGTTTAAAAAATTAAACAAATGTGAAAAATCTTTAAAATAGTGCACAACACCACAGGCGTTGCACTATCACAGCAGCGCATCTGTAAAAAAAAAACTAAGTATCTGTATCTGCACTATGCGTATCTTACGGTCGTCTGCTGTTGACATCGTTATCAGATCATGATCATGTGCCGCCGCTTAACTTTAAACTGCTAATGATCTGCATTTGACATATTTTCTAAAAAGGCTTTGACCACCAACTGCGTTCAGATACTTACATGTATCTGCAGTTCATGCTGCTGCTGCTGCCACTGCAAGTTATTTGATTTGATTTCGATTAAATTTTCGTTATCAATGTTGTTGCATCTTTTTTAAACTTTTTTTTTGATTTTGATTTCTTTTGTTTTAGTTGCGGTGTTTTTTTTTTTTTTTTTTTTTTAGATAGTTTAACCGTTTATATGCATGTATCTATAATTATTTATCTATGTATCTATTTAGATTGTACACTATCGCTGTTGCGGTAATTAATGAAAATCTCACCAAGTTTGTCAAGATATTATCGCAAAACAATTAATGAAGTGGAATTTTATTTCCTTTACATTTTTAAATAATTATTCACAATTATGACAACAAAAACAAAAAGTGTTGAAAAGAAATAGTTTAGCTACGCTTTCTGTTAAAAAAAAAACGTATGCGTTAGGCAAATGATTTGAAGCGAAGATTATATTTGAGTTACATTAAAGATTACTTTTTTTAGATAAGTAACTTTCGATTTATCATAATTTTATTTTGCATATTAATTAATTTGAATATTATTGAACTTTGATATAAATTTTAGTTGTATGGAATTTTTTTGGTGGTTATTAATTGGCTCACACTTATTAGTCTCTAGTTAATTTTTAGTTTTTCAAATTTTAAAGGAAAATATTATTTAAAATTTATTAGAAAATAAATATTAATGGCACAACACTGCGCGGAGAATTTTGGTGAACTATTTTAAAGACAAAAAATAAAAATTTATTTATAAATGGATTATATAAAAGTGGATTCAGTATTCTGGGTAAACAATTTACTATATTCGTATTTTCAGCAAATTTTACAATTTTTTCATGGAACAAAAAAGAAAAAAAAAAAACTGAAAACTTAGTAACGCTTTATTACGCTTGAAAACAACAACAACAACAGTCAAGCTTAATGCAACAATACAAACAACAACAAAAAGAGTACATGACGTATGCACGTAAACACACAAATACACAAAGCTCTTTTGGTGAAGTCTTCAACTACTCAACTGTATTAAAACTTAACTTCATCTGCTGTAGTGCAGCATTAACTTAAGATTGCAGTTGAAATGTATCTATGAGATAGTTTTTTTTGCTTTGCTGTTGTTGTTGCATATGCTCCATCTGTAATGTGCTGCAACATAACAAAACTTAAACATGAACCAAACCTTATTCTATTTCCGGTCGTTTATTAAAAAAAAAAAAATAAATATAATAAAAAGCATCAACAAAAAAGTACTTAAATGAGATAAAATTCTATCTTTAGACGCATTTTGTTGTTGCACTTTTTTGTGACAGATTTCGCAAAATTTAACTAGTTACTTTAGTAGCTATCTTTAAGATTATTTTCACTTTGCTCTTAAAAAAGAATAGGCTCTGTAGAAATTATTGTCAAAAAAGGGAATCTCTCTGCATTATGTATCCCTGACAGTTTCTCTTTTCCTGTTGCTATATTTTGACAAGGTGTTCTCAATAAACTTTAATTTAGCACTTTTCAGAATTTTATGTGTCACACTTTTGCCTTGGATAACTTGGCTCATGCTCCTTTTGAATTCTGACATTAATGCTGTTACATATTTTAACTTATAATGTGCTTCCTTTTAGTTTTGATTTATAAAAATTCAAGGAATACATAAGCGCATATAAAATGTTCCCAAAAAAGTGTTAATTTTATAGCATAATAAAAACAGTTAAAATTAATGTTTATCATATGCACCAACAAGATGCTTTCTAGAACCCAATAAGTAGGGATCACTTAACGGAAGTAACGCATCAATCTAAAAATAAAAACCTTCTTCAGAATAAAAAGTGTAAAAATGTAAGCTGCAACTTTAAACAATTTGTCAACATAACAGAAAAAAAGCATAGAAATCGATTTAAATAGTCGAATAAAAATGACAAAGCTTTGGAAAAAATCATGAATGAACGATGTTGTAGAGTCGAGTGAATGAAAATATAGATGAATGGATACGAGTAAAAAGCGTACTCATCTAACAGATACACACACAGAAATAAATAAAAAAAATACAAACCCCAAAATCGAAGTTAGAGTGGCCTGTAGCTGTTTATAAATAGAAATAAATTAATAACATAAGTACCTAATCCAATCAATCAAACCAAAAACAAAACAAAAAATCACAATATACGCTCCAAACAAACATGGTAACAGGCTACAGATACACAGATGATATGTAGATACATGGATACACTCGTTTTTTTTTTACAGAGAAATACAAATGTGTGTACGCTGTCTGTATGTATAGCCAAACTTTTGTAATCGCAAGATAAAAACATCAACGGACAACAAAAGTAACAACAATAACAAACAAAGTTAATTTTTATACACTACACATATGAAGCATTGGTCGGGTAATAAAATGTTCATATCGAATTTGTTTTAGAGTTAAGAAATTTTTCGTATATATCTTTGTAGCGACTAATCGATTTCAAACGATCTATAATAAAACAATAATCGCTAACGGTTTATTTATGTCGATTTAGTATCATTTTAACGATTAATTTCGATTATTTGAATTCCATCTGGTTTTATCGATTACTTATCGTTTATTCATCGATTATATTGATTATTTCTTGATTATGTCAATTATTTGATTATATTAACGATTATCGTATTGAACGCTATCGATTATTTATCAATTATTTTTCGATTATGATTATATAGACTATTTGCCAATTTTATAGATTATTTATCGATTTTATAATTATTCTTTTAACAATAACGATAACTGTATTTATTATTTTTTTTTGTACGATTATATAAATTATTCATCGATTATAATGATAATTTGTAAATTATTTATCGTTTATATCGTTTATTTAACGATCATAATGTCGATTATTTATTTATATCGATTAATTATCGGACACTTAAGCAATCAACCATTTATAGTTTTTTTTATGATATCCAGGCATAGTTCATAAATAATTCGTTGTAGCTAAAACTTTTCCACAATATTTTTCATTGCTGTTAAGATTTTCTACAAAACAAAAAAAAAACGTATCCAAGACAAGTCAAAAACCAAAAAGAATCGGATATGCCCATCCCTAAAAATAAAAATACGAAAAAAATAGTAAAAGAAAAAAAATTATTAATACGACGACAAAGAAGTTTAATTCGTTTTATTTTTCGCTTACCTCTTGTTGTTGTTGTTTCTGTTGTTTGTTGTTGTTGTAGTGCGAGTTTTATGCCTTGCTATGCCTTGAAGTATCTTTAAGATACATATGAAACTTTAATGGTGACTTGGAAACGTTATTCGTGCGGTTCTAAGTCTGTCCATTTATTGTATGCTGCTTTGTCTGTCTGTCTGTCCAACTGTCTGTCTGTCTTTTATAAAGTTGACTCGCCTCATTTTTGACTCCTTCAACTTCTTAGCTTATATAAGCCAAAACGTTCTTTGTATTCTGTATCTATATTCAACTCATCTTAGCTGCTGCTGCTACTTTTGCTGTTGTTGCTTTCGATTTTCACTCAGTTGACTACTCGAGTGTGCGCGCGCGCGCGCGCAGGCGCATGACGCTCCCTCAAGTCTTGATACAAGTCTCGAATTTGCTTCAATTCAATCCATAGCCTCGCACTGGTCTGAACTAAACTGACTGACATGGTTGGCTTTTATGAATATGAATGGCTTAGCACGCGCCTTTTTGTGTGCCACCAGCTGAGATGACTTGTGGGATTTCAACTTGGTTTTATTTTTATTTATTTTTTTCTGATCTTTACTCTTACACATTTTGCTGTTGTTGCGATTGATTATTGATTTTTTTCTTTTCATAACTTTTTTTTTTTTTTTTTTTTGTAAAATATTTATTTAAGTACTTGGATTTGTGTTCATTTCCATGACGCTGCGCAATTTTGGTACTTGTTGAAATTCTTTTGTTTTAGAAAGTATTAAAAAAAAAAAAATTTTATAAAAATAATTTGTAAGTTGAAAAACATGATTTATTGTTGTCATTGTTGTTGTTTTTGTTGCTGCTAAGAAATTGGCTTTGTCAAATTGTCAAAGAAGCGCACCGGAAATTGCTAATCAAGATATTGACATGATTATACATATTTCTGTTTGCATGATTGATGAGATGCTGGTGTTTTGGAAGTGGATATGGAAATGTATCTTAAATAACTGCTTAAACTTCTGTTTGGCATAAGATCTAGTTTACAGTTTTTTGTCAATTATAAAGTTTTTTTGATTTTATGGAAAAATGTTTAACTAAATTTGGCATTTTCAATATTCTATTTTAACTAATATGACTCTGTTTTGCCTTTGGCTTTATTTTTCAATACATTTGCTTCGATTACAATTCATAATTCTCAATTGAACACTCTCACTAAACGATTTCAAAGATTTGATAAGTTTGCAGACAGCATAAAACAAAAAAATAAATAAAAAACTAAAAGAAATGGGCGTACATGCTTGGGTCTAACTGGCGCTTTGCAGAGGTGTGAATAAATAATTTTGCAGTAGCCAAGAAAATCGACAGCAATAAAATATAAAAAAAAATATATATATCTAGACTACTGCTAAAAAAAAACGTAACTAAGTACCTTAAGCAACTTTGTTAGACAAGCGCAGAAAAGTTAACTGACAACTAAAAGCACATGGCTTAGTGAATTGGTTTGTAATAGTGTTAAAAACTATTACTACGTTTATACGAGAACAAAAATTATATTAAATATATAAATAAATGAATATGGAACAAATAACAGCACAGAAAAATAGAAAAATAAGTAATTCAGTAATTTTCTTGCATCGCTTTTATTAAACCATTATTTCGAGCTGTATAAACGTAGTAAAGTTCTGTAGACATTTGGCGCACTAGCAGCAGTACTAGCAGCAGTGAATTGCAATTGTCTTGCTGCTAGACAAATATTTTATTGCAAAACTATTTTGCATATTAAATTTATTTTATTAAAAAAAAAAAAATAGAGAGAAAGAAAATCAATTCATATATCGGTCATTGTTTTGGTGTTTGTGGTTTGTACTTTGATTGGGTTTTTTTTTTTTTTCTTCTTCCACACTTCATAATTGCTTGACGCCATATTGCCTTAAGCGTTATAAATTATTAATTGCTGTTGATTTCTGACTGCATTGACTTCCTAAGTTTTATTTTGTATGTCTTTGATTTATATTTGTGCATATTTATTAGATTTAAATTTTATGTGAAAGTAATTTAATATGTGTTGTCGTTGTAACTAAAGAGTCAGATATACTTTTTAGAAGAGAACTTGGCACATAATTTATGGAAATTTGAAAGTGTTCCCAAAGAATTGGACTTCTAATCCCTCTACCATATTCTTTGATTCAATTAATAGTCACTCACTTATCAAATAAACTAGAACTTTATAAAGTTTTTGAACTCTCAACTAGCATGTAGACAGACGGACAAGTAAACAGACGGACAGACAGATAGTCGAATCGGTGGACAGATGGATAGACAGACATACAGACGGATGGACGACAAATCGATGCATCGTTTTTCCTGTTTGGTACCTAAGCGCAAACTCAATATCCTTTATTTTCCATATGAACCAAAAATAAAAAAGTAGCAAACAATTTTGGTGAGAAAATTTTGCAAAATATTCGCTTTTCGCATTAATTCGAACCAAATTAATTAACAAACAAAATTTATGTGGCATTAATGAAATTCGATATTAAAATTGTTAACGCATACAACAAATTGCCTGCAGTTTGTTTTGTTTATTTTCAAATGTAACTCAAGCATAAATATTTCTTTAAACTCAAATAAAATAAAAAAAAAGCAACAAAAAAAAAAAAAAACAAATATTTACAAAATTAGCCAAGTCAAAAAAAATGACTTAAAAAATTAAAGCGCATGCGTATGCGCTACAAAATGTAGCAAACATGAAATGTATCTGTAGACAAAGTATCTATAACAAACAACAACTTTCAACACATGTCACACACAAAAGACAACAAGCAGCCGAAACTGCAACAAAAACAAATGCATTGGACACTACTAACCAATAAAATTAATTGTCAAATTGAACATTGCTGCACAATAATTATAACAATGGGTGGGCTGGCTGACTGGTAACTGCATAGCCAAGTGTTACAATGCGTAACTATGAGATATTTTTTTTTTCATATAAATATTTTGTTATTTGTTGCATTTACTTGTGTGGTCAAGACAAAATTTATTTATATTAATCAATAAACACACACTTTTTTGAGATACTTTTGTAGCTACATGTGTCGCAGTAAACAGTAAGCGTTGCGTTGTCGTCGCCAAACTGTCAGGTTGTACAACACAATAAACAACAACAACAAACAACAAAGTAAATAACAACAATGTTAAGTGAATGCGTGTATGACAAATTCCGCTGTTGAAATTTTGTGGAAACTGTTAACGCAGACGCCACACACACATAGACACACACGATTTGAGTATCTGAAAAATCGTTTTGCATACTCCCCAAATGCGTAACTTGCGTATCTATCTATCGCATGTATCTTTTTCTTTTCTATTCGGCTTACTCCTGAAATTGCTTTGAAATTGTATCGGCTAACTATGTTGCACTCAAATTGACATTTATAAATTGTTTTATGCAAATGCCAATAGTTGTTCATATTTATAATTGGTTCATCGTCGTTTAGTCGTTTAAATTTGTATCTATAATATTTTTCCATTTTTTTTCCTCTTTTATATTTGGTGAAATTTTTTCCGGGTGGCACCTGAACGGTTTGTTTTGATCATTATTAATCGCTGTTAATTCGTTTAGTTTCTAATGTGTAACTCACGAAAATGAATTATAGATATGCGCACGCTTTACAGATACATTTAAATATGCACACAGCATAGTTTAGCATGAAGAGTAATTTAAATTGGGGCGTGCGTTTGGTATTTAGTTATTTGATTTGTTGTGTTGTGTTGTAGTAAAGCAAAGAAAAAACTACTTTGTCGTATCTTTATCTAAAGTGAAACGTTAAAGGACTACAGTATCAAGAGAGCTGCGAGAATTTTATTATAGCGCAGCAGAACTTGTACCGAAGGAAACTGCTTCATAAAATTGCCTAAACCTAAGCAGTACCCCTAAATTGCTCTAAGCTAAACTATTTACTTTAAAATATTTAATGCCTTTGTTTGAAAATTAAAAACTAAAAATCAAACCACAAGTTTGCACCAAAAAAAAAAAAAAAAAACAATTTGCAACGCATACAAATTGACTTTTCAAGGATGAAGCATAACAAATTGGGCATCAGTACAAACTTTTATGTACTTATAAGGGATTTTGACAATAGAGACAGTTTAAAGAGCAAACGAAATGACAATTGACCGCAGTACCAGAACGAAGAGTTATTGGATATAAGGAATAGTTGTTGTTGTTGTTGTTTTTGTTGTTGTATACTAAAGACTAAAGTCAATGTTGGACACGCTTTTGTTGTCAGCGCGTCAGATTTTGTAAACTCTTGACTTTTTTCCCTGTTTTAATCTTTTATGATTATTTCAAGAGTACACTTCACTCATCATCATATCACACACATACACACACACACAGATACACACAGGCAGAGATATTGCAGTCAGCTACAAAATGTATCTTAAGTGTTTGTTGTCGTTGTTGTTTAAATGGGTTGCCTTCTGTCCAAGAGTAAACCAAACAACAGCAGCAGCGAATGAACGAACGTACGAACGAACAACAACAGCCGGCAATAATTGTGCAAAACAGTAGCAACATTATGTTGGCAGTTTGATGTTGTTGATGGTGATTACGTTGATGACGCGAGACCGCAACGAATTTACTACGCGTAATTCTTTCAACTGTAAATGTAAACGTGGCGGTAGCTCATTTCTTCTTTTTATTATTAAAAAATACACTGAGCCAACAACAATTTCTAATTTGATATTTTTATAAAGTTGGGGTGGTGTAAGCCACTATAAATGTTTGAGTATAACATTTTTGGAATGTTTTCTTCTTTGAGTAAAATTTATGCACAACTGTTGCCTAATTATTTTTGTGTAGAGCGCAACTTTCTATCTGTTCTAGTTGCATTCGTTTCAGGTGGCCTACTGCACACCACTTAACCATTGCATAGCTTTTCTTTAAGTGTAACTACCTCTTTAACGTCTGTCAGAGAGACAAACAGACAACCCGCACTTTGAATGGCACAACAAAATCGCAAATCAGTTGTATGTGAGTTTACAAAGTAAAAGGGTTAATTCATTTTGCCAGCTTGTTGCTTACTTCAACAACAAAATCAACTGCTTTGTTACCTTTATTTTTTTTTTTTTTTTTTTGCTTTTGTTGCTGCTGCTTGTCTAAAGAGCAAAGTTAAGTGTTTGCACCGCAAAGTGGCATGCCACAAAAATTCCAGTGACACGAAATACTTAGACAGACTATTGTAGCAAGCAACCTTAGCCAAAACGTATAAGAAATAAAATGTTTGTAACTTGAAAAGCCACAGTAGCAGCAGCAAACAGAAAAAAAAAACAAATTATGAATAACCAAGACAGATGAGCATGCAAACAGCTGAGCTGAGCACAAGACACAAAATGAATTTCATGCTTAAGATGACTTAAGCACACTTTATTATTATTATTATTATTTGTTAGAGTTGTTGTTTGTAAGTTGTAGAATTTGTTTTATTCTTTTATGCTGCTTCAGTTACTTCTTGGCTAAGCACATGCGCACGTTCCATTCAAAAACCACAAGAAAAAAGAACAAATCTTTGCAGATAAGTTTGTCTAGCATGAAACAGTGTTGTGAAGTGTTGATAACATCGTTGTTACGGCACAAAAAGCGAGTGTTTAACTTACATCGATTTGACAAGTCAAAGGCCGGATTTGATGTTATCATTCAGACAACTGTTTTTTCTTTTATATGAATTTTAAGCTGAATTCTTAAATCATTTTTTATGCTTTTGGTATTTTTTGGTACATAAAGGGATACACACGAAATTTAAACAAAGCTGCACAAATAGCAAATGTGGTGAATACCCTTAAAATTTTAAAAGCCAAGTCAAACCAAAGAACATTTTAAAAATGTATTATTTATTTATTTTGTTTTATTTTTAACTGCTACTGTAAATATTTGGAAATATTTAATTTATGCTTAATAAACAAAAAAAAAACGAATAAAAAAAATATATAAAAAATGCAAAATGATTATCGAACCAAATCAGCAAAAAAATTGTTTGTGTGTGTAGCCAATATCAAATTCTTATATTCAAAACACAATTGCATGTTCATATGTATCTGTGAAAATATGCTAGAGGGCATCTCAAGCAAGTTGCAATGTGCTGTAAACTTGCACCAAAAAGCCGCGCAATAATAATAGCGCAGCATGTGCCACAATAGCACAAATTGCTGAAAACTATCAGTTAGATGCGATTAAAATAAATGCAAATGCATAAATAACAATTACAACAACTGTAATTTACATATAAAGATATATAGTATATTGTATCTACATATGTATCTGTCTGCATGCATCTGTATTTGTATCTGTATCGTGTCTATGCCAAACAACTCAGGTGTCAATTGTAAGCCCAGCAGCGATTTTAAATAATAATAATAATAATATTTTCTTTACTATTTTCTTATTTTATTAGACTCCGCACATAAAATTTCTAACACATATGAGCAGCTCTTTTTGGTTAGAATGTTATTTGATTGGATTTCATCATCTACTTTAATAGTTTTCTTTGGCAATTTAGTAAACTTGCACATTTTTTCCTGTTTATCTAAGCATTTGACTTTAAATTGTGCTGAGTATAATATTTTTCGAAATCTTGCAATTCTTTCTGTTTCGTTTATAGTCTTTGCATGACTTTGATTATTATGTTTGCACTAAATTTAATCGAAATAATCAAACAAAAAAATATTGCGCAAATTAAGCATTAGCAGCAAAATATTTTGTTATTTTATTTAATACTTCAATCGATTTAGTTTTTATACATATTTTGCTGATTTACATTAAGAGTTGGCGAATTTTGCAAAATTGGAATCATTGATTTTCAGCAGTATTGAGTGCTTGGCTTAGATCTCTTCAGAGAGTAGCTCCTAAACTTCCAGCGTCTTACACAACTTCCACCAATGTAGAAGTCCTTAGGAACGCTTAGACTTCAAAGACAGAAATTTCCACGAGATTTGTTGAAAAACAAACAAAATAACCTAAAAAATACCATTTTTTAAAATAAACAATTGAGAAATAAGCTTACCTGAAAGACTGATCTAAAAGTAAAACAGGTACTGGGTCGCTAGTAAAGTATCTGAAGCAACTTTGAAAATTTCGATTTTTATTTTTATTCAAAATATTCTCAAAGAAATTTAATCTTCAAATCAGCAATAAGTTTAAGGATTTATTTCGCATTAATACGATATTATGAGGGCTTAGATAGGCACTAGTTTTATCCATGCTTTTTTTTTTTTATTTTTCCGCTCTTTGCTTACATAATTTTATGCATGGTTTCATACTATAAAAAATATGTAGGCTGTATTCTGTCGTTATGCTTGTTTTATATTATCAACTAAAACCTATTAATCAAATTTCAAGCATTCATCATCATCTTTTATTTTTTTTCTTTATAAATATGCTCTGAAAATTGACACAGCTTAAGTGTGACGTCAAAGCGTGAAAAAAGAAGGCATTAGATAACAAAAATGATTACAATACTATATATAAATATATATAGTCATATCCATAGGGGATAATATTTGTTGTTTCATTTCTCAGCTTTTGATTTGTATCTCATAAATGCGTTGCAAAAATGCTTCCTGTCGTATTCTGCTATTTCTATCTCTCTTGCTCTCATTCGCTGTCTAAATGTTGCATATTTATAGGCGTTTGGCGGTTGCAATAAGTATGTGCCTAGTTTTTTTTTTTTTAAGTTTTTTTTTTTTATACTTCTTAAAAGCAAGCAGCACACGCATGACGTCAGCAAAAATCGTCACAGACATCATCAAAAAAAAATTATAAATTCTCAGCGTCGTCGTTTTGCTGAATGCAGTCAAGAAATAAGCGATATGTTGGACAACGGCTTCTGATTCACATGTTAGTCAAATGAAGCAACAGTTTTGCTAACGCCTCAATCTCCCTTAATGCCAGAACAACTGCTTACACGAAACACCCAACGTACCCCGTTGCATGTTTATCTATGTTAAAAATCAAAAGTTATGCAGTACGCTTTCTCTTTCTATTCCGATGTATAGCGACCGGTAGCCGTGATAAGCATCTGTCTAGTAGTAAGTATTTTTGCTGCATACATATAGGCGCTTAAGCACGTCATATTTGAGGCGCATGCGTTGAACAAGAAAATAATATAAACAAAAAAAAAAAAAAAAAATAAAATGAGATAGGTTCACTTTCATTTGTAGGAAAAATCAATAAATCATGGGGTAACATAGAGTCAAGAGCAAGGTAAGACCACATGGTCACCGGTAAGCTTTTTTTTTTATAAAGCTTTTTAATGTCTACAATGCTTTGGTACACACGCATTTAATTATTTAAAATATAGGGTGTTCAAATGAGAAAAAAGGAGACCAAAAAGCTTCATAACACTCATTCATGGAAACAAAAAAATATGTAAATGTAACTTGTAACGAGGGTTCAGTCAGTACTTCTACCACTACTACTACTGACCAAATATATAATGAAAGCTTCTACTCTTTTTCTCATTATTTTATATTTAAAGTTCGATCTGTATTAAGCTTTTTGCGAGAACAGCTGTTGTTAATTGAACAGCTGATGCATATATTTGTATAGATTGAAGTTTATTTTTCAATCGAGTAAAAAACTTATTTGAGTTTGATTTAGATTATAAATTGTACGAAAATTTCAAAAATACGCATTTAGCAACATCGAACTTTATTGCTCTTTTAGAAACGCCATATTTAAGCACCCTGTTTAAAAAAGCTCTTTCATTCATAAAGTCATAAATTGTTGTTGTTGTCTTTTTTTTTTTTTTTGTGCAAAACGTTATTACGTCCTTACTCAAGGCTATTTTTATCACATGCTTCGTGTTTTTTGCCATCACAGCTGCGTTGCTCGGCCGTACAGTTTACCTCCTTGTATCTACCTACATGCCGGCCGGCCAGCCGGATATGGCAAAATGTAAAGCTTTTAACAATTTACTTGCGTATATGCAATAGATTTTTCATCATTATTTCTAAGTAGATTTCTTAGACGTCTATTGGGCGTTTTTCTTTGTTATTTATTTTTTAATTTAAATTTATATGTTTTTTTCCTAGGAAATTTATGCTAATAAAAACTGCTGAAAATAAACTTAATGCACCTTGCTTTTTTTGGCTTATTAAATAAAAAAACAAATATTTTAATAACAGTAAAGCACAGACAGATAGAAGATTATAATCACATATAAATAGATAGATCTCATACAATCGCATTTTAATTATATGAGATACAATCAAAACTAACTGCATTTAAATTTATTGCTTATTTGCACTGCTTATAAGGGTAAAAACCTATAAACATATTTTTTTAAAGAGAGAATTCAAGCTTCGCTCTCATTTTTAAGCTTTACTAACATCTTAAATCGAAGTTTCTTTAAGGCATTCTGGGTAATTGTACAAGCAATTTTTTCAGCTGTTTCTTAGTAAAAGTTTTCTTCATTCTTTGGGATTTAGCTACAATTACAATACTAAAAGGATATGCAACAAATGTTTAATAATTTATTTTGTCAACAATATAAATAAATGATTGCTGTTTACCTCGAAATGTTGATAAGATAAAAACTTTTCGTTGTTTATAAAAATATTTGTTTACATATAAATATTATTTGTAGTAAAATATGTATTTATTGTGTATATGACATGTGTACAGCATGAATTTTGGTTATTTATGTCATATTCAATTTATCTATCTTTTTTTTTTTTGCACTAATTTAGTTTGACGTCAATTTTTATTTGAAAATATTATGAAAAGGTGCGACACTAAAGTATCAAAGAATAAACTTAACGGTTGGGTGGTATTTTTCTTGATTTTGAGAGTTGCTCGAAATTTGATTTTGAAGAATTTAAAGAACACAACATATTAAACACAACATATGCCCTGTGAAAAGGTGACTTTTGCAAAATCTGGTAAGTTTTGAAATATTTAAAATATTTATAATTATGACATAATTCAGTTTCTTGCGATAAAATGTTTGCAGCCTGCTCTCAGCTGCGTTGAAAAATTTATCAGGCGTTCTAGCTGTAAGCGCCTAAAGTTTGAAATGAGTAATGGGTATCATAAATTTATTGAAAAATTTGTACCCTGCAAGGATTATATATTCTCTTTTTTTTTATTATTTAATTTTTCTTCTTTTTGGTATTTTGTACTCTAATGTCCGAACCTATTTAAAAATGTCGGACCGGAAGCCATTAGCAAAAATTACTTACATTAACTTGATTCGTATATGTCGAAATTTCTTTTTAAATTGTACACAAAAGTATGCAACACTTAATATAAATTTCAACTCAGACCAAAACCCACAATTGTGTATTTTATTACAGCTAACCCTAAAAGTATATTATACAAACCACAAAACAAAAAGGAAACCGGAGCAATATATGAGAACGCAATAAAAACTTTAGTAAAAGCAATTTTCCATTTAGATTTTTCTTTTCTTTAACCTTGTGAAAATCGATATGGCGACGCAACAGCGCAAAAACAAAAACGAAAAAAAAAAATAGAAAAAGTACTTATAAAAATGCTTGGCATCTAACAATGCCAATGCCTAAAGACCCCATCCCAACCTCCATATATCGTTCATACGGCCTTGAAATAAAGGAGAAATTCGCATAATTGCGAATGAAAACATTTTTACTGAAAAAGTGAAATTTCATTCATAAAACAGAATCATGAATGAGTTTTCGGAAAATTTAACGCTTGCGCTTTGCAAAAATATTCGTGCTATTTTTCGAATTCGAATTGGCAACCCCTCTTCGAAACAGTGCGAACGAAAGAGCTAGATGCATGTAAAGTGAAATAGCAAAAATAAGCTTAACTGACGCAACCGTGGTAAGCGTGTTCAAGGTCAGCTCTAGAGAATTTCATTCATGAAATTCAATTTTTTTTATTTTTTTCTTGCAAAATTTTCAGTTCGAATGGAATAGAATATACACGCGCCATATACAAACGCAAGTATGTGCGTATGTATTGTGTATACGCAACGGGTTGATGGGTTGTATTTGTCGAAGCAAAGGTTATGCACATAGTCCTTGTATGTAGTTTGTATAAGGAACAATATTTCTTTTGGGCTTGGCTCATTTTTACGCTCACTTTACGAAAGGCGGCACATTTTCATTCATAAAATGGAAAAGGAAATGACACAAATACCGCAGCCATTGACTAGGCATGCTACTTGGAGCCGGAAGCGTAGCTTGGTATACTATATTTTATACAATACATACATATATAGTATAGGAACTGAGTAAATGGCTTCCATTTATTTTACTTTGAACAAAGCTTTACTTTATTTTTGTATGTTTGCATTGGAACTAAAATAACGTTAAAAGCAATTTTTACCGCAGGCATTAAATGGCAAAACAAAAATAAATTAAGACTTATAGGCTTAAAGAGAAATTAGCATATTGCTTATATAATTTTAAAGCACTTTAAAGAAGTAGGAAACTTTATGTGTGATAGAAAAAAACACTTCAGCGGAAAGATGGTCACAAGGGACTCAGAGCTCAAAAAAGTTAAGCTCTCAATTTGTAGTTGTGTTTTCGAAATCGACAAAACCACAAAACTTTGCATATTCAGGAATGTCAACTATATTGGCTATTCTTTTAACAACCCTCGCTAGCAATAAATAACTTCTACATAAACAAAATATAAAGAAACAACAACAACAATTCTACATAATATCTTAAAGGAAG
This sequence comes from Leucophenga varia, assembly GCA_018903435.1. Classification (NCBI taxonomy): domain Eukaryota; kingdom Metazoa; phylum Arthropoda; class Insecta; order Diptera; family Drosophilidae; genus Leucophenga; species Leucophenga varia. The sequence goes on from JAEIFJ010001427.1 coordinate 345,835, forward strand.
TTCTTCATTACTCAATGCGACATTTTGCCGCCAAAATGCACACAGAAATGAAAGACATCGACCGGCAATGTATGTTGTAAGCCAAAATTTCATTAAGAAAGGGAAATGCCCACGCATAGTAAATACCCACAAACCTGATAAAACGTATGCGACGAATGTCAAAAGCCAAATACGTTCAAAGAAAAACAAAATGGTTGAATGAATGCAGTCAATGAAAGCAAGCGACCGACCTACCTACAATATTAAATTGACCCACTTTCCCTTAACGCCTACGTTTCAAAAAAAAAAAAAAAAAGATTGGTGGGAGCTCAAAAGCGCTAAATGGCTGTCTGGCATATAAATTTAATATTTATGCTGTGAAAACTCTTTTCTGTAAAACAAAAATTCAATGGCAACATATGCAAAATTAAATGATTTATAACATTTTTATATGTAAAACCATTTTTTTTTTTTTTGCTTTGGAAAATGAGATGTAAAAATAATGCTAGTGGGTGTGTTTAAATGTTATAATCTCAGGTTTGTCCAATTATAACGACTGGTTTAAGAATTTATTTAAATAACATTCGGAAAAAATACAAATATGCTAGGTATGGGATTACCTACCAGCAAATAATTCATATTTGGATCATTCAGAATTAACGAGGTTAACGTTTTATGGGGTTTCTATTACTATAAGTTTTTGATTCACCTTTTTATCCTGAAAATCACGCCATTGAAGACTGCACATGCTATCTAAAGTAAAGAAACTGCCGATAAGAAATTATCCACATAATCAGTCCGAGACTTAACAACTAGAATGTATATAGAAAATTTGTATCCCAATACTGATCTCAGTACCCTTGAGGACGCCAAGCAAAAGTATAATTTAGAACGCCAAACCCTTTTTAAACACGAATCAAGACTGGATAACTACGGAGAAAATAAATTCTTTATAAACAACAATGGATGCTCTCAGGCTTATTAAAAAACCACTGCAAAGTTTCTGATCTTGGTTGCGATTTTGGTCGAGTCATTCTGATTATGGTTACCACCAAATATTCTTTCTTCTCTGAACTAAATGGCCGACTACGAACTGGCCTTAACATCATACCGTTAATTCGGCTATTGTGAATGGAATTTGTTGGTCATAAGCTTGTGATGTTAGTGGGTGCTAAAAAGCTACGCCGAGCTTTTATTAATTTTGAGATTCATGTTCGTTTCGCCAAGAATGACAATTCCCCGAAAGCATGACAATAATTTATTTTAACGGTATTTAATATTTGCTCAACTGATAACTGTTATTCATTGTATGAATCGACAAAGCCAGAAACCAATAATAAATATTTTTTATGTTTAACTCGATAATTCTCTACTGATTTTCTTCGATTTCACTACTCCCTAAATTGTGGACAACCAAAGTCTGATTTATTATTAAACTTTAAAAAAAAATTGTAAAATAAATTTTCAATAAAATTTTCAACTCAAAACATTTTATTTACATAATTAAAAAAATATACAAACAATTTACACCCAAAAACCCAATTAATCATTTTTCGAACTATTTTTCTGCAATGCTCCAGATTTCGCATACCAAATTGCACTTTTTTCTGCGGCAGTATCCGGATCTACCAGTGGCACATAATCCATATGTATGCTAGCACGTAAACGGTTAAACATTAAAACGGATGAAGTAAACGAAGCAATCGCACGCCAGGAGTAATTTAAATGTGCTTTAGTCAGAGGTTGTGATAATTTTATAAAAAATTCGTACAAAAAGGCCAACAAAAAGAACACAAAATGTGGCAAATACCAAGCGCTGTACTTCACCGGTTTCTGTTTGCCCAAAATAGCCATTTTTTGGACAAAACGTGAAACATCATTGATATTTGTCTCATCGGTAACGAAAACGGGTAAACCATTCACTGCCTTATTGGAGATCTTTAAAGTTTTATAGGCGCAAATGTGACCCCAGGCAACGTTGCCAGCATAAACCAATTGTTGTTTACCACCGGCGCCCGCAATACGCGGATAAATATTATTACGTTTGGCAAGATATGCAAAAATATTTGGTATAAAATGTGTATCACATTCGCCGTACATCAGCGGTGGGCGTATGGCGCATGTGGCCAGATAACCCGTTTGATTTTGTAGTGGTGCACCATTTGCGTTGAGCGCTATTGACTCAGCACGTAACTTTGATGATGCATAACCGGCAATAAGAAATTTCTTATCGAATTCGGCAGGTTCCTGAGCATCGAATTTTGGTGTTTCCGTTTTTGATTCAGTTTGATTGATGACCACCGAAAATGTGCTACCCTTGAAGGGCACCAAACAAACCGAAGCACAACTGGTAAAAATTAAACGTTGCACATTATGCATAACGCAAAGATCGACCACAGCACGTGTACCATCGACATTGATACGTTCCAATTCGGCATAGTTCGGTGGATATTCTATGGAAACGTAAGCGGCGCAATGGAATACAGCATTAACGCCTTTAAAGGCATTATTCAATGTTTCCGATGATTTGCTGATGTCAGCGATAAAACTTTTAATCGGAAGTGTATCTTTGTGTCCTGAAAAGAAAAAACATATTTTGACTTTAATTTACATTTAAAAACTTACAACTTTAATCTCACCAATTTTATTTTCGTAGGGCACAATATCCACGGCGCGTATTTCACGTATGCCCAATTCTTTATGCTTTTCAATTAATTGTTTGATTAAATGTTGTCCCAGAAAACCGCTGCCGCCTGTTATTAAAACAATGTCTCCAGTTTCGTTATGTTGTGCCATTATCTGCAATAAATAAAAAAAAAACATAATTATTATTACTATAACTTTTCGTTAATAACGTAATAAACCCTTTCAAGTTTAACGTAATAAAACCACAAAGCAAAAAAAAAAAAAAATTATACCAATTGCCAAAAATTGCACTCTGTACGGGGCCACATTTAAGTTTTTCGTTTTAAAAATATGAAACTAGTTTCATATATGATTTCGTTTTAGTGTTAATGTGTCACTTGGCCACGGTCAATGCGAAACAATACAATCAGATGCAAAGCTCCTAAAGAAAGGCAGAAACAACTAAAAAACTTCTTCGTATAAAAATGTATAAAAAGGCAAAATGCAAAATAGACAACAACAACAATAACAATTATAAACTAGTGGCAACGATGCAAGGTCTGATATGAAAGTTATTTCATTAGAAAAAGTTATTTCAATTTTAAGTGAACTGTTACCAAAATATCTTCAAAACTGAAGGTCTAAATTTTTCACTAAAAGACCAATCTGCATAACAAATAGTAGATTTAATCCATTTAGCTGATCCAAAAAACTGTCACATTCTAATTTAACTATTTTTGGGCAATCTAAACTATTTAACAATTATACACTTAAAAAGTCTTTGAATAAATTCGAAACTTTTAAATCAGCCCTTGTATATTAATTAACACGAACTGGTTTTCCGCGTCTATTACAAAATGCTTATTAGCATTGTTCGTTGATCTCTTTGCATCGTTTTTTATTTATATTTTTATGGATTTCTACATAAGAGATTTTAATTTGACACTTTTTAATTCTTAATACCAAAACTAAGACTCACAAAACTTAAACGTTCTAAAAACAAAACTTTAAAATTTCACACAATAATTTTATTGAAAAGATTTCGCAATTACTTTTCTATGAATTAAGTTTTTCTGTTTATTTTAGCGACGCTCTTCTCGAAACGTGTTTGACTCAAGCAAAGTCTTTGAATGAACTAAAAAGTTTGTTAGTTTTTCGTTTAAGCTGAACTCAAAAAAGTTTGTGTTTTACCAGAAAATACTGGTTTTTTGTTTAGTAAACATTATTTTTAACAGGTTTTTCGTGCGTATAGAGTGCAGCGTTAGATCTATGATTTGTTTACATTTCGCTAGCGCAAACAGTGTGACCCGACTACGATTAAACTATGATCTTTCGTTTCTCTTTGGTAACTCGTTGCGTTCAAAGTGCAAGCGTAAATTTACACAACCTCATAAAAGATATTGGCACATATAAGTTACTATAAAATAGGCAAAAATATTCCATATGCCAATTAAATTATTAAAAAAAATTGTTTAAAAATTAATTTTTTGACATTAAATAATCTTAAATTAAAAAAAAAAAATAAAAGCAAAACAATTTTTTTTACAAAATTCTATCCTAGGGAACTGGTTTATTTAGAACACTTTTAAATAATTAAAGCTTGTGGTATAACTCCCTTCCTACAATTTTGAGCCTAGCATGTGGTCAAAATTTTCACAGTAATTTTTTTTACTAAAGTTGCATCGATGTTTTTTGTAAAATGTATGTTTAGGCACTAAAATCCAATTTAAGCTTTTGTTCAAAAAAACATATGCTTGACTGTTGCAAAGCTTATCTAATCAAACCCTAAAATAATGCTTTACAGAATTAGGTTTTAATATCTGTGGAACATGATATAAGAAGCTAACTGAATAGTTTCATAAAAACAGAAAATATATAATCGAACATTTTGATAGCATTACCATATCGTAAACAAATATGGATTGTGTTGATTGTTACTCTCACGGTGTGCTTTTCATTCTGTGAAACTTTAAAAACACATTAATTTAGTTCCACTTGTCAAACTAAAAAGACTGAGAGAGGTACAAAGCAGTTGGCCTTTCAAATTTGTTCCTCAATACTAGACAAATGAATATAGTCAAACTTTAATGAACAAAATCAGCCCCAAAGAAATAAATAATGATATTGAATACAATCCACAAAGTTAAAATTTATCTAAATATTGGCAACGCTTGGCATATTTTGAAAGCTTTTATTCTATTGCCTCTTTATATAAGCTTAAGTTTCTGCACTCTCATACAACTTACCAACTCTCCAAATAATGCAAAAGTTGAGCTTTTACGTTGCAAGTCACTTGAAAGCCATAAAAAAGTGTTGGTATTGGCATAGAATTTTCAAACTTTTATGTTAAGCTTTCATTGTAAGCAAAGCTCTGAACTCAACTTGCTCGTCAAAATTTTATTCAAAGCATATCAAACTGTATTACAATAAAATATGAAATTATTCAAAGATACCAAAATATTTTAAACATAAAATCTAATTTAACACAAAAAAAATCGCTTAATTTAGTTATCAAAAAAATATGCTAATAGCTTTCTTTTCAAGAATTCCGGTACAAGTATACCAAAATTTAAATTCCAATCATTGCGCTTCTCCAAATTCTCAATTTCTTTACATTCCACTTCAGTGTTTTGTTTTAAAAGTTCAGAATAGGGATGTCGCAATGTGTGCACCACATCTTTTGGCGTTTTCGTAACGCTTATCATAACATCACCCGGAAAACGTCGATTATCAAATGACAACATTTGTAGAAAATCATTTCTATTATATAACTTCAAATAGATTAAACTCTTCGATTGCACTATTTTCTGTACAACGCAAACTTCTGCCGAGATTTGTTCCAATATAAAACCAGCGTATTTATTAGGAAAACCACAAACGGTGACCCAACAATCATTGTTGTCATCAAAACGAGGCTCAAACATTGTTGCATTGTAGCAGCGAGATTGAGATTGAACAGTATTGCGCCTGCTGCATTGCTGGAAGTCATTAATTCGTGGCTTTGGCGCATAAACCTGACATTTCTTTGCGTGTATCTCATCTGCAATCGATAAACGTGGCGGCCAAGCCGCTTGAGTTTTCGCTTCAGATGCATTTTCGTTGCAACTCTTAGGAAAGTCTTTCGATGTTGTTTGGAAATTGTATGATGCAACATACTTTTCCATTGGATTCGTTAAATAATTGTTGTATTCTTTTTCATAAGAATTGTTAGCTGCCAAAGCGCTTTCTCTGCATCGATTGCACATTTTTGAAAAAAAGTTTCTGTGTTTTTTTTTTTTACGATTTTTGAATGAAAAATTTTTGAGTTTGACATTTATCGAAAGGGTAATTTTGATTGTAAATGTGTTTGTTTTTTACAGTTTCGAAGTTTACTTTCTCCACGAAGAACTTTATTAAATTCTGTCTTTCTGTTTGAGCTGAAATTGGAAACTTAAGCGTCTCTAAGCAATATTATTATTTCACTGACTCAAAAGTTATAGATCAGATCAGACTTGGACATACTTTTTCTACAATTGTAAAAACCTTAACAATATAACATCGATGTATCGATACAAGTCTCTGTGTTTAAAAATATCGATATGCTATTGATACTTTTATCGATATTTCTATACACTCTATTTCTTTCCAAGCATCATTGAACGTGTTTCCAAATATTGCAGCATATTATGTCCTATTTTACTCCTATCTCATCTTACTATAATTAAACTAAATTAGTCACATCATTTCATATTCATATCAATACTCACCATTTATCCTTTAACAATAAAACAATTAAAATTGAAAATACAACCGAAATGCTTTTTATGCTTACAATTAATATTCATTTATTATAGATATTATTATTATTATTATTATTTTATATTCATCCATTAATAATTATTGTTTCCGTCAAATTAACTTAATTATTTAAACATACATACAAGCTACAATATTATTCGATAGTATTGTTGTTTGTTATTTAATAATTTAATGACTACAATTATTTCGTGTATAATATACAATTTACGAGTATAATGCGCATTTCATTTGTATCTGTATCTTTGTATATCTTTGTATCTTTTATTGCAGTTAAATTTTACTGTTCAACTGTTGCTGCTGCTACAGCTGCTGTTGCGCTAGGAAACATGAATCACAATTAAAAAAAAATAAATAAATAAATCAAACATATCATATCATATCAAATAGTTTAAACTGTTTTGGCCATTCGATATAATAATTTGTCAATATTTGCAAATACATTTAATAATATTTGTATATAAAATGTTTTTTTTTTTTTTGCTTAATATATAAAATATTTTTCTTTATTTATTTATTTTTATATCGCTTTAAATATATTTTTATTAATATTTCTTTCCGTCTATCAAAATCTTCATTCGCATCCAGTCACATAGTTCGTTCACATGCTTCAGTTGGCATAATCATCAATGAAAGTATCGATAATATAGCGTTTTACCTCATTGATTGAAGTACGCTTATTTGAACATTGTTGACGTTCTTCATTTTCCGGCAGCACAAGTAATTGTTGCAGTTCACCCTGTCGTATACGTGATTTTTTTGTTTTAACGATTTTTTTAACAATTTATTTTATTATTATTTTTTATTTTTTTTTTTTTTTCATGTCATCATTTAAGAAAAAAAAAAACAACCATAAAAGAGAAAGTTCTTTTTATTTATTAAATATTTTTAATTGGCAAGCAATTTGTACGAGTTTTGGTTTGATAAATAAACTCAAGTTGCTATAGTTACATTAAATTGCAATAATAGAAACCCATTTTCGTTAACAAAAAAAAAAAAAAAAAAAAAAAAGAATCTGAAGGAAAATATGTGAAACTATTTCACTTGTGTGCAATGATGCGTATACGTTATCTCGTAACGTAACTAATTGCACATTGCGTATACGTAACGTTGTACTGCGCACACACGGAACTATATATAAATTTTTTCATATATATATTTTCTTCGCTTAATAGTGTTGGCAGGAAATTGTTAACACATAGATAAGCTCAATGGCATATTTATTTCGATATAAGTATGTACATAACCAAATAGTTCATTACTTTTGTCTGTCCGTTCGACTGTAAGTCAGCCTATCCGTCCTTTGAAATGTTTAAAAAACCTTGGATTTAAAAGAGTTCTTTCTAAAATTAAAAATGTAGATTTTCTAGAAATTTCTTCTTTTGGGAATTTCTGACCCACAAATTTGTCCGTCTGTCCGCAATTTACTTTTTTACTCAAAAGAAAATAGTCTTTCCGTCCCAAACTGAAAGCAATTAACACTTATTCATACCAACAATTTTATAAATGCTTAATTTTATACATTAAGTATTTATAATTAGCAAGGAAATATGAAGATGTCCTCATAAACATGTCCGTCTGTCTCTATAAATATGCGCGTCTGTCCTCAAAAAAATTGTTCATCTGTCTATCCGCTTTTGTGTAGTGTATTAAAAGCTTGGCTTATTTAAAAATAAATTTTCTATAAAACCGAAAATTATTCCCAATACTCACATTAAAATTTCGTCCTATTTCAACATCAGCATCCAATGGTAACGAATATAAACGTTTTGATACGACAAAACTATTCGTCCAGGAGCAATCGACATAAATCGATATAAAATCGCCATTTTGTATGCTATAAAGTTGATTAAAAAAAAATTAAAAATTTTTTTAAAATTATTATTATAAAATCCATTAAATTTAAAAAAAAAAAAATTAATTTAACAAATGTGTACAATTACAGTGACAATTTGTGAAAAAAAAAAAAAAAGTTGTAAAAGTATCTCAAAAAAATGTAAATAAATAATATTGATATTGCCTGCCTTTATCAAAAGTTTTACACCATATGAGCATTTCAGTTTATTTATTTGAATGCGTTTCTGTTTATTTTTTTTTTTTTTTAGAGAAAAAATCAATCATATTTCAAAAAAATATTTATATAAATGCAAATATTTATTCAAATAGCTCAACCAAAAGCTCCAAAAAAATAAATAAATAAATAAAAAAAAAGCAGCATAAAATAACAAAAGAATATTTTTACAACAGCATTCATTGACCCACCTGATGGCCACTTGATGCCAACGATAATCATATAAATTGAATTTTAACGGCAACATTTCCGTTGTATTATCACGTTCCAGATATAAACGTAATCCATCTTTGCATGCCTCCAGATACAAATTATGTGTAGCATTGCGTATTGAGAAAATTGTTGCTGCTTTATTCTTTGTATCGTTCTGTGAATCAAAAAAAAATTAATAAATAAAAACAGGAAAGAAAACAATTGTAATCATTTTTATGATAGTTATATTCAATTTACTTCATATTTAACTTAATTGGAAGTAAAAAAATCTTTATATATACGCAACACACGTAGACACAACATATTTAAATAGAATTTAAAAACAAATCAAGAGTCGTGAGAAAACTGAAAAAAGTATACAAGAATGAAGAAATAAAACAAAGATTAATTAATCAAACCTTGACACAACAGGTACGAGGGTGGTTTCATTAGTACTAGACATAAAAAGTAAAATATTTTGATTAAAAAAATAAATAAATTAACAACAGAAATGTAACATAAAGGAGTCAGAAGAATAATAAAGGAGCCCAAAAAAGAACCTGCTAAAAATATTGGATTTTTGACCAACCCCACCCCACCACAATAAAGTATTTGATGGAAAAAATAAAGAAAATCTGGAGAATGAAACTGGAGATAATAACATATTTTTCCTAGAAGAACATTCATCTTTCTTTCAAGATATCTCACATATCAAGTTTGTCCATCTATTTTTTCTTTTATCTCTTTTTCAGGCCCAACTTTGGAGTAACTCCAATAGAAATTTGTCCGTCTGTCACTGTTTTTTTTTTTTTCTTTTTTTTTGTTTTGTATCTACAAAGTAATTTCTGAATATTTGATGCAACCAAATCAAACAACATAAAATCGACTCAACAACAATAACTCGCTACTTCATATCTGTAACTTTACAAATGAACTCAATAAGAGAGATAAAATATATTTCAATATTTTTTTACCTTCGATCTCAATGTTATCATAAGCGTAAAATTCAAAGCATTCCGCCAGTTGCGTATGTAGCCCATATTGGCAGGTGTCGATGATGGTTGTTGTTGCATGCCACTTGCCGAAGCAGTGGAATTTGTAATAAAGGATAGCGATGCCGATGAATAGCCAAAATCACTATAAGCTGCAGCACCAGCAGCAGCAGCAGTTGTTATTGATGATGTTGCTGCTGAGGCTGATGTCGGTGATGAAGCCACTGCAGCTGCTGATGTAGATGCAAAACTTGACACCGCAGATGACATAGCAGCCATAGCCGACTCATCTGTCATTGGCAATTTTTTATAGAATTTTATTAAATCGCTGATATCATCTGAAAGTAAATAAAAAAAAAAAAGGGGAAAAAATCAGAATTCAAATCAAAATAGTTGCACACACACAAATTCATTTTTTTATAATTCAGTTCACATTCACAACTCAACTCACCGCTACACTCGAACGTATTGCAATTACGTTGCTCAATGTTGTAACCCTCGCAGAAGAGCGTTGATAGACTCTTTGCTGATTTGCGTTTTTTGTGTTTTTTCTGCTGTTGCTGCTGCTGCTGCTCCTGTTGCTCCTGCTGATTGTGCTTTTTTAAGGATGCTGCAAGAATACTTTTGCTGCTACTGCTGCTGCTGCTGGCACCACCTCCATGATTATCATCATTGCTTCCATTGTGTTGCACAAATGTGACACTTTTATGCTCATTAATGTCATCGTTTTCGTTTTCATTTTCATTTTTTTTGCCTTCTTCATTCGTGTCAGCATCTAGCCAGGTGTGCTCTTTGCTATTCTGTAATTCTGAGACATATGTTCTCGTTGTCGTCGTCATCATTGCTGCTTTCTGTTGTAATTTATGCAACATATTATTCTCATCATCATCATCATCATCATCAGTTGTCCTTGGTGTCATTGTTACTGTAGCTGCACGTTTTAACGAACTTATTTTATCTGTTGCCAGATTTACCACTTCGTTCTCATCCATAGCACTCATTTCCCGTTCTATATTGTTCATGTTATTCTCCTCAGCAACTTCATCCTCAACTTCATCATCGTCATCATCCTCGCCGCTATTATTCAGATTCATATTCATGTTCATGTTGACCATTGGATTGTCTAAGAGACAACGTCTGAAACGTTGTTGAACACCTTTGCCACATGTCACGCTGCAGAGCGTAAAATCGCTCCAATCATCCCAACCTTAAATTGAAGAATAAACGTTGAAAATTCAATTCGATTTCAAGCATCAAATGTTGTTGTTGTTACAAAGACACAACAGAAGCAACAAATAAAAAAAAAAGATATAACGCTGCAGTTGAGTAGAGTCGACTACAAGATACCCATTTCGAAAGCGGAATGATGTACTATGACAAAAATCCTAGTTCTGAAGAAAGTATTCGCCCAGAAAGAGCCAATAGGAGTGGAATTGTGCTCCATAAGATAGGGACACGCCAGAAGCTCTAGAGGCTTTGTTAAGAGGTTCTTATGCATTCATTTAATAGTTAGAACCAGTCCAAAGTTTTTTTTGGAAAATTGGAAGATGACTTCTTTGGAGGAGGCACAATGGAATTATATTCATTCGACTTCAGTCAAATGAAATGTTTCTAGGTTATGCAACAAAATAATTTTTCTATAGAAACGCTTGAATTTAGGATTGGTTTATATGGGATATGAAATATGTAGATTTCAAGTTTTTTGAATCTTTAAGAGCTGTTGATGTGAGCTCATTTAGCAGTTATACTGAAAGACTCAACTTTACGATGGTGTTCAAGAATTCATGATTTCTTTTGCCTGTTACATTTGCACAAACTTAATAAAGTACACTCTTAAACAAAGTGTATAGGGTATAAATGGGATATTATTTTACTCTTGTTTTATTCTTCTATTTATTTATTCCATTGTTTTTTTTTTTTGTTTTTAAGTGTTAATGAAACCAGGTAACTTTGGCAACTTAAATAACAAAATAAATTTAAATTTTAAATTTTCTTTATGGCACAACTCATGCAATCAGTTCTTAAGTATTATCGCTTCCACATAATAAAAAAGTATAGCTACATACATTGAACTCTATCAACTCAACAACTCAACTTAACGTCATCTCGTCTTGTACTCATGTCGTTGTCATCAAAGTCTCATCGCTTGTTTTTATTAGCCCAATTTGCAGCGAATTTTTACTTTGTAAACAAAATGAAAAAAAATATTCCGCAGTACTACAAAAAAAAAAAGAAAAAGAAGAAACAAACCATTGCGTCTGACTTTATGACTTTGTAAATGGGTAAAAAGAAAAAAAAAAAAAAAAAAAAAAAGTAAAAGAAAAGTTAAAGAGAAAAATCTATTTGGCAGACAGGAAGGATGCTGCGCTGCAAAGTCGTTGCCTGTTTCACAATGTCGCCGCAATTTGTGTGCAGTTACTCTATTTTGTATCTGTGTGTATTTATATTAGTAACGGTGTTTTCATATCTACATGTGTGTGTGTTTGTGTTTGTGTGAGTGTTTATACAAGTATCTGTATCTGAACATGTATTTTCTATTTGCGCAAGTTACTGTGTGTGTAAGTTTCTTGGTTTGTGCCAGCTTGACACAAAAGTCAAGTGTTACTTCCCTTGAGTGTCTATCTGCATGATGCTCTTGCCGCCCCTCTTCTTTTTTCCATTTTCTCATATTTCCTGTGTCTATGAGTCACTCTGACAACTTCTTTGTATAAAATTTAAACAACACAAACGTTTGACGTTGAGTTGTTTTGTTTTTGAGTGATTTTAATTCTTTTTTTTTTTATTATTTTTAACTTTAAATTTTATATTTAAATATTTTTTGGTTAATAGAATTTGTTGTGCTTGGAAAAACTTAAATAAACAAAATACTTTGCGTTTTCAGTGACATTGACAGCAGTAATAGTGACTTTTTATATAATTTAGATGGTTTTGAGCAATGACTTTATGCGTTGGCTTTTACTCTATTTAAGAAGTAAATTTAACTTTGGAGATGTCAGTGATTTCTGCAAATAACAGTAATTTTTTAATGTAACAGCGACTTTAAAAAACAAAAAAAACTTTCAGTAACAGTTAATTTGGCAGTAACTGTTATATTATGTCGTAACAGTGAATGTTGGGTGTAACAGGGACTTAGAAAAGAAACAGTGTCTTTCGGTACCAATAATGTTTTAACGCTGTGACTTTAATCAGCAACATTGCCCTTTGTAAGTAGCTGAGACTTTAGTCAGTAACAGTGATTTAGTTTAGAAACAGTGTCTTTGTTCAGTAACATAGAGTTTAATCACTAACAGTGATTTTAATCGAAAATAGTGATTTTAGACTAGAACAGTGATTTTAATCAAGAACAAAGGTTTTAATCTAAAATAATGATTTAAATCAATAACAGTGACTCAAATCAAAAAGAAGTAGGAGCTTGTATTTATACAAAATATGCATACATCTTTTTGAAAAACATTTTTCCAAAATTCCATTTAAAAAGCCAATAAGCCTTTGAAATCTCCAATCGAAACAACAAAAAGCTAATATCCCACTCTGAAACACTCCAAAATTTCAAAGCTCAAAGAAAAACGATTTAATTGCAAAAATTCACAAGCAAAAAAAAGTGATTTCAAATACAAAAAAGTTACAAAAAAACGAAAAACATTCTTTCAAAAGCCTTTTTCGAATGCTATTAATTAATGTGAAAAAAATCAAAACGAAAAGCGAACCAATTTTTGCTGAATGCAAAAAGAAAAAAAAAGAAAGAAACTATTTCAACTATAAAGAAAAAAAGAAGAACAAAAATAAAATTGGTGAAGAGCGAGCAACCGACTATTACGTACCCAAATGTTTCCAAATATGATGCTCGAATTGTGGCGTCCAACGATGCAAACCGTTTATGCTGATATGAAGTACATCTCGGTTATTGGTTTGTTCTGGTGCTGATGCTGATGTTTCTCCATCGATAGCTGCTTCTGCTGCTGCTGCTGATGATGATGAGGCTGAGGTTCCTGTTGCTGTGGTTTCTTGTTGTTGTTGTTGTTGCTGGCGTTGTTGTCGTTGTTGCTGATTTTGTTCCTCTTGTGTTGCAGGCATTAATTTGCCAAAAGCAATTAATTCCATTGGCAACATTTTCAACATATTACTATCAAAGCAAGCCAAAGGCTCTAGGGTAGCATTTAATTGACTAAGAAGCAACAATAACAATAATAATAATAAGAGTAAGTGAGATAGGACGACAAAAATAAGAAATAGAATGAGAGAGAGAGAGAGAGAGAGAGAAAGAGTGAGTGAAGTTGTTAGTATTGTATAATATACATGCATATTATAAAGCTATTTTAGAGTCAAGTAGATACTTATATAATTTATTCAAGTACAATATTTTGTATTTGTTATTTGTGGTTGCCATATAGGTCGTATGCGTAATATTTAAATTCTTTATTGCTATTTTTTCATAATGATAACAAATTTAATTAAATATATTTTTTTAGCTGATATTTTTAAAATATGTATTAAGTGACTAAGCGTTTTTTTATGCAAATAAGTTGCAGTGTTAGTGATGAAACAATATCGATAAACTTTTTTTGTATATTAACACAGATGCTACACTAAAATTGCCACAGATCGAGTGGTAACTGAAAACTAGCTAAAAGTAGTAAAGTAAATAAAAAAAAATATAAATAATTTTTTTCAAATAAAGGAAAATAGTACTTTTATTTATTTGACTATTTTTAATAAAATTTTAATTTATGAAAAATCGATTAAAGATAACACAAATAATCGATAAGTGAAACTGAATTGTCGAAAGAAAAAGTTAAGTTTATCGATAATTCGAGTTCATTTTTCGATAATTTTTTATTATCGTTTTTAAAAAGTTTTTTTAAAAACTTGAAATTTTTCAAAAATTTTGTGCAGCAAAAAGCATAGCCAGTTGTATTCGTATCTATGGTAGCTCGATTTTTCGTATGGGTTCGATTATTTGAGCAATCGTTAATCGATTTTTAATGCAAAATGCCATTAAATAGTTTCAAAGAAAATAATTTAACTTTAAATTTTATTTTATCGTTTTTGTTCCATCTCTAATCACATATTTTTTTTCGTTCTTATCTCACTTACCCCTCATACTGATATGCTGACTCTGCATTGTAAGAACTGCCACTGTTGGCGCCATTGCCAACACTAGAAAAGCTGCTGCCGCCACTTAAACTGCTGCCGCTGCTAGAGTGAAACATGCCACCAGCACCTCCAGTGGCTACACCATATTCACCACCTATACTTGCTTACCGACCGCATCATTGCCCGGTGTCATTTTCAGCAATGATGCTCCTTTGTATATCGTTTCCGGTGTTAATGTTATTAAAATGGATGCCACTTTCGCGGATGCTGACGCAGCCATCTTCGTTGTCGTTCTCGTAGCTGTCGCCATTTTTATGCGTTTCATTTTCTTTGCTGTTTGCGTTTGCGTTGCACTTTTACTGCCCATGGAGGAGGAGGAGGAGGCAGAGGAGGCGGAGAATGATGATGATGATGATGGCATTGTATGCTGCCATACAACACCACCACCACCATGAGACAAACTATTCAAGTCGTCATCATTGAAGATGCGCGCACCGAGCGCTTTCACTATCACAGGACTTGTGCGTATCAGTTCGGCGATGCTTTTATGTGCACAAGGATCATTCAAATGGTTCACATTGCTGGCGTCGTCTGTTGCATGTTGGCGTCGCATTGGCGTCGCAGTGCTCTTTGTTGCAAGAAGTAGCAGCAGCAACAGCAGCAAATGCGCCCACGTTTGTCTTTTTGATTTTGGTCATTTTGCTGAAAGTTTGTGATGCTGCTGCAAGTTCAGTTATCGCTTTTCAATCTTGAATTTTTATTATAGATTTATTTCGAAAGTTTTTACGTGCCTTTCAATTGCATTGATTGCATTTATTTCTGTGGAATTGTTTTTATTTTTTTTTCTCCGAGTTTTGCTTATGTATTTTCTTGAGCAATACTTTTGAGTTTCAAGAAGTTTAACATATTTGCTTTCTTTTATTTTGACAGCACCTTTTGGCACATTTCATTGCTTTTTTTCTTTTAAAAGAAATAAAGGTAAAAGTTTGTTTTATTTCGTTTTTATTTTGCCAATTCTGTAACATTTCACTTTTTAGCAAAAAGTCACGTTTTTCATGTTTTCCGGTTGCCTTTATTTTTGTTGCTTTTCATTTTCTTTCATTGAAGTTGAATTGCAATCGCTCTGTACATGTTTTATTAGATTTGACGTTGAAAAGCGTAAGCTCCACTCAATTTTTATTTTCTAATTTCGATCTTACAAAAGTGGATTGCAGCTGTAAAAAAAAAAAAAAAAAACAAACCAAAACATCAAATTTTTATATTAAATTGCAAGCAATTAAATTGAAATATTTCAGTGGCACTATCAAAGGCATAATTTATACTAAATTAAGAGTTTCTATAATAAAAACCTAGAAATACTGCATGAAAATCTTGCATTGTGTAAACAAGACGTAATAAGAAAAATACTTTAAGCCTTTTATTTAGAAAAGCTACTTTCTCTTTCACAGTTTAAAGCGAAAAAGAAAAAATCATTAAAAAAAAATAAATATCAAAAATATATTTAAAAAAAAAAAAAAGTAATAAAGAAAACCTTTTAACAAATTGCCACAGTTAGCAATGTCCTAGAGCGCAAAAGTGGCACAGCGCATCCTGTTATGCTTGCCTACCCCACACACAAACACACACACACACACTCACAGGTATTTTCTGAAACAGAATAATGCAAACAATAACAAATTTTATTGATAGCCATGCTACTTACTCGCTGCATCTCTCTCGCTCATACTCTCTGTCTCGCTTACTCTCATTCCCTAGAGCATTATATTTTTGAAGTCAGTTTTTTTTTTTTTTTCGTTTTGTTGAACACACAAAATGCAATAAAACAATTGAATAACGAAATGTAGCTGCATCTGAATACTGTGCTTTCGTAATTGTATCTGTATCTATAACTTTAAATGCAATTGTATCTGATGCTGCTGGATTTTATCTGTGCCAAAAGGCAAACGGCGCATGATAATAAAATGCTTTCCGTACTTTTTGTTTTATATCCTTTTTTTTTTTTTTTTTTGTAAGGAAATGCTTTGACATGGCATGCAAAAGGCAGGATATGCGAATTACTGACCGTTTAAACTTTTTGAACTAAAAAATGTTGCTACAATTTGTTTCAAGAAAAACAATCTTTTAGTTAGAAAACATTTAAAATTTTTTATTTTTCTTGTTGCAATTGCTAAACTTATTGCGTGTGTGTGTGTGTATCTGTGTATGTGTATTACAGTCCTTGCTATTCAGATATATGCGTAAAATGCAGAATTTGATTACTCGTTTATATTGCATTCGTTTTTATTTGCTTTTCTATATTTTCTGTTTGTTCATATTTATTTCCTGTGCCATGAATTTTTCTAGTATATGAAACGTTAAATGGCGCAGGGGGAGGAGGCAATGAAAGACGCTATAAACTCTTTGTTCTCTTACGGCTTTAAAAATAGAAAAATTAAAAGAAAATTTTTCGTATGATATTTTTCTTTTTAATAAAATTTTAAATTTTATGAGTTTTGTATATTTTAGAAATTTTTATGATTTTCATTTCGAAACCAAATTGAGATATTTTTTCATTTGAATAAATTAAACACAAATATTATGAGATAAATAGATGTGCAAAGTTAAATCAGATAATTGGCAAATATTTTTCTTCTTTTTAAATAAAAATATAAAAATTCAGAACGAAACTTACGAATCTATTTATTATTTTTAAATAAATAAATTTGTAAGTTTAACTTTTTGTTTTTTGGTTTTGTTCTAAGCAAAGCTCTTCAGATAAGCTTGAACGAATAATTAGCTACAAAGCTTTACAATTCACGTTTTACGTTTATGGTGACGCATCTTAGAATCTATTATTATACTCGAAAGGCATAAACGTAGCTTATAATAATTATAAAGGGTGCAGCGACAATAAATGCAGCTAGTATTACTCTAACTTAATAACTTAAAACGCCTACACAATGCCATAGGCTACGCCCATGTAATACTTTTTAATTACTGCGAAATAAAATAAAATAAAGTAAACCCTAAGCAGCTTAACTATTTATGAATTGTTACTTATATTTTATTTAGTCATTTTGTGTATCTCAACGATTGCAGTTTAAAAATAGAAAACGTACAATGGAACCAGAAACGCAAATTTGGGCTTACATTATCGCAGCTGTTGTACTTACTTGCATTCTTGCGTTTATTCTATTATTTTTATGCTATTTCATTTACAAAGAACAATTTCAAGTGTGGTATCAAAATTTTCGAGAACGTAAACGACAAAATGAACAACAACAACAAATGAAACAATTAAATTATACGATTTGGCACTTGTCGATTGTGTTGAAGATTACGAAATAATTTCAGCGTTTTCAATGAAACTTGAGAACAGCCCACAACCGTATAAAATCTCAATGATTCATTCGGAAATGTTTACATGGAGATACGATATAATGCAACTCATGAAAGCATCACAACGTATTATTTTATTAATATCGGAAAGCGTTTGGAATAGTTTATGGACGCAGGCCAATTTGGAAATGGCTTTAAATGCAAATATGCCAAAGAAATATTTAATTTTAATCGATTGTACACGTTATGAGACGGCAACAGTTAAAGATTTAATCAATCAAACAATGAAAGGTGTCATCTATTTGAAATGGAATGAAACGAATTTTTGGGAGAATTAAAACGTGCACTGCCAAAAGAATCGAAAAGAATTGGATGCGAAAAGGTGAAGTTGCAAAATGTTTTTTTTTAATTTATTTTTAATTGATTATTTATTATTGTTGTTGTATTAATATTGTTATTTATTTATGTTTTTGTTATTGTTTTGAAATAAATTAAATTATTGTATTACCATAAATACCAAAACTCTTTGCTTAAACCTCAAAGCCCTGACACCGTTAACAAACTCCCTTACCCTTAGGCCATAATCCATATCATTTAGCTGTAATATAAGACCAGAAAAAACCCTAACACTTAGACTAAACTCTAATTTCAAACCCTAAGCATGTATATGAACTCAAAACTAAGCGAAAATTAAATCTAAAGGCTTAAACCTTAAAGTCCTAAAATCAAATCTTGACCTTATCATATATTCTAAACTCGAAAAATATCTCTTCACTTATAAATCGTAAGCCAAATCCCTAAATTCTGAACCATAAATAAAACCATGATCCTAAATTCTCATTCCTTAACTTTTGGAGTTAAATTAAATTAATATCATTCAAACCAAATCTCTAACCTTGAAGCCCTAACCACTAACCTAAAATTTCACCATAAATCAGAATCCCATTACTCCAGTCTATTCCTAAACCCTACTCCTAAACTTCCGTCGATTTCGTCGTTCCGTCGTTAGGAATTTGATAAACATTTTAACAAACAATTTGAATTTCTTCAAAGGCGAAATCGGTCTGGCAGTTTTTATATTTCTGAATAACAACATTCTTATCATCCATAAAGTGTCCTAATTTAATTTTATTAAAAATCTGCGGTTGCTTCTTCTATTTACTCCATTAAATCCAAGTTGAAAAAAAAAATAATAAACTGTAAAAATGTGAAGCTGTACTTCATTAAATATGCCATAAATTAATTTTCACATTAATTTAAATTAAATTTCTTTACGCATGAAATGCCAAAATTTTATTAAAAGAAAAATAAAAAGGAAAAAAAAAGTAAAATAAAACAATTCAAGAAATATCAGCTCCAAGCTAAAAAGAAAAGGGTAAAACGTTAAAAAAATTTTAAATTTATATATCAAATTTCATTAAAAAACAACAAAAAAAGCAACAAAAATGAATTCCAATTTTTGAGAAATCATTTTTTTGGGTTAATAAAATGCTACAAATAAAGGCGAATTGATAGTCATTTGAGTTGGTCACAGAAATACGTTAATAAAATTTGATACTGATGAGGTTTGATTGAATATCAAAAGTAATGGAGAAATATTTGCACAACAAGCAAAGTTTAACATTTAACAAATATGATTCCCAAAGGACTCGTTAAAATGATAGCCCACACGCAACAAAAAAAAAAAAAAAAAAGGAAAAAAAAAGTTTAAAAGCTCAGAGCATGTCTATTGCTGTAAACGACATCCGGACAGACAGACAGACATGGAGATTCGCATATATAAAAGTGAAAATAGCAGAAATATTTGTGTACAAATTATACTTTAAATGCCTTCATATACGACCTTGGGATTAATTTGATGTTGTTAAAGTATGCAGCAATCAAGAACAAGTGATAGGAGGGCATAGCAATTATCCTTAGGATTTAATTTGCTTCTCCAAAAAAAAAAATAAAAAAAAAACAGACTATTTCGTCCTTTTCGTGTTGCATGAATGATTAAACAGTAAATTTTAAACGGCAGGAAAAAAATTAATTTTATAGTCAGCTTGGCTCTTGGTGCTTGGCTCTTGATTCCTGCCAGCAAGGATAGCATAAATGCGCGTCCCGTCCAATGTGGAATATGCCGCAACGAGATAGACCAAGTGATTATCTGAATTTGCGTTGGTAAATCATGCGCTTAATTTTACATTTTATTAAATTTTTTTTTTTGCTTAATATTTTGATAATTGCTTTGCTAATTTATTAAAGAAAACAAAAGAAAAAATTTTTTAATGTCTGTACTGAATTTTTTTATTGCGTTGGAGATATGGTGTCGCTCTTAATTAAATGCGTTTTTTTTAGTGGAATAAAAATGGAAAACTTTACCAAAACTATTTTTGTGGCAAAATAGAATCCTAAGCCTTGCACTTGCACTTTTGACGGCCCAAACAAGACGGACTGTCCTCAAATAAGTTCTTAAACTGCAGAGCAAAACGCGAGGCCGAGAAGAAGAACGAGAATCAGACTCCGCTAAATAATAACTTAGACCTGAACTTATTCGATAGATTAATGGATAATTTAGAACTAGAAGATGCATTTGCAACTAGTAAAGCAATTGGAGAGAGTCTTACCAATAAAAATGGGGAGCATTCTAGGAGCATTCTCCTTACTAGCCGTTCTGCACAGCAAGGAAAAATATCGAAATCGGATAGCTTATCTTCGTGTCTTTGTTTCAACAAATAATTAATTTTTTTTAAATTCCGAGTATCTCCGGACTTATTACATTCTGGTGGTTCATGCCTGAAAGACAATTTTCGGCTCTATTCCCTTATAGAGTGGGATCCCAAAAAAATCTCTGTTTCAGCTTATTTCTGCTTTGGTTTGTGTGTCCAGCCGAGGAATGTCAAAAATCTCCCGAAAAATCCCATTATTTTAAGCAATAACGATTTCAATTACATTCCAGTTATAACATTTTTCTTCAAAATCAATATACCGCATATTTTATTGAGTAGCGTAATATAATTTGTACACTCACTGAAGTGTATAGCATGCTAAATTGTGGTGTGTGTGTGGTCACATTAAGATAGAAAAGATTCCGGAGTATTAACTTTGCAATCTTCTTATTTGCTGCTGTCTGTCGTCTGTTATCTGTTATAGCCAAGTGCTAATATCTTTATAGCACAATAAAATTATAATGTTGCCGCCATTTTGTTTTACTTATCTATTTTAAGTATGTCACAGCTGCTGTGACAGCTGTTTTTACTAACACAATTTCTACGAATTTTCTAAAAAAAAAAAAAAAAGAGTATAAACATTCATTGAATTCTTACTTGCTTGCTAGCATGTCCGTCTGGCAACACTGGCTGTCTTCTCGCTGTGTGTAGTTTATCAATTGACAGCAAATATAATAAAATGAAATCAAATTGCCAATTGCTGCAATATGCTACGTAAAAATGTTAAACTGACTATAGATAGAAAGACTCTCTGACAGACAGACAGACAGACAGACAGACGGAAAGATAAATTCTATTCCTTTCGCATATAAGTAGCAATCATTGTCCAACACTTGGACACACAAACTTAAGTCATCGTCGCAATTCTTGAGAAAAATACTTCCCTTTTTTTTCTTTTTTTTCTTTATGGCGTGAATGACTAACTCTAGCTGACTATATTCATCCACATTCATCCACATTCACTCACTCACTTACAGTCCACTTCAAATAACGCCTGATGTCAGTCTGTACCAATATCTTTATTTGTACATAGTACATACACTCGATATCTTCGCACTATTGGAAGGACGAATTGGAACAAGAATTGATTCAAAAGTTTCAAGTAGTGCTAGATTAAATGTTATCTAATATAGAATTCTCAAAGAGATGCTGTCAGTATTCTGGCAAAGAGTTTAGAATCCTGTTCAATTCACGCTCTTCTTACTCTTTACTTTCGCATACACATTTTTACAAAAATCCAAAGAACTCTTAAATCAAATCTTTTATCTAAAAGTAAAGTGTGAAGAAAAAAAACGTCGTTCTGTCAGCAGAAGCCAAAGAAGCGCAAAATAAAATATTGCTCTGCAAGTATTTGAATATTTAAGCGAGTGTACGTGTGTGTGTTTGCGAGTGTGTGTGTGCCTGATATACTTCTTGAGTAGTCTGCATCAATTCTCAAGTATCGACAGCGCACCAAATAAACAAAAAAAAAAAAAAAAAAAAAGATGAAAACAAACAAGACAATTTATACGCAGTAAATATGTATTTGAAGCTACTTCTGCTGTTCACTTTAGATTATCTGCAAAGTTCCTTTAAGTAATTCATTTCTTTTTTTTTTTTCCATTTTTTGCTTCACATTTTCATCTCAATATGGAGATTATTTGTTGCGTCATGGCAGACAATTGTATGTTTTTTTTCATAAACATAAAAAAATTTCCAGCTTAGCAATATCTCGTCGTCATCTTGTTTTCTCATTTTTTTATTACACATCTTTTTTTTTCTTAATTTTTTGATTGGCAGCACAAATACTTCAAATATTAAAAATTTCTTCTTTAAAAAAAAAAAAAAAAAAAAAAAAAAACATCGTTATTTTCCCCCTCCTTGAACACATGTTTTGCTACTTGAAAAAAAGAAGAAAAAAAAAACATAATCAATTCGTTAAAATTGTGAATGGCTAAGCGTAATCTGTTTGTTTTGTTATGTTTTAAGGGTACTCACGTTCTTTAGAAATTATGATTTTAAAATGGTGTAGCATATTTACTGTAAAATATTGCTAAGCTTTAACGTTGCTTTGTATTTAACTATTTAAGCTGTTTATATTGTTAAATATTTTTTCAGTTGCAAATACACTGTTCCGTGAGTACCCTCTGTTTACCATACAGCTTAATATTGTGCATATTAAGATGATTACGGGAGGTGATTTCTTCTCTATAACATATACATTTCTGCATAAACATAATCAACAGATTAAATAATTAATTATTCATTAACCAGTTAAGCAGATGTTTAAAATTTTAAAATGAATTTTACATGAACAGAAATAATGAAATAAAATTGGTTTTTTTTATACCTGCCACCTTCTCAGAAAATTAGCATCGCATGAAAGAAAACGTCGTAGACCCTATAAAGTATATATATTCTCGAACAGCTCGGCGAGTTAAATTGATTAAGCTATGTCCCTCTGTCTGTCAGTCTATCAGTTTGTTCGTTACTGCGCGATTTATTCACTCAGTTTTTTAGGGTTGGCTGAAGGAAAAAACACATCAGCACAGTTAGCATAACACTTGTAATCATTTTTACGTGGAAGACTCTGTAGTATCAGAGCCAACCAGTACAGTACAGTTGTGAAAGGATTGTAGTTTGGAGGAACATAAGAGTGCTGAATCGCTCAGCGATTCTAATTGTCTATGTCCAAAGTGTCCTAGTCTTCTCGATCACAGAGAAGGTGTGCTAACGTTTCTGGAGAGCTAAAGCGATTTCGGCGACCTTAGCACTCGTTGGGATCTGAACTGCTACAGGCGGGGATTCAACCGATGAAGTGAACAAGCTATACGACTCAGAAAGCCAAATTACTTTTCAAACGCCTTGTTCCAGTGCATTTTTCGAATATCAAACACATAGTTGAGCTCACAAAAATTAAATTATTCATAACTCTTACAATTTTGTACTACTCAACCTTTTCATAATTAAAATTTTATTAAATTTTATTAAATTTCATAAATTTTATATCTCTACCAAAAACCGCATTTTAAGTTGTCGCTAATATTCGCATTGTACCTATTTTATAAAATGTTCGTTCATTAGTTTATCTTGCAAATTACGTAAATCTAATAACCCGCATTATATAAATTACACAATTGCGACAAAGATAACATTTGACAAATTGAAGTTAAGATGCAAAACGCTGTCAGCCATTGCTGATGACTTTATGTTTAATATAATTTGATACACACGCACACACACACATATACATATATGTAAGTAAGTGGGTATGAGTAATATAATTCGCCATTTTGTTTATATTGTTTATATTGTCTGTCCGTCTGTGTCTGTCTCGCCCGCATAAAGTGCCTTCATGATCTCTGGTAATTTACAAGTTAAATATGCGCACACTGATAACATTCATAAATTTTTCTTAAGTATGGCGAAAAAAGGGGGCACCGTAATGCCTTGATATATTATAGCTAATTATTGTTGTTGTTGTTGTTATAATTTTTGTCACATTTAACAAAATGACACAATCTGTAAGCAATAAAGTGTTGCTTTCAGTTTAAATGAAGCTAATCAACCTTGAATTTTTCAAAGGAAATACTAAATTTTTAAATTAATTTTTTTTATTTTGCTGCATAAATAATTTTATTGTATTTTATCCGCAAGCGTTGTTGAGCGCTAATAGAGCAAATGAAGATGCCATATAAATGTCAAATGTAGATTCTAATTAATTGTTGTCGTTACAGCCAAATAAGCTTATATTTTATACATTTTGTTTATTTGAGAAATGCTTTCGCGTAAATCCTCTTTTAATACAGCAAAGGTTCCTCCCCAGCATTTGAAAATTAATTGTGCGCATAAATCGCAGCATTTAAAATCGTCCTTTTTGTTCTTTTTGGTTTTTGGTTTTTGTATTCGGAAACACCTTTCTGAAATTCTATTGAATTTTGCTTTAGAATTGTTTTCAATTGCCTTGTTTTGTTTGTGCGTTCCGTGAGTTTGCATGAAATGAGAATTTGTTGCAAATTCATTTAAATTAAAAGCAGCGATTTTATGTAGCAGAGTAATTATTTGCATAGTGAAAAGAAGTTTTATTTACGCAGCGCTGCTTTTGTTTGAAAGTGAACCTCCAACCTCCTTTTGGGGATTTAGTAAAATCAAAGAAAATGCAAAAAGTAAATAAATAAATAAATAATTAATAAAGATTTTCTCTGTCTTCGAGAAAAATGTCCATGATTTATTTAGGGTGGAGGAGGTTTATTTGTATTTTTACTCACCGAGCCACATAAAGCGTTCATCTTTTAAATAAATTTGAGACTTTTAGCAACAACATTGCAAATATATATATAAAGGTGTCCCAGAAAAGTGCTGGCAACTCTGAAAATTATCAATTTTATAGCTGAAAACTTTAGATCAAGCAGAAATGAAGCGTTACACGATAGAACATGACAGAATTTTGTTAGGGCTGCCAGCACTTTATTGCAAATCTGACGTTAACTTTGGGACTTGCGTAATTTATGAGATGGATTTTAAAGGACTCTGGAATGGAAGCTCGGTTTTTCCGAAGAGTTATTTTATATTGAATGGGAATCTAAGATTGGAACTAATATGCAGCATCCAAGACCCCCACATTCGTATTCAGCACGAAAATACATTCAGAAACACCGGATTCCTTTCTTGTCATACGAAAGTCTATTCAATAGAATCCGATGACCAAGAAACCGACGATATTACGTCAATTCCCATAGAAGCTTGTATGGGAACCAACCAAGCCATCGAATGTTGGTCAGACGGTTGCTATAAGTGGAGTAGTTATAACCGGAGCAGTGAAAGCGTCGGTATCAAAAAACTGTTTATAAAGTAATATCAAAAAGAATTTAACGTCTTTATGTATCTTGAGCTGCTTACAATGGATTATTTTTTTTAAGGAGTCATCATATTAATTGTTTTTAAAACACTTTTAATCCAGGCCAATCTACTTAATTCGAAATGTTTATTTATTTATGTCACATATCTCATTTACATGCAAAACTTTTCATACATTTCGCTTAAAACCATTTCACCTGCATTCAAAATAATAAAGACCAAAAAAAAACGGGCTCTAAGTGAAATATATTTCGCTGATCCCAACAACACCTAAATCGTATAAATCAAATTAAGCATATTTTCAGGTAGTCAGTCTGTCTGTCTGTCTCTCGGTCGGTCGTTTACTGACCAAACGCATACAAATACAAAAATATATATTTTATTTATGCGTTACTAGAATTTCTAGTTTATAAGCTTCAGCATGTTATGCTCGTACAATGTTTGTGGTATGTATTCCGTTGAATGTATATTCTAAGTATCCATCATAATAAATTTCCTGCAGATACCTAACGAAATCATTGGGATTATGCACACGACAAACAGATGGACGGACGGACGTACGGACGGAAGGACATTAAAACGTAAAGCGGCATTCAGTAAGAATAACAGCAGCAACAACAACTATAAAAAAATACGTTTATAGTAGTAGAAGAATTTATTTTTTTTCCTACCGTTTGGCATATAAATTACATTTCCGAATGTCAGCTGAGCAGGCGACAAGCACTAAATTATTACTCATAAATGTATTTAATGTTTTTCGTATTTCATTTGGACTTTTATATTTCTTGCATTTGTATTTTGTTTCTTTTTCGGTATTTTTTGTTATTTTTAGTTATTCTGTCACTATAAATAATTTAAGTTCTTTTAATATTTTTTTTATAATTGTATTTATTCGTTTTTTGTTTTTTTAATAATGCAAAATATGTAAGAGTCTTTTAAGCAATTTATTAACACTTAAACACTATTTTGTCAAGGATCATTTCAAAATGAATTACTAGAAACAAAAACAAATAAATAAAAGACTCTCAGAGTTATTGTGTACAAAAGTAATGCACAGATTTAGGTGTCCAGTATCGGAATAACTTAGAGTAAAATAATAATTATTATTTTAAGAAAAGTGTTGGAAATTGTCAAAACAACATTTTTTAGTGTTGTTAAATATTCAGAAAGTGATCTTTTCAAAAGGTGATCAAAACTAAATTTGCTTAGTTTGAGCTAAAAAATAATATTTTCATGTGAATGATTCAAAAACTTATCCATCGATGTTTCAATTCTTCAGTATGGAAAACAATTTTTTTACAATTTTTTAAAATAAATAATTAAAAAAAAACAGCACAAACCAGGAAAACGAATCAAGCATTGAACTAGGCTTATCTTATAGAGTTTTCATTGCAGAACACAAAAATGACCTTAAACATTTTCCATCAGATTTTGTGAAAAATGCACTTAAAAACTCAAAAACTCTTACTTGAATTGTTTTTGATTATATTAAAGCTTGAACCTTTCGTTACAAGAGCAAATTTTTCTTAAAATTTAGACCTGAATGAATATTTTCATGACCAGATTCGTATTCAGCAATGAAAAATCCGATGATTCAACAAAAAAAAAGTACATTTATTGTTGAACTGTTTTATTAGTAATAAATATTTATTATTTTATTTTAACTTTTCAATTATTACTGGTATTATTATTTTTTTTTATTATTATTTAATTTAATTTTTTGTTTCAATTAATCCAATTTTTTTTTATCACTAAAAATTCACATTTAGTAATAAATATTTTAGTATTTAATGAAATTCTGTATTATTAGATTTGCTTCATTACACTTTCATTATATTTAATTTGATTTTTAATTTAATTTTTATTTAGTTTTAAAATTTGTTTAAAAAAAACTTTCTAATTAGTTATTTATTTAAGTATTTGCAAAAAAAAAAAGTTCCAACATAAAAAAAAACTATTTTAAGCTGCACGAAAGTATGCAAATAATTTTGTAATTAAAGCAAACTTTTTTTTCTATTTTTTTCTATTTATAATTTTGTTTTCGTATTTGTTTTTGTATATATTTTGTGGCTTTTCCATTTACATTTGAATTTATATTATTTTTATGTCACTATTTATTTATTTTTTTTTTGTATTTTTTTATTCCAACACAAATCAAAGACCACAATTTGCAGCCAATTCGATTGTTGGCAACCGCAGCAATAAACTGTTTCCGTTTTTCTACAATATTTTGCTTTTTTTTCGAATTATTAAAATGAAATTTACATTTATTGGTTGGCATTAGTAACAGAGAAACACATCTGACACACACACACACATACACACAATAGCAAAATATATTGGCAACTGTTGTTACCTATTAGAATTCTTTATAGAATTGTTTGTTGTTGCTTTAATTCTGTTTTAAATAGTAAATTTGTTTTTTTGTTTTTTTTCGTATTTTAAAAACAAACTTCACGCTTTTTATAAGTTTTCGCGTTTTCAGGATAGCCGCAATGAAATGGAAGTCATAAGGACAACAACGCGACTGTCGTTAAAGAAAATTGGCAATACGCTTTTATAGTAAAACCAAAACGAAAGCTTTGCTTTTTTTAAATAATACGCATGCGCGGATAAACAGCATCAGGATATGCTAAACTTCTTTGTTTTGTTGTTGCGAACAGCATACGAAGCGTTACATTGTAGCCGGCAAAATTCGCTTTTGCGCTTTTTCAGTCGCACTGTTGCTATCTTTTATTTATTTTAAAGAGTTTCCATATAAAAAGACAAATAATAAAAATAATAAAAATGAAGTTGATTGCTTAAGACAATAACAACAAGTGCCAGAAAAATGCTAATACAGAATAAAAAATGGATATGGATAATTTGGCCTAAAAGGTGCCATTTTGATATTTTACAAAATAAAAACAACAAACGATGACAACAGACTAAAAACAAAAGAAAAGCTTTCATTTAAAATTAAAAAGCATTTATAATACACAACTAGTTTATGCATGCATTTTTATAGTGAAAACAGTTAGATTGGCCAAGAGATAAAAAGTGATTTAAAGAGAAAACTATAAAAATATGCTCACAGTTATTTTTGTCGTCGAGAGAGCAATAGAGAGCGCTTTAGCAAGATGAGCGAATTATCTAAAGCTTTTTTATTTCTATGAGATGCAATAACTTTTGATTAAGCTGCATTTTAATTTGCATAAATTCCTGGTCGAGTGGTGTTTATTTTGAAGTTGACTAACTCAGAATTTATAAATTTTATTTCAGAATAAACAAATTTGTATCGATTCTTATGACATTATTATATTGAGCTCTTATCACTCTAGAGACAATCATAGATCGTTTTAAAATAATGGGCAGAAAAACTTTAAATTAACATTTTGCGAACCAATGTTCCAAATTCTAATAGGATTTGACAAACGTCTGGTGCTGTTGTATTCCAGGTTCAATTAGAATTCAATTACAATTTTATGTACGAGTATTCTTATTTATTATTCTTATTTTTTTTTTTTTTTTTTTTTATTTTTTTTTTTTTTTTTTTTTTTGTCATTCAATTATAAAACGCACTGTAGAGAGTTGCATTATTCTTTCGCATTTTTACAGTTGAAGACGTTTAATATGCTACAAAGCTTGACTTGCTGCCACCTTAAAAGATTTTATATGGAATCAGTGCCGTCTTAAGTTTTAATTGAATTGCGGTGCAAGTTTCTTTTACACTTTTCTTACCTTTTCATATTTTTTATGATTTTTATTTTTATTTTCATTTTTAACCACAAACAAGTTTTGGTTTTGCACACAATATCCTTTCTCAACACTAACGCGCAGTCATGTTTTGTTTTTTTTTTTTTTTTTTTTTTTCCTTTTTTGCTTTGTTGCATTGCACTGCTTGCTTGCTTGCTTGCTTGCTGGTGTGACTTACAACATTTTGCCGCAGTTTGTGTTGGAAAGTGTTAAAAAGTTGTGCAGTTACAAAACTTTGCTTTATTCCATTTTTGCTTCTTTTCTTTTTGGTGTAACTCTAACGCTTTTACTTTATTTATAAATTTTTAAGCGTGTTACATGTGAGTTAATATATAGAGAAGGCATACAGCGTACAGCACACACCACACACACAGACGCACACTCGGTATAAAACGTTACAGCATTATACAGTTGCTTTTGCTCTTTTGCGTTGTAGCCTGAAAGTATGCTATAATATTTACTCTGTGAACTTTGTTGCGCATTTTGCTTTGATTAAAGTTTTAACGCTGCACATACACAAAAAAACAAAGCAAAACACAAAATAAACACACACACAGACACATACACGTACACAAATGCGGTTGAGCGTACATACAAACAGATTAATACAACCACAAAACAAACACCTGTTGTTCTTTTTATCGCTATAACTGCATTAAGTCCTTGAGATTGTTATTATTTTTTTAAGGTTATGATTTTTATTTGTTTTCGGTTTGATTTTTTTTTTTTTTAATACTTTTGAATAATTGTAGCTCTAATACACTACACTTTCCGTCCGTCCGATCTGCTGTCTAATTTCGTTTGCTAGCCCACTTGTATCTAAAGAGTTAAACTATTGCCTGATGTCAGTGTAGTCCAGGTTCAAGTCCCAAACATACTTTGCACTTTTTTTATATTTTTTTTTATTTATTTATTTAATTATTTTTTGGTAATTTGACAACATATTTTAAATACAAATTTATCCCAATAAAGTCAGAAACCAAGTTAAATAATGAGGGATCACCAAAATCCAAGCTATTGTGTAGTGTATCTTTTATTCGCTCAGTATTACCTTTCCAATTTGACTAGCTTTTTATGTGTTTTTATTGCAGTTTTGTTTGGTTTTCTTTTCTGTTTTTTTTTTCCCCTTCAATCTTTTGCATTTCTTGCTAAGAAACTTTGACCAACTTGGCTTTTGTTTTTGTTCAGTTTGTTTGCGCATTTATAACTTTGATTTTGCTGCCTTAGTTTCCTCTTTCTTCTTTTTCTGTTTTTTAGTAGTCGTTTTCATTGTTGCTTTCATTATTGCCTCCATTATTGTGGCATCTATTGTTGCTCCAATTCGATGCCATTGCCATCAGGTGTATTTTCATTTGCAAGTTGTACTTAATCTCTGTGGTGCTTGTTTACGCTTCAAGCGTGGTCGCTTTTATGCGATTGTTTTGGATTTCAAGGAATTTCGGAATATTTTGCACAATTCAGATAAAAAAAAAAATAGTGAGTTCCTATAATTCTCTTGCATCACTTAATTTGCTGAGAAAAAACGTTTCAAGCGACTTAAGCGAAATCTGTTTTGTTATGAATTATTTTTTAGCTATAAATTTTTAAAAATTTGAAAGCGAAGATTATATATTTTGAAGTGGTATAAATTTAGAGTTTAACACATTTATATGAATCAACGATAACAAAATCAACGATAACAAATGCAACTTATATAATCGATAACATATAAAACGACAACTAAGGCAGAGATAGCATAGACATTTTTAGAGTAATAATAACCACAGCAAATGTACCGAAAAGAAACGCGATCGATTAAACTATTGGAGTAATCGTAAATCGATTTTTATACGTAAACGTGAACGTAAATGTAGTGGAAACAATACATAATTAGCGTATACTGGCTCTGTCTGTGCATCTGTCTATTTGCTGCTTTAAAATTCACTATCTCCTCAGTTCTAAAAAATATTAAACTGATAATTGTAACATCAGCCCATTTTTTTGATACATTTAATGTGACTAGATAGATTTATTAGCATACTTCTTCATACGATTTATAAAACGTTGTTGTGTGCTTTCATTTTGAATTAAGTTTTTATTTTTTCCATAAAATTTCAATGCGTGGTAATGAGATTTATGACAGAATATCATAAAAAAAAAATTATATAGTTAAAAAAAAAAAGAAAATCATCAAAAAGGGACACATTTTTTTTTCGTTTATATTATTTTCTTGCTTCTTTGGAAATCGCACAAACAAGCAATTTAATTTTTAATTTTCCAAATGAATGCGCTTAAATTAGGCTTATTATGTTATGTTATGATGACAACTGGGAGTGTTGTGCTTTATATTATTTTTTTATTTTATTTACTCTTTTAAGCGATAAGAAACATTTAAATTTAAAGCTAAGCCAAAGTAAAAAAAAAAGCACACAAATTTTATGAAATTGATAAGAAATGTTTCTTGCTTTCGCCTGAAAGCATTGTAAACTTGAGATTAAGTAAAATTTTATAGTTTAGAAAAACTTAAACAATAAAAGAGCTGCACGATAACTGACTTACCAACTGACTGACTGACTGAGTGAGGGACTGACTTTGAGTTCCAGAGTCCTCTTGTCTGCCTGTGCTTAACTGAGATAATTTTATCGCAATTTTTGTTACGTGTCGTTGAACACAAAAACGGCAGGCTAGGCTGCAAAATATGCTGTTTGTATTTTTGCCTAGCAAAGATAGTTAGTTCCATTGGATTTACTAAAGCAATACTTGTCTTTACACTTGACCAATTTTCAATTACCCTACGGCTACGAATTTCTTCGATACGGACGATTTCGTGTTTTTGTTTGTTACTAAATTTATTTTGCTTGCGCTTTGTATCTGGCATTTATTTTATAGTTTTCGTTTTCGTTTTAGTTTTTGTCCCTTTTCCTTTTCATTTTTTTTTATTTTTTATTTTTATAATAATCTTTAACGCTGAAACTGATGAAGTTGCAAACATACTTAAAAAAACAAACTTAACTACCTCATAAACGCACACAACAAACATCTTGTATTTGTGTGTTTTCCGAATAGTGTTGTCCAAAAAATCACTTTCGGTGATTTTTTCACAGTGATTTAAAAATCGCAATGTTACACTGTAAGTGAAAGTAGTGATTTTCGATTTTGTTGTTGCTCAGTCAACGTGTTCAGTTATCGGTGATCTTGTATATCGCTCTTCGCGAACAGTGAACTACAATTTTATCAATGTTTGCAGTCAGTGCATTTTTGAAGTCGCAGTCACTAATTAAAATCACTCTTTTTGCCAACACTAGTTCGGAAAGGTCCTTTGTAATGTTTCCTTTTCGGTTTTTGATAATTTATTTTCGCATATTAATTTTACTCGACTGCTGCGGCAAGCAAATGAGAAATGCTTGATAAATGAGTTTTACTTATGTAAATGTGTATACAAACAAATACAAACACACACACACACATGCACGCATAACGGCAGAAAAAGACAAAAAGGATGCGTAAAGCATTGGAAAATGGTTTCCACTTGATTGCTTCATGCATACTATATATGAGTGTGTGTGCACTCGCATGTAGTATGTATGTAGTAAGTATGCTGTTCTTTTAAATTCTTGCTTGCAATTGAAACTTTGTTCAATTTATTTCAAGTCATTATGCAGCATAAAGTCAATTAGTTGTAAAATAAATTTTTGGTATATTTTGTGTAAATTATGTTGAAATTTTAAAAGTTTAAGTTGCTTAATGAATTATAAATAAAAAGGAAAAAACACTTACTTTAGGCTATCATAGAATTATTGTATTTATGTAAACGTAGTCAATTTATTTTTTTCATTAAACAACAATTAGAGACGTTGCCAGTTTGAAGTGAGAGTTAGTGCTGGTAAGCTAACGATAGTAGCCATCATGCATAAGTATCATCACTAATGATTTCCTACTAAATACTTTCTAAAAGTTATTTCTCCAAGTTAAGTGGCACTGAAACCCAATGAATGAGTTAAATAAGTACAATCCGAACGATTAATTATAAGATTTGTCTGACTGAATCATTGGTCTGGTTCTACGGGAAGACATTTTCCTCATACCGATAACTGAATTAGAGTTACCGAAAGCCAGAACTACTTAAAGGTTGGAACTCTTTCTATTCATACATTTTTCAGAAATAAAAGCTTAAGCCGTTGTACACTGTTTTCGATAACTCGATTTTTCTTATCAATTCAAAACTTTTATTTTATTTTAATTTATATTAAGCGCAAAGTCTACTTATAATATTTAAATTTATTTGAGCGACTTCTCAACTTCTTCAATTAATGTCTCAACATCGATTTCTTCCAATGAACTCTCATCGGTGAGTCCATAATTTTTTGGTAATAAATTCCAAAAAAACATTATGACGCTGCGTGCTACGCCAAGCTGCCTGTCCCGCTTCGGTTTTATGTTGCAATATAAAAATTTTTAATGCATCTTTCTGTTCTTGTGCGCTTAGCTGATCGAATAATGATCGATAATTCGTATCTAAATTTGTGCCAAAACTTTTAAAATGTTCTGCAATCGAAGATTTAATCGATTCAAAACCATTTTTCGCAAAATAAGACGCCAATTCGGTGTTTTTGTTAACAAATTGCAATTGTTCGATAATTGAGTCAACATTTAAATTATCGAAATCGTTGACACCTTGCAAAGTGTTGTTTAAATTCTCTAATTTGTTACGCAATAGATTACTTTGTTCAACACTAAGCTTTTCATTTTCAAGAACATTCTTCAGAAGGGTTTTATATTGAGTTAGAGTATATTTAACCAGTTCAATGTATTCACTTTGCATGTGTTTAGTTTGTTGTTGTTCTTGTGCTAAAATTCTAATCGCAAATGGTGTATTTAAACTGATTTCAGTTGGTAGCGCATCTGCGAGCTATAAGAAAATAATTTTAATAAATTATTAAATAAATTAAATTAAATATTAAACATTTTTTTTACCACAAGCAAAAATATTGCAGCTAAAATAAATTTCAGCGTCATTTTAGAGACGTGTGCGCTTTATACGAAAGTTGATTAGAGACTGTTTATAAATTTTGTAGTAATCTGTTTATTTAAATGTTAAAAAGGTTATCGCGTATTGTTGATTGCAAACCACAATATTTTTTATATTGAAAAATGATATTTTTAAATTTAATTTGAATTTTAATAAATTAACGACAATTTTTTCATGGAAGATAGGCGAAATAAATGATTCATGATTTTATAAGCTTAATAAGCATGTTAGCAGTAAAAGTGTGCCAGTTTGGAATAAGACTTAGAGCTGGTAAATTATCGATAGCAGCAATAATTAAAACTAACGTCAATATCGACAGCTCTGAATATTGAATTGTTTTCGTATTATATTAACACATTGCAGGCATAGCGATGTCATAAAGCAACAACAACAACAAAAGCAACAGTAAATGCAAGACACAAGCTCGGATTTTCAAAAACAAACACATTGAAGTCATTGCGATTTGAAAACAGCAACACAAAGTATTGTATGTTTTTTTCTGTGTAGTATAGCGGTGAATCTAACGGCACTGAGAGCATTTAGCATAGATAAAAGTGTTCTCACAACATGATCCGAGTACACAGTGTACAGTTAGAGATGAACAAAACAGTGAAACTGTGAAAGTGTGATTTAAAAATCGCTGTGACAAAAATTTATAAGTCGAACCACGAAGTGCTACCCCATTCAGCATATTTATGAATAAATTTACTCACTACAAATTTTTAAATAAGCTCTTTCAATAAAAAAAATGTTTACAGCTTCTGTTCACATTTAATTTAAATAAAGTTTTTTAATGATTAAAGTTGGCATTTAAAAAAATATGTTAATTGTGGTAATGACAATCAATTCTATTAATACAAAAGAAACTACTTTATATATTTATTAATCGACTAATTGAAATGAATTAAAACTAATTAATAAAATATTGCGCATATAAATGGATTATAGTACATTAATTAATAGCAAAAAAATAAAAAATAAATAATTTTAAAAAACTTCAAACAAGACAAGATTAAATTTAATTTATTTAAAAAAAAATACAAACTGTTTAATTTACATAAAAAATAATAGTTTAAAAGATACTGCTACTCTAAAGATTTTTTTTCTTACAAAATCCTCTTAAAAAAATCATATAATGGGAAGATTTAGTAAAACTGCTCACTATACTCAGCCATTGCAGTCTTTTAAGATTTTATTTAAAAAACAAAATTCTACAAAAATGTTCTTAAACTTTTGAGCTACTTTAAAAATGGAGCACTTGTTCTTTTACTGACTTCAGCACACCAGAAGCTTCATATATATATATTTTTTTTTATATTTTTGTTTATATGCTAAGACGTTTCGCTTGGTGCTGTCATTTGCATAATATTAACTCGTAAACGGGTCATATACAATAAAAAAAAATAAGCTAAATAAAAACGAGAAGAAGAAGAAAAAAACACAAATATTCAAGCAAACTTCCGCGGCAGACAGATATGAACATGAAATATATATTATATATATTTATATTTGTATATAGTATATACAATTTAAATAAGACATTATGCACTTTTCTATGCTTACATTATATGCCAAACTGGCAGGCATATGCTATGGGAATATGCATGTCACAGGATCTTAAGTTTTTTTTAGCATAAGGATTTACGCTTGCACTGGCACTAACGAGGCAATTGTATATGGTGTATATGCTTTACATACATACTACACATAGAGTCGCAGTTATGTGATATGAGGTCAAGATGCGGTCTAAATAGAATTCCCAAAGTAACTGCGTTGAAATATTTTTTTTAGAATTTATAGTCTTTTTAGCGTCAATTTAAAATAAAAAAAAAAGTGCTTCATAAGATTAACTTGAATAGCAATGTGCGTATGCAGCGATGCTGTTATTTTGTATGAATTTAATTTAAATCGTTTAAATGATTTAATTTATTTAGAATGTAGAGCTACTTTGATTTAAAACTTAAGAAATTAAGACAGTGCTTTAAAACCAGCACTTAATTTGTTGAAATTGTAAAATAAGTAACGCAACACAAAAGCATAAAAATGCGTAAAAACCCGAAGTAGCGCATGTGGCTTTTTTCAGTGCAAAAGAGCCACTCTGAAATGATGCTGTTGTATTCGTTTATGCGTAAGTTCGTTACGCATCTTACGATTTCTTTTGTCTTTGGCTCCGTATCTTATGCAGATACTAAGATACAAATAGTTAATTACAGAATGCGTTATTTATAATTTGTAATCTTCTAATTAAGTTAGCAATATTTAAGTTTCTTTAAAAATGTGCACGTTAACTTTATTTTAAGCAGAAAAACAAAGTTCAAAATAGTATAAACAACAACCACAAAACTTTGTAGATACTTTGTACTTATATTGCCTATTTATTTTCTTGGCGTTAACTTTTTCAATTCACTTAACTTTTCCTTTTTTGCATTTACAACATTTGCGGCTAAAGAAAAAACTTTAGAATTTCAATTCAGTTTTTTCTTCTTCACTTTTTATAACTTTACTGTTTGCCGCAACATTTTGTGGCAGAGCAAAGTTGCTTTGTATATAGAACTGTTGCGCGTGTTGCGCGTTGTTGCAGCTAATGGTGTTTATTGCATTTACTCCTCCTGGTGGCATTTAAAATGCCATCAGAGAACAAGAAGACAGACACCAACAGAAGAAGACGACGACAAAGACGACGACGCCATTTGCAGCTGCAGCAAAGTTTTCCACCTGAAGCAGCATTCGAAGCTGTGAACTGATCCCCTTGTTGTGCAACTAAACTTCAACACGATAAAACAAGAAGAAAATGTGACTTTTGGCGCAACACAGAGCAGCGCAGCGTAGCGCAGTGCAGTTTGTTGTTGGCTTTGGTCGATGCGTCCAAGTGGAAAGTGCAGTGAAAAAAATCAAGAGCATAGTGTGGAGGATGAGATGAGATATATAGCGATACGAGTAAGTTGATATGTTAAGTTTTGATTATAACAGAGCTACAAAAAAGTTATACAAGCAACAGACAGTTAACAGAAAATTATTAGATATCGTTTAAAGGTCTGTTAAATAACAGTAAACTGTTGACTAACTAACTTTCACTATAAGAAACTGTTAGTTAGTTCAATAATTTATCATACCCAACTCGTAAATTTTGACAAATAGAATACTGCAGTCAGCAGGCATAAGAAGACACAACTGTGGGCCAGTGCGGCAAAAAACTTTTATGCTGGCACATTGCAAGTCGACAACACTGTGTAGCTGGTAAATAGCTGATGGTGTTCTGATTAAATCACACCCAAAGCTCATGTTGAATGTAGCGTGATTGAATTGCTGCTAAGGCAGTTGTTCTTGTAGCTTAAGAAACTCGTTCAACTCAAATGTAGAGGAAACAGAAGACGCATAAATTCATTAAAGTATTAAACGATTAGATTTAGAAAGGCTTTATGCTGTATGCTCGTGCAACTCTAAAAGATTTACGTTCAAAACTAAAATAGTAAAACTTCTTAAAATTTAAATTCTTAGCCACAATCAAATGCTGACAACTTGACATTTTCAAATAAGCTCATTTCATAATAAAGCTGTCCAAGATATTCCAACAAACTCAAGTAAAGAAAAAATAAATAAAAAGAAAAATCTTTTACACAATTTTGAATAAGCGAAACTCTTGTTGTGTTGTGTATATGACGTATACTATAAATGTGATGAATATAAATAGATTTATTTACGAAAAATAAAAAAATAAAAATATGGACGCGCGAAAACGGAAGTGAAAATCTCGCGCATAAACTTTGCATTTCCTTTAAAGAAAAAAAACATGGAAAAAAAATTGGCGCATGCTGCTGCTTGGCAAATTTATATATTTTTGTCGTCTATGTACGTTGCGCCAAATAAAACGATTTAGTAGCAATTGCTGTCGTTGCTTGAGTTCAGAACCTGTACATCAACTCAACTCAAATCTTACTCCCTTGCCATATCCTTTTCCATTCTATCAGCACAAACGGATGTGGCAACAAGCTGTTGAAATATTAGCCTCGTTTACTCCCAGGGCACTACGACGAAGTATGAATTTCTTTAAATCTACAACATGATAGAAATAAATTTATATTATTTTTTTTATATACAAAATAAACAAAAAAAAAGAAATAAAAAAAATAACAAAATTTCTTTTCAACTGAATACTGTAAGCATTTGTTGCGAATTTTACGCACGATTTGTTAAATAAATATTTAAAATGTTTACTGCAGTTGCTTTGCTTTTGAATGCTTTCTTTCAAAAAGAAAAATATAATCAAAGAATTTTCTTTTTATTATTGCGAAAATATTTTTAAAGCCAATTCCGGTGGAGTGCATTTTTTGTTCAGCATTTCCAAAAGGTCTTATTTATTTTTGATTTTAATATTCAAGATACTATACCATTTGCGTCCATCACTATCCACTCAAGCATGTTCCAGATTAATCGACTGACCTGACGCAAAAGAAAATGCTTATCCAATCCGCTTATATTTCTGATTTTGTTCAAAATGGAAACTAACACAAAGAACGCCACCATTATATGCTGTCTACCACAGAAAAGTCACTTGCAGAAGGTTGTTCTCTGATCTGAGCAAATATAATAGCAATACTTATCGAATACATCGATACATATCGGCTATAAGCATGGATAATATCGATACTTGTCGGATACAAGTATCGATAACATCAAAACTTGCCGGACAATAGTATCGAAAATAGTATGTATAACATCGTTACTTGTCGGTTAAAAGTATCGATAGCATCTATATTTGTGGGATAAAAGTATCGATAGCATAAAATATCGATAGTGTCGATATACGGATAGTATCGATACTTGTCTAAACAAAGTATCGATATTTATCGAATAAAAGTATTCGGTAACATCAACTTTTTGTCGGATTAAAGTATCGATAACATCGATACTTGTCAGTAAAAGTATCGATAAAAGCGAAACTTGAAGTATATAAGCAACAATAATATCGATAGCTGTAGAATAATAACCAGAGTGTTCGCATATCGCATTTTTTAATTTCATTAGCCCAGTTTCTCCTCTTTCAATTATTTTAAAACTACTCAATTAACCCACGCATACATATCGCTTAATCTATGTATCAACACCATTTTGTATAGTACTTCAGCAACAATCTCATGAATATTTAAGTGACAAATTTGCACCGCGAAAACACAACACACTCACACACATACACACAACGCAACCAAATAGCCATGTTGATAAGTGCTTCAGAAAAGAATAGAGTAAATTACAAATGAAAACTGAATTCTTTTGGTCAAAGTGCATAATGTAATTTGTATATAGACAGACAGACAGACACTTTTCCATGTGAGTATGTACAAAAAAACAAAAAAAATCACCATTTGCAGACAGACATATTCGTATACTCGTATAGATTTGCGTGAATGAAGCCCATACAACTCGCATAGTTGCCATTTCATTAGAATTTAATTAATGGAGCATGATCTTAATGGGTTTTCAACAACGCCTTTCTGTATGCTATTCCATGTTCGAATCACTGAATGTGCTTTAAATTCGCTACAGTTTAGTTTTAGAGCAGCTTAAATCAACTCAGCGTAACATGGCGAAACTGGGCGCCATGGCGATTGTGTGTGTGTGTGTGCCAAAGTTCGCCAAATCAGCAGAAAAAAAAAAAAAAAAAAATACTCGACTAATTGGAAAGAAATGTCCAACAAAAGTATTCAGTGGATGATGATGATGACGATGACGACGAAAAGGAGATATTCAGTTAGAAAAAAAATAGGTTTTTGTTAGAAAAAAATACCTAAAAATATATTTTTTTTTTTTTTTTTTTTGATTTGTTAGACACTTTTCTCATTGTTAAAATGCTTAAAAACCATTTATGAATTTTCATTTCAACATTTGATTTTTTTTTTTTATTTTGGAATATTTTAGAAATGTTTGGTGTGAAAACTTTTACCACAAAATTTGTTCAGAAATTTATTTTTGTACTTAACTTTAAGTTTGGAAAGTTGTAAAGAATATCTAATTTTTTTTTAAATAAGTCTGTAGATGTTAGATGCTCACGTAATCGATAAATTTTGCAATTAACGATTTAGTAAATTCATACGATTTCAAATCCGGCAATCGCTAAAAACTATGTTTCATTTCCAAATCGTTTCATTGCATTGTATATGATCAAAAACTGTTATCGGTTAGAAATTAAAAAGGTTATCGGTCTAACCAAGTCACAAATTGTTGTTGCATTGAATAAATTCTGTCATCTTTAAATTTAGGCATGAGTAGAATATTATTAAAAAATGATTTTAAGAAGTACAAATTTAAGCTCTAATTAACATCAAATATTTTTAAAAAATCGACAGTATCTTTTCTATATAATATTTTGCATTTAATTTTCATTTGACTGATTTAAGCTCTGCCGATTTGAATTCGAAAATATTTTACGATTTACCAAAATTTGCGATTTAAAAAGTAAATATCTATTTTTTTGCTTTAATAAAGCTGAAGCTGAGCACTTCATTTAATTAACTTTTTTCTCCGATTTCTATTTAAAATTCTAAAATATTTAATTCACTTAAATTTAATTTAAACAACTTTACGACTTCTTTGTGCATTTCAATGCATTCGAAAACAACTGAATTAAACTCATCGACACCAAATGACAACAACAACAACAACAACAACAATGTTGATGATGTTTGACATTAAATGACTATCATAAAGTTACAACACGTCACAACTTCCTTGCGCCTTCTGCCATCTGCCTTTCGCCTTAACACCCAACGACGTCGTCTTCCGATTGTGTTTCTCAGTGAACTTTACTGTGCGGTTTTCATCATTAATACACTCTGAACGCTTTTAGTTGACTAAACGCTGTGTTGTTGCTTAGCTTCACTCGTTCACTCGTTCGCTCGTTCGACTTAAGATGGAATTTTTCAATAAAAATTCCTTACAGTTCACGCAAAATATGTGTATGCATTTGCGTTGTACATGACTAAGCAAGCCAGCAGTTACGAGTAAGCAGTCAGTTAGTCAGATACGACGTTCTAACATGAAAATGCATATTGCAAATACATAAATGTTTTCAACTTAATAAAGAGAGAGGCAGTAGATATGATATTAATTAAAAATATATATTTTAAAATAAAATTTAAACTTAAATATCAATTTTTTTCTTTAAATTAAAACATGCTGCGTATACGCAATATCGCTTGCTATACATCAAAGGTAAGAAATTAAATTATTTTTTCAAAATAAACATTTTATTTAAACACTTCAAATATAATAAAAAAAGAAAAAAGGAAAAACATTTGAAAATGTCAAATGGCATAAATCTTTGGCAATTCACTGCTTTGCCATGTTTTTTTTTTTTTTTGCTTCTTTTGCTTCTGCGACAATAACAAGAATTTGAATAATTCGCAGAATGTGCAAAGTTGAAATGTTAAAATGCCAAAAGCAGCCGTGCGCTTGGGCTCATCTTCTTATATAATACATATATAAAAAAAAAAAAAACTATATGTTATGCTGCAGACACACGTTCTCAAATTCTGCAATTCTTATAAAATGGGTGGAATGGTTCGTATCATGGACGCGTCACGACTTCCGGTTACAAACTGAACTTTCAGTATGGCGCGCTTTTTTCTTGTCAAATGATTGCAAATGAATGTGCGCCGGAAGTGAAATTGTGTCGCATTTTTTTTTTCTTTAAAAGTTTTTCTTTTTATGTGTTTTACAATTTAGACGCCATTTTACTGAATGCCTTACACTTTGGTGTCTTCTGTATTTCTGTTTGTCTGTCTTTATGTCTGCCTATTTATCTGTCTGTCTGTTTAAAAGTGTATTTGTACTTTTTAACGGATCGTTAAGTTTATAACGCAAAAAATTTTGGCGCAATTTCGCTAATGTGACGCGTGCAAAAAGTCAAGTTTTTTATTGCTTCTCGTTTTAAAAGACAACAAAAAAGCGAGACACATTTATGATGCAGACGAAAGGATGCTTAATAATGTAGATTGTATCTTGTTGCTTCAATTTAAATAAACAAAATGGCTTAAATTGTAAAAATCAAAAAAAAATTAAAAGGGATTTAAGTCGTTTAAAAACTTAACAGAGTTGGCAACCTACTCCATTTGAAATAGAGTTTATCTTAACAGCATATAATCTTCTAGTCCAAGGTTGTCTGGATTTCCATTATTCTACAGATTAAGTTTAGAGCCACTGCCGTTACTCCAGATGAGTCTCCTAACATAGCAAACGATATGGATGGTAAGATCAAAAAAGAGTTTGATTGGAGTAGATTGAAAGTCACAGATGAGTATTCTGAAGTATTTTTTCAGCGAATATCATCTCTCCTCTTGCAACTTATCGGATGGAATTAATAATTGATGGCACAAGCGGATAATAAGGAATGATAATGACACATAAAATTGCTTGTTTTTTTTTATACATACTAATTTTTTTTTTTTTATTAGAATACATTCAATTATTTTATGTTAAAATAAATTACTATGCCATACGCAGATACACGCGTCTAATTAATTGTAATCCAATTTATTTGCTTGGACGTGCGACAAATGCGAACAGAACAGATGCTGAAAGACAGACAGAAGCGGAGAATGTCCTTCGCTTCGATGTTGACACAAGAATATAAAGAGCAACAAGAGCAGCTGTTGCTGTTGCTCTTGTATGCAGTTTTTTACTTTAAATTTCTACGCTGAATTTTTATGCTATACAAAAACTAAGCTAAACTTAGTTCAACTCAACTGAAACGAACTATGCCATGTAATTATTTTACGCTAGTCTGCCTTGACATGATGCTATATTGTCGTTACGTATTGTATCGAAGTGTATAGCAGTAGTTTGTTTCTATGCACTTACTTGTACACTTACAGCTTTGGTACTGCTAGGCATACTGTTAGGCGTCTACTAACGTAAGTAAGTAGTAGGCATCATTCGTTCTAAATAGATAAGCCCATTAGATCAGATCTACATACATGCATACCATACATATGTGTAAGTATTTACAATGTTCATAGTACACAGTTACAGTGACTGACATAATGTATCTGTGTATCGTGTAATTGTACGGTTTGACATGTATAAAGGATTACTTACTTATACATATTACAGTTGAGTTCATTTGAGTTAAGTTTACTGTTTGGACATGAAAATAATTTACTTGTTAGTTTTCTAGCAATTTTAAGCAGGTTTATTATTATTATTTTAGGTTTATACAATAAATATCGTGAAATGATGAGGAAAAAACTTGTAATGTAAGCTTGCAGCTGATTGTTTCAAGTTTTGACAGCTTTAAAACATCTTTTGCTGAGAAAGCTTCTTAAGTATTATAAAACTTGAATGGATTATATGACACAAATTCACAAACTTACGCTACGTATAAACGTAGCATTAATTTGTCTATTAATTAATATAACGCATACGCAGTGTGGTTTAAATAAGTCTTTCGTTGTTGCTGTTGTTTGCATTTGACAGATACTTATTCAATGAACGTTTGAAATAAAAAATTTAAAAAAATAAAAAACAAATAATTAAAAATATATAAAATGTCAATGCAGCAAATG
The DNA here is from genome assembly GCA_018903435.1 of Leucophenga varia. Taxonomy (NCBI): domain Eukaryota; kingdom Metazoa; phylum Arthropoda; class Insecta; order Diptera; family Drosophilidae; genus Leucophenga; species Leucophenga varia. The sequence goes on from JAEIFJ010001427.1 coordinate 389,751, forward strand.
CATAAAATAATTTACATTTTCTAAATTAATTAGAATAGTTTTTAAGCTGCTTGTTTAAAGTTGATTGAGCATCATTGAATTATTTTCTTAGATGAAATTTATTTTGGTATTTTTGTTTCTTAAAGCTTTGAGAAGAAAAAAGAACTCAGTCGAAATTTAAAAATATATATATATATATATATTTAAAGTAAATTAGAAAACTAAATTGATTTTGTCAAAATTTTCAAATTTTTGGTTTAAAGAATTGATGAGATGTGTCTGTCGTACGTACATTTTTCGTTCTTTCTTATGTAGTTTCATCAACAGATCATGGTTTGCCACCAGTATATTGTAGCTCAGAAATTAGCAGCATTACGTATCTTCCAGATCTAAATAATTAATGATTTCTGTCAATAATCTCAGATATTTCTAACGTTGGTAGAAGAGTGAAGTGCAAATTAATTGATGTTCTAAGTAATTAAAAAGAGTAAACAAATTTTGGTGAATTTATACTTTCTAATTTGCATGACTCATTTAAATGTTAATTTTTCTGCTTCTTGATTAATTTAAAAAATACAAAAAATTTTATAACTATTTCTTTCTCTAAATTTCTCGTAATCTTTCCCCTGTCGAATATATAATTCACCACAAGCTAAGTTGTTAAATTTATGTTAGTACGTAACTGGTATAATTGCAACATGATATTTAGTATCATCGCTTAGAGATGAACATGTATCGATACCACGGTTATATCGATATTATAAAATTCTGTATTTATGCTAGACAGGGATACTTTTAAGAGTGCTATTAAATAAAAATGTAGATTCAGTTCTAAATATTCCTAGAATGAAAAGAGATTAAATACCAGAAATATGCTAAAAAAAATGTCCAGAGGATAAGATATCTCCAAAGCCTAAGACATTTGCAAGCCTCTCTGTAGAGAATGATTCCAAACATCACAACTATCTCTAAACTGATTAGAAACCGAAGAATGGCGACATTACGATTGATAACCCACATTTTCTTATATTAATCACATCAAAAATATCTAAATCTCCATCAAGTAAAAACTTCGATGCATTTGGTTAGTTAAATTTATATTGCTTTAGTTTACTCGTATTTCAAACTCTTCCAATTCTTTATTTTGAATATCTTCAAGAATATTTATTACTTTATAAACTATTCACTTTGATCTACATTTATTTTTTTGTATCTTATGTCCAAATAAAATGGAAATTGATTTCACTTTGTTCTACGTTAAGATTTAACATTCCAAACACTGCTTAAGGCATAATTCAAAATAATGATAAACACATTCTTTTTTTTTTTTTTCATTTGCTAAAAAATAGCAGCAAGCAAATACAAATATGATTTTTTTTTCTTTGTAGCGTTAAGATAAACTTCTTGTCATTTATTTTATAAGATTCGTGCAAAATGTAACTTTTCAGTTAAACTCATGCCAAATACTTTATTTATAAACAAGTTGCTTACGTATCTATGTGTGTTTAGTATCTGTGTGTGTATGTGTATCTGCATCTTTTGGCTTTAAATAATTTCGTTCAAAACTTAACGCAGATAAAGTCCTGCAGCGCACATAAATCAGTAAGTAAATGTGACTTCCTTTCGGACAAAATGCCAGTAGAAGTAGAAGACCAAACCCAAACTGAAGCAAAAGTTAAGTGTCGAACCATTTTCATTCACCGGCGAACACTGAAAAAGTCAACGAAGTAAGGAACTACTTTTACTTCTACGCAAGAGTGTCCAATTCAACATCAACTTGAAAGCAAGAAAAAAATAGAAGGTAACATAGAAAAATTTCATCCAAAAAAAAGAAAAAAAATGTAGAAACTAACTGCAACATTTCAAGTTCTTGTGAAGTTCTTAAACAGCTTTCAAAGATACAATCGACGCTGGAGTGAACAAAAAAAAAAAAATAAGGTAGATAAGAATTCGTTGAAGCAGAAGTAGCAATCGCCATAGAAAGTAGAAGAGGAAGAAGAAGAAGCAGAAAAAAATCAGACGACGAAAGATTCTATATATATATTTTTAAGGGAATATATCGCATATATATAGTATATATAGATTGGCAACATTTGATGGCAAAAGTTAGACTCACATTTATCTTTCGTGCAAGAGTTGAGTGTCACTTGTGAGTTTTTTTGAACCGTAGCCAGGCCCGTAGCCAAGCCAAACCCAAACTTGAGTTGCATTTTGCTGTGTTTTGTGGTCGAAGCGAGACGAACGAGACACTGCAAGAGCAGCAGCACCATTTCAAGAATGCTATGAATTTTTATTTTTATTTTTAAACTTGCTATTTGTGATTTTGAATCTAAAGCTCAATTTGTGCTGATTAATTCACTGCCATTTTGAGTTCATTTTGTTACGAGTTGAAATCGTAATAATAACAATAACAATTTATAAAGTTTTAACATAATTTATCAAATAAAGTTTACTTGAATAATAATATTATTAAAAATATTCTGAAACTTTTGTGTGTTTTGTGCAAAAGTAAGCTGTTCTCAATTCCGAAAGCGTTTTTTTTACACTTGTTCTCAATTCCGAATTCACATAATTTGCTTGTAAAATTTGGAAATATTTTAAATAGAAAAAAAAAACCAATTAAATATTGCTTATGTATTTCATTTTCCTTTAACTCTATTTTTTAAATATTTCCTTTTCCTCTATAACCGAAGAATTTAATCAAAAGAATTTAAATTTCATTTTTAAAATTATACAAACCGTTTCATCAATTCAGAAATTTTCTTTATTAATCGCTTAAAGCAGCTATTAAAATTTTTCCATTTTTAAATCATTTTGAATTTATAATCGTTTATACAAATAAAAATTGCTTAAGCCAACAAAAAAAATAATGAAAAAAAGAAAAACTTACAAGAAAAGAAATTAATTAACTTCGGAATTTTTTTTAAGCAATTAAGCAAAATAATTTTTTTTTTTATGGAAATAAAGCAGCTGCTTGTCTTTATGCGGTATTTTATATAAAGGTAAATATAAAATAACAATTAAGTTGATTGTAGGCGACAAAGAGATCTCCTATATGCTGGCAAAATTAACTTAATAGCCTCAAGGTTAAGAATTTTTCTGGCATCTTTCGTGTTACCATTTGGTATACTTTTTTGTAGCGTATTAAAAAATAAATTTCATGCATTTTTGTTCCTTTTTTTTTCTTGTTCTTATCTCATGCTGCATCATTAAGTAAACACAGCGTATACGTAATGCACAACATCATGGTTGCTCATACGACATGTTGGCCTGCAGACATGTAAAGATGTATGCAAAATAAAAATAAAATAAAAATAAAAAATAAAAAAATTCGAGCAAAGAATGCCCTCAGATAATTAATTATACTGCAGTTACAGTTACCCAAATGACGTTGCCAGCTGTGTTGCTGTTGATATGCATTAACTTATATTTTTAATAAATAAATAAACGCTTATACATGCCAAATACTTAAAAATTTATTTGTTAAATTGCATTTAATTATATTTTAAAAATAAATAGAATAAATATATTAAATGTTTACTTAAATCAAATGTAAATTTTGAAGACATTGATTGACTGCATTTGCATAAAATGTCTTTGTGAATGCCTTTTTAAAAGCCCATAAAACATGACGTAATCATTACTAATCAGTGCGCTCAACTGTCACTGACAGACGACATTCATTCATTGAAACATTCACTGAAACAGACATTCACATCACATCACATGATAAACTGTGAATGTATTGTATATGTACGTGTGTATATGTTATGCTTCTATTGTGTGTGTACAACGGTGAAACATTTTGTCAAGCAGCAGGAAATGTTACAGATCAGAATTGTCTACAAACCAAAACCAAAACGTAAACGTATAAACCAATAACAACCACAAAACGTAACAAATGCTAATATTGTCGCGCTGTCATCATTTGCTCACAAAGAGTGTGGAAAGATAAGTAGTTGAATTGCAAAAAAAAAAAAAATGATTTTAAATCACTGCAATTAAAAAAAAGTGATTTGAAATCACATCAATTTTAAACTGTGATTTGAAATCACTTCGAATTGAAAATGTTAATTGAATTCACATAATTTTAAAACGCTTAAGTTAGCAGAAACAAACCATGTGATAAGTCGAGCATACGAAAGCGAAAAGCAGTTATACTAATCATCACGGTTTTTACAGCTTTCAATTGTTCTAGTTTCTGGTTAAAATAAAAAAAAAAATATTTTTTGAATTCACATAATTTTTTTGGAATACGAAAATCGGAATACAAATAATTTTTAAAGAAAAATAAACATTTGCATTCCTATTTTTAATTTCAATAAAAATCGGTTAGGTGTTGATATTCGATTGGAAAGTTACCACAAACGAAATCAGAAAAATTTCGATGACAAGTAGAACAGAATTTATACAATTAAATTTATAAATTCTAAACCATTGAAATATTGTTGATTTCTGTTTCGCGAATAATCGAAAATCGGAATTGATAGCTGTTCAGTTTTCGAATTATATTTAAGCGAATTCAATTCGCAAAAATAAATGTTTTAAATTGTTTATAAAAATTCGGAAACTATTACAGTCGAGTTATTTGAACGGCTTCAGTAATTTTGATTTTATTATAGCATCTAAATTATATATCAACCCGACCTCGTATGTAAATTACTAACAGCGCCAACGAGTTAAAAGTTTACAGCTGCCAAAGCTACCAAAGCAAAACTTTAAAAGACGGAAACCGTCTAACTGAGTGATTTGATAAAATGGCTTTTACAAACGGAAATTGCGGCAGTTGATTTCCGCAGGCGGAGGAAAATGTCGCCATAAGTCGAGCAAGAAAATCAATTACAATAAAGTTAGCTTCTCTGGTATGACAGATTGGCACATTTTTTCTTTTTTTCTATTTTTTTGGTTTAAGGCAACATTTATGCAATTTTCATAAACAGCTACTTATGCCATTTGTGGTGCATATTTCATCTGAAAATGTAAATAAAATTCAACATGTCTGCTTTTGACTTTTGCATTGCAACGTTGACATTTTTCTTTGTTGTTGCAGCGTTTTTCTAAATATTTTTATTTACAATTTTTACGCTATCCTTTCGTGCATAATGGATACTTTTTTTTCTTTTTTTTTTTTTGTATGTATGCAACTGCAGTGCACATTTTCACATTTCAGTTTGTACGTGTGGCATGTTCATGTGGCATTCATGTTGCTGTTGATGTTGTTGTTGTTGTTGCAACATTTTATTTCATCTACAACTCCACAATGAGCGGCATCAGTGGCTTTCAACTCTTCCACTTTGTCCTCGTTGTCCCTCGTCGTCGCCGACAGCCACCTCATCGCAGTCGTTCTGAGCGTCAGCATCATCGTTGTTGGTTGTCGCTTTTGTTTGAACCACAAAATAAATGATGCCAAATGTTGCAAAACAATAACGTTGTCGCCCAGTGAAGTCATTGTGGTTGAAATATATACCCTACTTATATGAAAATGTTGTACATTTAGTTTTATTTTACATGGCGCAGGCTTAGTTGCGTTAGTTTTTGTGTTATTGCAAAAGATTGACAGATTTGGAACGCATAATTTTGGCATCAACGCTAAAACTAAGAGGTCTCTACTTTTCTGCTAATTAAGCCATTTGTCCAAAACGTAGAACAATTTATTTAGTTCGCCAGTTTGACAAAGTATTATAAATCTTTATGTGCGTCGAGGTCACCAAAATTACAATATGTGTTATATAAACTGTTAGCTTTTATACGAAGCAGAGCTACATAAGAGTGTTTATGGAATGATTTTTTTAATAAAAAAAATTTAATGGATATTAAATGCATTAGCACAGAAACATCATGGTTGAATGGGAAAAGATGATATTGAAGATATTTATTAAGACTATGTCGGGCCTGTGTACGTAGTCATGTGAAGTTGCTTGCTTAAAGAGCTTGCAAAATTCTTAAAAATTCCAAGACTTGATATATGGTGAGAATCATCGAATTAAATCCTCTTTTCCCATTAATTCAAGTAATTTATTTTCAAGTACTTTGAGAGACTTTAGAAGGGCAGGTCGAATGGTGAAAATGGGTGTCTTCCAAAACTAAGGTGGTGAAGTGCTTCTAAAATAACTTTTGTACTGCACTAAGCTATTTTTCTTGAGTTCTTCTTGCTCCATCCTTTGCTTCAGTATCATCCCAGAATGTTAAATAAACTTTAATAAAGAAAAATTAAATTAATCTCTGAAGCGTAGCTTAGCAACGACTTAGCTTAATATTCTGTCAAATTTTTCCTTTTATACTTTCACACGTTCGACACAACTTTTGCGGTTCATTGTACTTTATTTCCTTTTTTTTTTTTTTTTTTTGTTCGCCGTTTTTATGTATGCGAATGGTGCACATTAAAGCTGGTAGACGAGAGAATCCTAAAAGCATTACGACCATCCATAAAACTATACATATATAAGCCATTCTATGCGCTTTTTGTTACAAACGCGCGTTGCCCATTTTCTCTACGTATTTTTTTTTTTTCTGTTATATTTTTGCTGCCCTCGCATACAGCCTCAATTTTCTTTCACTTTTTTTTTTTTTTTTGTATTTTTTTGTATGATTTTCCGTTCTGCGACAATTCATGGCAGGAAAACAATAGTTTTTGAACCCGAGTGAAATGTTTGGTCATAAATTACATAAATGCCACGATATGAAAGGAATATGGGCTATATGCATACACATTTACGTTGAGCTGCAAAGAATCGCTTTTTCGGATTTTTCATTGCATTAGACAGACAGACAGACAGACAAAAAAAAAAAAGCGAGAAAATTTTCTGCTTTATCCTTTTCGTATGTTAATCCTTTTAAATTTTTGTACAAAAAAGAGAATTTACGCATAAAACGATTTAAATTACGAAAAATGTCATAAAATATAAATGTTACATGAGGGATACTCGTATATGTGCAGGCATGAATTTTTGTTGAATTTTGTGACAAATTTTTGAAATGTTGAAATCCAAAACCGCATTCGATTTAGACATGTGCAACATTTTCGTATAATTGAAGCTCTTCTGTGCGTCATGGACACTCTATTAACTTCATTCGAGACTCAGAGACTATAGTAAAGCGTCATACTGTAAACGGATGTCGGTCGCATTAGTGCAGAAATTCACAATGTGACCATAATTCACAAAAATAAATTGTATTTTCAACATTAGCTGCAGCAGCAGCAGAAGCGGCATTACTCTTGTAGCACCCACCCAATTGCAATCATTTTGCATACGCTCAACTGTGAAATAATTTTGTTAATTTGAAGTCAATTGTGTGCGAAAACTGAGCTGGCAATTTGGAAATTTAATAAATTTACCAGAAGAAAAAAAAAATAATAATAAAATAACGAAACGAGAAAATATATTTAATATTGTAGCCATATTTACTGATGAGCACTTTGCTTTAAATTTACTCTTATATTATTTTTATTTCAAAAAAAAAAAACGTTTAATATAATTAATTAAAATAAATTTAAAAAATATGCGAAAAATTCAGGGCTGCAAACAATTACAAAATTGGCAGTGGTTCGCAGTAACTAAAAAAGCTATTTCAGTTTAGAAATCAATTGTATCAAAGTCAAACTTCAGTTCGGTATGAAATAATTATTGCCTTGCTTCATAGATATTTTGAAAAATTTGCCTACGTTTGGCTTAGTTTAAGAAATTACTTATTCCGGTTCCAGAGTCCCCAGTTAGGCCTCTGTGGAATATTTTCCAAAATCCCACCTAAATAGTAAAACAAATCTTCGAAAGAACAAACATTAGTAAAAATCTTAAATGTGTATCCCACTGAACCTCAGGTCCATTACTCCAAGAACGTCAAAAAAAGCTTTTACCAGCTTCCATTTGTCAGTTAAATTTGAGTTAAGTCTGTCAGTGATATAAGATTTTTGTAAAGGTGGGCATATTGTTGGGCGAGGTCAACAAAAAAAATAGTTTTTTATTCCTTTCACGTGTCTACAGTTCCACTCTGTGATAATTTCAGGAAGATCATGTTTAGAGATCTGGGCACGGCCTTTGCTCTTGTAACATGTAGATAAAGTACATCCAATTTCAATTGTCTATATAAATTTTTAAAAAATTTTGATCATCGTTTTTACAATTGACGATATGGCTGCCATAGCACATTTTGCAAATGTATTTGTTTTTTTAATCGATTTTACGGGGCCACTATTTTTTCAACTTTGCGGGTCCTAGTAACATGTATCCTGTATTCAACTTCGTCGTTGTTCAACAATGTTTGTTTTAATTTGATCTTCCGTCTCTGTTGCACACATTTCAAACGTTAATATTTGGGCCCTTTATAATCTATGATTAATTTCAATTGAACATTATTAATATTCCAATTATATTTCTCTTTATTATAAAAAGAAGAAAATCAAAAACTACTGACCACAACATTCATTCAAAACACTTCATTAATAAACTCAATTTTGGTTTTGACAAATAACAAAAATTTATTTCGTTGCTGTTTTCCTTGCAAAATAGATCCTAAACTAAAATATGCATAAATATTTGCGTTGAGCTTAATTACAACTAATTAATCAGCATACAAAACTCTCGAAAAACCTTAATACGAATATTATTTAGCTCAAAGCAGTAAGCAGTAAGTAAGCAAGTAAGTAGGTAAATAAAATAAACAAAGTTCTCTGTTTTTATTAAAGCCATAAATGAGCATCAAACATCAAAACTGATTGATTAATGTTAAACAGAAAAAAAACACAACTAAGTGTGAACAGATGCAGATGGCGCTTTTGTTGATTTGTTCTACATTCACAAGTAATATTCACATTCATTAGTAAAGTTCATTAAAATCCAATTAGTTCAAATCGACTAATTGAATATGAAAATACAATGGAGAGTTCATACTTAACTAAACATCGAGAATATATCGAATAAATTATGTCATATGCAGCGTGCATATTTAATTGAATTAGATTAGCAGAAAAAATTCAAATAAATAAATTTAAATATAAAAAATATAATTAAATCATAAATTATAATTCAAATTAAGTGCTTCAAGTACTTTCAAAGATTTAAATATAAACCAAAACAGCTTTAATATATTTTACCAAAAAATAGAAATAAAATTGAAACAATATTCTAAAATTATGCACAACATTATAATAAAATTTAATAAAAATGGCATAAATTCCGCGTTGAGAATTTTACAGATTGTTTTGCCTGGCAGCGTTTTCGTGTGATAGGCATCTGTCTGATTTGGTTTGTGGGTTGGTGTTGGCGTGTTTTCACAGTGAATTTGATAGCGTCGATTTAAGCAAAATTTTATGCAAATAGATAGCTGATTTGAACCTTTTCAGTTTTGCTTATATTCACTTTTGCTGAAGTGGCATAAAAAATGAAAGATTTTTTTTTTATAGTATTTTCGACATTTATTTTTTTTTAGATTGTGAAAGATAGAATTACATTGTCAGTAAAAAAAGTTTGGTAAAAAAAATAAATAAATAGAAGAACTATTGTTCTTGACACAAATACTGTCAATGTTCTTGATACAAAGAAAGATGAATTGCTCTTTATGCAAAGAATGATTGCTCTTGATATAGTTAACAATTTTTCTTCATATAAACAACTATGGTTCTTGATACAAACAGCAATGATTCTTGATACAAACAGCAATGGTTCTTGATACAAACAACAATGGTTCTTGATACAAACAGCAATGGTTTTTGATGCAAACAGCAATGGTTCTTGATACAAAGAACAATTGTTCTTGATACAACAAATGATATTCCTAGATACATACAGGAAAGTTTTATCTTGATACAAAGAACGATTGTTCTTTACACTACGACAATTGTTCTTGGAACAAGCTTAAAAAATTAAATTAAATGAAACGAGAATGCACACATTTTATTCTATTAAAACAATATAAAAACATATCCCTTTTTTCAGCAAAAACTTCAAAAAGTAAAAAAAAATTTCCATAACAATTATTACACTCAAAAAAACAACAACAAAAAATAATAATGCCGTTTTTAAAGCTTTAAAAAATATTCAGCTTATGCAAAAGAAAAACTTTTTCAATTCAAATGCAAAAAAAAGGCACTTGTACGTTTTTAAATATAAAACAAAAAACTTTTTTCGCAACATAAAAAAAAAAAAGAAAAAATGAAAAAATAAATAAATTTGCTAAATAAGTACTCGTAGTAGTCAGTTAAATCAGAATCAGTTTGCATTTACGTGTTTATAAGTTAGTTAACTGTTGAAATAAAATGGGCGAGACATTGCCTTTGCAGCATATCATAAAAAAAAGTATCTAAAAGTCAGACAGACAGACATAAGGAATGAAATGCCATGATGCCATTCAAATAAAAATTGTTTAAAATGAAAAGTTTTGAAATATAAAAAGCAACTTTTAACAAAGTCAACGCCCAAAAAAATATATAAAAAGCAAAACAAAAAGTAAGGCAAGGAGCACTTTAAATAAAAGTAGATACTATACGCCATATTCTCTTCATGGTATTATTTTTTTTTATAGTATTCGCTATGGCATTGCTACCCTTTTAGTAACAATAAAAAAAAACTCTCGAAGCACAATACGCCTTGGCATATAAAGCGCTTATTACAATCTTCTATTTTGGTTTCAGCATTTTGTATTTTTTTTTTTTTTTTTTTTTTTTTTTTTTTTTTGTAAAGATTTCGTTTCATTTCATTTCTTTTCGAAAACTCATACAACAATTGAAATAAATGAATTTTCAGTGTGCCGCAAGTTTTTTTTCTTTCGTGTCAGCAGCGAAATACTGCATGAATCTTGCAACAACAACAACACCAAAAAAGGACATGAAGCGTTAAAGCGTAAAAAATATTTCATTGCCTGCTTTTGTGCGTTTACAGGCATTTTAAATTTTCGATTTTTAATTGGACATTGTGCGTTCTTCAGCACACAGACAGACACAATTTGCTGAGAACAAGCAATAAAAAAAATATGCTGAATTATGTTGCGTTTGGAGAGATTTGAATATTTATTTTATTTTTCTTTAAAAAAAAATATTTTATTTTGATGCAATGGACAGTTTAAGAGATATAAGCGCTTTATGTATTATGAGAACTTCATCGGTTTTATGCGTAAAGCACAAAGAAAATAAAATGGTTTTTATTTTTTAATTTAGTACTTTAAATAAAATATAGGTTTATACGCCCATAAATTGTTGAGCACAAACAACTTACTGGAGGAATGCTTCAAAAAAATTGTCTTTAACACCCCTGATAAAAACATTTTTGAAACCCATTAATTCAAAATTAGAAAAATTATGAGAGAGAGGATGTTCATTCTTCTGTTGTCGTTGTAGCCCAAAGCTAGCAGAAGCTAAATGAAATTTCAAGAAACCATGCTCTAGGCTCGACTACATTATACCCTGTACCCAGTTTTTCATAAGCCTTGCTGCAAAGTTCCAAAACTCTCCAAAAAAACAAAAACAAAAAGAAACCAAACAAAAAACTATAATTCCACTAAAGGCTTACTATTCTGTAAAAGTAAAGTTGAACATTTTAAAATAGAAAAATTTTATTTTTTTGTTTCAGTTAAACTAGAAACTTTGAGCCATATCAATTAAATGCTAAAACGTGCCTCAGAGCGCTTTAATTAAGTTTGAAACGTCATGTTTTCGAAAAAGGTTAGCATATTTAAAGCCAAAAAAAATACACACACACACGCATACACATTATATGTGTAACTAGAATATGTTTTACAGGCCAAAAACTTAGCCAATTTTGTTATACACGCTCCATGGAGAACAACAAAAAGACTGGCACCTATTTCAAACTCAATTAAGCACACCTCTACTTTCTATGTGTGTGTGTGTGTACGTGAGTACGTGTACAGGCATACACATGCAATGGATACAGTTACACATACTCAAACTGTAACTCATACCCACAACTTTAAAATTTTGGTTTTGTTGAAAAATTCCATTTCCTGTTTTTTAGTATATTTGAAAGGGGGCAGGTCACTTCAACGCGTTACGCCATGTTGCGGATTAAGTATTTTAAATGCTAAAACATTTTTGTTTGTGTTTAGTTTTTCTTTTTTTATCCGACACACATTGTGTGAAAGGGCATTTTTATTTTAACGAAAAGTTTGTAACGCATAAAAATGGCATCATTGGTTCTTTATGCAACTGTCCGTCTGTCTGCCGTGCAACTACAGAAAGCAGCCTAGATGCGAACTTTACACAGCCATTCGCTATACGTGTAATCTGTACATGTACCGGAATATCGTGTGTGCAGTATTTAAGCTTCGGTAATACCTCAATTAAAACATTCCCTTTGATTTTTTTTTTTTCTAAAACTTTATTCCCGTTTTGTATTTTCACTGACCCTGATTGTATTGCAATGTTCATAGTCGCTTGCACTCGTACAACCTGCCAGGAATTCTGTTTATTTGAATTACTCACATCGAGTTCAATGAAATGCGTTCAAATAAAAGTTTATCTAATGGATTAATTCGCTTTGTTGAAAAATTTTTTTATTTTGAAAAAAAAAAAAAATATTTAGGTAATTTCTGAACTTTAGAAAATAATCGGATTACTGCAAATGTTTCCAAATTTTATGTGACATCCAAGCAATGCTGAGTATTTCGATAAGCTTAAAAAAAATAGCAGACGTTTGGTTCAAAGCAATGTGAAACCTCTGGGTTTGGTTCGTAAACCCTGGCTTCAGGCATTTTCGTAGTTTGATATCAATTCTCATTTGATCTAATTCGGCAATGTGAAATTAATGAGCTTTTCAGCAAACCAGTTCGATCCGAACAATTTTGAGGAAAAAGGTTTGATTTGGGTTCGGATCGGTCGGGTTCAGGCTCGGGTTCAGGTTCGGGTTCAGGATCGGGTTCAGGGTCGGATTCAGCTTCGAGTTAAGGTTCGAGTTTAGGTATTAGAGTTCGAACCGGTTCGATTAAAACAAGTTTCCAGTTTACAACCAAATGTTTGATTTTAAACTCTACTGTTCAAATTATGTTTAATCCTTTCCTTTATTCTATTGAATCATTTTGCACTTTAAATAGATTTCAAAGCATTTCAACTTGAGTCAATAAAATTGTCACCCAGCAAAGAGTTCAACTGATGCAGCAGACAGCAGAAAAATTGTTTGCATCCTGCCAATCCGTCTGCTCTGTCCATTTGGCGTTAAAATTTTCAACGACAATTTGCATAGTTGCTAACGCAGCAAGACACAAAAAGGATTTAAGAGAAGAAGAAAAAAAATGGATGAGTATGAAAAAACTAAAAAAAACGATGACAACTTGAAATTTTTTTTCCTTAATTTTATTTAAATTCAATACAATTTATGTCATTTAAAATTTAAATCTTTTTTGTAAGGCTTCATAAATTTTATGGGATTTCAATTAAGCTCAACTCTGGATTCTGGTGTTTTATTTAAAATATGCTGTAACCGAGCGATTTTATTTTGAAAGAATTAATTTCACCCTGTCCCCTCTCCCTGCTGTTCTGTTTGCAATTAATGAATTCTTCGTTTTTTATTAGAATTAAAAATGGTTAAACCGAAAATAAAAAATAAAATAAAATAATCTAAACAAAGAAAACTTTATGCTTATCAAAACTTTGTCCTTTAATTCTATTCGATTTTTACAAACCATTTTGGTTTTTCTTTTTTCCATTTTTTTCTATTTTTTTTCCATTGACTATCGTTGAGACGAGACAGCAATGTCAGCTGTATCAATATTGTTGCAGTTCATTTTGTTTGTTCTTATCAAATATGTTTTTTACCCGTGCTCAACTCAGTTTAAACTCTTTCCATAGTCTAAAATGGTCAACACTTTGCGCTGTGCTGCATATCAACCCAATCAACTGTTGACATACTCTGTATAACAATCCATTGCATCTCATTCAACTACATCACATCCCATCACGTTACGTCATGTCGTGCCGTGCCGGCAACATGGTATGTAGATATGTACTATACTATATGTACATCCATATATGTATATTCAACTTCAAACAAACTACTATTGTAATCGTTTGGTATTGTTCGTGGCAAACTTCATTTAACTTCACATGTCGTCCGAATGAGATAATACAGAAATTGGAAAATTCAACTTCATTTACGACATGATTTTTTTTTTTATTAAAAATAAAAAAAGAATTAATAGTTTTTCATTAAGTTTGAGATTGCAATTTAAGCAGTAATTTTAGAACTTTAAAAAAAATGTCCTCATATAAACAATGAATTGCGGACGTTACATTTGTATGATTGTTTTGAAAGAAGTAGAACACCATCTAAATTATTTGTAAAATTGCTTACAGAAGAATGTAGTTCCATGGGATTAAATGCCTACAGTAGTAGTAGTCTTGAGTAGTTTTAAAAGTTCGGTACAAAGCGTATCTTCAATACGGACGTGACATAGCAAATGTATGTATAACGATTTCAATTAAATTTATTTGTACCATTTTATTATTACCAAATATATTTATTATGTTTTTCCAATCAAAAATTAAAACAAAAATATAATTTTCAGAGCCGTATCCGTAATAAAAAAATCTAAGGTCAGTATTGCCTGCTACTTCCGCATAAAACTTCATTTTACAATAAATTGTGTAAAAAATTCTCAAATGCTGAAGCGGGTCGTATGGTGTTTTCATGATTTGTATCCAAAATACAATTACAATTTTGTATTCGTGGCACTTCCGCGACAATTTTACGTTTTAGCACATCTTCTGGAGCACCGGAAAATACCACGATGCGTATTTTATCAGATAATATTTCATGATAACTCATGCAAAGCGCTTTGTAATAATGTTCATACAAATCATATTTAATAAAAATCCAATTACCAGGCTGCCTTATAACATGGTCCACTATGGGCCCAATTGAGCGCATATAGGCAAGAACTTGTTGCTCGCTGCCGTCTGGGAAACCAGTTACTGTAAGCCATTCAACTGTTTTCGGTTTAAACTTTATTGGACTATACCAGCACTCCAATTCAGTTGTCTGGGTTGCCTTAGTATAAACGTTTTTGCACTCGCTTATTTTTATCGTTACTGAACGGTTCTTGTGTCTCCTCTTCAGTTTACGAGATTTCGGAGCTGCAGGCACCGGATATGGTACACTCTTTTCATTTATATATAAAAGACGATGACTACGATAATTTGGATTATAGTTGCGATTTAAATCGTTATAAAACTCTGCCAAAGCGTGAAGGTGACATTTCTGCAAAAAATTTGACTCAAAATTTTCCATGTTTTTTTTTTATTTAATAAAATTTTGATGAAATTTAAATGTGTAAAAAAAATATTTAAAATAATGAACATTTTGAAGCCTACTACTATTATTTGGAAATTTACGTTTCCTAAAACCTCCAAGCTTTTATTATCTCAAAAAAGTAAAACTTACCAAATTATTTAAGCAAAATAGAAAGAGATAGATGCTTCATAATAATCCTTGTTCCAATTTCATTTTGCCTAATACAGGATTTCTATGTATATACTAGATATAGTATACAATATTTTGAAATTAATAAGATTTGACTTTGTCTTTATTTTATTTTCTTGTTCTTCGATTTCTTTTCTTTTGTTATACAATTTTTTCTTTCTATAAATTAAATGCATAACATTTATAATAAATTTAATGGAATTTAACTTATTTTATTAATATTATATTTATTATTATTATTATTATTTTTTTTTTTTTTTAATTTTTTTGCAATAAAAACAAATGTACTTTGACAAATTTTGACCTTTTTGCTAGTGTTTGTATGTATGTGTGCTTGCAGCTGTGTGTGTGTGTGTTTTATTTAATTTTTTTTAATTAGAAATTCGTTTGCTCTAAATTTTTTATTTTATTTTTGTTTAATTTTGTTCTTAATATTTATTTTTGCTAAATTTTGCTAAATGTTTTTTTTTTTACTGAAATATGGATTTTTTTTTAATTGTTTTACTTGTAATGTTTCCTTGTATTTAATTTTTTTTTTTTTTTTTTTTTGATAATTTTTATTTTATGCATAAATATGTTTTAATATGAATATTTCTATAAATCCTGACATCTTTTTATGGATAATTCGGTTATTATGTTTGTTTATATGTATTTATGTTTTTGTTTTATTTTGCTATGTAGTATGTATTGTGAGTAATGTAATGTACTTGTATTATGTTAGTTTACCTGTGTCTATTCCAAAAGTTTTTTTTATTAATTAATTAATTTATATAAATATGTATCTCATGGTATACTTGTTTTCCCCAAATTGATTACATTATTGTATTTTAATAATGTTTAATTATTTTCTTATTTATTTTTATATTAAAGTTTCCTAACTTACCCGATACAAGTTCAATATACATTTTTAATTTAAATTATTTATTTTGTATTTTTACCTGATGTAGTTGACTTGTGTGTATGTGTGTGAATTCGTTTTATATTTGTTAATCAATCAAATTTAGTATAAAATAAAAAGATAACTCCCTTACGACTTGCTTTTGAACAATGTCACATAAAAAATATATACATTTTTTTGTTTTGTAAAATTCAATTTAAATTTTTGTACATATTTTCTGGAAGTTTAAAAACAAAAATGTTTTTAAAAATATTTGGAAGATCTTAGAAATTTTTAACTAAACTTTTTGAGTTCTATGCTCGCTTCACGTTACCGTTAAATATTTTAACTCGAGAGAAGGAAGGAGAAATACGAAGGTGAGTGAAAGAGACTTACATTTTAAAGGGTTAACTATAGAAAGAGACAGAGTTATATTATGCCACGTTAAAGATATTCCACCATGCTTCTGGCATTATTTTAAATCTAAAGTTAATCCGAAAACTAGCTTGGAGAATCTAAGTGTATCCAGGCACAGAACTCTAACGTCGATGATGTTTTATACTAAAATCTTGGACATTCAAATTATTATATATATAAAATAGATCCTTAAATGGAAAATTTATAATTTGAATTGGAAAAATTCCAGGCTTAATATAATAACGGTTCGGAAACTTATTATTACAGCAAATCTATAATTTGATTTGAAAAAAATAATGAAAATAATTCCTATGTTACACCGAACAAATCATACAAACTGTTCGGCATAAATTAGGAATCGTACAAATTAGCCGTTCTATTTTGAAGGATTTATTAATTTATCACTCAAAAAGTATTCCAATTAGACGAATTTTCAAGCTGGTTCAATCAAATCAGACATTTATTGTCTATGTTTCTGTTCTGTAAGAGCACACAATAAGAAGTTCTAATTAGAATTCCTAAAACAATAGAATAAACACCATTTTCTTTGCTAATCTCCAATTGCTTTTCTCGAAGTGAATAAACACGTCTCTGATCTATGCAGCAGCTTTTGGCGTCTGGTCCTCTAAGAACCCAACAAGAACACAGCTGAAAAAAATATAATAAAATTTAAGCAGCCAATTTGTAAATAAATAAAGAAAAATAAAAATCAATTTAGTATTTTCGTTTCGTTTTTTTTTTATGAATTTACATTTTGACAGCATTTTAATTCTTTTACAATGAATTTTTGTTTTACATTTTTCTTTATTTCTGTTTTTTTTTCTTATTATTTTCTTAACTATTGTATGTGTATTTAGATATATTTTCGAGTTGTTTGTTTAATTATTGTATTATATTTCCAGTTATATGTGAGATATTTAGAAAGGTACATTTACTTTTGAAACATACTTTAAATAGTTTTTGTGGATAACAGAAGAATGATATATAGTATGTATATAAACAAATTTTTTTTTTTTTTTTAATATTGCAAAGTTTATTTATTTTTTTAAATAAAAATATTGCATTTGAATTTAAGGAAAATATTACTTTTATATATTTTTAAATTTATATAAAATATATTTATTGTATATGTGTTTGCATGTATCATGTATGTATGTGTCTGTCTGTCTGTTAAGAGCTGTGCGTATGATTTCATGAATGTGTCACCATTTTATGTTATACTGCGACGTTTTTTATTTTATATACTGAATTTTTTTAATAATTATTTCTTTTTTTTAGATATTGGAGCCTGCTTATTTTTAAAAATTAAGCTTAAAAAACTACATTAATATTAATTCATGATTTAATTGTACACAATTGCCAATTCCACTTGATTTCTTTTATTCGTTTTACATTTTTATAAGAAAATAAAAATAAGGAAAAAACAAAACATTGTTATAATTTTTAATAACACTTCAATTAAATAATTATTTTATGCTTTACATTTTTAAATTTAATATTTACATTTATTTGAAATGAAATAAGAATAAAAACAAAAACAATTTTTTTTTTATAAACATATTGGATGTGTTCTGAATTTCATTTTCGCATGCATTTATGTGAATTACATATCTGAATTTAATTCGCAAAATTTTTTGAATTTCATCAAATGAAAATCAAAACAGATTCGATTTATATAAATATAAATAATGTGCAATGTGCGTTTTTATGTGTGTGTTTTTATGTGTTAATGTAATTTTACAAATGTGTGAATGTGTGTGTGATTTAATTAATTTAATTTCTTTGTTTTATTTATTTTTTTTTTTTTTGCGCATGTTTAACATTTTTTCGCTTTTACATTTATATAACTATATTCTTACATAATTATTCCTCATGAAGTTTCTTTTTTCTCTATGTTTATGTCTTCTATGTTTTTCTTATACCCTACATACATATATATATGTAATGGTTTATTAGTTTTAGTTTGTATTTATATAACTACATACTTTTTCTTTGTTTGTTTGTTTCTTTCTTTAATTTAAATCAATGTTATTTCTGAAAATATTAACTTCATAAAGGAGGTACTAATTGTTAACATTTCGCACTTAATTAAGCCTGTTGACACAACATAAAGGCCAAAGATTTCTTTCGTTTTCATATTATTTTCTTTTTTGTTTTCTTTTATGATATTAAATATGCTTTAAAAAGAGATATTTTCTTTCGTGCGATACTTAAATATTATTCTGCCATAATTTAAGATAAAATGATGACATTTTGGTGTTGCTTCTTGATTAGAGTGACATATTGTTACGACGCCCGTTGACCTTATTAACAAGATTACATATTTTAAGAGCTGGACCCAATTTTAGACCCATATATTTCATCATCATTTCCGAATTCAGTAGCAATAATGCTTTGCCATCGATTTCCTGTATAAAGAGAAGAATTGAAAATATTATTTAAATTGCAATATTAATTTAAAATTTTTAAATTTTTTTCGATACATGGTGTTCTCCATTATGCTATGTTTTCACTACAGTTGCGTTTGCATAAAAAAATAATTGAACCGATAAATTTAAATCGATTATCAAAAACAGTGCCCACTGTTAAGAACTAAATAAAAATTAATGTAAGATGAAGTAAATTAAACTAGAACTTTATATTTTAAAGCGAAAATAATTGAAGTTTTTACTAATTTCTTTTTTGATTGATTTATGCGAAAGTGATATCAAGAATGTAACTGATAATTTGTTTTCTAATAATATAGGTAGGGTATGGAATATGTAGGTAAAGATAAAGATAATCTAATTGCGATATACTTACATGCTTTCTAAAGAGATCTCCATGTACGGCCAACGAACTGTCATTGCTTTCGATATATTGTATCACCTCTTCGATGGACCAATCGCCAGGATGTGCACGCAAATGCGGTAATGCTGCTGCGTTACTAATCGGCGGTGAAGTAGCACCGCTATAACTGGCCGTAGCGGCTGTAGCTGCTTTAGCGGTTGGAAATGGCGCTGTAACTGCACCGGCTACCACTGCTGTCGATGATGCTGATTGCGATGCTGTAAATGGTGTTGATACAGATGTTGGCAAAGAAGCACTCGACGAAAGCGTCGATGGTGATTTATAATAACTACTTGCTGCACCGGGATTCGTTAGCTCAGGATGCACTTCAGCAACAAGTGGTGCTAAATATTTACCAATTGAACTGGTATTTGCAGCACCACCCGCTAAACTAGTCGAAGTATTATTGCTATTTGCTGTTACATTGGTTGCTGCCGTTGCAGTTGTGGCTGCAGCAGAGACTGCTATTGTTGTTGCTGTATTTGCTGCTGTTCCTGCGGCTGCGGCTGCCACTGTCGTGTTATTATTTGTGCAATTATCCGAGGATTTTGATTGTTGTTGTTGTGAACTACTGATATGATGCTGAAAGCGTACTCTACGCAATTCCTGTACTTGCGTATTCGGTGTTGCTGTTGTTAAAACAGAAGCAATATTATTTGTAGCAACATTTGGCATTGTTGTTGTTGGTGTTGTGGTGGTGGTTGGTATTGTGCCATTCGGTTCAGTTTTTATTTTAATTGCTGGTTTAATTGTTTCGCTGTTGCTGTACTCCTCATCATTACCATTACTATTGCTGCTATTACCATTTGATGTGACTTTAATTTTTGTTTCGGTTGCATCTGAAGATTCCGCTTTTGTTTGTTCTTTACATTTTGTTATTGTTTCAAGATTCGTATGCGGTTCTTGTTTAATAGCAATCGCAGCTGTTATTGCCGTTTTCGTTGGTGGTGTCTCAGCTCTCGTTGCTGACGCTGCTGTTGTTGTTTTATCGTTAGCTACCACTTTTGAACGTTTTTCTGGCACCACTGGCGATGCTGGCGGTGTCGCTACTGTTTGCACGTGCTGACGCTTACGTGCGTTTGTACATTTTTCACAATCTTCCGTTTCCGGTTCAAGTGAAATGAGATTTGCACATGCCCGGCATGTGGTGCACAATGTTTCAATAAATTGCGCCAAACTATCGTCATCCTTCATGCGATGCGGCGACGGTATTTTTACCTAAAAGATATTTAATTTTATAATTTTAAATATTTCTTATATTTTTTTTTTTTTACCGTAAAATTTTTGCCCGCTGCTGTTACAATATGCACATCGCCTTCAAGCGCAAATAATAATTTCGATAGCTGTTGTGTATCTGTGCTCGCTGCTAGTACTTCCTGTAGGCATAGCTTAGCCAGCGTTTGATGTGTCGGTCCCGTTACCATGGATGGTAACTTTGTGGTATTTATAAATGGACCACCTTTACAATTGGGATGAAAGTGCGCTGTTACCGGTGTCGCTGGTACCATGGCATCCGTTTCCTGTACAATTGTGTAACGCGGTCGCGGACTGCGATGCTTACTCGAATTGGAATCCATGCGTGATTTATGGCCGGGCGGTTGCATTGGATGACAACTACGTGCACACCAGCCCACGGGAAATATATCACGTGAGCTGTACGTGCACCAATAGTCGAACGCTCCGCGCCACCCATCGAAAGTCACATGAATCTGGTCATCTTTGATCGCATCAACTGAAGCACAGCAAATCAGTTGTGGATTCTTTTTATCGACCGCCTCGAGCTTTTGGCCAACTTGAAAGAGATTCTCCGTCGGTGTTGGCGGTTCCGGTTGGAAGATCTCTTCGGGTGCAACATCGGCATTATTAAGTGTTTTGCACAAATAACCGGGCCAGCTGGAGGCATTCATGCGAAAACCGAGCGGTGGTTGCAACATGCCACCATTCTTTTCACAATGGCCAATTGCATGTATTTCATTCGAGTCAACAAGACGCCAGAAATCATTCTGACTATCGCTACCATCCAAACGCAAACGCAATCGCGAACCGAGTACACCGACGACTGTCGCAATGCATGTTGAGGTGATATTACGCGGATCCAATGCTTCCAATTTCATGCCGATTTTAAAATCATTCACGGGTGGATTAAGTGCTTGTTTAAAGCATTCTGCTGGTGCGGCTTCACAGCCGGTTTCCTAAAAAAAAAAAATACACGTATTCATTTTTATCCAAAATAAAAAAAAACACAAAATCATCAGAAACACTTACCTCCAGATAAGCATCCCAATCAAAGACATGAAAGCTTTCATACTGAAACGGTCCAGCGGGCATTGGCGCTATGCCGCCCAATGATTTACGCTCACCATCATTATTTTTGCCCGTGCAGCCACTGCTCGCACCATGACTACGCGTTGAACCGTTCTTCTTTTGATGTCGATTCATGCACATCATCGAGCAGAATTCTTTATTTGGTGCTCCATCGCGAATAACGTTGTCACATTGTGAACATGCGCCTTTACTGTATGCCTTGCGAAACTCAGCGATGCATGTTTCCGAGCAAAATTCCTTTTTGCCATTTTGCGTTGGTAGCACATATTGTAGCTGTTGTTTTCCTTCACCGCACCAGGTGCATGTAGCGCGTTTAGCCGGCCGGCCACGTACGCGTTGATTTGTGGTCGGAGTTAATGTTGTTGTTGTTGCTGCCGTCGTTGTTGTTGTTGTGGGCGTTGTGCTGCCGCTGCTGGCGCCATCATTGACGCCACCAATGCTGCCGCTGCTGCCGCCAACACTGCTACCACTGCCGGCAATGTTACTGTTGCCGCGTCCACCGGACATTTTTAAACTAAGCTGCTATTTGCGGTTTTTTGTTTAATAATAATAAAAATAATTTAAATTTTTGTTATATTCTTATACGTTTCACTTTAACACTTTTTCCAGGGATTTGCATATTTTCTACTCTGAAGCGGCCCGCTCAATTTTGCGCAGTTTTTACAAGAAAATATTTTTTTGCGCTAATTGCGCGTCAATCTTAACGAAAAACACTTTACACTTAACTATAATAAACGAAATAATTACGTTACAATTGCAGCATAAATAAATACAATTAGAACAATATTATTTTTCGCTTTATTTTTTTTTATTTTTCTCTTCTTCTTCTTTTGAAGCGATGCGTCGTTGCACTGCTTGCACTTATAGAAAACGTACTTGCACAATTTAAATTATACGTTGCTAAGTGCGTATGAGACAGATAATTATGTCTATCTCTGTTTCTCTTACGCGGTAGAAACAACTGTATGTACGTAACTGTACGCTCTAAACGGGTTACCCGATTAGACCGTATTTCTCCATTCGATTTCTCGCACGTACGCACTGTGCCAAGTGTAATCTGCTCGTTAGATGGCGCTGTTGTTCGACAGCCGTCAGATGGCAGTAGCGTAGCCGGTAATTATGGAAATTTGAAACATTTTACAGAAATTTTCGATTTTTTGCATAAAAAGCTATGTTGATGCTATAACACCTGCGGTGCGGATGACTACCTTGTGTATCATCATCCAATGCACTGGATTCCATGTCTTTTAAATCTAATTTCACAAGTACTGTCTTCAAACATTGTTTTCAATTAAGATTTTCAAGCAGCTCACATAAGTTGACCTAGTTCCGTTCTATTTAAAATTCAATTAACCCAATTTTGGTATTCGATTGAAAGGGAGAGCGTCATAATTGAATTTATGCCAGACTCTCCATTCTATTTATGTATATCCGCTTATGTGCTGCTACTGCGCCAATCAATTCTTAAAGAAGTTTATTAAAATTTGCCGAACAAAATTGAGACTTGAATCTTGTTTTCTTCTTTGTTTTTCGAGTTATGTGATTGGAATGAATTGAGATTCTGTATTGTTGCGCAGAGACCGCCGCAACAGATTTGCACTATTTTTTGAATTGCATAAATTCAGCATTTTGCATTCGAAGACAGTTTGATAGACGCAAAAATTGAAAGCAATTCAATTGCTGTCAACGATAAAAATTGAAAACGGACAGATTTGCAGAATATTGCAAAATAACGCAAGCGTATTTTTCTCATTCATCAACTTTTCTTGCGTCAAAGCATCTAAAATTTATTAGTTTTTTCAATTATATAACTCAATTTTTTTTATTTTTGTTTTTCAGCTTCATCGTAGTCATTGTTGCTATATCCTGATTCTGGTTCTAGTATTATTTTTTGAAATAAGTCATATTGGCTTCTCGAAATTTCCACAAAAGGTTCAGAATAATCAAGAATATCACCACATGTATTGTTCGAATATCTATCCAGTATATTTTTTATGGCTTCAATTACTTGTATTTGTAATGTGTATAAATTTGGTGTGCATCCTTCTTGTTCTTCTATAAGAAATGCAACGTAACCTACCAAGTCGCTTAGAGGAACTTGTACGCCGAAACTTTGCACTGCATCAATTAAAAGTTGTTCCATTAATAAACTCATTTTTGTTGAACCGATAAATTTATGTAACAAATAATTTTACAGAAAAAAAAAATGAATAATATAAAAAAATAAAAATAAATTCCAAAAAACGACTCAACACACTGAAATGCGAAACGAATAATGATTTTGAATAATGGCTACAAATCCAGGGATAACTTAGAATAAAAAAAAAAAAAAAATTTTAATAAACAAAAGATTTCAAAAATAAAAACACAAAAAAAAAATTAAACCAGTTTCAAAGAGTTCTCACATCAAATTTGTTGGTGAGTAGAGATACTTCCACTTAATCAAGATAGACCAGATATGATCCCTTAAGTGAAGAGTTGTGAAGAGATGACTTGCAGTTTTGCGTTTCCCCTCAGCATCAAATGAATTGAAAACTGCTAAAATCGTTGTATTCAGCTCAAAGCAGAAAATACTTTAATACAACTTTCATGAAAGCGGATTTATAGTAGCATTATTGAGACTTCTCCACTTTTTCTATGCTAAAAATGGTTTTGTTTGATTATAATAATAATTTTGAATCCGATCCGATTAAACGCAAAAAGCGGCAACCAAATAAATTCACTTAAGTTGTACTACTTTTTCATTGTTGCAAAAACTTTTTTAATGTAATCAGCATTTTGGAATGACGACTATCAAAGAGGTACACTACATAAATAATTTAGAAATGGCTATAAGTATTCCATTGCATAGTTTGTAACTAAACATACCACGACAGCCTTTTATATTTAATGGATTTCTGGCTACGTTAATGTTCTTATACAGCTCATCTGTATCTGACAGGTCCAAAGATACTTCGAAGTATCTTCCCACTCAGATACGCCCAACACCATCTAATTCGATTCTGACATAATCCATGCTTCTGAGTGATTCTTTAGAACGGCATTATAAGCGTCTTGTAAAATTTAATTTTTATTTCTCCGTATTTGCATACCGATTCATTTAGTTTCCTGACTGAATCGTGTTGATGATCTGAGGGTGGATACCAAATACTTACTCTCTTACTCTCGTTCACCGCTAGTTCCATTTAACAGGACTCGCTGTCCGCGCATGTAGTGCATTCTGCTTTATTAACGGCGCAGCAAAACTATTGTTAAAACCAACTAAAATACTTTCATAAAGCGAAAACTTTTTTGCTGCACTACGTGGGCTGGGATTCTTCTGTCAAAGCTAGATAAGCCAGCCACAGATACAGGAATATGCCGCAATGATAATTTTGTTTGCACGCGCAGAAAAGTTGTAAACGTTTTACGGTGATTTTGTGTATCTTTGCTGCAAAGTATCTCTTACGAAACTTTTATTAAAATATATTTTAGTTGTTTAGATTTACTAAATTGTATTGACATTTGCTTTTTTTTTGCAATTTTCTTTTATATTATAAATTGACAAGAATGTGTAAAAGCGCGGAAAATAATTTTGAATTGCTTAAATGAAAATGTTTAATCTGCAAAATGCAACAAACTCATTAACACATCTCAACATCTTTGTCATTTGTGATTAATTAACGATCTCGTTGTGTTGTGTTGTATGCTGTGTTTGTAGTCTGTCAAAGTTCAAACGACTCAAACACACACACACACACACACAGAGAGAAAATCAAGATGAAATACTGAAATTGATTGTTTTACGAAGATTTGCGTAATGAATAAAATGGAAATGGTTACACTCTTTGCTTTCGAAGCGTTATAATAACAACAACAACAATTGTATCTGCAGCTATAAGCACCATTGACGCCATATTTTGCTTTGTACAATGACCATTTGACAAGCGTTTAATCGACGCGACATGACTTCTTTCACCTCATTTTTTTTCGTTTTGTTTTGTTTCGCTACTGTTTGGCGTGCATGCTTCAATTGGAAATTAGATACAAAAAGTACCCAGTTGGAAAATTTGGAACAGTAAGTAATAACTTAATGAATCAAAATGTTATAGATTTCAAATTAAACTGAGTTCCTTATGTCGAGACAGTATATACATACAAACACATATCAGCAGTTTTGAATACCAAATGTATCTCATAGATATATTTTTTAAAAATTTTATTAGCTGTTTGTGCAAAATCAAAAAGTAGAAAAATTAACGTTTATAAGGTGAAATTAAAAAAATTCACCACAACATGCATACTCAACAAAATTTGTTAGCAAATTAGAAAGAGATAGTTGCGGAATACCTCACCTGATATAATTGCATCATGATACTTAAGCAGCATTTTTCTTGTAGACAAAATTTTCCACTGGGCATCAATACATAAAATTGTATTTTCATTAACTATTTTGACACTTCAACTAATGCGTTCGTTCGTTCAAATGTTGCCGTTTAATATTTAAGCATTTCGATAAGCATTTTTGCCATACAATATTTTTATGCTTCGTTTGATTTGTGCTTTGTTCCGCTGACTTATAAAGTTTGGTTTGGTTTGCTGACATTGGCTTTTTGTTTGTTAAATAGAAAAGCGTTTTTATGATGAAAGTTTGTTTCGCTTTGTTTGAGTCGACAAAAGAATATACAAGACGGTTGACCATATGAAGCACTAATTCATAGTTGAGGTTTATAAGGACTTTATATTTTGATTAGTTATTCTTAGATGAAAGACAAATTTTGTTAGATAAATATGAATGCTTTGCATATTTTGAAAATAATTAAGTCATACATATGTTTTCAGTCTATATAAAGCATGGAATACATTTTTCAACGCTTTCAATACCAATTCTTTAACAATGACTTCACCCCACCCTGGAGAAAAATAGACTCGGTTTTTAAAATTTTTTTTTTTTTTAAAATTCGTAAAAAATATTATATTATAGAAGAGTACTAAATTAGTTTTTAAACCGATTTCAAATAAGTTTTTAAAAATACTTTGCGCACAGTTTGAATGCGTAAAAGCGTTCTTCAATAAAAAGAAAAAATCCCACACATACGTGTAACACCTTCGCGTTTAATATTATTATCAACGTCATCTAGCCACGGGAGATGAAATTTTAATTTCAAACTCAATTAACAAACGTCACAATCTATTCAATGTCAGCAACATTTTTGACAGATTTTTTAATCAAATCTTAAGCAGTTCGGTTAATTTCAATCAAATTAAAACTTGACCAGCGACACATGCGCGTCAAACATTTTAATTACAACGTTGAATGTCTTTCGGACTTTGTAAAAAAAAAAACAAAAAAAATGTCGCCAGGCATTGGCAACAAAGTTGCTAAAATTCTTACAATGATGTCGCACACGACGCGACAACAACGACGACGACAGCAATAATTAATGTAACAATCCGGCAAAGGTTAAATCAAGCGAAACGATTGCAATCAAAAAACGATTGAATATATCAGCAGAAAAGACAAGCGGAACAATAAAAAAAATAAAAAAGAAAATCACATAAAAATGAAATTGATGTCGCCAGAAGGATGCGTTGAGAGTCCTGTTGATGTTTCAGTTTGACAAATGATGAACGAAAAAAAAAAAATTGTGCGCGTAATTTTACACCTGAGTGAAAGGACTAAGCGAAAGTTGTTAAAATGCCACTTTTATGGCATGGAAACTTGCGTGCACAACTTTGAAAAAAAAATAAATAAGGAAAATAATTAATGTATGCAAATAAATAAATTTATTTATTATTATTAATTGAGTTTAATATTTATAATTTATACACGCAGACAGTGTGTGGAATTGGGCAAAAAATTAAAAATATTTGCAGTAATAAAAAAAAGAAGATTTTTGAAGCTTAGAATAGTGCATGATGCCATTAGACAAGGGTTTGTATTCGTATTCTATCTCTTTCTAATTTTCTTTCTTTTGTCTTAATGGCCAAAGTAAAGACTCTACCGCTCGCCGGAATCTACAGTGTTGGCAAAGAGATTGAGCTTTGGGTCGCAAACAGTGAAACTGAGTAACGAAAATTGCAAATTTCTTCTTTAAGTCGCAGTGCAACATTGTGATTTTTAAATCACTGTGAAAAAATCACCTAAAGTAAAATATTATTAAACTGTGTCGCAAGACAAGAAAGCAAATTTTTAAAAACAATTTATATAAATTTTAAAAAGAAAAAGGTTCTTATCCTGAAATTTTTAAAATAAAATGTTGGAGCCTTTACTTTTTAATTTGTTTAATAATGTTTTTCGATAATAAAAAAGGCCTAAATAAAATATCGCTTGAGCAATTAAATAATTTCCAGCAACCTTTTTTAAAATATTGCTGCAGCACAGCAACATATTCACAGAAGCAGCAACATGCGTAGGTGTTGCAACAATTGAATTCATTCATAAATTTCTTTTTGTTTCCTTTGCTTGTTGCACGTTCAGCTTCGGCTCGTTGTTCGATTCGTTTAGACTTCGGCACAAACATTTCCGTTGTTTGCATCCTTTGCTGCTGCTGTTGCCGATGAAATGCTGTCTTCTTTTTTAATATAAAAACCAGCGACCATAGAATTCCATTCTGAGTTCTTCGAACGTTGTCAGCCTGTTGCGTTCGTTATCGCGAACAAAGCAGTAAATATAAAAAAAACAACAAAAATCAAACTTTAAATAAATTCAAATAAATCAACTAAAGCGTTCGTTAAATTCAAATTCGTTCGTTAAATTCTCTAATTTGCCAAAATAATAAATTTTGATTACAAATTGCTTTGAAGCGTTAATCAATTCGACTGCTTTAGATACTTCTGCACCTAACTTCAAAAATTTAAATACTCATAATTGTTTGCTTGATTGCCGACGCCAACGTCAAAGAATTTGTGTGTATTTTTGAATAATAATAAAAAAAGAACATACAATACAGAGCACAGTTTAGCGCGCGTTAAATGAAATAAATAATTTACTTATAATCATTAAATGCTTAAAAGTGTACTGTGTGCTTCATCATAAAGGCCAATTACAGTTAAGCAAAGATAAAAGTGTAAACGAAGTGTATCTTTTAGTACGCCTGATTGCGATTTTTTTTTATAATCGAAACGTAAGAAAAATTATTGCAATATAAAATTGCATACATTACTTTGGGATTATTTTGACAGTAAAATTTGGTAAGTCGTGAAAATTATATGGATTTCTTTTTTTTTTTTTTTAGTCTGTATTTAAACATAAAAATTTATCGTCAATTTTTTTTTTTAAAGCGTGTTTATCGATTTTAAATATTTTATTAAATTTAAAAAATTTTTATATTTAAAAAATTTAAAATTTGTGTTTAAAATGTTTTATTCGAACATTTTCTTTAAATTATTGTATTAGAAATGAAAATTTGTTAATAGACGTTTAAATTTTTATAGGGATTTGGTGTTCTTTATAAAGTATCCTTCATCGTAAAAATTAAAGCCTCCATTAGAGATAGGCGTCGGATGGAAAGTCCGCGGTTTCCGATTATTTTGAGTTCTAAAATCCAAAAACTTTATTCCGATCGAAGTATTTGAACAATTAAAGTTTTTAATTATTAGTACCCAAAAATATTTCATACCTAGTTTCCATAAATTATATTTTATGTCGTTCCAATCTAGCCTTGCTTATCCATATCTTTGTCTGTTGTAAAGACTTTCACAGACTATGAAACACCCTGTTCGATTTTTAAAATATACTGTTTATAAGAGCTATAATTCACAAGTTGTTCTTTCATATGTGAAAAAGAGTGTTATTTCTAGCATTTAAAAGGTATTTTAATTTGTCAAGATCAACTAACCGTTTAAGTTTTTGTGAAAATGTCGCATTATTCTTTTTTTAAGTTCCACAATCTACCGTTATAGCTACGATCAACACAATCCACACAATCCACATTTACTTACGAAATGGCTTTGCCATATAAATATATTTGTTGACATTTATTTCAGCGCAGAACATCTTAAAAAAGAAAAAACCACATATTTTCCATTATTTAAACATTTTCCAAGTAAAATCGAATTTCTGCGACTATAATTAAAACTTCAATTGCAGATTTTTAGTTAAATTTTGGTATTATTTTAGATTTACATACTATAAGGCAATTATCAAACTGTCAAATGCTTTCCATAATAAAAATAAATAAATAAAACAAAATGACAACCAGAAAATGCCCACAATCTTATTTGTTTTCCAATAATGTGGGCGTTTATAGTCAATTTACCTTTGCTGTCTTCAATAAAATTTAGATTTAGATTTATCAGATAAGTTTTTATATTTAAATACAAATGCACGAAGTAGCTACCTTTTCATAAACGATAAGCGTGTGTTTACTAAGAATAAAAATATCGAATGATAATAAGAATGTTCAAATGTGCGTGACAGCTAACTGAAGTCTGATAAAAATACAACCATATCAATTATTTATTAAATAATATTAATAAAAATAGTTATTTTTTTAATAGAATTTAAAAGAAAAAGTTTTTACATAAAACTTATGCTAGGAAGCAGGAAGCAGCTGGTGTAGTACGCGATTGTTTTTTTTTTATTGAGCAAATAGTGGCAAAATATGAGAATGGTTTATTTATTTGTATACTTTTAAAAATAATTTGGTATTACTTGAAGACCGCAGAAGTATAGGACTATTAGCGTAAAGTGTTCCCATAAGAAAATTTATTTTTTTACACATTAAAAAGAAAGCGAAAAATCTTCTTGTTTTTCACAATCTATTCTTGATTGATGTCTGCTTTTGAATTAGCTTTAAATCCTTTTTACAAAATCCTTTTTGATTTGTATATCCAAAGTCTTACTTATCTCTCTTTAACGCAACTATAAATTCACGCATTTGTTTTACCAATCAAAGCTGAAAATCTTTCAGTGTCAATCTTATTTACTCACGTCTAATGCCACAAAAATAATAAAATAAAAGACAACAATAAGAAAAAAAAAAACAACGTCATATTTGCATAAGAAAACAAAGTTCACCTCTAAAAAAAATGAAACGTGATTATTTTGTATTTAAATAATTTGATAAAAATAAATAAAAATTTTGATTACTTTCTTTAAATTTAATAAATAATTTATTTTAAAAATAAATCAAAAAT
Organism: Leucophenga varia; assembly: GCA_018903435.1. NCBI lineage: Eukaryota > Metazoa > Arthropoda > Insecta > Diptera > Drosophilidae > Leucophenga > Leucophenga varia. The sequence goes on from JAEIFJ010001427.1 coordinate 420,723, forward strand.
TTTGCAAATGCTATAAATCAAAAGCGTGTCCAAACACTCCAAAGCAGCTGTTATCATTTAAGTTTTCAAATCAACTTAAATGTAATTTCAAAAAAAAAAACTAATTAACACTTTACTCAGCGATAAAGTTTCAAATATAAACAAACTAACAAGTAACAATTTGATTGACTTTACAAGTGTCAAAAGTTACACGCTTATAGATATAAAACTACTTAAAATATTTATATACAAGCGCAAACAAAATGAAAGCAAGTAGAGCAAAGTTAAACAGCTTTCATTAACTCGATTATCGTCATACGACTGCTGCTGCTGTAGCTTGCTATTAATTTTCAATTAAAGCTAAAGTAAAAAATGTGGAGCTGTGCTTTAGCTGTTAAATAGAGGATTTTTATTTTAATAGATTAATTTAATAAATAAGCTAATGAGAGCATAAAGCAACTAAATTAGATTTACTTGTCTAATATTCGATACTATTGTAATATACTAAAAAATACCAAACTGAATTGTAGATACTTGATGCATTGTAAACACTGGTTTTAGAAGAAACTGATCATTGTTTTTATATGTGGGACATGAATAGATAAACAGACATGAGAAAAAAAGATAGATCACTGTGCAAACGAACAGGAGACTTGACTGCCGTTCCGGTGAATGTAAAAACGGACAGGCGCATGAGCTGACAGACAACGTAAAACCCTAAAATTAAATGTCAAAATTATTTCTACAAAAAAAATATATATAAATTCAATTTTTATACAAATATTTTGCTATGCCAAACAAACATAAACATTAACCAGCAACGCCTACACTTAACATACTCAAAATGACAAACGTTGACATTCAAATTCCACCTAAGACGACAGAACAGAACAGAACAGAACTGAACATTTACAACCGTAATAAATCGATTGGCAATCTAATTCGCTAATGCAATATTTGTATTTGGCTAAGACATGTCAAATAAAATATAATTTCCAAGTTTATATTTCTTTTTTTTATTTTTTTTTTTGGGATCAACGTCAACAAGTGTCATAATTTGGATTAAATTTGATATTTTATTTGTGGAGCATAACTTTTAATATTAATAGATTTTTCCAAGAAAACCAAAATCTTTTCCGAAATGTATTAAGGATAAAAATTTTTATTAGGAAAAAATATAACGCATACGCACCGTGCTTCAACTTTACAAATTAATGATTGTGCAGCTCTGTCTGTCATAGACGAAAATATTAAAAATGAAATTAAATTTCAATTTAGAATTACATTTAGGTTTTACAAAAAAAATAAATGAAATATAAATATTAAAAGGCAAATATAATTTAATGTCTTTCTTACATTTATTCTATTCCAAAAAAAGGAAAAAAAAGCGAAAAACATCTTTTGTCTTGTTTTTTTTTTTTTTTTTTTTTGTTTGTCAATGTTTAAATATGCAAATAATCCGCATTAAATTGCTTTCTTTGTTATGTTTTGTCATATCAAGATTATTTAAATTCTAAATCGGGAAAATCTATTTTATTTGTTTTTTTTTTGTTCCGCCTACTGGCATTCAACTGCAGCAATAAAACAAATTTTACGAGGCGATAATTTGGTATTTTGTACTACAATTTCTCGGCAGTGATTTGATTTTATTTTTTAATGTGTGTGATTTTTAAGTGATTTGTCGAGAATCGTAAAGAAGCAAGGACCACATTCTCAATGTTCGCTTGAAAAATTCGTTAGCACATTGAATAAATTTATTTTTTTGTATTATTTGGTTTTATATCGTTTTCACACTTGTGAGTTGCATTCAGCATTTATAAATCGCATTTGGCATTGTGGCAATTTCACAAATTAATCATTAGAACTGCATTCTTGTTACCTTTAACAACCGATTACTGAAATAATCGAACCGATAAAAAAAATAGAACTCTTGTCATGGCTACATTTTCATAGTAAAGTTATGTAAATATTGCTTTCGATAACTCTATTTTTTTCTATCGTAAATCGAGTTTATAAACGTGAACGCAAATGCAATCGTAGTTGAAACATAATTTATTATTGTATCTTTGTATAGTATATGCGAATATTTAAAACTGCTTTTGTCTATTTAAGAAAAAATAAAAAAGCGAATACCGTAAAATCGTATTAAACACTTAAAAATAACACCCAAAATGTGTTCTAGAAAAAAACAAATTCAAAATAACTTCAATTTCATTTCAAATGAAAAACTTTGTCGATAAATAAATATTTGCCATATAAAACTTTTAATAACTTATCGAAAAATATATGAAAATATGCTTCAGTAAACTTTTTGTATAAATAATAATTGCACCCCCAAATAAATGGTAAATGTCCAAATGTCTGTTCACATATTTATGTATTTATGTGTAAACATTTGTATGCTATTTACGAATACATGCTATGCAAATATTTATGATAAACATTTCGGGCATTAGTTCTATATTTACAACCAAAAAAAAAAAATATGTGAAGAAAATTTCTCAATTACATTGAGGCGCTTGGTCCCATGCTGATTGGCAGCAAGCTGCTCGCAGCTAATCCAAGAAGAAGTAGAATTGAAAAAAAATTATATCGAACTTAAGCAAAATCAATTTCCATAAAAACTCATGTCAAAATGTATTTCAAGTGGGCCAAGTGTGCAGTATGCGTATCTGATCTGTGTTTTGTGTGCAATTGAAATGCGAAAAAGAAAATCCTTTTTTCTTTCGATTCATAACTTAATCTCGTTATGCGCCTGTTGCGATTAGATTTTGTGGCTAATTTTAGAACAGAGAATGTTTTTATACCCTTTTCAGCTTGTTTGTATACACTTTATTAGGTTGAAATGAGTATTGTGAATTTGATTAATAGTTTGCCAGGCTAAATTCAAAGTTAAATATATTCCTTTGTGTTTTTGTCTGTACTTGAACTAAGGATTTGGATTGAGTTTTTGATAGGTGGCTATGCGAACAAGTGAAGCGAGATAAAATCCGAGCACGAAAGATCTTTTTTGTACGAAGCACAAAAAAATTATACTAACCCTTCTATTGTCTGAAGGAATTAAACAGCCGTTAGTAAAAACTCATCGATATGAGTCAGAACATTCGATGAAGTAAATTGAAAGGTTCGCAGATATATTTCCATCGTTCCGTTAAAACTAGTTATCTTCAGGGTCATATTGGAACTACATCCCCAAGACAACGTTGGGTCAGTGGCGTTCTAGGGATCCGCACATGCCTCTAGCGTGCTTGTATCACTTGTGGATTTGTCGAACTGTCAATCCGAGAATTCTGGTTGAATTTCAGCTAAAGAGTGTCTAAGCTTTGTTTTCTCTTAGCCTAACACTTTTTCATAATTCATATTTTGCTACTGTTCCTTTTTATTTCCTATTTTATTTTATAATTTAGGGTCATGCTAGAAGGGAAATTATTTGCGAATTCAAGAATGCGTGTAGGCGTGTGTTTCCCTTTTAGGATACCATTAAGCATTAACATGCTGACATATCGATTTGTATTCAATTTAAATTTTTACACATGATTTAGCAGTTTCAAATTGCTTTCGAAATATGAATAGTGTAATTTGCATTACGGAAAGTAGTCAAAAAAAAAAAAAAAAAAAATAAGAAAGAAAATGGCAAGAAAACTAACTTGTTCGCATGTAATCTGATAACTCACTGTCATCACTTCCATCACAATTTGATAGCATAAAAAAATGAATAAATAAAATTGTACAAAAAATGAACACTTGACATGCAAAAGTTTCAAAGTTGTTCTTTTTGTTGTTGTTCATATCCTGAGTTTCGTCTCGTAAGTCTATTTATAATTTTCGCACATTGTTATTTTTTTATTATTACTCATACGCTCAGGTGTGCGCATTTGTAGTGCTTTTGACGTGTTATATCCTGTTGTGAAACTATGTATGTGTATGTATGTATGTAGCGCATATTTCTTCTATTTAGAGTGTACATGTATGTGTGTGTGTGGGGAAAAGAATAGTTATGTGGCATGTGAATACTTCAAGTTTATTGTCCATGTTCATGTTGCCATAAAACATGCAAAAGTCTCCGAAAGGACTTTTATATCCTTTTTTTATATTTTATTTAATTTTTTTTTTTTAACAAATTGTTCTTGTATTGCACTGCATCAAAATGCCATTGTGCATTTCTTTTTGCATTAATTTGAGTGGTTTGTCATATAAATTTACATTGACATTGATTGAAGTTTAAAGTTCCCTCTTTGTCAGCTACATTTTCTTTTTTTTTTTTTTTGACAATTGAATTCGAAATGAAGAATTTTGTAGTTGAAGTGTCATACGGAAGCTGTTAAATGCGACGTTAATTATTTTTAACAATCTTTTTTCTCCTAAATTGCTGCGATAGTAAAAAGGAGCAATTTATAAAAGGAACTCGTGATGAACCACACACTTTGAATATTATAACATCGTATTGCCTTTAAAAGGACTTTGACATAATAATGTATATGTATATAATCTTCGATAGCTGAGTCCATGTTGTCATGTCTAACTGTCCATCCGCTTGTCCATCCAAAATAAAGATAGACCAACTTTTTAAATATTATATTAAAAAAATTTCCCAACCCGAATTCATTAGACAGGGTGCACAGGGTCGAAGTTATTTTTTTTTTTTTTTTGGTAATTATCCAAATATAACATGCCATATTTTTTTATAAAACTTTATTAGTTTTTTCATTTAAAGTTGATTTAGTGCGATTTTAATAATAAGTGCAAAAAAAACTTCATTTAGAAATACAAATTCTTTTGTTACCACTTCACAAATCATTTATATTGTATTTTGACATGTGTATGGATAGTTTTGAGTACATTTTGACGTCATCAATAATTATGATTGCCTGTGATTTAGTAACTATTTTTATTGTTTTTTTAATACAATCTTAATTGATGAAAATCATAGATAGCGAGCGAAGCGAATTGAAGCCAACACAAACGGGCACTGCCAGCAATGCTTGTTTTATTTGCCGCATAAATAACTACTGGCAATGCTGGCGTGTTTTTTTTTGGCTTTTGCATCTGTTGCCATCTCTCTTAAGCCTACATGTGCAGCTGTATAAATTTTTTTGTACAATAAAATAAAAAAAATTCGTCACAATCTAAAAAAAAGAGAGTGTTTTTTGAGTCGCAGTGTGATTAGCGATTACGACTTGAACCGCAGTGATTGCAAACAGTGATAAAATCGCAGTTCTCGAAAAACAATCAGCGATTACTGAACAGATTCATTGTTCGCGAAGAGCGATATACAAAAAAATGACAACTGAATATGTTCACTGAGAGACAAGACAAGTGTAAATAACTACATTCAGTCGCAGTGTGACATTGCCATTTTTAAATAACTGTGGAAAAACACAGCAAGTGATTGCAGTTTGTAGCAAACACTCAAATAGTGCTACAGTTCGGTTCAAAGTCTTTCTGCAGCCCTGATAATTACATACCACAAAGCGTATTTAAAATTCATTATTAAGTAACCAAATTTCATATCTCATTTCGGTGTTTAAGCATGTGAAAGTGAACAAAAAAAATTACTTTTCAAAAACGTGATTACTTACTTGTCTATTTGATTGAAAATCTTATCTGCTAATTTTTTTCCTTTTTTTTGCTACGAGCCTCTTCAAATTTAAAATGATAAAAAAAGGAAAGTAAGAAAAGGTTCAACAGCTAATTCCAAGGTTGCGATTTATTAAAAAAAAAAGTTTTAAAAATAAAATTTTTTTGAAACACTTAAAAACAAAAAAGAAACTTAAATAAATGTTTTTAATAAATTTTGTAAATTTTATAAAATATTTATTTTTATTTATTTTTTTAAATATAAATAAAAATATAAATATTTATATAAATTTATCCTGCGGACAATTAAGTCTATTTTTTGTATTTTTATTGAATTAAATTTCAAATAAATCTGAATTGATTACAATAAAAAATAAATATTTCAGGGTTAAAATAAAAATAAAAATTAGAAAAAAATCTATTTTTAGCTACAATACATTGAATAATTTTTGTTTTAATCTATTTTTGTATTTTTTTTTCTATTTTAGAACGAATATGAAAGCCACAACGTGGTTTTGTCCTGTATTGCTAACATTGCTCTGTGCCACAAGGCACGTTTATACAGCGCAACGCGCTGCAGGATATCCGCTTGACTATATGGACCTCGATTTAAATGCGTTACAGGTGAGTGAATGCAACAATGCAACAACAACAACGACAAAAATACAAAATACAGATTGAGTGACTGAATGTCAACAATTTTTTTTATACCAAAACGAATAATAAATTACAGAGTTTATCAAAACGATTGTTTATTTTCGCACTAAACTGACAAATATGTACAATGCAAGCCATTCGCAGGATACTGCTAAATTCAAATGTGTTACATGTTAGATAAATTTTACAGATGTCATAAATTTTTTTTTTTTTTTTTGGCATCTACCTACATGCTTTTCCAAAAACACTTGAATGATTTTTTCTATTGTGTCAAATATTTATTTGGCACGTCATAATTGTCATAAATGATGAATTTATGTTACGCGTTGAAGTGTTTTGCGTGTCTGTTTTAATATTTTAGATATGAGATTCTTTTCAATAAAACGTTTCTAGTTCAATACTAAGCTTTTCTAATTTGCACTAATTTTGCTACGCACGTAATTCACAAAGAAGGCAGCAATCGGTAATTTAATTAATTCTTTTTTTCAGCTTCATTAATATTTTATTCATATGAAAAGTTGCTGTTTTGCGTGTTTTTGCGGCAAGGCGAGATTTATTACGTTTAATGTTTAGTCTAAAATAAAACTTAAATTGGCTTAATAAGCGCGCATAACTAATACGCAGCGTATGCCACAAATCAGAACAGCTCAGTTTTGCCTCTATTCGTGCACATTTTGCTTGTGCAATGCTCGTAATTCTTTATTAATAAGCAAAAAAATGTGTATCACGACTTAAAATGTGTTGTGTTGTGTTTGCAGCATAGTTGCATAATTTAAATTGCTTACAAATGCAGCGGAAAATTCAATTGCACACGTGATTTTGCGTATAGAATGTAAGAATCCGTAGAGTAGTAATATGTGAAAATCTTTTAAATAAAATCCTTAGAAAGTGGCAAAAGTATTTAAAAAGGCTACATGGAAGAGTGCTTCTGTAGAACAGACAGGCGCAGGCTTTATTTGGAGCATTTATTTCCAATATCGGAAGAACTCTGAACTGTTTTCACTTTTGGAGTTTTGCTGAAGCCCAAAGCAGTACCTTTTATGTTTCTCTATTAATCCACTTTTCCTATCAATTCAAATTGTAAATCGTTTTTTATCATTTTAAAGAAAAGTAAAATTTCATATGTTGCTGTTTGTGTTACTTTTTATTAAAACACAAAATTTTACTCATTTTTGTAAAATTGTTAAGCAGAATTTATGCTGCAATTGTTGTAGATTCCTCTGGAGCATCAGTAGTTGCTGGGGCAGCTGTTGTTGACTCCTCTGGAGCATCAGTAGTTGCTGGGGCAGCTGTTGTTGATTCCTCTGGAGCTTCAGTAGTTGCTGGGGCAGCTGTTGTTGACTCCTCTGGAGCATCAGTAGTTGCTGGGGCAGCTGTTGTTGACTCCTCTGGAGCATCAGTAGTTGCTGGGGCAGCTGTTGTTGACTCCTCTGGAGCATCAGTAGTTGCTGGGGCAGCTGTTGTTGATTCCTCTGGAGCATCAGTAGTTGCTGGGGCAGCTGTTGTTGACTCCTCTGGAGCATCAGTAGTTGCTGGGGCAGCTGTTGTTGACTCCTCTGGAGCATCAGTAGTTGCTGGGGCAGCTGTTGTTGACTCCTCTGGAGCATCAGTAGTTGCTGGGGCAGCTGTTGTTGATTCCTCTGGAGCATCAGTAGTTGCTGGGGCAGCTGTTGTTGACTCCTCTGGAGCATCAGTAGTTGCTGGGGCAGCTGTTGTTGACTCCTCTGGAGCATCAGTAGTTGCTGGGGCAGCTGTTGTTGATTCCTCTGGAGCATCAGTAGTTGCTGGGGCAGCTGTTGTTGATTCCTCTGGAGCATCAGTAGTTGCTGGGGCAGCTGTTGTTGACTCCTCTGGAGCATCAGTAGTTGCTGGGGCAGCTGTTGTTGATTCCTCTGGAGCATCAGTAGTTGCTGGGGCAGCTGTTGTTGATTCTTCTGGAGCATCAGTAGTTGCTGGGGCAGCTGTTGTTGATTCTTCTGGAGCATCAGTAGTTGCTGGGGCAGCTGTTGTTGACTCCTCTGGAGCATCAGTAGTTGCTGGGGCAGCTGTTGTTGACTCCTCTGGAGCATCAGTAGTTGCTGGGGCATCTGTTGTTGATTCCTCTGGAGCATCAGTAGTTGCTGGGGCAGCTGTTGTTGACTCCTCTGGAGCATCAGTAGTTGCTGGGGCAGCTTGTTGATTCCTCCGGAGCTTCAGTAGTTGCTGGGGCAGCTGTTGTTGATTCCTCCGGAGCTTCAGTAGTTGTTGGTGGTGGTGGTGGTGGAGGAGGCGGTGGTGGTGGGCGTGGTGGACGTGAAGGACGACCACATCCTGGACCATGACCACCTCCTGGACCATGACCACCACCGGGACGTCCTGGTGGACGACCATCGGGTCGACCAGGACGACCACCAGGAGGACGTGGTGGACGTTCATCATCTTCATCACCTCCGGGACGTCCTGGTGGACGACCATCGGGTCGACCAGAAGGACGTGGTGGACGTTCATCATCTTCATCACCTCCGGGACGTCCTGGTGGACGACCATCGGGTCGACCAGAAGGACGTGGTGGACGACCATCGGGTCGACCAGGACGACCATCGGGTCGACCAGGACGACCATCGGGTCGACCAGGACGACCATCGGGTCGACCAGGACGACCATCGGGTCGACCAGGACGACCACCAGGAGGACGTGGTGGACGTTCATCATCTTCTCCATCAACAAGACCAGGTGGTCCCTCACCTTGCGGTGGACGACGACCTGGTGGTCCCTCACCTTGCGGTGGACGACGACCTGGTGGTCCCTCACCTTGCGGTGGACGACGACCTGGTGGTCCACGTCCAAATGGATTAAATTCTATTTCAAATGCTGGCTTCGGCTTGGCCGCAACCAAGAGCACGAGAACTGCAAAAATTGCAATGGTTAGCACCTTCATGATGGATGATCGCTAATAGCGTTAGATAAAAACATTCTACGATGCTTTTATAGTGAAAATAGATTGAATTAGACTTATTTGCACAGTTGCAATCGGTGTTAATGTGACAAATATTTATATATTTTCTTGCTACAAAAAGAGTATTTTGTAATATTGATTATTGTGTCTAATTTATTGTTATTGAAAAAAACAAAATAAAAAAAACTTCCAACTATGATTCAATATTTTATAATCGTCATAGACTGCCCATATTTTATGAATTAATACTTTAGATATGAGATTCTCTTCAATAAAATGTATCTAGTTCAATACTAAACTCATTTAATTTGCACTAATTTTGCTACGCACGTAATTCACAAAGAAGGCAGCAATCGGTAATTTAATTAATTCTTTTTTTCAGCTTCATTAATATTTTATTTATATGAAAAGTTGCTGCTTTGCGTGTTTTTGCGGCAAAGCAAGATTTATTACGTTTAACACTAAAATTATTCCCAATTTCCAAGTATTAAATCTCTTCTCAATTTAAACCTAAATTAAAATCGTTGATGTCACAAAAATCGCTTTTTGAATTTTTGTTCTTAGGTCTTAAGCGTTTTACTAGATAAAATTGTTAATTGCAACAAATGGAACAACAAATCACAGCGACAATGGCAATATTAGCTGTCTCCAAGTTTTTTTATTTTTCCACAAACACGAAATCTACGCGAATTTTGTGACACCTACGAATTGACTAAATCAACTCGCAAGTGAGTTTTTCTCAACAAGTCAACAAGTCGGCAACTTTAGACGAGCCCTAGGTCAACTTTCAAGCAACCATTGTGGGTATAACAAAGGCGTGATAGACCCTATAAGAAATATTTATTATTTTTAAGTATTAATGAAGTCGTGTCCATTTGTCCGTCTGTCTGCTTTCCTGTTTTTATTTAATTCTGCATTGTTAGATATTTTTTTAAATTTGTTTTTTTTTTCCTCGAAAGTATAAGTCAAATAAATATATTAACAACCTCAAACCATAAAAACTTAAATGCAAATTTACTTCCACTTCATTAGCTACAAAATGAAATTCTACTTTCTTATTTATTTCTTCTTTGCATTTGAAACAAACAAAACCAAATAATTTCCACAAAAAGAAAAAAAAGTTTTAGCTTTTAACATGTTTTTTGTTTACCTGTTGTGCAGATGACAAAGTTTCTTCTAAACTTTTTTTTTTTTTTTTGCTGTATTACCTAATTAGAGCAGAACAATCAAAATAAAAGTCAACTGAAGATGACAAATAAAAATAAAAAATAAACAAATACGGAAATTTGGCTAAAACTCTGCAAAAAATAATAACTTTGCAGTTCGTCGAAAATGTTTTTTAAAAGTTTTTTATGTTATTAAAGTATAATATTTTATTATTATTATTATTATTCTTGTTCTGATTTTATGAGACATTTTTAAATAGATTTCATGCCAGGAGAGCTACGCAATGCAAAGTTAATATGAAAACTTTTGATTTACATGCATGAAATGTTTTCATAAACGATTTGTTTAGTCTAAAAGTAAAACTTAAATTGGCTTAATAAGCGCGCATAACTAATACGCAGCGTATGCCACAAATCAGAACAGCTCAGTTTTGCTTCTATTCGTGCACATTTTGCTTGTGCAATACTCGTAATTCTTTATTAATGAGCAAAAAAGTGTGCATCACGACTTAAAATGTGTTGTGTTGGGTTTGCAGCGTAGTTGCATAATTTAAATAGCTTACAAATGCAGCGGAAAATTGAATTGCACACGTGATTTTGCGTATAGAATGTAAGAATCCGTAGAGTAGTAATATGTGAAAATCTTTTAAATAAAATCCTTAGCAAGTGGCAAAGGCATTTGAAAAGGCTACATGGAAGAGTGCTTCTGTAGAACAGACAGGCGCAGGCTTTATTTGGAGCATTTATTTCCAATATCGGAAGAACTCTGAACTGTTTTCACTTTTGGAGTTTTGCTGAAGCCCAAAGCAGTACCTTTTATGTTTCTCTATTACACCACTTTTCCTATCAATTCAAATTGTAAATCGTTTTTTATCATTTTAAAGAAAAGTAAAATTTCTTATGTTGCTGTTTGTATTACTTTTTATTAAAACACAAAATTTTACTCATTTTTGTAAAATTGTTAAGCAGAATTTATGCTGCAATTGTTGTAGATTCCTCTGGAGCATCAGTAGTTGCTGGGGCAGCTGTTGTTGATTCCTCTGGAGCTTCAGTAGTTGTTGGTGGTGGTGGAGGAGGCGGTGGTGGTGGTGGGCGTGGTGGACGTGAAGGACGACCACCTCCTGGACCATGACCACCACCGGGACGTCCTGGTGGACGACCATCGGGACGTCCAGGACGTCCACCAGGAGGACGTGGTGGACGTTCATCATCTTCTCCATCAACAAGACCAGGTGGTCCTTCACCTTGCGGTGGACGACGACCTGGTGGTCCACGTCCAAATGGATTAAATTCTATTTCAAATGCTGGCTTCGGCTTGGCCGCAACCAAGAGCACGAGAACTGCAAAAATTGCAATGGTTAGCACCTTCATGATGTATGATCGCTAATTGTGTTAGATAAAAACATTCTACGATGCTTTTATAGTAAAAATAGATTGAATTAGACTTATTTGAACAGTTGCAATCGGTGTTAATGTGACAAATATTTATATATTTTCTTGCTACAAAAAGAGTATCTTGTTAATATTGATTATTGTGTCTAATTTATTGTTATTGAAAAAAAAAAACAAAATAAAACAAGGAGAAACGTTAACTTCGGTGGAACCGAAGCTGAAATACCCGTTACATGGGCGTGCCGTCTTGGTTTTGATTCTGGATGACAAAAGAAATGTTTTTACCCAATTGGGAGGTACATTCATAAATAATTACTATTTTGAAACAAAAATCGAAAAAATCGATAAGTTTGTATGGGGGCTATACCTAAAATGGGCGTGGCACCCTCATTTTAACTTAACCTAGTCGTTGCCGAGAAAAGCTTAAGTTTAAAATTGCGCCCAATATCTTTATATCTTCATCGAATAAATAGCATAGCAACAAACAGACGGACAGACGGACAGACGGACAGACAGACGGACATGGCTAGATCGATTCGTCTCATCGAGCTGATCAAGAATATATATACTTTATGGGGTCTCCGATGGCTCCTTCAATGCGTTACAAACTTTTTGACAAACTGAATATCCCGTTTACACTATGTGCGGGTAACGGAAAAAACTTCCAACTATGATTCAATATTTAATAATCGTCATAGACTGCCCATATTTTATGTAGGTAGTATCAATCAATTAAATATTGTTATTGACGGCACTTATCTGACGTCAAGCTTATCGTGTAATTTAAAACTTTCCATTAAATGAAAGAAAAATATTGCTTTTAATGGTTACTAAGGTATATAAATAAAAATTCAAAAATATTCCGAAATGACGTGTTAAAATAGAAATTATTTGTGAAATAGGACAAGTTAAGCCCGAATTGGACTTTGAAGAACAATTTTTTAGATAGAATCTAACCGAAAAGAATGCTTCTGAATGTTTTTATGACAACAACAGGGTATACATTTGAGAGTAACATTTTACTCAGAGACACCCTGTGCTTTAATATTTACAAATCAGTTACAAGGTGCAATTGTTTACTTAAAATTCAAAATAAATTTTGTTTTAGTTGTTTTGCTCTTATTATTTCACTAAAAAAAAAGGACTGTAAAGTGATAAATAAATACATTTGTTTTTTACTAAATAACTTAAACTAATGATTAGAGTTGCAGAGAAGTTTAATTTAATTTTGTAAATATTACAAAGCTTCAGCAAGCCGTGACTTCTTCATTCATTCAAATGCTGCTGTTGTGCTTGTATCTACTTCACCAGAGCCATATTCATCAGTTGTAGCTGTTGTGTCTTCTTCTGTTGGAACTGTTGTTGTTTCATCAAAGAAATTATCTCCTGAAGCTTCAGGTGCTGCTGTAGTAGTTTCGTCAACACCGGAGCCTGTTTCATCTGTTGTTGTATCCTGCTCAGGAACACCTGTGGTGGTTTCAACAACAAAAGTATCTTCTGAACCTTCTGGTGCTGCTGTCGTTGTTTCTACATCACCGGAACCATCAATGGTTGTATCATTCTCCGGGGCAGCTGTGGTGGTTTCATCAACAAAATTATCTTCTGAGCCTTCAGGTTCGGTTGTTGTTGTTTCTTCAACACCAGATCCTGATTCATCTGTAGTTGTTTCTTCTGTTGGTGCTACTGCTGTAGTAGTTGACTCGGGTGCTCCACTTGTGGTGGATGTCTCTACTGGAACTGTGGTACTTGTTAGTTCTGAGGTATTTGGAGTACTCGTAAGCTCTGAGGTTTTTGATGTAGGTGCAGCAGCAGTGGTACTTGTTAGTTCTGAGGTATTTGGAGTACTCGTAAGCTCTGAGGTTTTTGATGTAGGTGCAGCAGCAGTGGTACTTGTCAGTTCTGAGGTATTTGGAGTACTCGTAAGCTCTGAGGTTTTTGATGTAGATGCAGCAGCAGTGGTACTTGTTAGTTCTGAGGTATTTGGAGTACTCGTAAGCTCTGAGGTTTTTGATGTAGGTGCAGCAGCAGTGGTACTTGTCAGTTCTGAGGTATTTGGAGTACTCGTAAGCTCTGAGGTTTTTGATGTAGATGCAGCAGCAGTGGTACTTGTTAGTTCTGAGGTATTTGGAGTACTCGTAAGCTCTGAGGTTTTTGATGTAGGTGCAGCAGCAGTGGTACTTGTTAGTTCTGAGGTATTTGGAGTACTCGTAAGCTCTGAGGTTTTTGATGTAGGTGCAGCAGCAGTGGTACTTGTTAGTTCTGAGGTATTTGGAGTACTCGTAAGCTCTGAGGTTTTTGATGTAGGTGCAGCAACAGTGGTTCTCGTTGGACCCGATGTTGGAATCGTTTCATCATTTGCATATTGATGAATATATTTATACGCATGTCTTTGTCCATTTTCCTGTTCCATTCCAATTTGGTTCCATGCCTCCAGTTGTTGCTCTGCTGCTAAATGTTCATCTTGCTGTTGTTGAGTTTCATAGAATTTTCTAAAAAGTTGCGAAAAAAATTCTCTGGACTGGCAGCGACTGCAACCAAAAGAGTTGCGAATACGGCAATTGTTATAGATTTCATTATGTTTTCGTTGTACAAATTAAACTGAATGGAAATCGAAAATTTCGCACGACTTTTATACACATCTGATAAGCGTCGAATGGTCTGCTGTGATAAGTCAGATAAGTTTTATAAATTATGTCCAACAACACAATTAAAATTTAACAAAGGCCGAGACATTTTAGATTTCGTAAAATCATTCAATATCTTATCAAGAACTTTTTGAACATAGTACGCCACACGAATCTTGATAAGCGGAAACTTCGTAGAAACAATTTAACAGCAAAGTGTGTAGCATGAAATAAACTTCCTGAAATTAATTATCAGAATTCTTAGAACCTATCTAAAAAAAAAAAATAAATAATCATATTTTGTATGGTAAATAAATGATTGTTGTCAATAAATTCAAAACTTCTGGAAATCTCAGATAATTGATGGGTGCTTTCTTTATTTTTATAATTGAGTTGCAAACATTTTTGTAGCGTCAATTGTTTTTATAGGCGTTCTTATCCGAATTTCACCAGATCATAAGTTGTAGCCCAAACCCGGTCTCTGACCGGGACGATCTCCTGGACGACTGTTTGGTGGTCTAGGGCGTTCCTCTCCGGAATCTTCACCAGAATGTGGTGGGCGATTTGGTGGTCTAGGGCGTTCCTCTCCAGAGTTTTCACCAGACTGTGGTGGGCGATTTGGTGGTCTTGGGCGTTCCTCTCCGGAATTTTCACCAGACTGTGGTGGTCTCTGACCGGGACGATCTCTTTGGGGGTCTGGGGACGGTTGGGGGTCTTGGGGGGTTCTCTGAATTTTCACCAGACTGTGGTGGGCGATTTGGTGGTCTTGGGCGTTCCTCTCCGGAATCTTCACCAGAATGTGGTGGGCGATTTGGTGGTCTAGGCCGTTCCTCTCCGGAATTTTCACCAGAATGTGGAGGTCTCTGACCGGGGCGATCGTGCTCACCAGCTTGTGCTTGCTGCGGACTTGAATGTCCCCTTAAATTTCCATTTCCATTATATTGAAGTGGATGTACATTAAAACGTTTTAATTCCAATGAATCCATTTCATTATCGTTGCCAATGCCAAAGATATCCTCAAAAAAGCGTAGTAGACCTTGATGTCCTTTAGATCTGTACATTTCATTGCGATTTTCTTGCGGTCTGGCCGCAACCAAAACCAGCAAAATCGCACAAACTGCTATCCTAAGTAACTGCATTAGAAGTCGTTTCGAAAGTAACTATTGAACAGCACAAGTAGACAAAGCTTTTTATATGAAAACAATTACAAAAGTAGAATAACTTTAGTTTAATTAAATCATAGTCTACAACTGAAGTGCATACTTAAGATAATGCAAATGTAATAAAAATGATAACACTGATAATCAAATTGTATTGATAGTATTGCAACTCATAAATTGGGAAACGGTTTTTCCTTAAAAATTTGATGAATAATTTATAGCAAAAAACCCATTTCAAACGTGCTTGAAAAAAATATGTCATTCAAAATATGTTTACCTACATTTTCCTTTCGATTATCTTAAAATATTTTGTAAAATGTGCCATTCGTTCCTTTAGAAAACCCCACTGATTACTGAATTGTGTCGCGTTTTGAGAGACAAAAACAAATATATATATTTGTGCACGTATATCGAGATTTGATTAGATTAAACATAAATATTTTCAAGAAAAAATTATGGCATACTTTTAGGGGCTTATTGAATTTTATATTTTGATACAAAAAAAAATGTTTTCAATACTTTGCTTTCTTAATTTAGAACTTACGTTTTAAATAATCAAGCACTTTAATGGATGAGACCATTTTCAACTTTTATAAAAGAGAAAAACTGATAGAAATGATTTTAGGAAGACTTTCTGTAATAGTGGCTTTGAAGCACAAACTTTGGTAACATCAGGATGGTCTTCGTACAGATTTACAAAAATATATTTTAGTTGGCTTAGTAAAAAATATATTGAAATGAAGCTTAAGTCTTATATTCCTCCATCCGTCGCTCAGTAAATTGTAATAATTCAATAATTTCAAAAATGTTAACTTTGTAAAACAGGTTCAGTATGTCTGAATCGTTTAGCGATTAAAATTTAACCATTCCGGTGTTCTGTAATTCGTTGAGCTTTGCTTTAATCGATTATAGCAACATAAAGTACAGTCACACTCTTGACTGTACTTTTTGTTACCATATTTTCTTTTGTTCGAAAGTGATTTTACAGCTCTAATATATATATTCTCAATTCCAACAACAAGATAGGATTTAAAAACGAAATATAATACAAGTAGAGAAAATACATTGTGAGAGTATTCAGATATTTTGAGACATTTTCTGGTTGAAACCAAATTGTATTTTTACTTGAAAAAAGGCGTAGAAAAATAAAATACGTTTAGGTTTGGAGATTGAGACACTATGCGACTATGTAAAATAATCCAAAGCTTTATCACGAGTCAAACATTTCAAAATTAATGCAAATTAAAGCCAGAAAACAAATTATAGAACACAATATCAAATTTTTAAAATAATTTCTAAGCTAATTGTTTTGGGTTTTGGTTTATTTTTAACTCTATCTTAATTTTGTTCATATTTTTAATCCTCCCTTATCAAGAATTCATATTTCTTTTTAGTGTGCAGGTTTTAAGAGAATACGATGCATGTTTTTAGTGCTTGCAATAATTTTTTATTAATAAAAGAATATTTTGAACCAACTTAAACGATTTTATACACAATTTTGGAAATCAAGTAATTTTTTTAAGTGTTCAATTTTTTTGAATTGGCCTTATTGAGGGCGATTGTTATTGGACAGATAACGTTCAACAAGTCGTAGAAAATGTAGTAGCTCCGGACGTGGGCGTGGTTTTGGCCGCTCTTCGTCTCCAGATTGTGGTGGATTTGGTGTGGGGCGCTCTTCTTCTACAGAATCCTCACCGGATTGTGGTGGACGTGGCTTGGGACGTTTTCCGTGACCATGATGTGGTGGATGCTCTTCTCCCTCAGATTGAGGTGGGCGTGGTCTGCTATGCTCTTCTTCTTCTTCAGAATCTTCACCGGATTGTGGTGGACGTGGCTTGGGTCGTTTTCCGTGTCCATGATGTGGCGGCCGAGGATTGGGACGCTCATCTTCTCCTTCAGAATCTTCACCGGACTGTGGTGGACGTGGTTTTGGACGTTCCTCTCCCTCAGATTGAGGTGGGCGTGGTCTGCTATGCTCGCCTTCTTCTCCAGAATCTTCACCGGATTGTGGTGGGCGTGGCTTGGGACGTTTTCCGTGACCATGATGTGGTGGGCGAGGACTGGGACGCTCTTCTTCTCCTCATTCACCGGATTGTGGGGTTTGGGTTTGTTGGTGGGCTCCTTCAGAATCTTCACCGGACTGTGGCGGACGTGGTTTCGGACGTTCTTCTTCCTCAGATTGAGGTGGGCGTGGTTTGCTATGCTCTCCTTCTTCTCCAGAATCTTCACCGGATTGTGGTGGGCGTGGCTTAGGTCGTTTTCCGTGACCATGATGTGGTGGGATGCTCTTCTTCTCCTTCAGAATCTTCACCGGACTGTGGCGGACGTGGTTTCGGACGTTCTTCTCCCTCAGATTGAGGTGGGCGTGGTCTGCTATGCTCGCCTTCTTCTCCAGAATCTTCACCGGATTGTGGTGGACGTGGCTTGGGTCGTTTTCCGTGTCCATGATGTGGCGGCCGAGGATTGGGACGCTCATCTTCTCCTTCAGAATCTTCACCGGACTGTGGTGGACGTGGTTTCGGACGTTCCTCTCCTTCAGATTGAGGTGGGCGTGGTCTGCTATGCTCTCCTTCTCCTTCCAGAATCCTCACCGGATTGTGGCGGACGTGGTTTAGGTCGTTTTCCGTGTCCATGATGTGGTGGCCGAGGATTTGGACGCTCGTCTTCGCCTTCAGAATCTTCACCGGATTGTGGTGGGCGTGGCTTGGGGTTTTTCGTGATGTGGCGGGATTTGGCGCTCTTCTTCTCCTTCAGAATCTTCACCGGACTGTGGCGGACGTGGTTTCGGACGTTCTTCTCCCTCAGATTGAGGTGGGCGTGGTCTGCTATGCTCTCCTTCTTCTCCAGAATCTTCACCGGATTGTGGTGGACGTGGTTTGGGTCGTTTTCCGTGTCCATGATGTGGTGGCCGAGGATTGGGACGCTCGTCTTCTCCTTCAGAATCTTCACCGGATTGTGGCGGACGGGGTTTCGGACGTTCTTCGTCCTCAGATTGAGGTGGGCGTGGTCTGGGATGCTCCTTCTTCTTCAGAGTCCTCACCGGATTGGGGTGGTCGTGGTTTGGGACGTTTTCCGTGTCCATGGTGTGGTGGGTGAGAATTGGGACGCTCTTCTTCTCCGGAAATCTTCACCGGATTGTGGCGGACGCGGTTTCAGATGTTCTTCGTTTCCAGATTGTGGTGGGCGTGGTCTGGAAGGCTTCTCTTCTTCAGCATCTTCATTTGACTGTGGTGGACGTGGTTCAAAAGGACTCTCGCCATTATTTGGTGGTCGTAGTTTTAAATGTAATCTCTCCAAGGTATCCTTATGAATACGGAAAAAATCCTCAAAAAACTGAAGTAAACCTTTTTGAGTTTCAGGTTCATGTTCTTCTTTGTGGTTTTGTTGCGGTTTAGCTGCAACCAAAACCAACAAAGTTAAACAAATTGCTATCCTTATTAATTGCATTTGATTTCGATGTTTGAAAACAATTGATGAACAGCAATTATTGGCTTTGCTTTTTATATGAAATCACTTAATGCAAAAATAGTAGCGACTTGAAGTGCACTCTTAAGTTAATCATTTTAAAAGTAAATAAATGCTTCAAGTATTTGTAGATAGTAAAACTTAGTCATTTACTGAATAAATTGATAGTAAGATTTCAAATTCGTTTTGGGAAAATGCGTTTAACGTTATCTTATGTTTTTGGAAATTCCGTTTGAATTTCCCATTTTATTATGTTTACATAAGTTTATAGTAAAGTGAAGCACACAGAAGCACTTCATGTTTCATATTTGTTGAACTTGACAATTTTATTAAAGCTGAAATTGCTTTTTTATATTTTAAATGTTTTTCTAAATTTTTTTTTTTTTTTTGGTTAAATGCAATATTTAATTTCCGAAAAAGTATTCTTTTAAAAATCACTGCAACTGCAAAGCAATTTGACACTTATTTCCTGCAATTTATGGTCTCAAATACATATTTTTTTATATAAATTCAATTTAAGGTTGAATTGAATCGTGCCATACTAAAAAACGTTGGCAAACGTATGCTCACGTCAAGAAATTATCATCAAGCAAAAGAGCAACCATGGCAGCAACAACAACAACAGCAGCAGCAGAGCAACATATGCAACATTTCCCAAGTCAACTAAAGATGAACTTTGCTTCGTTGGTACCAGCAGCAACAACACTTTATGATTTTCTGCAACAGCAACAGCCAAGACGTAGGCATTACTATGAAATACCAGAGCAATTGGACGTCGACGACAATGATAACGACAACATACTCGACGATGCAGTAAAGAAATTCCCCAATGGTGAAACATTTGACAAGATGGATGCTGCAACTAAACAAAAAATGGTAAACGGAAATGAAATTGCAAATGAAAAACTTATTGCAACAAAAACTATTGTAGGAGCAGCAGAGACAACAGCAACAGGACATCCGTATGGAGCAGCAACTGCAAATGATTTAAACTGGACAGAAAATGATGTTGATGCTGATGATAATGGAGAAAATGCAAATGGGAATGCTGACGACAATGAAGGCTTTCATTTTCGTTATTTATATCGCAATAAAAATAATAAGAAACATTTTGCGAATTAATTAATTGGCTAAAAACATAAAAGAAAAAACAAATAAAAAAAAAAATAAACAAAACTAATTTACATCGACGGTTCCTATTTGCAAAATCCTTACCTCTCTTTCGATTA
Organism: Leucophenga varia; assembly: GCA_018903435.1. Lineage (NCBI taxonomy): Eukaryota > Metazoa > Arthropoda > Insecta > Diptera > Drosophilidae > Leucophenga > Leucophenga varia. Next base: position 440,907 of record JAEIFJ010001427.1, read on the forward strand.
ATGCTTGTCCGTATTTGATCAGGCCCGTGATGTATAAAGCAAACAAACAAAAAAAACAAAAAGAAAGAAAACTACTCCCTACATCAAAATAAAAAAAATAATTGTAAAAAAAAGTTTTTAAATATAAAATATTTAAATAAAATATTATTAATGTATTTATGGTGTTTATTTATTAGAAAAATGTTGCAGAGTTTTTTTAATAAATTGTAAATTTATGTGTTTTAATTAAAAAATAAAAAAAAATTTCAAATTCAATATTTATGTTTTATATAAAATTTTTTTATCTTTTATCCGCGGGCGGATATAAGCCTCAAGTTGATTTGATTGTATTAAAATGTTTAAAATATTTTATATATATATAAAATATATTTAAAAGTTCCAAAATATTTTTTAATTTAATATTTTTCAGAAATAATTTTAAAAAAAATCCCAAACTATTTTTTAAATATTTTTTTTTTTAATAAAACTTTTTATTACGTGTAACGAAATCAATCAGTAGTAAAGAACTTTAAAATAAAAAAAAAAACTACTCTCAATCTCAGTATTATTTTTAAAGTTTTAAATAAAAATATATAAATAAAATATTTTATTTGCTTTTGCAAACTCTATGAATGTATTAATTCTATAAACTTAAAAAAAAAACAGCAGTACAAATATAAAAAAAAATTGATATAAATAAAAAAAAAAATTATGTTCCGTAAATCGTATTTGTGACAACCCAAAACTCAGATAAAAAAAAATTAATAAAAAAAAAACATATAAGAATTTTAACCAAAAAAATTAAATGTTTTTTTATTTTTTATGTAAATGTGCAAATTAAAATAATTGTTGAGCACCTTTCACACAATTGTTAAATTAAAAAAAAAAATATACAAAAAAATACAACAAAAAAAAAAGATGTTAAATAAAAAATTTATTCAAGCGTGTATTTGTTAAAAAAAATATAAAAATCTATATAAAATACAAAAAAAATTATGAATTATTTATATATATAAAAAAGAAATACTCATAACAATACAGTATAATCAAAGGCTCTGTATAAAATAAATCAAATTTATGCGTACGAAAAAAAAAAAAAAAAAAAAAATGAAAGAGAGATTTTATGTAAATACAAAAAAAAAAATAAATATTCGATATTTAAAAAAAAAAAATCTAAGAAGAAAAAATCAAGAATTATACCTACAATATTGTATTATTATTATGTAAATATTTATTTTAAAAAAATAATTATACTATATAATAAAGAACCTCAAAATAAATGCTTCTCTTTTAATAAATATAAAAAAAAACAAATATATTTTGAAATATGAAACGGAATGGAATCAATTGAAACGTTATACAACAACAACAACAACATGTAAGTAGCAGTGTTGCACAAATGAGTATAGGGGCAATAATTATTGCTTTGGAATAACAAAACAATTTTGAAAGGCAGCCTTTGTATTACAAATAAATTTATTTCAAGTGTGATGTTGCGCTCAATTTTGTGCCAGAAACTTTGTTAGAAGCAACCATGAAACTAAGGCTGATTATTGAAGGCAATCAAGGGACTTGTCAAAAAAAAAAATTGACTAATCGTATAATGCTTTCTTGGCTCTAACAAACGCTGTCTATTTCTCAGAACTGCTGTTGTACCGAGTTAAATCGATTATAAAATTCCAAAATCAATTTTGTTAATTGTACAAAGGTATTCGTAAATTAAAATAAAATTTCCTACCTGCAACTATAAACAACAAGATGGTATTTTTTTCGTAAAATTTCGTTACTGTTCACCGCAACTTCTTTCGTACAATATACGAAATATTTAGTAAAATTCCAACCGTTTCGTACATTAAACAAAATAAATAAATTAAAAAAAATCAAATTGGCCTTAAAAACTTACATTATATATAGAAAATGTTTCCAAAATGTTATTTCCATATAAAATTGTTTTACGAAATTTGTACATTGAAAATTTTTATAAATTGTACGAAAATTCATTTTTTCCCGTTGCGCAGTGCTGTATGTCGTTGATAAATCTGTAAAAAAGTTCGCCAAACATAAAATATAAACAAAATAATTAATTTAAAATAAAAAACAGCTTAGACAACATTATTCGTATCAGAAAAACACATTCATTTTCGTCAATTAGACAACTACATAAGTGAAATATTTATTTAATTTCTTCGAAATTACTACAAAGCATTGCTTTTTTTGTGTATTTTCTATTACATTTCAACTACAAAATAGATATAAATGTCCTGTAAGCATGTTTAACAACGACTAAAGTGGCTAATTTGCTACAAGGTCAAATTGTTAACAAAAAAAAAGTTTAACAAGAAGTCAAACAAATCTGACACTCGAAGGCATCATTAAAAATACAAGAAAAGTAAACATATAAGAAGTACCGCAAAGCGCCAACAATTATCACAGAAATAATAATAATAATAATTTGTGTAATCGACACATGTTCGAGCAACCATGTCGCCATTCAAACATGCAATCCAACTAAACTTTTTTTTTATTTTTTATTTAATATCGCAGAGCAAGGCTACGCCACGCAATGTCCAATGTTTTGGATTAAAATCTGTTTCGAAATCAATAGAGCCGACATACTTCAAATCAGTGCGTTGCGGTTTACGATAAATTGGACATTCATAAAGTTTCGGATCCTTGCCGGCTGTTGTGTTGATGGCATAAATATAAATGACAGGCATTTGTTCGTAAAGGACTTTCATTTTCGATTCAATCAATTTGCCACAACGACGATCCAGCGAAGCACCTGAAAAGCATGAAAGGAAGTCAATGAGATTTTTTTGTACAAATTAGACAAAATAAATACGTAGTGCTTTGATTTCATTTTGTTAATTAATTAATATGTGTGTAAGTGTGTATCTGCGTTTGTGTTTGTATTAGGGAAGTCATTAATAATGCGCTTAATATGTGTTACATAAAATGCTTAAGGCTCTGGCCCTTTTTTTATTGCCAAATGACACTTAGCCTATGTGAAGTCCCTGGGGAGCATGTTTGTTTTTATTATTTTATGCCTTAAGGCGTTGAATTATCAGATTACGCAGCAGTAATGAATGAGAGCAGCATACTCGTATAAAGAAATCTGTGTTAACTAAAATTCAAAGCAAATTTTTTTATGTTTATTTAACTCCAAATTTCATATCGTACAAAAATTTTCCCTGGTTGCTTGTTTGGCAAGACAAAAAAAAAACTGAAGCAAAGGTGTTAAAGCTGTTTACTGCCCACGCAGCGTATGCGTAATATTGCGTATACGCAAAAAAAAGAAAAGCATTTAATGGCTTCATTTTAACCCAAAAAAAAATTCAGAAAAGATGTCCTTCAGCAATTAGAAGTCAAATACACACGTTTCACTTTCACCTTTCATTTAAAGTGTCTGAATGTGCACCAAAAAAAATAAAATGAATAAAAATACTTTTATGCGTTAAAGCTTTTACATACGATTACATCTTGAATATTTGACAAAATAACACACACACACACACATCTTGCTCTTGTAGTGTCACGTTTGTACAGTTTTCAGTTATTATTGCAGCTAAATGACATTTCGAAATACTTTCGAAATTGAATTCAAACAATTTTCAAATTTTATTCAAATTTTAATGAGTTACAAATGTGAAATCGATTTGCTGCAAAGGTAAATATTCACTTTTATTTACTAAGAACTTCAAGAATTTAAAAGATGCAATTTCAATTTAAATAAAATTGATTCTATTATTTATTGCAACATGTTCCGGTTTTCCATTTCGCATGAGTTTTTGTTTTAAATTTACTCGAAACTAAAACCTTAGTGAAAAATAAAAAACAAGGAAATAATTTGTCCATATTTTATTTTATTAAATTTAAAAACGAATAATTTAGAACCAAAATTTCAAAAATAAAAATAAAACAATAAAAATTACTAACGTAGACTTTCGAACGTTTGTGATCTTCAACAATATTTTCATCATAAACCTGATTAGTATAATCGCAAAAATGGTGCCGATTATAATTCTACTCATCGCCGACAAAAAATCATGCCAAGCGTTGTGCCAGTGTAGTCATCTTGTATTCCATGTTGCTCCCCAATTATTTCAAAGTTTTGGAAGGCATATTTGTAGATTCATAATTATTACGTTCAAAATTAATACCAGAGTTGTGACCTAAACGTGCATGTTCAGCATTCGATTGTCTTTCGTAACAATCAAAACGGCGTACATGATTTATAAAATGATCACCACGACGACTTTCTTGTTTATTAAAATTGATTTCTCGCTTTTGTTTATGATTCGCATGTCTAGAGTTGTCAACAGCATCATTTATGAATTCCGAACGCTCGAAACTATGTGCGTCGCTATGGCGTCTTTGTTGATCGAATTTGCTGCTATCTGGCACAGAGTTGTCAGCACGTTCTCCAAACTTTCTTTCTGTATGCTCGAATTTTTGTTCGAAGCGTTCACCATGGCGTATTTCGTCTCTTAAGTCACTTTCTGAATGTTCGAAATTATGTTTATGTTCTTGAGATTTTCCACTTCGAATGTTTTGTTGATCAAAATTAGAGTTGTCATCTTGTCGTATATTTTCAGCGAAACTATTGCCAGGAATGTCAAAGTTGGCATCACGATGTATAAAGTTGCTTCCTGAACGTTCGAATTTACGTTGATTTGGGCCAAATTTGTTAGCGCCAAAACTTTGTGCATCAAATTTATTTTCATGTTTTCTTCGTTTTTGTTCACCAAATTTATTTTGATCACCGCGAGGAGTTTCTTTATCAAAGTTGTGGCTTTCTGAGCGTTCAAAGTTACGTTCATGATGATTAGAGTTGTCAACTCGATGTTTTTGACCATTAGAGTTGCCACCATATTGTTCACGAGTTTCAGAGTTGCCATCATTACGTCTTTCTTTATTCGTGTTGCCTTCTCTTCGACCAAAGTTATTACCAGAAAATCTTTGTTCAGTTTGTTGATTGCGATTTTCTTCTCTCTTAGGGTGATTAGATTGAATATCTTCTTGCTTTTTTTCGTGGTTACCAATATTCTTATGAATTTGTTTACTCTCATCACTGTTCGGGATTTTTGTTTCACTTAAGTTTTTTTGCTGCTTATCAGACCGATTTTCAGACTTATCAGCAACAATTTCTGTAGTATCTCCAACTGTTCTTTTAGAATTACTAAAATTTTCTTGGAACTCCAAGTTGCTACGCTCCAAATCAATTTGCTTGTTGCGTCCATTAATTCTATCTACGGAATCAAAACTTTCTCTACGTAAAGCAGCTCCAGATCCTGGTGTTCCTAATATCGGCTACTTGCTCTCTGGCCTCAGCCAAGAGTAGCCATGTAGTAATTAGTGCAATTATTGCAATTTTCATATTGTTTCTTTAACTAACTGAATAAAACTGATAAACGTTGGCTAAGAAACGATACATTTATAGTTCCACAATGTTATCAGAAATATTCATTACGTGTACATAACACGTCACTTCTTTGCCGCGGTTCAAATATTTTGTACTTTGCTTACGTGTAATTTGGGTAAGATTATGCATCGAACACGAAATATAACAATCAATAATTGAAATACATTTTAATGCAAATAGTCTAAACTGATTTACAAAACAAAACAAAAAAAGTTTCTTATCTAATCTTGAATTTTGTTTGGGTAGGTTGAAGAAATATTTTTTTTGTTTATAAAATTCTTTGAGAAAAAAATATTTAACCTTTTTTTACACATAAACCTTTTGTTTCTTTTCATGTTTTTGTGTTCTTAAAGAAGCCATCTAGTTTTCATATAAAATTAAAATCAGTTGCCTACCAACATATTCAAAAGGCTATAATAATTTTATGCAGTAAATAAAATCAGTAGGCTACTAGTTCTACAAGCATAACCTTTCACCTCAGAGACACTGCGGCAGAAAATTGTTAACCACAAAAAAAAAAAAAGCCAATAGAAATAACAAAAAGAAGCTCACATAACAAAGCCAACTGTAGCAGCTTCATATGAGAAAATAAAGAAATAGCAGACATTTTCCAAACCACAAAGGAAATATATAAAGCAAATAAAGTTACAATATTTGCGGTAAAGAAAAAAAATCCAAAAAAATGTAAGAAAAAAATTATATAGGTAAGTTGTATCGTAAATAAAATACACATCAAAGCTACAAAGTGGCCAACAAGAATTGAATTGACCCAACACACACACACTTACACACACACATATGCAGACGACACTTACCTTCCAGAAAAAGTCCATGCACATAGACACCCTCAGTTGGATATTCAGTTATGTCCTCCTTGTTGTAGCGTGTTATTTGATTCTGTAGTACAACTGAATCAAGTGCCCAACCTTTGTGTGCTCGCGTTACCTCCTGACAATTTCAATTTGCAATGCAATGCCATGCCATGCCAAACCATGCCATGGCGTATGCGTGATGTGATGCGATGATATTATAACATTGCGTATACGTAACGTTGTGCAAGCACAGTGAACCGGGCATATAGAATAAAGAAAAAATAAATGGAGTAAAATAGTAAAAGAAAGTTGTAGTAAGTTTCTTCTGTTAATAAAATATTTAGTTGTCTCATTTGCTGGCAACATGGCCAACACTGTTGCCTTTCAGGTGTCTACTTCAATCATTTATGGAACAACAAAAAATCTAACACAATTAAATATTTTCAGCACGATTGTACCTTACTCCCACGTGACGTACAGTTATGCCAAGTAATATGCATAATGAACGTAAGCAAAGGCATGTCTCGGGGAGTGTACGTATAATGTGAGTAACTGCAGCGTGCCAAGCACTTAGAGTATTTCTTAATACCAATATGCTGTGTTGCATATAATTAGGCGTTGAGAGCATTGCTGTTAAATACTATTAACATTTATTTAGGAAAATAATTTAAAGTTGATTGTAGATTGGTATAAGAAAAAAATTTTTCCATGGAAGCATTAAAGCTAGAAACTGGAAAGAACTTGGAAACATTTAATGTATCAGACAGACGGACAGATGAACTTAAATTCATAACTAAGTTAAATCCGTTTCTGATGACAATTAATATTTAAAGATTTAAACTGCCGCTTCAAATATCTAACGTCTTAATTATGCTAAGCTGCTTAACACCGAAATCATAAAAAAAAAAACTTTCAAAAAAGCAACTGCCTAAAAGTATGTTACAAATTAATAAAGCACTTGTTACAACAGCAGACAATGCAATTAATTGCGGACAAAAATATTTTTTTCTTTCCACTTTTTAACTACTTTCAACTCATTTTCCATTTAATTTTCTTCTTTTTAATGAGCATATTATGTACTTTTGTTTGTAAACATTTCTGGTTTATTAATTTTATTGTTGATTTTTTAATTACGCTGCGCCTAAAAGTAGACAAAATAATGAAGCTAAGTGTTGACAAACAAAAAAAAAAGAAATTGCGAAGACGACGACAATCAAATACTGCAGGCATAAAAAAAAAGAAAAAAATCATTTTTACTCACTTGACGCATAGCGGTCAGAAAACCTTGCGGATTAAAGAAGCCGGTCATCCAAAATACCTTTTTATTTTTTTTTTTGTTTAGGATTTTGTTAGCACACAAATTAAAAGAAAACAAGCAGAAAAGTTTTTGTTTTTAAAGTTTTAAAGCACGTAGACAAAAGTTCATTAAACAATTAGTAAATTCGCTACAAGAAATAATAGAAAAAAACGTACCTTAGGACGATCTGTTGTTATCCACGTACGAAATTGTCCATTACGCTCCAATAATTCGGTATACCAGAAACCAAGCGTTGTGGATTCCCAGGATATCTGCAGTTGACATTTAAGATGTGTGATTAGCAGCGTTAATTTTTTTGTAAGAATTCTTAAGAAAATTGAGAAAACATTTAAATACGTAAAATGTTTTTACGTATAAAAAGAACTTAAATAAAACGTTACCTACTTTTGGGCAACATTTAATATAAATAGTTAAATATGACGTGGGTAGTGTTGAAAGTTTTATGCAATATTTAATTTCAAAAAAAGAATTAATTCGATAACAATTTCAAAAATAAAAAGAATATTATTCATAATTCATTGCAACCACACCAGTGAAATTACACGCCTACACACGAATAGAACAAAATATTAGGCACAATTAGCTAATTGTAAGTAAAATATATAATAACAAATTATATGTGGTTACATAAATCATAAAAATAAAATAAAAAAAAAACCTAAATAAATAAAGCAAGCAAAAAGTGCGCCTAAAAGTCTGCTGTCGTTTATTTAATTTTCCAATTGACAAAGTGCTTTGACAGAATTACACGAAAAAAATATTTATGAACGCACATCTAACAACTTCAAAATGTATTGAACACAAAAAAAAAAAAAAAATCAATCAAAAATTTATTGAAAGCATTATTTGATTTTGTTTACTTCCTTTTACCAAAATTAGCTCTTAAAATGTCAGACGTGAAACCGCAAACACTTCAGTGAAAATTTGTTTTTTGTAAATTTGTTTATTTGATGGTTTAAAATGACAAAAAAAAAAAAAAAAAACGATAATTTTAAGAAAACATAAACGCGCAACTTGAGTAAATAAATCGCCCCGTAAAGTATATTTTCAGTATGAAGCGTCAAATTGCTTTTAAACGTGTCCATTTTTAGCACCTTTTAGAGTGTTTGTCGCTGGTGTGCGTACCGCGTTTTTACGATTTTATAGCGACGGAAAGCTTAAAATAAATATTTATGACACGTTGTATGCGAATCAATAAGATTTAAGCAGCTTGTTTGTTGTCTTAAAGAATTTTTTTTTCGCTTCGAATTATATAGACAGAAAATGTATTCCAAAAAAAGGGAACTCCTCGTCGTCTACTGTATCTGTCGTGTCGGGCTGTATTCTTAGCATATTCCGAGTTATTTTACGAACATTTACACAGCTTTGATCTTTATTTCTTTAATACAGTGACGCCAAAAACATCCCAACACTAGCTTAGCATGACTCTTTAATGTTCTACCAAATATTGGAATTCTCTTTTTTTCCGCAAACGTATGCAACATACGTTCAATTAATAAAAAAAAAATCGAATATTAATTGTATGCAAAACCACAGAAATCAATATTCACGAGGCAACTGAGATACAATTTCAATTATTATGCAAGCAACAATGCAAAGGAATATTTATATAAAAACAGCGAATAATAAACTCACGATTTGTATGAGTAATTATAAAAAATGAAATGCTTTGTTTGCTTACCTTCATCCAGGATTCTGGTATACGTGCATCATACATAGCATCTAACGATTCCTTTAGAGCAGGACTCATTACAATTGTACCATCAATTGCCAATTTTAAATCGCATAAACATGAATAAACACGTTTAATAACTCTTTGCATGCGATCGATTTCTTGTCTGTGCGTGATGAAAAAAATAACATTTTTAAAAAAACCCAAAATCAAAATATTCAAGTTTTTTTTTTTTCATACCTCAAAAAAGATATTCATCGGCAATAGTATACCCATACGATTTAGATTTTCGCGTACCTCATATGCATTATATTGAGATGGCAACTTACGCAGCATATCATCGGCCAATTGATAGACAATACTCTCACGCGATTCACCACCACCGCCGCCACCCTCCTTCGGTTGCACGCTTAGTATTGTGTCGAGAATTCCTGTTGTTGTGAAAGAATAGAAAACGAGTTGAGTGTCCATCGTAAATAAATTTAGTTTGCTTTGACAAACGATAAATCGAACTATTTTCAACTTTATATATTTATTTATTCCTTTTTTTGTGTCTCCTTTTTCGGGTTATGTAAATCCACTAATTGCGCTGCGTAGGTGTGCACACTCTTTCGGTTTTCGTTTTCGTTTTTGTTTTCTTTTAGTTTTTTGGTTTTGGTATCTGTGTGAGTGTGAAAATAGCTGTTTTTCGTTTCGTGTAAATTAGGCCAAATTTATTCCATTGTGGTTTCAATAAATAATGACACACAAATAAATCGTCATCAGCACCAAAAAACAAAAAAAAAAAAGAAAGGCTTACATAATACGCACAAAAACAAAAAAAATAGATGTGCTAAAAAAACCGTCGAGTTGAAATTTTGCATAAACTCTTTTTGCAAAAATTTAAATCCTGTTTTGATAAAGCCTTAAGTAATTTCTGTCATGCTGCATAAAATATATTTTTATTGAATAAAATGAAAATTGAATACGCAATTTACGGAAGATATTGTATATTCTGGATTATTTTTTAAACCAAAAATGTTTTTGGCATTCAACTCAGCACTCAGCTTTAAGCTTGAAGGTGAGAGCGAAATAAATTTTTGTAACTTTACAGTTCTGCCATTTTACAGCATTGTCACTTAACAGCATTGTTACTTAACAGCATTGTTACTTAACAGCATTCCCATTTAACAGCATCACAATCTATTGCACTGCCAGATGAGCAGCATTTCTAGTCGATAGCATTGCCATTTTAAAGCATTGCCAGTCAACAGCAGTACTATTCGTACTCTTTGTTAAACTCTTAAATGTTACTAAACCTAATTAAATTTTATAAAAATTGCAGCAAAATTCATTTAATCCATTCTATTCTATTGATTTGCTAAGCTTTTTAATGTCTTCCTTCCTTTTTCTTCTATTTTAACTGTTAAAGGTCAATGACATCACACAATAGCTACTTGCATATAAATAAAAAGGTAAACTATAAAAAAAAAAAAAACGAAATGTAACCAAACAGCAGGTAATCCAACGAAACGACAACGACAACGCAAATTTCAATCAATAAAGCAATAATCACAAACTCAGCCACAGCAAAAGCCACTAAAGTAAACTGTTGCTTTCCAACACATCCGCCCAGATAACCTACCTACGTACGTACGTACGGATAGTATATGTACGTCAACTCACCTTTAGCCAAATTAATCTGGTACGTGATGTCAGCATTCGAATGTAAACCAAACACTTCTGGAGTATCGTACGCCGGCAGACCATTGATGTTATCGATGAAACCTTGTAGACTCTTTGTATTCGGTACTTTATAACCTTTATAGAACTCAAATGAATTCGATAGTAAAAGCTTCGCAGAACCAAACCGAGGTGAATGTGGTCAGTAGACGCTTATCAAAATCATCCGTAACACGTCCGCCATATTGTACCTCACCAATCATATAGACAAGTGTTTGCCATGAGACACCTTTTTTAGGATCCATTTCATCCAAATGATTCTGTACAAATTGTACGCTAGCAGCAAAATCTGCCTGATTAAATTCGTAGGGTATATTCCAGCCGAGTGGACCGAATTTGCGACGTTCCTGTACAATTGTATGCAAAAACGCAACTGTATAGAGCAATGGCGGCCACTGTGAGGCAGAAGTATAGTCGAGAAAATCCTGCGTAAAGGACTGTGCAAAAGGAAAAGGAGAGAGAGAAAAGGAAAGAGCGTGAGTTGACGCAAACAATTTAAATATTAAAATTCAAACACAACGATTGCTGGCTTACCTGATAGCTACGCTTTAAACTTGCGCGTATACCCTGCGGCGGTTCGTTTGTAAATTTAATCGCCATTTGCAACAAACCGATTGGAAATTCCGAATGTGGCTCAGTGGTAACCCACATGCGAAATGTTTCATCAATATGTTCTGTCTCGACGAGCATATCAATAACCTCAGAGCAGAATGGCAAAGAGAGATGCACATTCTGTAAAAGTACCCAACCGCCTCCAGCCATTGAATCCATAATCATTTTCCGTGCATGATATTCCTGACCCTGACCCATTGATACGGATTTTAAAGCTGCGCAGCGCGTGTATGTGTGTGTTTATGTGTATGATTAAATTTTGAGAATATAAATGAACAATTAAATACGTACTTATGCCCATTTGCTTGGCTAAGGCACCAATTTGTGTTGTTGGATCGGAGCCAATTGAAAGTAGACAAACAAAAGGTGTACGCGGCTCAGATTCAGCCCAAGTTGCCTCAAGATCGAGAATTTGCATTTCACTATACTCAGGACCAAGTGATTCTGAAATAGTTGAAGAAGTTAACAAGTGTCCTCTCATTTACTTAGTGTTCTACTCAAAACGTGTGAGCGAATTGTTGCAACGCTCTCTTTTCGTCGCTTTATTTTTTCATCGATGCATTAAAATGGCTTAAGAGATGCAATACTTACAACTGTAAATGGTGTAATTGCCGTTACACCTACTTACCCTCAATATACTTCTTTGCCTGTGATATAGTACGATCCGGACACCAGGAACGTATCAGTAATAATTTACGAAAACCATCCAGCGATGTATTATAGCCACATGGAATTTCCTCATTTTCGGGCTTTTCACATTCATACCAAGTACGCCATTCCTTTTCATTAAGTTCAATCTGCAAAATTTTAACACAAATTTTAATGCATTCACATGTCACGTGTCAGCACACATGTCATCGATGTCGACAATATTAAAATAGAGAACAATAGAAAATTCATTCATACGCACCACTTGCAGCACCGTTGAAAATGTTTCCAATTTACTAATTTCAACTAAATTCAGCCATGTAATGTCCAATATCCAGCGAAACGGTTTTGGTGTTACCGCATTCAAATCCAATGAAGCGCCGCCCTTGATGAACGCCATGAATTCTTCGTGCGTTATGATGCCACCAAAAAGTCTATTTTAATGGCAAGCATCAGCGTAAATAGCTGTTTGTGTCGTTCGTACAGACTACGATTCGTGAATTTGTACACCTCATAGGTCAGATAGCGTAATATGATATTAATACGCTCCTCCGTAACGCTGGATTTGGTTGATTTCGTAATCGAATTATTGAAAATGACCAAAAATTGTTTCAATGCATTCTGATACATGGCATTCACATTACTCATTTCAACAATTAGAAAATATAATATGGAACCACGCCGTGCAACAGCACGAAATTCTTCACGTGCCTTCATAATTTTACGTTCAGTTACTTCGGAGATTTTAAGCTTTTGATTAACTTCCTCAGCGGTTGTCTTTGTGACACGCAACACTTCTATGAGTGCCTCATCATCGACGAGAGAACCTTGCGATGAGCTGAGACGATATAAAAGATTTGCTTCGAGCTCTTTCATATTACGTTGATTTTGCATAACCGTCTCGAAGAGTGCTACACGCTCTGCCTCCAAATCGGATTTTTCCATTAGTATAACACGACCCAAAAGTTGATCCTCAAGACCGCGCATCGTTACAGTAAAATCAATTATTGAAGTTTTAGCGCTAACTTCCGGACTGAATGCCGGATTGGGTAATTTTGTTGTTATATAAAGCATAAAACCGGGCATAACATCGCATTCTTTATCACCGACAAGCACCTTCTCAATACTACCCGACTTAATGAAATTCTTCTCGAGCACATTATCTATTACCGGATCCAGATCAACGCCAATATCTTCGATTAGCAATGGGCGCCCTAGCGATAGCGAATCCTCCAGATGTGTACGGAAATATTTGTGATTGAGTGAAGTTATTTGCAGCTCATTTTTGTCTTCTTTCGATTTTATCCAGATTTTACCCTGCGTTTGTGGATCTACCAGCAGCGGATAGCTACTCGATTTGGTTGCAATCAATGCATTCTGCACCGAAAGTTCATCGTTGGGCAAACCCTGTAGCGTCCATTCGGATACAGTTGATGAATCGACCAGCATATTTATTATGTTCAAACCCGTTGTGAAGGGTATTTGCTTCTGCTTGAGTATGCCCATCCAGGTGCGTATTAAATTTGCACGAAACTCTTGATTGTATGGGCCACAATAGGAGAGGAATCCTGTCGCTAGCAGCACATCACCAACCAGTTTGCCCAATTGAATTTTAAATTCTTTGCTTTGATTTGTCCAGCGTATTTTCTCATCCGAGAGTCCATTGATGAGCGCCGTTGCGGCTGTCATTTTGCGTAGGCAAACATTGGCTGCATCGGTTAGTCGTTGTTTCTCGCCAACTGCCTTGTCGTATTGGTCCTTGACAGCTTGAAGTGCCTCTTCACGTTCGCGCAATTGCTCTTCGGCGCCAGCCAGATCGTCCATGGCAAGCTGTAAAACGAAACAAAGGAAGTTGTGAAAGCGAACCCAAAACATGCGAAAAAAGGCACTTATGCGCTATTTTACCTTTAGACGCGCTTCCTGCATTGTTAAATTTGCTTTCAATGGCAAAACTTCCTTGTTAACGCTATGAAAGAAAGACATAGCCTTTGTCCAGGACAACAGGCCGGCAACATCACCGCAAACACGCCGCGCCATATCCATATTATAGTCTTCCATGCGGAAGTATGGTTGCAGTAAATCAATCATTTCATCGTTTATTGTATCCTTTGGATAATTTTGTAGCTGCAGCAGAAATGTTGCGCTCGCCATCATCTGTTTTTGTACAACAAAAATATTACTTATTAACTTTTACGGAAAGCACAAATTATATTCAATTACCTTCAGCGATTCCTGCCACGACGGCTTGGGACATGGTGTACCTGAATCGGGTATACAGGGATGTAGTTTACGCTTAAATAATATCAGCACACAATCCATAATGCGCATAATTAAATGCGGCGGACGTCCCAGCTTGCGCACTGTCGCTATGTGCGCCGGTTTTATAGTGTTCAATGCATTTTCGGCCTCTTCCAGCGCTGGTTTGGCTGCCTCCAATTTCTCCTCGGCCAATGCCTTCTCATGTGCTATGCACGCGACCAATGCTTCAGCTTTATCCTTGACAATGAGCACTTGATTCTTCACGATTTCCGCTTGCATTGCACGCTCAGTTACTTCGACCAGCACAGATTCGGCTACCTTCGAAGCTTCGACTAATTCCTCTTCCATAACAACGAGATCCTTTTTGAGTATCTCAACTGAGGCGGAGGCCTCTTTAAGTTTCTCCAGACCCGTGTCCATTTTCTCCACACCGTCGCGCAATTCTTTTTGCTTTTGCTGATAAATGTTCTTGTAGCCAGCAATGAAGTTCAAATACGATTTCGGCGTTACGTGTGTTGCGCGCCGGAAACGCTGAAAATATTCCTGTGACGTTTCGGCGACGATATCCTGTATGGAGCCGAGCGCGTTAACAAGTTCTTCCTTAACGGCCGGTGTACACTCAATTTCGAAGTCGCTCAGAAAGTGTCTTGCAACCGAAACGAGTGCGTCCTTGGGCCACGGCTGCAGCCAATCGATGGTGCAGCCGGAGACCAGCGCCGGAAAACGTTGTACCCTCGACCGGAATGTCTCACCGACGGGCGAGAAACAAAAGGCCACATGTAGATTGGCGCAGGTACGCGCCAAAAAGAACTCCATCACACTTTCCGGGGTCGCTGTCTTACGTTGATTTTCGCGCTTCATTACCGGCGTCAACTCCTGTACGATTTCGGCTTGTTCGTCGCGTGAGAATAGATTCGATATGACGCCCGATCGATAGTATATTATTTAAATACTCGAGGAAACCCTCCTCCTTAATATCCATGTCGGTGAAGAGAAAGGTTGTGCCTTTGCCCTGTACGCCGCAGGTGCGATACAGCAGCTTTAAGGTCCTCGAGAAAATTGGCCACATTGTACGAACGCGTTAAAGCAATTTGGAATGTCTTGTAGCCGGCTATGAATGATGCCAGTTTGGTCAGTGATTGTTTACCGGAACCCCCGACCCCGACAAGCATGACGTTGCCTCTCGGATGACGAATGATTCGGGAGATCTTAACCAGATGCAACATGGCATCTGGGAAGAAGACCAAATCCATTCCGGAGCCTCGTACCATTTCATTGAACTGTGCGAGGAACATGACGAGACGCTCGCGGAGCGCTTCTTATGAGAGTTCACCGGTTCGTATACTTTGGGCAACTCCATATCAGTGTCCTCGCCCTCCTCGCCCGTGGGCTCGGGGGCATCCCGCATGAAGTCCACAAATACCGGATTCGGTATAATCATTTGGGAATGGGCTTCGCCCAGTTCCTCGCGCACGAGACATGCCAGCTCTGAACTAAACCATTCCTTATCCTGAAATGTGGTAAAACGATCAGCGAAAACGCGCGTACACTCATGTTTCCACAATGCCATGAGTACACTCTCTGAGGTGATCACCGTGGACAAAGTGCCCACCATGCCCTGCCAAATACGTGATAAATCACGCAAACTGAAAACATAATGAAATTTCGCCGGTGTTGGCAAGAGCTTCTCGCGTGTGCGTTGCCACAAATGGCGTGTCACCAATATTAACTTCTTGACCAAAGTGCGAACCTCGGGCAAAAAACCGCGTTTTGCATTATAATGTCCCTCACCGATAACGCGGAAGATCTTATCGATGGAATCGTTATCGGGTATATTACAATTAAAGACACAAAACTGACGCTTTAAGCGTGAAGGTATGTCATTGCGTCCACCGCCTGGCAGGCCCATAGCTGCAACATATTGCACATCGATAATGGTGGTGAAATCTCCAGGCTTCTCCAGGCTATAGAAACCCTTCATGTCCATCGATTGGCGCACAATCTCGTTGGTTATCTGATCGCCCCACTCATTAATCTCCGGTAGATTAACATCATCAATAAAAACAATAAGCTTACGACCACCGGGTGGTCCAAATGTAACACCGACACGTTTCTCAACATAACTCTCGATTGTACGCTGAAACTGATAGGGACTCGTAGCCGACGAGAAGTTAAACGAACGACCCATATAGGCCTCATGGATTCATTTTCTTCATGAAATTCTTCATAATTACGGTTTTGCCCGTGCCCTGTTCACCAATGACCATCACAGCGCGTTCCTGATTGGCTATGGTACCAATTAGGTAATCGATACGCACATTGTCTACAATCGGCACCAAAATACTGAGATAATCGGGTGTGGATAGCTCGGGGTACATGTAGGGCGTGACAAGCGTTTTCCACGATTGCCAAGCGCCAGTTGGAGAAACGAAGAAATCAAAGATGCTATTCTCAGCTGCAGTGCCCTTGGCATAGTCTAGTGTAGGAAATGATTCCTTAACGAAGAGATTCATACGAATACGATCGCTAGTCGAAAGATAACCGCCTAGACCCCAGGCGAGCGCAAAAATATACAAGCGGTGTAAGTGCTCAGGTGTGCAAGTATCCTCCTTTTCTTCGACAATATTCTCATCGGGCAGATCGTCTACTGTGAGCATAAAATGAAAATAAATAAAGAAAAAAAGAATGGAATGGAAAGATTAAATTTTAGTTAAATAGAAAGTAAGGTTTTTAGTTTTATTTCGGTTGGTGTTCTTGAAATCTTAATAATTGTGTTAATTCTGATTTTCACTTTCACTTGAGTTTGTAAATGTGAATTGAATTCACAAAAATTAACAAATGTGAAATTGAAAACTGAGAAGTATCTCAATTTTTTTAAGAACTCAATATCAGCCATCTTTTTGCAAACCTTACTGTTTTTTTAAGTTAATAAATAAATATTTTAGAAAAAGTTAATAATTGAGAAACAGGACACAATTTGTTTGGTTAGTTCTGCAGTTAGTAGTAATACAATTCACGGCACACAATAAAGACACAGAAATTTTTTGTTAGAATATTGGACTCAAGTGCATTTTTTTGGTGTCGTAGAGTGTTAGCATTAGCGAAAATTTAGTTGATTAATAAAAGTTTAAAGAGTTTTAAAAATAAACACACAAAGAGGTTAGTGTTTTAGACACACACAAGCGTTTTTAGTAGAAATTTCGAAACAGATTTACTGATTTACTTAACAAAATACTTTTGATTTTGTGAATACTTTACCACCATGCTCACTGCCCATCGATTGGCGACGCTTTGCTGCTGAAATTATGAGCTTACAAGGTTTAGAGGTTTGTTCAACAAATACAAACCCACTTGCAAATAGATGCAATGGATACAATTGAGATGAAAATATAACTTACCATCATTGCTCTCCTTGCTAGACAGGCTGACAGCCTGTTCGTCCTCTTTCTTTGCTGGTATAAGGCCTTCCAGTAGAAATAGCATTTGTTGCACTACATTACACTGAAGCACAGGCATTTGAAGCTTTAGATTCTGTATGCCCCAATTGTAGACATCGACAAATGTGCGCTCGAAGAGATCCCAGAAAACAGATTTCTCATTTGGTGCGCGATTTTTAAGCCAAGCTTGAACAACTTTGAAGAAATAATAAAAGTTAAGAAGTAATTCTATTCAAATTGACAGTTGTGTTCCAGTTTCCACTTTTGAGAATTCCAATATTTACATTCAAGAGAATTAAGTGAAAGTGAAAACCAACACACGCTCAATAAACTTACTTGGTCTTGAATCCAAACCAGATGAACTCATATAGACCATACCATTACGTGATACCGTAGCCGGTGAAGCATTATCAATATTATGCGGTTCGAAAATAATTTTCACTGTCGGCGCCATAGTTAAACGATCACCATTCGCCAGTGTTAGAGTTTTATTATCATCCAAAACAGAATTTAAATTCTCAATCCAAATACTATCAACTGGACCATCGAGTACCAACCAAACATGTTCGCCGCTCTTCGTTTTCAATGTTTTACGCCACAAAGCTGAAAATATGCCATCGGTCCAATCATTTGTAGCAACATCCAAACGCCCAAACATTTGTGCTGCTGTTATAGCTTTCGGATTCATGCGCATCTCACGATGGAAATCACCCATGTGTGTCATAGCTTTCATAAGCGTATGTATACATGTTGTCTTGCCAGCACCACTTGGTCCCAGAGTCATAATGCCGTGTCGTACATTTTGTGTTTCATAGAGTTGTATCAATTTAAGAACCCACGGAGGATGATAGACCAAACTAGCCTCATCTGTTTGTTGTAGTATCGCAGCTTCAAGTTCAGGATAGTTGGTCTTTTCGAGCGTCTAAAATTAAAGGAAAACATTTTTTTCAAAAATGTAGTTCCGAAAAGTTTTGTGAAATCAATTTTTAGTGAATTCAATTCACCTCAAATGTGAATTTTTACCTGATTGGGAAACAAATCCGACACAAGCGATATGAATAATGGCTCATCATCATCAATCAATTTCGATAAATTCATATCGCGCAGGACTCGCATCACAATCGTACTCTCGCTATCCTTCGAGTTGCGACGTTTTGAAGCGCCCAATGTTCTTAGTACAGAAAGTATATTACGCAAACCGAAATCGTAATGCACTTGTTTCGTAAGCTGCTCCTCGCACAATTTATAGAGCGTATAGAATTTACGTGCTAGCGTTATATTCTCAAGGAAACCACACGAAGCCAATTTAACGCGTATAATAATTTGACGATCCGGCACCATCATTGCCACAGTACGAAATTGAATTTTCAGATTTTCAGGCAACTCTTTACGACCAGCATAACCCGGATTCTATGCAAATAAGAAAAGAGTTAAACATGAAGCGTGATGTACTCAACTTGTTGAAATATGTAAATACGTGAGGAGTTCGTTTATAAAGAGAAAAATAGAAAAGGAAATTGAGATAAAATAAAATAAAAACTATTTTTGTTGCATAGAATAAGTATAGCAGCAGATACAGCAACAGCATTGAAACTTCTTTCTGCAATATTTATTTACCACACACCCCCGTTTTCGCCATTGCAGAATTTTCCTCTTGAATGCCAGCGAATAGTTTACTTCATGTACAAAGCTACTAAGTACATATTTATACATTACTGCTCATTCAAGTATCTGAATCTTGTGTATAAGCAGCTTTATATAGTCGAGATATTTCTACGTGTCTACAAGCATGTCTCGCAGATAGATAATAAGTTCATCGCATATAGAAAAATTGATTTACTAGTCTTTTTTTTTTATATTGAGTCATTGCTGACGTTGTAAGTAGCTGTTGACTGCTTTTGATTACCTTCAACTAAGTTTATTCTGCTTCAAAACTTGTAACCATTCAGCATCTATTAATGTCATTCATGCTTAAGCGTTGATAGAAGATTTAAGAAATGCATTACCAATATATAAATTGATATTCATGCTTTAAATAAAAAAAAAAATAATATAGATATTGCATCTCATACATATTGAGTAACTCTAGTTTCTCGATAAACTATCAATTCGCGTGAAATAAATGTTACTAGATTAGTAGATACTGGGAGTTACAAAGTACCAATGGAAAAATATGCAAAATGGGAAGAAAGCATCAGTTACACCAAAGCCGACTACCAAACACATATTTCTTACATTGAAATAAAAATAATAACTATTATATTTGTCAAATTGCATGTCTCGAATCGCAAGTGTCAAATCGTAAGTATTAAATCGTAAGTGTCAAATCGCATATCTCAAATCGCAAGTGTCAAATCGTAAGTATCAAATCGTAAGTGTCAAATCGCTTGCGTAAAATCGCATGTCTCAAATCAAATATAACAAAACTTTTGAATGTAATGAAACAAAATCATTAAAATTAAATAAAATTATTAAATATTTTTTAATGCTATTAAAAATTATAGAATAAATAAATAAAATTAATTATAAATATCATACATAATGAAAAGCGAGCCTCCTTTTTCAATAAATTTATAAGCATAAAATTTGTTTATTTTAATTTGTGAGTAATTTGATAACATTAAATTGATAAAAGCCTACTTTTTGTGTGTTTGGTAAAAAAAAATGGACCTATAACAAATATTTTTGTGTTAAACATGAAATATAATATAAAATATATAATAACAAAATTAATAACCAAACAATATGAATGACAAATGACTTGCTAACGAAATAACCATGGCTCGCCATGTTAAAGGATTAAAGTTAGCATAATAATAATTTTTTTTTTTTGCCATATGTATAAGCAAAAAGCCTGAAAATTTTTACTTGTTATAAAACGAAAACAAGAAATAATGGCGTTTACATATAATCCAATCGATTATCGATGCATTTGAATCGATGTTTACGAAACTTTGTAAAAATGCACAACAACATAAAATTGCGTATACGCCACATTGTGCAATCGAATAATTCAGAATTTACATTTAAAATGAGAAGAATAATCGCATTAAAAACCAATGATGAGCGTCGTGAACAGAGATAAATTTTAATAAAAACATTTCGAAACCAACACACACAGTTCCATAGTATTTTAATTTTGTTGATTTAGTTTACCAACAAAAAATCATTTTTTTCAATAATTACAAATTGCAAAAGTTTTGTTTGGTTTGCTCGCTGCTAGATTGCGCATACGCCGCGTAATCACAGCAACATTAATTTTGTGCGTGAATAAAGTTAAAACGTTTCTTTAGAATCTTTAAAACAAATAGATTTTTAGGCGTCAAAAATTTTATATAAAAGCTAACATGTACGCGTGTATCTGTGTGTGTGTGTGTGCGTGTGTTAGAGTGTTTTAAATGAAAAAATGGTGGCATGTGTTTGATGTGCGCTTTTATGTTGATGTTTATTTTAGCTGAATATATGCGTGTGTGTGTGTGTTAAAGTATTTATTAGGAAATAACGCTGAAGTCGAGTATGTTCGAATGCAAAATACCCTGTACCCAATCTTAAGTGAAGTCTTATCTTAGTAGCATACCTTTTTGTATTGGAATTTTTAAACAAAAAAAAAAAATGGAAAAATTTGTATGAGGTATATTAAAAGTTTCTTGGTCCAACCCATATTGGAGTATTTCATTAAGACCATCAAAGGCATATTTTATACTAAATTTGAAGTTCTTAGATTAGGAAACAAATAAGTTTTTATGCAAAAACCCAAAATTTTGGGATAGATTTGTATGGGGGCTACCCCTTTAAATGTGAAAAACCGTTTGTAAATGACCAATTGACGGTTTCAAATATGGTAGCTGTATCTCCTATAGCCTCCGAAATAATCGTTTTCATACGGCAGTAAGCATGACGGACGGTAAGATGGACGGACAGACGGGCGGTCAGACGGACAGACAGATACTCTTTTTCAATGCTGATCAAAAATAGATAAACTTTATAGAGTGTACCATACCACCTTCTGTTTGTTACATACATTTGCACAAACTTACTATACCCTCTTAAACCTTGAGTGCAGGGTATAAATATATTGCATATATGTCAACGTTCAAAGACAAAAAAAATTGATAAATATATTGAGTCAAGTAAACAGAGAAGCTTTCTAATCGCTTTATTTAAACTCAGGGTGGTCTTTAAAATCTGGGTCTATAATTTTCAAAAGTAAATCGTCCATGATTTTACAAACGAACTTTCAACTTCGTATCCTGGAAGATCCGACGCTTTTAAAGACTTGAATAATTTCTGAAAATTCCGATTAAAATCGATAAAAATTCTTTAAAGCGTCATATTCACAATGATTTCTTTGAAACCAACCTCGCGCATCACTTTGAGTGATTGTCACCGTTTTTTTTTTTTTTTTTTTTTTTTTGTAAGTTCACACCTGCACGCTTTTAGGCGCTTTAGTGGCACATTTTTTTTTAATGTTTTTATTCATATTAAATTTAATAAATAACAATTTTCATTGAAAGCTGCGTTTATTACTTTCGTCAGAGTAAAAGGTTGAGAAATTATCGTTGGAACGTGCAGCAGCACTTTTATTATTTTTTTTTTTCTGACAAAACGTCGATTTGTATTAAATTTAAACGTGTAATTTTTTTTTCAAGGAAATTTTTATATTTAAAAAGAATTCAAAAAAAGCACCTTGCATATTAATGACGCACTTGAGTGTCTTTTACCTTTATTACAAAATATTCTTATAGCATCCTTTTACAAAGGAAGCAATTTGTGCTGCAAAATGATTTGATTAATTGCAGCAAATGCGCTTTGTATGAAGCAATTTGCTTTGTGCAAAATTTAATTTTATTTAAAACAGTTTTAAGAATGAAAAATGTTTTAAATTAAATAAACTGCCAAAATGTAACACTTACCATTGTAATGAATATACCAAATTCAGGATTCATTTCAATTGTATCGCCATCGGTAAAGATGAACGTCTTTTTCTTTTCCTTTTTAGCGGTTAGCACCACAGCAACCTGTTGTGCAGCGACCGAAAGCACAGGCAACTCAATACGATTAAATTCATCGAAACAACCCCAACTGCCCGATTGTGCTAAACCTTTATAGATGCGGCCAAGACCTCTGCAGTTAAAAAAGAAGAAGAAGAACGGTAATATATAAATTTCACATTGATTTAGTATGCTGCGCAGTGAATTAGAAAATACCTGTAATCCATTTGATCGGAGCAATTAAATACAACGACATATTTTGCCAGTGTTTTGCCCATATCCTTGACAGTTTCCGTTTTGCCAGTACCTGCAGGACCGCACGGTGCGCCACCCATGCTAAGTGTTAGCGCTTGTGCGAGTGTTATATAACATCTACAAAAGGGAAACAAATTAAACGGAAATTTTAAAGTTATTTCATTTTATCATTTCATCATTTTGCTTTGTTATTATTTTGAAAATTCCATGTTAAACTTTTCCCCCAGACGTAAACGGCATAAATTCCTCAAACCACGTGTTGCTGCCGGCAAGCAAGCAAGCTCGTAGCCCACAATTCGCATAGAATGCCGCAATATTAGTTTAATAAATTTTCTAAAAACACAACAAAAATGCGCAAAAATATTTGAAAAATTTCCCTTGTGTATTTTTTATTTAGTAAAAAATATCAAAAGCTCAAAAATATATTTTTTACAAGGAAAAAATCGCGCGAAAAATACACTTTAGCTGCTGGGGCTGCTCTTTACATTAAATACAAAAATAGAGAAAAAAAGGGAAAAAGCCAGTAAGAAAATTTGCCTTCAGCTGAGTTTTTTTATCTGTCAAAACTTTTTTTTTTATATTTTATTTATATGCACTCCGAAGTGAAATTTATCTTTTGCGTGGCATGTCAACACTTTGCGTTCTAGACGCGACATTAACTTGAGCAGCAGAAGCAAAGCAGCCGCAGCAAGCCAGCTCGTTCTCATCTTAGTCTAATGGCGCTACTTCCTTGTAGCTTATCCTTTCAATTTGCTGTTGTAAAGTAGTACGCCGACGTCTTCGTCTGGTTGTAATAATAATCGTCTCAGTTGCTGAGTATAAAAGCATTCTTTTGTTTTTTTTTTTTTTTTTTATTAAGAATGCCATTCAACGCCATTACACTTGTTGCATTTAAAATTGTTTACATTTTAGTCTTTTTAGATTTTACTATTTTAAGCTGGATCTTAGCAATTTTATGCAATTTTAAGTTTACAAGGACTTTGTTTGATTGGCAACTTGAAAAATGTAAATTAAATTAGAAATAACTATTTTTAATCCAGAAATCATTAAAAAAACTGTTGCATACTTTCGCAAGGGGTTGAATAGGAGGAAGAGGTTCAAAATGTGCCGCAGAGGTCTAAGTGGGTTAGGTGCTATAGTGATTCGAGTACAAACAAATTTATACTGGCTTCTTGTATTTTACTCTTAAAAACTTAAATTTGGCTCTGGCGGCCAGGAGCAAGTTTAGGGTTATTATTGTAATTATTTTTTTAGGAAAGTAGGTACTGTGGCCTTGTCAGACCAATTAAGCCCCATTTAGCCTTGAAGCCCTGGAAAAAGACAATCAGATCTTTTAGATGCATCTCTCCAGAAAGTTGGTTATATTCCAGCTGCCTAATTCTTACGGAAGGTTAGACTGGAAAGTCTCTAGGATGTTTTTGATTCTTGATTCTCTAGATAGAACTTTTTTCCAATGATCCATCCAGCATTAATGTCTACAATGACCTGTTAGGGGCGCTGATATTGTTTCTTAGCAAGATTCTCTCATGTAGAATGCAATTTTATTATCTTTTGTTATGCTTAATCTCTCTCGCAAACTTGTCAGTATCTGTTCCTACCCTCTTTTTTTTCTGACTCTTAATTAGGTTCTTTGAGCGTACCTGGACCTAGATCACAAACTCAAACTATGGTTAGAGTTTAGCTTAAAATTTGAAATTAGTCCGTTATAGGGATTAAAGTTAGGGATAAGAAACTATGTAACCCTTTGGATTTAGAACTTCATTTGTGGTATACCGTTATTGTTACGTATTTATGATTAGATTTGAAGCTAGGTGATAGGTTACGTTTTGTGTTAAGGACTTAAGGCTTAAGGCTAGAATTTATGACCCATGGGACTTCAATACCGAGCCCATTTCTAGTTCATACAACAACACTCTTCAATTAGTTTGAATTACGCAAACAAGTTATTTGATTCTGATTAAACTATTTTTTATGCAAGCAATTAGTTTCAAAATAAAACCAAAAAATTTAATTTGAGGTTTTGAATCTGTTGCAAAATAAATTAAATTTGAAAGGAAAATAATATTCTAAAAATAAAATATGTGGCTTACTAATTTATTTTACTATTTTCTTACACAAAAACAATGATTATCCCAATTCAAATTTTATAACATTAAATTTAATTTCTTTCTTCTCCTTCTTCTTTAATAAAACAAAAGTTCACGTGCCAACACTTTACACCTTTCTTTTAAGACAAATAAGAGTTCAGGAATATATATTTTATATTAACAATGAAAATACAGACACATTTTCCGCACATTTACCAAAAATGTTTACCAAGAATAAACATTTCAATGGGTTAATATGTAGGTACACATAAGAAAGTAAAGCGCACATGTATCGTTTTTACAATTTATGTAGGAACACATAAAAAGCAATTTATAAAGCAATTTGTATCGAGAAACCAAACGAGCCAAAAAATGATACACAGAAAACAGGTTTTATGTAATTTTGCGAATAAGTTTTTAACTCAATTTACTAAGTTTAACGTTTATACGAAGTGAATATTTATTGTTCACATATTTTGGAGGAAAATTATATAAAATTGTTATAAATATTTGCCATGTCGTCAAGTTGAGTTGAGTTTTGACAAGTTGACTTAGCTGTTGGAACTATTTTATGATTGATTTTGTTGAAAATCTGTTTAAGTCGAAGCAGCACATTTCATTCAAAAAGTACAAAGTTTGTGAGAAAAATGAATTTTATTAAAGAAAATCTAGTCTTCCCAAAAAAATACCAAAAATTTTTAAATTTTATGCAAGTCGGTAACACTTTTTTTTGTGGTATTTCATAATAAAGCAGTTAGGCCACACTTACCTGTCGGTCAGTGGCGTAATAACCAAACGATCTGTGCAGCCAAGATATTCATTTTGATAAGTAAAAGTAACATCTGTGACGGATATCCAAGTTTTATCCAAATCTTCTTTAAAGTAGAAGCGACATTGTTTCAGCCATTCAAAATCGTTGGCCGATTTTATATTCATGCGACACTGTAAGTGAAAATTAAAAAAAAAAAAACAAAAACAATTTATAAATTCTTTTCAAAGCTGCGCAATCTTCAACTTCCTTTCAATACGCATGCAAAATATGTTTTTTTTTGTATTTGTAAGACGCACCAATATATCGAATATATCCCGTTGATGTACGTGTATTGTAATTAGTGTCTCGAAATTGGTACGCTCCATTTTTGTCAGATTTCGCGTTGTCTGATCGATGAGCGTGTTAAGTATTTCAAGAAATTTATTATTCGTCTCTGACATGACCTTCCTCTCATGCCTGGCCTGCATCAGCGCCATTTCGGCATCGCGTGTCCAAATCATTTGTATACCCAACAGACCGATTTGCGCTGGAACCTTTTCCAGAAAACCCAATAGTGTAAAATTTGGATCGTTTATTGTCGCATAAGCGGTACGGATAATTGAATGCAATGACTGCTGTGCTGTGACCAGCAATTGAGTTAGCCATGTCTCGACGGAGCCCTCGGCGCGTATAGCACGGTCCAATTGTATCACCTCGCCCTCACTCGATATGATCGCCATCATTTTATTGTACTCGATGTCATGGAATTTGACATGGCGTGTATTGTCGAATATCGAGAGCAGATGATTCTGTATGGTATGCGAATCGGAAGCTTGACCCAGTATTTCGAGTAGTGCTGGATCTGAGACGAAGAAGAAACGTGGAAACATCATGCGTTTACGTTCGAGATAACCACTTAAGGATTTCTGACAAATCTCTAGCTGCTCCTGTAGATGCGGCAACAGTTGCTTCAGCAGATCATCACCGACGCAACATGCCACAACACCGGGTGTTTCGTGTGCGCGTTGCATGATCTTTTGCCAGGATTTGTCAATTTTCGAAAACCTTTTCGCCTCCTTCGGCAGCTGCTTCGCAATATCGCCACCCACAAAGACCGCCTCCAGATAGACCCACATATTCTGTACCAGTAACCAACGCTCCAATATTTCATTCGAATTGGACAAATCGAAGACCCATTGTTGTATTTGCTTGCGGAACGGTGCATTGTACCGATTCGAGAGAAGGGAGCCCAAGACCATCAAGCTGTCTTCCAGTTGACCAATTGTCTCGGCGGTGGTATCGCCACGCAACAACAGCTCACCGCGATTATTGAAGCTCATGAATTGTAGCTCATGTACCGACCACTCATTAGTCACCTGCTTCAACTTGGCCTCGATATCCTTCTCCTTCATGGCGCTAATGCAAATATCCTCGATGTCCTCTTTATGCTTTAGCAATGGTGCCTCTAAAATATTCTTCAACGAGAAACCCTCCGAATCGAATTCGAAGATGTAGCGAGTAACATCCATGATCCGTTGCCAGTGGCGTGGCTTCATGGCTTTATTCGCCATCAACTCCAGGAGGGGGCACATATCATTAAAATCATCAATCGTTTTCTTAAGCGCATGAAAAGCTGGCCACTCCTTAAGGCCTTTGGGTAATTTGCGACAGCGATTTTGAAATTCCATCAGCTCATTATTAATCTCTTCAATATCGACCTCATTCCAGGGAATATCATAATAACTGCTAACACGATCGATAACATCATTATAAAGTTTATATAGCTTCTGCAGCAGATTCAATTCTTTGCGTATCTGACCCAGTTCCGGATAATCAGTTTGCGGCAAACCAAATAGTTCTTCACCGCTTTGATAGGTCTGCAAACGACGCCACATACCCTCAAAACGATTCTGAAAGAGTATTAAACGATCCGAGGCCTCGCGTGGCGTTAGACCTGTTTGCATGGGACCAGCATAACGATATTCATGCACATATTGAATTTTATCCTGTTTAAAGTTATCCAAATTGGACTTCAAGTCATCCTGGAATGAAGGTTGCATTTCTAATAATTTAACCTGCGCCTGCAATGCGCAAGATAATAAATTCTGAAAAGTGGCACGCAGATTATCGACTAAATCGAATTGTTCACGTTCAACTTGCACCTCGTAGCGTGTGAGTACATTGAAAGCCTCCTACAAGTAGTTTTAAAATAAAAATAATTTAATAAGCAAATTCCTTTTTATAATAAAGAAGCACTCACCTCAATTGGATCGATGCGCAACTCCATATCAACTTCCTGTTCGCGTATCTTACTTAGAGTCTCCATTATCATGCGTACATCATCCAGGTCACGTATAGGACGGTCTAATTTACGATCCATTTCATTGATGACCGCATAAACATAATCCATTTCCTTCTTGTATTTCTTCTTCATGGCCTGTCCAATCTTGTGATTGCATGCTAAAATATTTTGGCAAAAGGATTTTGGTATGAGTTATATTTTGTTTTTGCTTGCTTGTGCTTTCAGCTCAAGGCTGTAATTAATCAATGAACAGGTCTGAACACGGCAGGTGTTGACGTCGTCGTCTTCGTCCTTTTTATGAAGAAGACGAAGCTATAATTCGATTGTATCTAATCGAAGACGATGAATATAATATTAGCACATTAATTGTAAATGCTTTTTGTATTTTTTAGAAGCTTATTCAATGCGGTTTAATTAATGCAATTAATTTGCTAAAACAGCATTATTAATGTGTCTATTAAAATTGAGTGTATTAATTAACATAAAAGCATAAATAAGAAACCATAATGAAATGGAATTAATAATACATAATTTTGTATATTGCATCTCATACAAACAATAATTTTTACGCTTTTACTCACATTTAATTTCAACAGCTAAACCATATTTTAAACGTTCATTATAAACAGCAATGCACTGTCCAAAGACATCCATATCCGGCTCTACCAATAAATTCGAATCCAAATCTGCTAAACAACGCAGCGTAGTCTCAAATTCCTGTAAACCGAATTCCATCAATTGACGCGTAGTACGATCATTCTTCCAAAGGAAATGATATGGTTTCCAACGTTTTATATAAGTTTGTATTTCCGGTTTTATATTCTTAGTACAACTGGAAAGTTGATTCAGCGCCTTAGCAACTTCTTTGTTATCCATAATAGCGGAATAGAAAGATTTTAGCATATGCGGCATTTGTGGACGTTCTTCCGAGGCAAGACAATAAAGTTTACGACGTCGATTTTTAATGCCTTCATTGTGATTACGTCCAACGCGTGGTTGTGCAGTCATGGAGACTTGCTAGAAATATTAGAAGAAAAAAATTAAACTAAAATTTTCTTTAAAAAAAAATAGAAAAAAACTAACCGGCGCTTCTTTGCCGCTTGTCCACTGTGCTACACCCTTTGCTATGCCTGTTATATTCTTGCCAGCTGTTATTAGAATTTCTTGTAGCTCATCTAGATTCGGTTTTATTACAACATTTGGTATTTGTAGCTGTGCATGTAGGGCAAATATTGGTTTCTTTAAAGATGCTTCAGTTTCATCTTCGATAAAACGTCGACGTATTGTATCTAATGCAGCACGTATAACCTTAATTAAAACATCAATGACCTTACGACTATAATAGCGACGCATCTCAACAACTGCATTGCAAACCATGTCCTGAACCAAAAAAAAAGAGGAAAAGTTCAAAATAGTTCAAATTCGTATTTTAAAATTCTGTTGGCAACTACAACAAACTCAACGTACCTGCATGCCCTTGGGTAAACTTTCCGCTGTCGACAACAATGTCAACGGATTTTCAAAGCATGACCATAAAATGCTCCAGTCCTGTTGTTGTCCACCACCACCACCGCCGCCGCCTCCACCTCCACCTCCACCGCCGCCACTAGCACCTGCATTGCCACTTGTACCTGCAGCACCGTCTTCAGTTTTGCGTCCTGATGTAGTTTGTTGCTCCTTTGGTGTTGCTAATTTTTAACATATAAAATTAATGCGCAAGTTTATCCTTAAGTTTTTTATTATATTTACTCACAATCAAAGAGTGTCACGACATCGTCACCGGCAATTTCTTTGAAGGTCTCCGTGGCTTTGTCTACCAAATTTAAAACTTCCTCAACAGCTTCGGAGACCATTTGACTTTTGCGATTTAAATCGATTGCTGCTTTTCTGTATTTTTGCGCGTGAAAAAATGGAAAATAAAAACAGGAATTAAAAGCAAAATATTTATCGAGTTGGTTCGTTTCAATTAAAAGCTTTTAACGCTAAAAGTGTGATTGGATTGCATAGAAAATATAAATAAATCAAAATCAATTTATTTTAAACTCGTATAGAGATGTAGTATAAAATAATACTTGTACTGACTTACAGAAATGGGGTTTTTTAAAAGTAACTCTAAGCTAAATATCTAGTAGAGTAACACTCATTACAGAATATATATTTCTCGAACCTTGAAGGTTTTGAAAAAGATTTTGTTTTTTAAATTTTAATGAATTATGGACTGAAAATATTTTAGAACTATGAATTATGGTTTTCATGAGATCCTGGAAAATTACTTAAAGTCAGGTCTCAGAAATTTTACTTTTGTTTACTAATTGGAACCTTTTAGAAGTGTAGAGCTATACTCACATGCAGTGTTTTTATTTTAATAGTTCTGGAAATAGTTCTATTATGGTCTTTCAATTATCTGAAACGCTGTTTAAGGCTCCATTACCTTCAAGGGGCATTTCAACACTAGCCTTATTAATAAAAATATCTAGTTATTTTTCGGTAAAAACTCATAAATCTTTGTAACGAAAAGAAGTGGAAATAAGAACGATGTTTTTTATTTCTGCCTTAAATGAAAAATAGATAAAATAAAAAATTCCTTAACGTCACAAACGTCATATCTGTTCATATACGAAACCACTTGATTATGCCTCATCATCAACAAAATAAAACGAAATCTTTCTAGCTTCAAGAAACTTTTTTCAAGTTTTCAAAAACAGTAAACGCACATCCCATTATAGAATATTTATGGTAATCAAAATTAATTTGATAAATCAACAAGAAAACCCAGACCAGACCAGACATACTCAATGTGTCGTAATTCACGTGTAACAACAAAAAGTTTAAATTAATTTTGTAACCGCATAAAATTCGGTGCAAGTGACATTTTGTGTTTCATGCTTTTTACCTGCAAGCTTCCTCGCTCTTCTCGAGAAATTCATCAACAGTCCAGATTTCATCGTCTACAAGGTGCAAGCGTTCGTTTTTGTGTATGTTTAAAAGTTTAACCAAAATAAATGTCAAAAGTTTTAAATATTTTAGCGAGATAAAAATATAAAATATAAAATATAAAGTATAAAAAGTTTGATGATGATAAATAAAAATTTACCGCACGGTAAAATTTGTAACGAAACATCCTGCATCCACATAAGCACATTTAAAATGCGATTCGAGTAGATATCGTGAACACGAGCGACAAGTACCTCAAACGTTTCAATGGCCTGGCGACAACGCTCATAGAATTGTGACCAATTTTGATTAGTCCACTGAAAATAGAAATAATGAAAAGTTTTTAAATTTATGACAAACACACGCAAATTGTTACTGCCACACGCGTGCTATAAAAGCTGAAAGAGTGCGCAACACTGATTTTAGTAAGATTAAGAAAAAAAAACTTACATTTATAGAATGTAAACCAGGCTTTAGCATTGCTGTTAGACGCACTAATTGTGGCAGAAAAAGTGGTCTCACTTCCAATTTAACAGCGCGCACAGTGCTTAAGAACATTTTAATGAGACTCTGCAAAAAAAACAACAAAAAATTAAAAATATTCTAATAAAAAATCAAAATCAAAACACACATTTAAAGAATCCTGTATTGTTGTAAAATATTGCTGTCGACTCATGAGTGTTGCAGCGACAATTGGTAACTCAATATTTAATTTTGCCAGCATTTTTGCCTCACGTATTAGCAGCGGTATGGTTGGATGCAGATTTACAAATAGGCGATCGCCTTGCAGGCATAGTAATGGCTGCAATAGACATGCATCGGCCACACTTACATCCTGATCCAACCAAATTGATATAATTTCATCTTCATATTCGCACAGCACACCCATAACACTATTATAACGACTATCCAAATCCTTAGCCATGGGCAATGTACTCAATACAGGGTGTGCCATTACAGCATCCATTAGTTCGGTCAAATGTAAATCCAATGCACGACACCAATGTATGCGTCCCGCAATTGGCGGAAAATTACGCGCCAACGGTGGATCATCACGTTGCTTGCGAAATGTCTTATAAACACGATCCACTTCCTTCTCGACATAACGTAATATGCGCGTATATTTCTCATCCATTTTTGTGAGTGGTATCTTCTCGCTAACCTTTTCGAAGCGAATCAGAAAACGTATACACTGTGGCGTTTCCCAGACAGTATCGAAATTTGTTTCAATCAATGATGCTATAGTATCTTTTAGTGTATCCGTTTTATTTATAAAACGATCAAAATCATCATTAAAATTTGCATTGCGATGATCTAAATAATCATATTTCTTTGAAGTGACTTCTTTTTTAGCTTCTTCAAAATGATTTGAGGCTTCTTCCAATGCCTCACCGAGTAGTAAACCTTCTAAACGACGTTCAAAGAGATGATTATAATCATCTATGAGATTAAACATGTTAATTATTTTCGATAAACGTTCGCAGAATGTATCAAATTTGCCGAAAACGAAATTCTCCGAAAACCCGAAAGGTGTCTGATTCGGTAGAAATGGTTGTTCACGTACCGAGTAATATGTTTCGTGATAAATGTGATTTAATTTTATGCAATTACTTAATTTTGTGCGTATTATATTCCGATCTTGTGACCAGATGGTCTCCTTACAGCGACAGGTGATATAAGATTTGCAAGTTTCTATCATTTGATTGGTTATCTGTAAGGAAATTTTAGTTATTAGTTAGCAAAAAATGTTTAATGGCATTTTTGGTTAGTTTTACACAGAACAATCACTTAAAATGTGGTTTGAAAAATAATTTAACCAACAGAAAGTCCGCGAAGAATAGAAAAAAATGTATATCTGCTTTATATATCCTATCTGACTTGCTTTAACCTGTAACAAACATTTACACACCGTAATATACCGTTTTATACTACGAGTAATGGTTATAAACTGCAAAAACATATAAAGGTACGTGTTAGTTCTTTTATTGCTCATCGCTATGCCTGCAATGTGTTTGTTGTAATAAGCCGAGCTTGTGTGTTGTAATTACAGTTATTTGATTGCTTCGAAACTTACGCCATGCGTTTATTGTTTTATGACGCGATTATATCTGCAATGTGTTTTTTTGTGTGCTAATTGCGAATATGAAAATAAAGGAAAAACAAAACAAAATAGTAATTGGGTTTTTCACATATTTCTAGCATCCGCAGCTGCCTGTTATATACTTGAAAGATGCTTTTCATAAATATATATTTTGCCCTTGAATATGAAACTCGAGAAGAATTAGTACAAATCAAAAGCAATTCAATTACCCCAGCCAGTATATTCTATATGAATTATCAATTAAATTCATTCGTTCATTTCATTTATAAATAAACAAACTGTGTACAAAATTTATAGCATGCGATAAAAAAAAATTCTTACACTAAGCAAACTGTCAACTTGCGATAAAATTCGAAAATGATGCACAATCTTGATAAGATTTATAATAAATCTAATGTGACAACCTTATCAAGTTGTGTAAAGCAGCCAAAGAAACAAAAGCATTGTAAAGATTACAATTAAACTAAGAAGTATAACGTTATGTGTGTACACACATATGTATTGCATTGTATATAGATACTTATACTATATGTATTTGAGATAAACACTTTAAGTATGCCACTTCAACGCATAAATCGGCAATAAAATATATTTTCAAAGCTCAACATCTAAAGTAACAAGAGAGAGCAAGTGAGAGAGTGAAAGATACAGAGAGCGTAAATATATGAAAGGCAAGATAATATAAAAAAAAACAAACACATGTACACTTACTCACTCTCCCATGCGCTCAAGTTAATTCGAGTACTCAAAAGTGTCTCGAACGTTTTGTATTTCATTGTCGTTGTTAAATTTAGTCTCAGCTAAATTGTCGAACGCATAACAATGCTTGTTGTGTGTAATTGAAAAGGCAAAAAAAAAATATCTTAAAGATATTTAAATTAAATAAATATAAAGTGTGTAGACAGACTGACAAGCAAGCAAACAAACATATATACGAATAAAAATATATAAATAATTTAAGAAATGATGGGTAAGTTAGTTTTCATTTAATAAAAACAAAAGAAAAAACAATTTTTTTCATTTGAATAAAAATCTAAAAATACAAAAAGCCAAACACACAAGTAGCTACGTTGTTGTTGTTGTTGTCCACTTTAGATACTTTAAAATAGGACATGCGCAGTTCTTTGCATTTGCATTATAATTATAAACTGTGTGCATTGTTCCGATACAATACAATGTTGAGAGTTGTGTGTTAATAAAATTTGTAAATAAAATATATGAAAATAATTTTAAACACATTTTTTTTAAAGCAGCATTTATAATATTCATTATTTAATAATATTTTTTTTTTTGTTGAGCTTTATCTCACTATTTCGTTTATTTTAAAGTGCAATTGTAGCTGCTATAAGATTATTTTAAAAATTGATAACTACTTCGGACTGTAAATATATAAATTGATAAGCGTTTAATCAACAAATTAAAAAAAAAAAGAAAAAACTAAATAAATAAATAGTTCACACATATATTATGATAAATTACCGATTAAATTTGAAATAGTTTGATGTGTAGAAATTTCATAAAAGTCTTTTATATAAAAATTGACAGTAAATGTCGAAGAAATAAAACTCTTTGACAGACTTCAGAATTATTTGATTGATTGATTCATAATTGTGGAATTAAAAGTATTAAGAAATGCATTTTATTTTGAGTTATTTTAAGGCTAATTGTTTTAGAGTTTATAATTTTTTTTAAACTAAAAAGTAGCAATACAATTTATTGCAATATTACAACGCAAAAACAATTCACATGAACAATATAATTGTTTATGAAACTTTCCATTTGGTGGTGGTTGAAGTACAACTTTAAAATCTTTACTCTCTCAGTCTTCTGCTCTCTTTGCAAAAAAAAACAAACAAAAAAAATAATCGTTGTATTGTAATTTTTGGATTGTGCCTCCTTTGCTCTTGTTCGAGGCATTAAACCGGTTGAGAAAGAATCAGCTTAAGGTGACCAGAATTTTTTTTTATTTATTTGCAAAAAAAAAAAAAAAATAAGGAACAATTTCTCTTTTGCTCAGATAAACTTGACGTATTGATTAATCCCGCCATTACGATTATTTTAAAAATGTAAAATGTTTAAAATCAATAAACTTCGATGTGCCTTCGCACGCAATCAAAACGTTAAAATTCTCACGCTCTGATTAATAAGTTCAAAAAACCGTGAAAAATATTGATCCACGATTTACAGAGCATTACTAAATCGCCGAGTTTGAGGCTGCATAGCTTGTTGTATTATTCATGTTTTACATAGTTTATGCATATTCTTATCTAATTTAATAAATGAAAAAATTGGGGAAAACGACAAAAAAAAAATGGCAGTTCGAAAATGCTGTGGTTCGGTTTAAAATCCGGTTCGGTTCCAAACCACACCGCAGCCCTGTAACAATCGAAGCATTATACCAAATCTACAAATTTTGTTCTCAATGCTTACTGCTTGTAGATCACATTACTTTTTTTGCCGGTGCAGCGATTCATACAACTCGGTCTCCTCGTTTGCGCCGATTTTGTAGTTCGTGTGTATGCGCCTGCGTGTTTTGACTAAAAAGCGGTATAGCGTGCGAGGGAATGAGATAGAATACATTTCATACAAAATACTCGGTTTCTTCTTTTTATTGCGGCGTTTCGCATTCTTTCCACCCTTAAATATCAACAGAGGAAAACAACAAAAACAAAACAAGATTTAACAAGAGAAAACGTTTACTTCAGTAGAACCGAAGCTCAAATACCAGTTACACAAAACTTCGAATTGGAGAAAATATTTAGAAAAATGAGTTGAGTGTGAATCAATGATCCGATTAAATCCAAGATTAGATACAATATAAGGCAAATTTCTTCACAAATAAACAGTTTCTTCATATAAATAATCGAAAATGGGTGTTAGGTTTATATAGGGGTTATATTTAAAAATGGGCGTGGTAGTATGATATATAAATTTTAGAATCTTCAATATTTTTTCTTAAATATTTATAAAAAAAATTTAAATTGTTTTTGCAGACAAAACAAAAGAAATACACAAAGTCTCCACAACGACAAATCTCAACAGCAATGTTGCTTTGGAAGAGGTCAGTGCACTGTTAAGAGCTTGGAATTTACCACAGCTTTGCAATATTTTTCAGGGTAAGTAAATAAATTGAAAATAAATACAAACAATAATAAAATGGAATTCTCTTCTTTGCACTTAAAACAATCAGAACAAGAAGTCTGCACCAATGCATTATTGCATTTAACGGATGACGATATCAATGAACTTGTCACTAAAATAGGACCACGCGCTATTTTTAGAGAGGCGCATAAGAAATGGAAACAACAACAACAGCAACAAGAGACAGAAAAAGAGCCCGGACAGAAGTTGAACGATTTAAAAATGAAAACTAAAGTTATGCTTGAACATTTGATATTGGATAGCGATTATAATTCGGAGACAATTGATCCAATTTCGAAAGAGAATGAAATCAAAAATTATACACTTAACGATCTTGAAATGGAATTTAAGCAGGAACCACCAGAACATATCGATGATATGTCACACAGCAGTGAAACTACAGCGAATTTTGATAATATAGAATTTTTAAGCAATAACGATGATGATGATGATAACGAAGATGATGATGAGCATGAAGATAATGAAGAAACTAATGAAAACCATAGCCAAAATGTAACCACCTTGGTAAGCTAACTACTGAAGTGTACGGATTTAAGTTGAATATTTATTTTATTTTTTTTTTTTTTTATTTGTAGAACGTTTTCAATGTACTAAACAATTGCGTTGATGGGCGATTGGCTTTAAAAGATTTTGCAAAACATGGCATACTCGATGCTAAAAATCGGCGTAATTGTGTCAAGACTGTGATAAGCACGGCAGTTGAAATTAATTCATATCTAAAAGCAGCACAATTTGAGAATCTAGCGGAACAATTTGTGACGATATTTCCAAGCGAGAAGAAGGTAAGAGATACTTTTAAGATGCACTGTAAGATTTTTCTAAAATAACGTTTTTTTTTTTTCCAAAACAGCACGATTATTATAAACGACGCAATGGCACCATCTGTCCACGTGGTGCACTCTACAATCGTTACATAAATCTAACACGACATCTGCGTCACTTGGGCAAATTAAAATATCAGAATAAAATAACAGTTTCACGTCGCAGTAGAGTATCGAATGAAAACAAATAAATTGTGTTAAAAATAAAAAAAAAAGGGGAAGTACCAAACTCACCTTAACCATAAGTGCCGAAGTGCGTTCTGATGTATTATAGAATTGTGAAACGCTATAAATTAAGCGTACTGTCTGCAATAAACTTAGAATTGATTCCTTCATACAAACTGGATCATCCAAATAGAGCGAATGGCAACACGTTTCCATAGCTTGTATAAATTTTGAATTATCTCGTGCCTCGTTATAGCAAAATGTTATCTTTCGATCGGTTTCCTTCCAGCCGCGCATTATACGCGATCCGGCCAAATAGAGACAATGTAATGTAAATTGCACCTCTTTATCCTGGAGATGTGCCAGCAATTGAGAAAATTGTGCACCACGTTTTTCCAATATTCCAGCTCATCTTGTGGTCCACTATGATCGTTTTCCTTACGCAGCTGTTCGCTTTCGCCAAGTATTTTAAGTATTCCCTTCATCCAATTTGAAACACGCTCTTCAAGTTGTCCACAAAATTCTTGATTTTTTGACATATCCTTGACCTCATCGACTAAATCAATTTTTTCGAACATATCATTGCCATCGGCGAAGATATTATGATGATCGCAAACTTGTTCGCAAACACGTAATGCGCTGCAAAAGGAACGTAGTCCGGGTAAAAGTTGTCCTTTAATTAAGCCGCAGCTAACGTCTTCCTCGTCGCCTTCGAGACTGGGAAAGGCAAGCGCTTGCATGAAAACATATTCCACAATGCGTTCAATGGATGTTACTAAGCCAATATTTCGGGCATCGATAACGCCACAGTATCTGGAAAATAAAAATTATGGTGTTTTAGCTATTTAAAGTATCTTTGAAAAAAAAAAAAATAAAAAAAAATTTTTAAAAAAAAAAAAAAAAAAAAATTGGAATATTTTAGGAGTGAATTTAGGTTTAAATTATTTCTTTCCGAATCGAATCTCCAAATTAAACCACAAAGCTGTTGAGCAGTGTAAAGGCTAACAAAACTTATCCCAAAAGCTTTTCTCCACTTATAACTAAAACTAATATTAACGCCTAAGTCTGATGAAAATGCTACAAAAATGCCAATCATCAAATGTTATTTTTAGATAAAAAAAAAAAAAAAAAAACAAAATGTTAAAAATAAATATAATTCAATAAATTCTATATCAAGCGAAATCAAAAAAAACGCAGCGCGAAGCTTATTGAACACAAACAAAATAAATGCCAATAAAAACAGAAAAAGATGAAAAAAAAGGAAACTTACAAATCCTTCTGAAATCCTTCCTCCGGCAGCTGTTTGGCTGTATTCACACGAAATATGTATATACAGACACCGGTAAAGGCACATGTCCAGCCATCGGTAAGGAAGAGTTTTTTCTGCTTGGCAGGAGGTATGCCACTGGGTGAAGCGCCACCTACGAAAACGAAACAAAATTCATGACGGATTAGTACAAGCAGGTACACGCTCAGTAAATACATAAATGGGAAATGATGTAAAAAAGATTGTATTGATGAGTCGTAATAAACGTTGTGAGAAATACGCCAGATTTATGAACTATAAAAAATAAGTACCTACATATATCGCAAATTTAATTTATTGTTTTGTTTTATTCAAGACTATGAAATTATATAAGGCGAAGCTGAAATAGTGAGAGCGACGCGCAAATACTCTCTTTGAACTGCTCAACTGCGTTACTGTTTTGCTTAAACAGTGAGAGCTTTGCATAAAGTTCTCTCACTGCTTTATTTTTTATTTAGGTATGAAAGAGCGAATATAATTTCATAGTCATTAACTGATTTTTACATATTTACCTTGCGGTGTCTTTGAGCTACTCGATGCTATGCCTGTACGCGATGGACCCGGTTTATTTGCATCTTGTACAGGAGGCGGTTCCGGTTCGTCAACTTCTTGATAGAACCACAACAATTTATTTTTCATATTCGGCAGAAATAGCTGATTAATCTCATCGAGCTTTAACAAAAAAAAAAAAAAAAATTTAAATTAAATTAAATTATAAAAAAAAAACAATCAATTTTAACGCACCATATCCCCTTCGAATATGTAATCCATTAACTGATGTCTGGGCAATTGAGTAGCATCGATCAAAAGTTGAAAGGTGAATTCCAACCGGGGATCCATCTCCCCGCGTCTTGCTTTGCGTTCGCATTCTTCACGGCGACGCTGCGCTTCATCAGCGTCGGCCATTTTGTTGTTGTTTATTTTTTAAAATTCGATTTCAAAATTGTTTATCGATTTTTATATATTTTTTTGGGTTAACCCAAAATTATTTTATGGGTTTTTTTTTTATATGTGTCGAGTATGTGTTCCGTTTGAGTTTAGGAAAAATATTTTTATAGTTTTTTTTTTTGAGGCATTAAAAAATGCAAAGTGCAAATTCATTCATTCAAAAAATTTGAGAGATAAAAAAATTTGTTTGGTTTTTTTTTTTTGTGTAAATGCATTTTCAGTTTTTTTTTTTTTTTTTTTTTTTTGATCGACACAAAATTCAAATGGGAAATATAGAGACCAAAAATTGTATTAGTTTTTAAAATATTCACATGCATTATTTTTATTTATTTTTTTTTTTTGCATAATAAAATATTTTTAAAATTTTTGAAAAAATACTAAACTACAAATAATAATAATTATTATATTAATTACTAAATTACCGGTGTTCTTTTTAAAACTGCATACTAGCATTCTAGGTACTAATACTAGGAGTGCTCTTCTTGCTTGTGCGTCTATCAAAAATCAAAAATTTGGTTGGTTTTTTTTCGTGAACTCAAACATAATTAAATGTTTAAAATTTTTTTGTTTAATTTCTTTTTTATGTTCAAATTCTAATTTTTTTTTATAAATGTTTTGTTTCTGAAAAGATAGAAAATAATATGCAAAAATACTCAAGATCAAATTTTGTTGTAATTTGATTTTGTACAAAATTAATTAGAAATCGAATATAGATTTTTTTGTATTTGTTGAAAAGAGTTTTGTAAAATATAGTTTAAGCTGTTCAAAGATAAATTTAAAAATTTTATACATCATTGTTAAGTTAAATAAATGAATAAGTTATTTTCATTATATATAAATAAATACTAAATTACATTTTACACATTTATAAATAACTTATTGTACATATTTACATTTTTTATGTATATAATGTACAGTTATTTAAGTATTTACAGACTACAAGCACACTCTAAATAAATAACTAAAAGCAAACATCAAAAATAGTTCGTTGATATATCCTACGAAGTAAAATATTTGGGAAATATTTTTTAAATTAATACAAAAAAGTAAGAACAAACAAAGTTTTATGTAGGGACTTCCCCTAAAAATGGAAACGTACTAAATATAATATTAAAGTCAGATAATCCCTCATGTACCAAAGAGCTCACCGTTAATAAAATTATTTTGTGAACAACCCAAAAATACGTTGACCCTAAATTCCCGATGAACTAAAAATGATTGTTTGTAAACAAAACAAAAACTTGTTTGTAAACAAAGCAACAATGTGTTTAACAAGTTCATTGAAATTTTAAGGACCTTGACCTATGTAACTACGTGTTAAATCGATAAACTCTTCGAAAACAATTGTTGATTTATTTACAAACAAATTTCTGTTGGTAAACAAAGTTTTTTACGTCATTGATGCAACAGTTGAATATTATTATTTGAAATTCCGGTCTCCTAGCAACTCAATCACACAAATACTAAACCAAATTTTGCTTGATCAATTTTTTTCTTTTTACAAGAAAAAAATTTTCATAAAAATTAGATTACATAACGCTTTGAAATTTTTTTTTTATAAATCTTCTAAATTAAATCTTAATATAAAACACAGTATTCTTAATATTAAAAAAACATGTAGAAATTAAATCCAGATTTTTTTCAGTGCAGAAAATGTTCTATAACATTTAAAAAACATTTAAATGCAAATTTGTTTTTGAAATAATATACAACAAATTAATATCAGATTTGAAAACTACAATTATATAAAAAAAAACGTTTACTTAAAAAACATAAAAAAAATTATTTAAATTTATAAATTTTTCACAATGTTACATCATCGATTACATAATCAATCTGAGCTAAAAACTGCGTTTTTTACCTACAAATAAATTTTGTATTAATTGTATTTTACATAAATAAAGCATTTAATTAGTTTAATTGCAAATTCTCATTTATTTTTTTGATCATTTATGGCACAATTTTTACCTGCAAAATATCGCCTTCGTCCTCCTCTTCCTCCTCGGTGCTATCATCTGAGCCACGCATGGCTTGGACATGTTCAACGAGTTTTTTCTTTTGCACAAACATTTTTTTCAAAAATTTTCTTTCTTTTTTTTTTGTTTTAAAAAAAAACTTAAATTAAATAGAATTATTTCACAATAGTTACTATTTTTCGTAACGCAGCCGTAGATACACTGATGCCAAATGAAAATCAAATGCAGAAAATAATTGAACAAACTTTGATTTAACTGACGTCACTGTTTGAATTGGTTGCCATGGTTAAAAAG
The DNA here is from genome assembly GCA_018903435.1 of Leucophenga varia. Classification (NCBI taxonomy): domain Eukaryota; kingdom Metazoa; phylum Arthropoda; class Insecta; order Diptera; family Drosophilidae; genus Leucophenga; species Leucophenga varia. The sequence continues at coordinate 482,881 of JAEIFJ010001427.1, forward strand.
GACACCAGTTGCGCTTCGGATGCACCGATTTCTAGTTTTCGAATAAATCAATCGAAAACGTGTTGCCAATACTTCGAAAAAAACGCAAGAAACTTGATGCTGAGAACATAATTTATTACTACAGAATGGTAATAAATTCATATAAAAATTCAGCACAATGAAATAAAATTTAAATAAATTTGTACCGTTACAATTTATAAAAACCGACCATAAATATTTGAAAATGTGACCGATTTTCTCAAAAATACCAGAAGTATCTCAAAATACCAGAAGTATCCTCACTACAGGGTACATGCTGAGAATATGAAAAATGAGTCACCCACTTAATTTGATTTATCGAAGACGGTCTGCTAATAATTATCGGTTTGAACCGTACATTTCTCGTTAGAGGAACACTTTATAAGAAGAAGAAGCAAGTAGAAAAAACGAAGCGACGCGTGCTCTGCAATAAATTTTATTTAATCGACATAAACATTGCGAAGTGATAACACTGTGTGTTAATTTTATATTTAAAATATAAACCAGTAAGTGTACTACAATTGTGTTATGTGTTTTTGTACATTAAAATATATTTAACAACAGTAAATTGCGTTTGTGCAAAATTATTATATACCGACACTTTGCACAAAATGGCGGCTACGACGGCGGCGCCTTAGCTGTCACCACTAATCGGAAAAAAAAAGACGCCGTATTTGGCAAACACAAAGCAAGCGTTTATATTTTGATAATAACCAGTTTAAATAAAAACATTTGAAGTTTAAAAAACTCGTTTGCATTGTGAAGAGCTAAAATAAATTTACTAACTTTTTCATTTTGTTTATTTTTGTATGCTTTGTACAGGCAACAACTAGAAATGGCATCAAACCAAGATTTTACCAATGATGATGAACAGTTCGATGACGAGAATCAAGATTACAACGATGATAATCAAAATGACGAAGGTGATGACTATGACAATGACGATGATCAACAACAAGACCAAGATCAGGACCGGGGATCAGGAAAATTTTGAAGAGGACGATGAGAATAACGATGATGAATACGATAACAATGATGAATCTGGTGGTGGCAATGATACTTCTGGCTCAAACGATTCGCCCAAGTATATACGTTTGCGTGGTTTACCGTGGTCCGCAACGCATCAAGAAATCTTAGATTTCCTTAAGAACGTCAATGTACCAAATGGTTCGTCGTCTATTTATTTGGTTACAAGCCGTTTGGATGGCAAGAATACTGGTGAAGCATATGTTGAGGTTGCAACCAAGGAGGATGTTGAAGTAGCACGTAAGCTAAACAAAGCGAGCATGGGACATCGCTATATTGAGGGTAAGTTTTAAATTAAATTGAGTAAAATTTGATATTTTTTATTATATTGAAAATGTTTCTATTAGTTTTCACCGCTACACCCAAAGAGGCAAAGGATGCTAAACGCAAAACTAGCGGTCCTGGTAGTACTTCTTATGTTGTTAAACTGCGTGGTCTGCCCTATGCCGTAACTGAACAACAAATCGAGGAGTTCTTTAATGGTAAGTACGATTGGAAGAGAAGTATATATTTTCTTTTGAATGAGTTGCTATTTTCAATGTGTTTAGAAAATGATAAAAACAAAAAAAAATTGCATGACATTTGTTATATAATCGTACACAAAAGCATTTTATATAAAGAACACAGTGTATACTGAGCGCTATACCCGTCGTCTGGGGTCGTTGTATCCATGGACCTGGGGCTAGCTAAAACAAAAAGCAAGAATGTGTGTCAGTTTGTTCAGACAAACCATTTGATTTGTTTTTTATTTTAAATATTATATTTGAACATTTTTATTTCATTTTATAATTAACCAATTTACAAACATTTTTTTGTAAAAAGAAATATTTCATAACTATCATAAAAAACAAAAACACAACAATGAGTTCAAATTTAAGTGGTCTAATATTTAAAAATATTATATACATATTTAGCTACTGTGCTGTATATCAATCTATCTATCTGTATTCTAAAGCGAAAATATTGTTATTACAAAAAAAAAAAAATCAAAAATCAAAAAATAATCTCTTTCACTCTATGGTTAAATTGAATAATTTGATGCTATTCTTTTTCAACTCGATATATCTATCTATAAATATATATAATTGTATATGAACTTTTGGTATTGTTATCGTCATGGGCAGGGTTGGAAATCAAAGCGGATCGGGAGGGAATACTTTTTATTACGGACAGAAGGGGTCGCGCAACTGGGGAAGCATTTGTTCAGTTCGAAAGCCAGGATGACACTGAACAAGCCTTGGGCCGTAATCGGGAAAAAATTGGGCACAGGTGGGTCTCAAAAACAAAAAAATAAAAAAAAAAAAACAAAAACAAAATTGTTGTTTTGATCATTATAATTTATATTTTATCTGATACATAAGAAACCTTAAAGCTAACTTCTATTTCAGTGATAAACAAATTATATATTTATATGCAAAAGCACACGCAAAATTGTATCCAAATAAATCTATATGGGTTTGGTTGGGTGCTTAAAATAGTCAAAGACAAAATGTTATTTAAAATAAAGAAATAAAAAGTGCACGAAAGATACTTTTTTATAAGCGAATATATTATATCATTCATCCCGCCATTAATATCTATAAAAATACAAATACTAAAAACGAAAATTAGTTTGATGAAATCTTTTTGATATAAAATGCATAAATTTAAAACATTTCTTTTTTTTCCAATCATATTGATTTTGTTTTTTAATTGGCTTAAAAGATGACATTTGGCAATAATTCGTGTGGTGTCATGTTACACACGTAAGAAACGAAGTTTTTTTATCGAAAGGAACAAGCGAAATTGGTAACCTCGATAAGAGACTTCGTTTCAAAAATCTAAACTATTTCTTTTTTTATTTTTAAATTTTAATTTAAAATCAAAGAGTTTTCTTATTTTATTTTTTATCACTAACCATTCAGGTTTTATAATAATAATTTTTGTCTATCAAAATAACTGTCAATTTTTCTTCTAATCAAATAGTTTTAATTAACTTGAAACAACAACATCGCCGCCCATAATAGCGTTTAGCTTTTGTTTATAAAAAACTGTTTAAAATTGTATTAATTTCTTTAAAATTTTCATTTGCAACATACTTTAGGTATATTGAGATATTCCGTAGCTCTTTGGCTGAAATGAAGCGCGCCACAAATGGTAATTCACGCCCTGGACCATATGATATACGCGATCGAGGTGCCAATCGTGGAGGTAATATTTTTGATGACCGGAATGGTGTGTAGTATAAGTTAATTTATGTAATGATTTGTATTTAATATAATTTTAATATAGATTGGGGCAATAATAATGGCAACGGTGGATTTGGCACTGGTGCCAATAATATGCTTGGATTCTCTAATTTGCCAAGTCTAATGAACTCTGGAAACTTTGGTAATGGAGGTGGTAATAATGGAGGTGGCGGTTTCGGCAATGGCGGTGGTTTCGGCAATGGCGGAGGTTTCGGCAATGGCGGTGGTAATTTCGGAAACGGCTTTGGCGGTAACAACAATTTCGGTAATAACGGTGGCAACAAGTTTGGAAATTTCGGTAATAATGGGCCAAATGGTGGCAATTTCGGTAATAATCCAAATAACGGCGGTGGTTTTAACAACTTTGGTGGATATAACAACGGTGGTAACGGTGGCGGCGGCGGTAACTTTGGAAATTTCGGAAATAATGGCAATGGTCGTGGAAATAATGGCAACTTTGGCAATGATTTCGGTGATTTTAATAACTTTGGAAATAATCGTAACTTCGGTGGTGGCGGTTTTGGCAACAATGGTAATTTCGGTAATAATGGCGGCGGTAACTTTGGTAACGGAAATGGTCCAAACTTTGGCAATGGCGGTAACAATTTCGGTGGTAACGGCGGCGGTAATTTTGGACCGATTGGCGGTGGTCGCGGAAATGATGTTGAATACTTTACCATACATATGCGTGGTTTGCCGTATACTTCATTTGAAAATGATATCTTTAAGGTGAGTGTTAATGGAATTTTGAAAATGAGGCTTTTTAATTAAAATATATATTTTTTTTTTATTTATTTAGTTCTTTGATCCGGTACGCCCAGCTAATGTGCGCATTAATTTTAATAAGAAAGGTCTGCACAGCGGCACAGCTGACGCCTATTTCGAGACATACGATGATGCACAACTGGCCATGAAGCAGCACCGTGAGCAGATGGGCTCACGTTATATTGAACTGTTCTACGATGGCAAGACACGCGGAGGCAGCAATAGCGGCGGCAACGGTGGTGCTGGTTTTAACGGTGGTGGTGGTTTCAACGGTGGTGGTAAAGGCATTGGCATCGGCGGTGGCAACAGTTTTGGACGTCGTCTCTAAGCTGAAGAATAATTTAATATAAAAAAAAACTATTTTAAGTTTACTTTATAAAAAACACAACTAACGCGCCCAGAGAGAAACAATTTTAATTTACCATTTACATACTACACTAAAAAGCGCAAAATACGCTTATTTTTTTTTTATTTTCAAAAAAAAAAAAAGAAAAAAGAGAGTTTAGTTTTGTGACTTAAACTATCTTGTTGTATAGTTTATTAATTATCAAATGAATTTGATTTGCAAACCATTCTAATGGTTGAGATTTTGATTTAAAAGAAATGTATAATTCCTTAAGTTAAATTTTTAATTCTACACATATATTTTTATTTTATGCTTTTTTATTTATGATGTTCGTAAATATTTCAATTCAAAAAAAAAAGCGTGTCCGTTATTTGTACTATTTTCATTTACAAAGAAACATGAAATAAAAGTTCGAAAATAAAAAAAAAACATTTAATGTGAAAATGAACGTTTATATTCGAAACAAAGACTAATTGAGTGGCTGTATTGCACAGCAAACATTCAATTGTACTCACTGTGCACCACACACTCCACTCAATTACTCAAATGTAGTTTATACTCGATTTTGTTTTGATATGAAATTCTTTTCCTATGTTAAATAGGAAAACGAACATTTTAATGGAATTTCTTTAGCATTTTAATGTACAAAACGTTTAAAGCTAAAACTGTTAATATCAGCAAATATTTTAACAAATGCAACAGCAGTTATATCGCTGCCCGATTGATTGTAATTATTAAATTGATCTATATCTACATTTCCATTTCCAGAGGGAAAAAACCAAACAATAGCACGCTTTCGTCAGTCAAAACAATAAAAAGCAACAACAACAATCGTCAATAATGAGAAAGTTACATATTTGTATTTGTTGTAATGCTTTGCAATGGGCGATGGGAAATATTTATAGTCAAATGCTAACTTTGCCAATCCATCCATTCCATCGAAATGTAAGCAATACCTTGTAAGAGATCAAACTATAAATTATTGTACAAAAATAAACACAACAAAACAATAATTATCTAAGTTACACCTTTAAGTTGCTGCGCAATCGATTCGATTCTTTACAATTGTAGATCTCAAAAAGTATTCAATTCATTTGTAATTTTCTACTCTGTTTGACTTGTGCTGCTTGCTTGTAAAGTTGTGCGCGAATAGTTTTGAAAATTTCTATAAAAATTCTACAAATAATTTAAAAATTGTTTTCGTATTAATCAAATGACACGTTTTGATTGAGTTAAACGGTGCGCTTAGGTTTTATTTACAACGTCGGTTTACAATTGTTGAGCGTGTGAGATGCGGTTTTGTTTGGACTTTTTTTTTAAATGAATTTATCTAATTGTTTTGGTTGTTTTTAAGCTTTTATAATTACAATAATTATAACATCAAACATTAAAAGCAACGAAGTGAGAAAAAATAAATAAATAAATATCTAAAATTGTCAACAAATCTATCGTGCGAAACTGCAATAACTACAAAATAGAATGAATAAATCTAATCTTATTTAAAAGACAATTATGAAGACTACAATACAACATTAAATGAAAAAAGGTAGGTAATATAATTTTATATAGGAAGGTCTTAAACACCTTGCAAGCAAATTATTTAATTAATTAATCAGTGTTGTGGTCTCTACTATTAATTTATGACAAAAAAAAAAAAAGGCTCATAAATCGCACTGTGGATATACTATCTGGCTCATCATCTAAAAATTATTTATTAATGTGTATAACCTTATCTTGAGACTTTAAAAGATAGCTCTGTCGTTGACTTAGAATGGTTCCTTCCATGATTTTCCAAATAAAATTACCAAAATACTTGAAAAAAAAGTATTTTTTTAGAATAACTCGGAAACCCTATACGATGGAATTTTTCTGAGCACAGATTTGTAATCAGCACGCCAAAATCTTTCTAATGATGGTCCCACGGAATATTTGATCGAACTGTTTCAAAATACCATATTTTTTAAATTATTGTATGGTATATTTTATGTTTTTACAAATTTCTAAAACTAATAAAACGTTCCATGACTCTCATACAATAATACGAATTAATCAAATTAATTAAAGCAAAATTAATTGCTCAGTCAAATACAATGTTCAATCAAAACTGAAATCTGAAATTTAAACCGCCTACAATGTGTATAATCTAAAATGCTAACGGTGCGAATATAATCTAGTGTCATTACAATTGCTTATTTTTTTTTTTTACTTTTTCATTGGATTTATTATCATAAATTATATTCTGTCAACAAAAGCAAATAAGTCGATTATTAAATATTTCCGATTTATTCCGACAGATGAACATCGCAAGCGAATTATTGAGATATAATTGTAAAATTATACGTGAGATCTGTGAATAATTCGGGCTTCAAAATGAGTTAAATAAATGCCGCATGTCATGTTTCGTTTTTGTTTAGATTAAAAAACAAATAATTTTAAATTTAAATGCACAATTTTTTTTTTGAAAGCGCCGTAAATAGCGCAATTTATTTGAGAATAAACTTTAGGTAGGGGCTTTACTGTGTTTTACTGAAGTTGACAAATTTTGATTTATATTCCAGATAGAGTCTATTTACAATGATCATTAACGGTTTTTTTTTTTTTTTATGTTTAAACAAAAAATAAAAATAATTCTTTAAGTAATCAGTGCAAATTTCGTATGACAACAAATTTAAATGCGAATATCAAATAAAAGCCTCAATAAAAAACCTTAAACTCGTGAGCCAATATTTGGGCGCGCGAATAACGAAAATTATCAAAAAAAAAAATTTAAAATTATAAAACGCACCCCACCTACTATGCCAGACCGTTATGATCCCTATAAATTTTACGTCAAGATATTGTATCTTTTGTGTTGTCATTTCATCAACTTCAACGTTATTGTTTTATGTTATTCGGTTTTGATACTTTATTACGCTAATTACGTAAACTTATCTTTCTCTTAAAATCATAAAAAAAAGTATCTGACTGTCTATTTTGTTACGTTTTGTTGGCATTTTCTAAGCTGTGCAGTAAATTCCTCATTGATAAATTAAAGCTTGTATTTGTTTATAGCTGGAAATATCGTAGATACTATTTTTTTGCATGTTTAAATTATCTTTTAAATTATTTTTAGTCTTTCTACAAATACAAATGGGTATTGTATAATCAATTTAGCTGATCTAACACGGTAAAGTACATTTTTACAGATACTTATGTATATAATTTTTTTTTTATTTTTTATGTTGCCGATAAAAGATAATATATTTCTTGTTCACTCATCAAATTTTATTTACAGCTATCCATCCGCTAATTTATGAGTAGTGAGTTTTTTATGATAGTTCTCTCGTGTCAAAAAAAAATGTATCGAAGGTCTTGCAAGAATTTAATAATTAACTTTGCACCAGAAGGCGTTCTGAGTGTCCATTGTAGAATTTAAATCAACTCTTTGACTCTTTTGTTTTTTTGTCCCGTTCGTCCCCTTTGTGAAAAAAGCCTTACTGTTCGTTACATTACACATTAACGACTAGTGCTACCAAATTAATAAACTGCCAAAAATTTTAGTGTTGTGTAAGCCGAACGATCGTTGCCACCATCGATAGTATGGTGTCTCGATAGCGCCAAACCATCGATAGTGCCGATAGTGCTATCGATAGTTGTCCACCTCTAGTTGCAAAATTTGTTTTTACATTTTACAATTTTTGCATTGGTTGCAAGACCTTTTGAATACTTTTTTATTATAAATCCCATGCGCTTTAAACTTTCTGCGTTTGAGGATGCGTTGGTTCAATGGACCAGAGCAAATCACTTTTTCTTTTACTTCAATATGAAGAATTAAAAGAAACAACAACAAAAAAAAATAACAGCGGTTGGCGCACATGAGCAACCCGCTAAGTAATTTAAGACCAGCGGTGATGAATTGATTAGATATACGCATCAACTCGGGTGCACGATGTGGAATAGTAAACCCAGCGATTGTAAACAGTGTCCTGTGCCCAGTTTAGCATATAAAATGCTATCTAGCGTATTGTGTAATAGGCTGAAACCATACGTTGGACAGTATCAGTGTGGTTCAACGACGTCCTAACTAAATTTGGTATTGCTGCAAAGATCGTTCGCTTCTGTAAGATGACGTCAACAAATACCCAAAACATTTTCAGGGTCGGTAAAAATATCTCCGTCCCTATTGATACCAAGTTAGGATTGAGACAGGGCGATACGTTGTCGTGCGACTTCTTCAATCTCATGATGGAATACAAACTGCGCCTATGCCCAGACATTGACATAACAGGCAATATTTTCTGTAAAGACTATCGGCGAAAATGCAAGTGCAATCAGCTGAGCTTTCCCGGAGATTGAAAGTGTGTTTCGTTGAAAACGACAGCGTGTGAACGAGTATAAATGAAGAACTTGGTATCCATTTGCAGAACATCAACACGACTTAAACAATCTATAAGGATAGAAAATTTTAACTTCGATGTTGTAGAAAACAGATATGAACAAAATCAATAAAACCAGCCAGGAAATTTAACGAAGATCACGCTTTCTAGTCGTTGCTATTTTGGTCTCGGTAAGCATATGCGAAGTATAACTGTTCTATATTAAATTGTCTATATTAGATTAGAAGTATAACCCGCAATACATGTCAACTATCTGAATGGCAAACAATAATCTTTTAATCAATTCAAGAAGCACTCGAAGCATTCAACAATTTTATTTTTATTCCATATAAAAGTACTTGAGTATTTCAATGGATTGTCATCAATTTTAATTATTATCTTTTTTTTTTATTATCAAAAGCTTTTAAAAATCAATTTTTTGCCATTTAAAATATTAACCTATTTGAAAATTGACTCACCATTGACTTAAAAAGTTATTAGTCACACTTAAAATGTAAAATCCAATCTAAGACTTAATTAATTATTAATTTAATCGATTCGAAATACTACAAATTTGTAGATTTTCCAAACTGTGTCGTGCTACTTATGTCTTTATGTGTTCTTCAAATTGACATTAATAAACAATTTATGCAACTTAAAGTCTTAGTGGTGCTATAGATACATGATATCTATAAATACTTTTCTTTGCAATTTATTTTCCGACAAAGTAAAAATTGGTAAATCACAAAGTAAATATGTATTTTTTGTCCAAAACTTACTGCGAAATGTAATTTTTTAAAATTATTATTGTGCTTAATTAATATTGACAAACTGACGAGCTGACTGCACGAGTTTCAGATACATTTTGAATATTTTATTTTTTTTTTATTTGTTATAAAACGAAACCAGTTTTTTGTTGTTTACAATGTGCAATATAAAATATTCAGAATGTTTATAATACTTATTAGCACTGTCGAATGCCTATTTTTGATTTATTACAATTGGTTGTGCTTAACAGATAGACGGATAAATTTAAATTTATTAACTGAAATACCTACTTGTAAATAACAATGTGCAATAAAAAATAGTACAAATGCAAATAAATAAGATAAGACATAAGTTTTATTAGGGAATTTTCGTATCACTTATAGTGTTGTTCTGGGATTAGCAATTGAGCGTATTTGACATGGCTCGGATTTACAATCTGTTATGGCGATGGAAATGTTAATACTATAGTACAAATTATTTTAACTGAATGTTTTCTGGCCTAGAATAGGGTCTTTTGACAACTAATATAAGTTCACTGTTTTTTCAGTTGAGGATAGATAATTATTATATTTCATAAAAACGTTTTTTTTTTCATTTATTTTTTTATTAATTTTATTTTTTATTTTTATTAGTCTATAATATATTTTTTTAATAACTACATCCAAGATCTTTGAACACGGCTCTTAATTTTAATTTTTTCACACCCTAAATATTTACAATCACATCTATTTTTTTATGATTTCACAATAATGCTCTAAAATCGCTAACTAAACAAATGACCTGTAATAAAGTTTTTCTCTAAGGGACTTACTAAATACTAAAATTCTTAGAGATTTTTTTTAACAAGAGTCATTTTAATGAACAGAAAGAATTTATTTAATTTAATACTTAATTCAATAAATTTATTTCAGATACACAATTATAATTTTCATTTCTATTAATCACTTTTCTAATGAAATTTAAAAGCTCTACTTTCCTGTTTGAAATGTAAAATAAAATATAATAAATCAATTTTTATTCAATATATAAATAGAAGGTGTTGGTGATTCGTCATTACATATTTCGCTCATAAATATTTTTATCTGTCAGGTTGTCCCGGTTCCGTTTAAAAAATTTCTAATTCCAATCACACATAATCAGACGGGCGTTCTTCAGTAGTAAATATTTAGAACGCGTCAAATTTTATGGCGTCATAAAAAGACTCGCATAGATTTTCTAGCACCTGTCGTAAAAACTAAACCAAGTCACATAATAAAAATAATTGGCAAAATCTGATTGAAAACAGTACCTATAATTTAGAAAGTTTGCAATATCTATTTTATAAATTTCCATAATATCACTTTGTGACAGTCTGACTGACAAGCAGTAGACAACTTCTTGACTTTTTCATATTAAAGTCAAATGGAAGTCCAGCAGTTTCAGGGAACATCAATTAGAGCAGTTCTACGCATTTACAAAAGTTTTTTTTTTTTTTTTTTTTTTAAGATTAGATAAGAGTACCACTTATTCGATGTGAAGTAGAAGATAAATCCTCCAAAACGCATTTTACGCCTTCATAAAAAAAAAAAAAAAAAGAAATAGCAGTGAATCTTCTGAATCTACATTCCCTCTTCTAACTCTTTTCTGGCGCATGTCAATGGCGCGTGCTAAATACTAAACAAATTTTTTGTTGATTTTATTGTTGTTGGTATTGAATCTAAATTGTTAGTACAACATATAACTGAATGCAATAAATCAAATCACACAAACGGTAGCAAAATTTGTTGTTGCCGGGGTCTGAACTGATAGCTTTAGCGCCCTATTTGGTATTATTCTGACGACGTTTTTTATTTATTCGAAAATTGTTATTGATTTGAAGCGGCTGGAGGCGTGTTGGTAGACTTGAGCTGATTGTGGCAAATGGAACCATAGCCATAAAAAGTAATTATGGCATTAATGAATTCACCATGTTTCAATCACCTGTTTTGCTGAACAAGCAGCGCCTAAATCGATGCAAAACTCCAAACACTTTTAGATCCAAACCTGTTTATTGCTACTGTTTTCAGCTACCGTTGTCCGTGCGTATTAAAATGCAAATCAGCTGATCGCACCAAAAATAAAAACAAACAAAAAAAAAAAGCTCCAGCGTGTTGGAGTCAAGTAGACGTCGCCGGCTGCGGCGGCATCAAATAAAAACAAAAACAACATCAGCTGTTTTTTTTTTGCTTCTGATTTTTTGTTTTTTTTTTATACGCTGTACCCGACGGGTAAATGGGTATATTAAGTTTGTGCAAATGTATGTAACAGACTGATGAAGGATAAGTAGATCTTGTAAAGTGTATATAATCTTGATCAGCATTAAAAGGGAAGTCGAACTAGTTATGTCCGTCTGTCCTGCTGTCTGCCGTATGAGAGAGATTATCTCGGAGACTATTATAGATAGGGCCACCATATTTGAAGCTTAGACTATAATAAGCAGTCAGGTGTGCATTTGCAAACGGTTTTTCTGTAGCCCTATTTTAAGGGTAGCCTCCATACAAATCTACTCCAAAATGTTGAGGTTTTGGCATAAATACGTCTTTGTTTCTTATTCTCTAAATTTAGTATAAATTGAGCCAATGATAGTCCCAATGAAATATCTCAATATGGGTAGGACCAAAAAAATTTTGATTAAGGTGATAGTCCTCTACAAATTTCCCCCAATTTTTTTTACTTTTTGTATGAAACTTCAATAATTGATATTGGACTTAACTTGATGTACATAAAGATTGGGTGCAGGGTATCTTGCAGTCGAGCATAAACGACTTCAGCGTTGTTTCTTGTTTTTTTTTTTTTGTTTGACTGGCGCTGTTGTTTAACGAAGGTGATAAGCAAAACTGAACGACAGTCAATGCCGACAGTCGAATCGAATCAGATCGGCTGCCTATACTATTTAAACACTACAAATATTCAATATATTTATTTATATAGAAATAAAATAAGAAATTGTTTGGAAGTTGCGTTGCGTTCTGTTGCCGCATCGCATCGTATCGTATCGTCTGTACCTGACAAACAATGAATTTTTCGTGTTATAATGCATTTTCAATTTAACGTTCAATCACTTTGTGCCAGTGAATTCCAAGTGCAATAAAATGTGACGTCAGTGTAATTGAAACGCAGCAAAAGTTGAAAAGGTGATAAAAAAAGAAGAAAAAAAAAACAAACAAACAAAATGCAAAATCAATCAAAACAATCAATCAAATACATAAAAAAATCAAAAAGCAAAAAAAAAAAAAAAAAAAAAAAAACAAATTTTTTATACAAATAAAAAAAAAACTAAGTGAAACAAAAGTGTTGAATTTTGAATAATAATAAATTTGCAATGTTATTAATCTCATTAACAGCATCATTTTTTGTGTTTATTGTTAAAATGTATGAATTAATTAATCAATTTGTATAATTATTTTATTTCTGTTATAATTATTATTTTTTTTTTGTTGATTTGTAAATTGTTTTTGCATGTTTTTTTTGCTTGTTTTTACTTTGTTTTTGCTACTGTTGCTTTGATTTTTGTATTGTGTTTGCTATGTGTGTTTTGTTGTTTTAGACATAAAATATGTTTGGAAATTAAAGCAATAACAATTTTGATTTGATTATTTTCTGGTTATTCCAATTAGTCAATTAGAATATGTCAAAATAAATAAATAAAAAAACCAAAAACAAAAATAAATAATTTCAAATATTTAAAAATACATTTGACCAAATTTGTATTAAAATTAAAAAAAAAAAATATGTGTATCTACTTAAAAAATACTGTATTCCTCTGAGATAATTGCGCTAAAAAATATATAATTATTTGGCAATTTATATAATGCCTGAAGTATATAATATATAGTATATACAATCTTTATATATAATGCATATTTTAGGTTATAGATTTATTATTTTTGGCAAAAGATTTAAAGAATTTTTTTGTATTTATGTCAGATATTGTCTCTGTCTGTGTGCTTCTGTTGGAAGCTATTTACTTAATGGAATATATATTTTTTTTTTATTTTTTATTTTTTTTTATATTTTTACTTTTTGCTTAAAGTAATTTTGAATGTATTTTTCTTTGTTTTCTTTATATATGTACATCACATATGTCTTGTATGTATTAATTTATAAGTATATTATTACCATTAGTGTCGTCTGTAGTTCCAGCAGTCAATAGCCGATTACTCGTTAAAAATAGTATTATAAAGCGATTTTATATGTTCTTTTAGATTTAAGCAGGGTAATTACATAAAATAATATTTTTTAAAAATTCATTTCCTCCTAAATATATTAAAAAAAAATCAAAATTAAAAATGTTTAGTGCTAAAAAAATAAAACAGTATAAATAATTTCCAGGCTGAAAAAAAATTAAGATTCCAAGCGGTTTTTTTTTTTTTTTTTTTTTTTTCAAAACATCAACTTAAGAAAACACAATCAGTAAACTTTTTTAGTTTTTAAAATGCCTCAGACCGGTTAATTTCTCTCCTGTTCTCCCTACAAACCCTAACAAAATAGGGGAGTGAAGGGTAATTCACTGGAGATTTAGTATTTTGTCTTAAAAAAATACTCGGGGCCCGGACTACATCAGGTGTAGTTATATTTTGTATCCCAAGACTGTCTGAACTGATAATACTACTTATCTCATGGTTATTTTTTAAACGACAGAAAGCAGAATGGAGATAGGCTTAAAGGCTTTTCTTAGTCTCTATAGTAGGTCATGGGCAAAAATCAAATTTCTGCCGAAAAAAAAAAAAATTATGTTTATTTATTTTTCTTGTTGCGTGGGTAAGGATTGTTTTGATACATAATACCTTAGATTGCTACTTAGTTGTATATATGTGAGAAAAGCTAGATTTATCTAGTTTCATTATCAAATTAAATTAGATAAGTTTATGATCTACAAAAAATTTTTAAAACATTTTTATTTTTAAAATATGTGGCGCCACACTTAAGTAATAAACAATTACGCAGCATTTCTTCGAAATCAAGTTCTAATTAAATATGTATATTTGTAAATATAATTCAAAACAGCACATTATCAACATTGCATAGAATAATATGTACATACATACTATATAAAGCCTCGATCAGCAGAAAGAAAAAAAATAAAACAAACAAAGTCTACTAAAGCCAAGAACAGTAAAAAACTTGTAGAAACCGCTTCGGACTTGATAATCAGAGATTCATTTAATGCTGTAACGCTAATTCGAAATTCGAACGGACACAAATCAGATGCAAATACAAAAAAAAAACTAAAGGAGATAGTGTGAATCAGCGGGAAGTTGGAAGAAAAATGACGTGAAATATGGCAAGCGCGGAAATTGTAATACGATCATTTTGAGCTTTTTTTTTCTTTTTTATGTTGACACATTTCAAGGTGAATTTCTTTAAATGTTTGATGTGAAAAATTGCAAAAGAGAAAAAATTATTCAGCTATACAAATTAGAACATACCAACGCAATTTAATACAAAAAAAATACGCCATAGCTTTATTATGATTTTCTGAATTCTTGTCAACTGGAAGCATTGAAGAACATTTGCTGACGCCAGTTTTTTTTTTTGTGACAGAAAATTTATGCAACGCTATAATACTGACAAAAGATTAAAATTATTTAATAAATTTATAAGAGGAAGGAAGAAGAAGCAACTGAGACAAAAGTTTTTTTTTATATACAAAAATAAATAAAAAGATATTTATATTTTGGCTAGATTAGGCTAAAACGACCCAAATAAATAGCTTAAAAGTAAGCAAAATTGTAAAGGTTTATTTAGAAGACTACCCCATAAAAATTATTGAAATCGTTGCATACTTATGGCAACTTTCTGTTCCAAGGCTTGCCTTAAAACTTGTGCCAAGTTCCCACATTTCAAACAATTTGTATTTCCTATTTTCTTTTTTTTTTTTTACGAAATGATAATGTAGATAATGTAGTACATAGCTTGACAACAAATAAACAAGCCAAACAGTGATAACAGAAAATGTGAAGGGCAACAGTAGCAGTTATAACATGAAATGAGAATTAAATAAATAATATAAAAAAAATATATATAATAAAATAAAAATTAAGCAGAATAACAAGCAGCGGCACGCTTTGTCAATCATCTTATCTATATTTTTTTATATCATCTTTTCCTCCTGATAATACGTATTTTGGGTTCTTGTAACACTCTAGATGAACTTTAGAGAACATAATTTCCTGGTTCATTCGCTAATCCGAAAAAAATTTTTCTTAACAGGAACTCACATTAAATAAAATAGTCCCGACAAAATTGGTCTTTCAATGATAAGCAAAAAATGGGTGTCATACAAAAAGATCTATATTATAAGTTAAAATGGGATTTTTTTGACTTATCATAGAGAAAATTATTTATTTAGTCAAAAATTTAGGGTAATATTGTATTTTGAGTGTCTAAGTAAAAAAAACGTCGACGTCTTCATGAAGCTGTTGCTGGCCTAAAAAGTTGGAACGGCCTATTTTTTCACATTTTTTTTTTTTTTTTTGTGATTTAAAAACGATCTCCAAAGTTCAAATCAAAGGTTAGGTAGTAGCGTGTTGTTATGTATTTTAATTCTATCAAAACTGCATGTTAATTTTGTAAAATTATTGAATGCCATTCAAAAGGTTAGTTACTTTAAATATTTTGTGCGGATCATTATCATTTTTTTTTTTTCAATATAATAAAATATGTATTAGATATGTACTTATATTTATTTATATTTACATATATTTAATAATTAATTACTAATGCCACAGCAAATTGCAATTAGTTTAGCTGATAAGCATATTGTTGTTATATACATGTACATATATGTAAATATTATTAACTTATTAAATAAATATTTACTAAATGCATTTTTTACGCTATAATATTTTCTGCTCGTATAAATAATTAAAATAAAACTAAAACATTTTTCGCTTCATTTCATTACAGAACGTACACCCAGCAACAAAATGTCATAAAAATATGCATTAAAAAAATTATAAAAAAAAAAGAAAACAAAAAAAAATTAAACAAAAAAAGCAATAAATACAAAGCTCAAAAAATAATTTTAAATAAGTGAATTAAAAAAAAATAATAATAAACAAGGACTGTTGTGCAAATAAATAAATAAATAAGGTTGTGAATAACATTTGTGAACTAGTGATATATTTATTTTTTATACTTAAAAACAAAATAGTCTCAAAAATAAACAAAAATAAATACTACAAATAGGCGTTAATTATTTATAATTTTTTTTAATGATAAACATGACAGCAACAAGTTGTTAAACTCGAAAAAAACAACAATGTTTACATATTAAACAATTAAATGTGTATAGATACTTTTGTATCTGTTTATCTTTTCAAGCGCAATCTAGCGATAAGAAGATAATGAAACTGTGATACAACAACAACAAAACAAAAAAAAATATATGAAATTAAACTTGATTTTGTTAGTCTAACTGAAACAAAATACTTAAAATGACGACATAAATTTGTACAGATACTTATTCTGCAATAATACACATAAAATAAAAAACAACTTGACTAAGAAGTTCGAATAGATAGATTCACTTACTTATCAGTCATTTGGAACGTGGCTAAACAGCTGAAATTTTTAACTCGCTTCATTGACTAACTTAAGCTTTAAATGCAAGAAGATACATTTATACTGCTACAGCACAGCTGTTCATTGATATTTTTATAGGCTGCAACTTTGAATTGCTTGAGAAAGTCACAGGCAGCAGCAGCAGCAGCAGCGCGCTCTCGCTGCTTTATATAATAAAGATTATCAGCGTCGTCGTCATCGTCGTCATCACTATCGATTGCAGTCGACAGCACAAATTTACATTCTCGTAGATACGATACAAAAAAAAAAAAAAAAAGCCGTCAAGTTTGAGATACAATATAAACGTCAACGTTGACGTTGACGTCGACGTTTTAACTTCGCTGTCGCCGGTCGGTTTCCCGCATTAAAATCGCTACAACTTTACCTCAAGTGCTGTTGCTGTTAGTCGCTGCGCTGTGCTGTGCTGTGCCGTGCGCCAGCGTATCCATCTCTTATCCCGGGCTAGCAAACGAAAAACGACGCGCCAAACAAAAGACATTATAATCTTTACAACTAAAGGAAGTCAGTCGCTGACTTCAAGTGTAATTGAATAATAAGAAAAATCTGCGCGCTTAAGAAAAGAAAGAAATTCCAAGCGAATTATAAAAAAAAAACAATATTTTTTCCTTTTACAAAAGACAAAGTCACGCGCACATGATACGGAAAAGATGCCTGCAAAACTTAAATAATTTGTTTAAAAAAAAGAGTTTATTATAATTTTATAAACTAAAATTTACAAAAAAAATAAATAAATAAATAACAAAATAATTAATATAAATTTATGTAAAAAAAAAAATACATATAAAAATATTTAATTTAATAAAAATATTTAAAAGAACATTTTAAACAAAAATAAACCTGTGTGATATTTAACTAAAAGTTAGATTTGTATCTTTACAAAAAAAAAGATAATAAATAAACAAATAAAATAAAAATTTAATTTAATTAAATTCTTATAAAAAAAAATAATAATAATAAAACAAAATGAAAGTAACACGCAACGGCAAAGAATCTCTACTTGGTGTGCCAGGTACAACGCCAAGCATACAACCAATGCGAACATACTCAAATGCATCTTCATTGCGCTTCAATATGGGCCATCATCAACATAATCATAATTTATTACATGAACATGAGAAGAATAATAACAGTGATGTGGAGGAAGGTCTGGGCTATCATCATACTTTGGTAAGTTTAAATAATTTGCTATTTTTACACTGTAGCCAAATGGTTAAATCAGAAATGGCAGAAGGCCATTTTAGTATTTTTTCAATACTAAAAGAACCATCCATCTGTTCCAGCGAACAGACAGATGTGTTGAGCTTTCACTTGATCTTCTTTAATCGGAGAAGTTTTATCCTTTAACTGTTCCTTGACGTCTGATGTGTTGTGTGGGATTCATGTTTCTTTTATTGTTACGAAACAAGCAAAAACTGGTTCGAATTACAATTGAACATTATCAAACAGAGGCTTATGGTCCAGTGTGAGCAAAGTGCTTTTAATAAACAAATATTTATGTAAAATTTGATCTACTTGTTCAGTTGAGATGCCTACAACCTCAACCATCTCACGCTGCCTCAGTCTTTAATCAATCCAATATCGTTCCATGAATTTTATCGATGTTTTTTTTGTTTGTTTATCGAAATCTGTAAACCGCTTCTGAACCAATAAAATTGATGTTGCAGGTTCCCACAGTCTTTATGGTTAATGGTCGGTAATGGGTTTTTATTTACTTTTTTTCCATTTTCGTTGTAAAACAAACAAAATTACACAATTGCTCAACACTTTAACAATAGTTGTTGAAAGCATAATAATGATAAATCCAATGAATCTGAATCAGATGCATCTGAATCTTAATAGAATTTAGATGGTTTCGATATTTAAATTAAATGGGAAAAATAACCTAAAATCCCAAATATTTTTTATAGCAATTTTGTGTGTGACTTTAAAATAATTTTTATACTGACTCATATTGTATAGCTTTGTCTCAAGCACTAAAAATTTAAAGCAGCTTTACAGTTTCTTTATTTTTATTTGTTTTTTTTTTTTTTTATTTGTCCAAAATCACGAATCACATGATCAACTTTGAACGTTTCATTTGATTGCTGCATGTAATTAAAATGTAAGTTTATTAATTGGATTTTGTAAATCACCAAATTGCATACCAAATTGCCTTTTAATATTGTAACACAGTGAAAACTGGTCACGTGCAAGTCATGTGAATAAGCAAAATAAAAAATAATAATAAAAAAATAAATAAAATTTTATATAAGACGTTTTCTAAAGTAAAGCCGCAAAGTGTTAACCGTTAATTTTTGCATGGCTTATTTTTTGTAATATATTTTATTTTAGATATATTTCATTTATTTTATTTGTATTTTGGTTTTTTTATTTTTTATTTAGACACCTGTTTCAATGCGGCTTATTGACTATTTTGCATATTAATGAACTTGGCATGCGACGTTTTATAGTAGCAGCAGCATTTAAATTAATTTTTGTATAAATTATTTGTATCTTATGTATCTCTAGATACATTTAATTTCAAACCGGCACTTTTTGTATAAAAAAAAAAAACAACTTTTATGCAGGGAAGCCCCAAACACAAAAATTCCAATTATCTAAGAAACATTTTTTTTTGTATAGAAATGCATAAAAATGATAAAAATCATGGAAAATCTGCCGGCTTTTTTTTTTATGCGCTGATGCCGGTACTCAAGCTGTGCAGCCAAAGCAGCACCCACTTATAAATATAACAAGATTATGTTTTTTTTATTATTCTATAGAATATATCTTTTTTTATTATTATTGTTTGCATTAATTTTGCGTCATTCAGAGTGCTTTTTCGTTCGAATTTTATATACAAAATAAAATCAAACGAATGGCGCCGTCTCATAAGATTTGATAATACAATAAAAAAAAAGTACAAAGATTTGTGCCACTTTGTAGAGATTTGACCTTTAAATGGTTTTCAATATCGGGTCAGCTGCAATTTATTTTTATAGAATTATAAGAATATTATTTTAAATATATATTATATAATATTTCTACTAGATATCTTATGTAAGTAGCTTAATGTCGTCAAATGAATATAATTGTGTTGTATAGACATTTTTGTAGATAAATATTTAATATAAAAGTACGAGGCGTGTTTATAAATTAATGAGCAGTAATATATACATAACTGATAATATCTGTTGTGATTGTCACGCCTAGAGTGATGGCTTTCAGTTTGATAATGAGATATTTATTTGCTTATACATTGGTTATTTTCCAGCTCTAGTATTCAGAACAATTTTATTTTGGCGTTTTTTGTTTTTGTTGCCTTTTAAGGGAGATGTTAAATATTTGCATTTTTATATCAGTGATGGGCACAAATACAAATAATATCACATGTTGTGCTTATGTATAAAGTAGCAGAAGAAATTGAATAAAAACACGCCCATTTTTAGGCATGGCATTTTCGAGTTTTTTTATTATTTATGATTAAATTTATTCCAGTTTGAATAAATATAGGTACTTATAATGTCAACGCATATCTATACAAGACATTTGGTAAGGATCGGGTTACTATATAATGTAGCCCCCTACAAACCCAAAACTTATTTCAGGTAAACTATATACACTGAATAAAGATTGAATCAAGTGATCAGAAATTTTCGAGTTTTCAAAACTAAGATTCTACCGAAGTTTACGTTTTTCCTTGTTGCCTTTTATGTTCTCCAAATATTCAGCATAATATTTTTAAAACACACTGTAAAATCTTAGCAGACATTTTTTTAAACAATTGGAATTTTTACTTAAAGCATTTTTTTTTTTATATTTTTGGTAGACGATAAAAGTTGCTAATTTATAATCTTGTTTAAACAATTTTTGTTTATTTAACAAAAATAATTCGTCGTTTTCTTTTATTATTTTTATTTTTTTATTATTATTTTTTTATTTTTTTTTTTTTTTTTTGCCCTAGGACAAACAAAAGTCACGTTTCGAGTTGACAATGAAATGAAGGAAAGAAATTTTTTGTCACATGAGCAACAAATTAAATAAATTAAAGCTGTGCTAATATTAAATATGCTGAATTTAATTAACGCAATTGGAGGAAAAGAAATACCGACAGACGGACGGACAGACAGACAGATGAATGGATTAAATATTTTAAAAGACAAAAAAAAAAGAAACCTTTAAAGCTGAATCATAATTTTGTAGTTTTAAATTTAGTTCAAAATTTGATTAATTAATATTAATATTATCAATTCTTATAGCAAATGTTTATTTAATATTCAAGTTAATGCCTAAATACCAATTATAGTCTTCCGACATCATTAATTGTGATAAAACAAAAATTTATTTATTTATTTAATTTGTTTTTATTGCTTTCGAAAAAACAGTAATTAGTATGACTGACAAGCTGTGTAATATTTAGCCAGTGTATGAGGTAATTTTTATTGAACAAATTTTTTTATACTATATAATACCTACTTATTTATATTTGCATTAATGTTTTATATTTTGCAAATTGTGACAAGGTTTTCGCATTTCTTAAAGTACAAAAAATAAAAATTATACAGAATTTTAATTAATACTACACGTGCTAAAAAATCGCATTGTTATAAATAGTAATTTCCCAGTTGAACTTTATATTTGTTTTTTTGAATACAATCGATCATGTTTGGTGATTAGTAATTTCAAATTAATCAACATCAATCAAATTTTAATAAAAACAAGAAAACTATTTTTGTGTTTTTGGAGACTTGTACTATTTTGCACCTGTTGCTATGATAGCTTGAACTGAAATAGAAATTATTGTAACTAAAGTTTATTGAAGAATTATTTCGAAGGTTAATGAAATTATTGGGCAAAGAGTTTTTATTATAAATTGCACTTCGGACATCTATGTGGCGATTCTGGAAAATAGTCTTAGAGAAAATTATTTTATCTACAACTTCGAAGAATATCTAAGATGTCAGAGCATCACCAATAGATTTTTGGACGATTTATAAATTAAAAATATTTGTTCAACGTTTGCACGTATTCATACGTGCGGACTCAGAACACTTTCCTGGAAACTGATCTCATTTCTGTTTGTCAGATTGTTAACGAGAATCTACAAGTCTAGTTAAGTAGCTCTTTCTCTTTCAGTATCTGAGTTCATAATTTTAAAGTGGCAGATAAACAGTGTTACCAGGCAAAACCAGTGCTTAAGCTTTTCAACTCAGTATCTACGTCACAAAATCTGACGACATAAATTGCTTCATTCGACAGCTTTTAAAACTTAAGGAAAATCCACAAAATTGTCGTATAATTTTAGCAATATATGAACTTCTTAATCAAATTTTTAATTTAAAAATAAAATATATTTCATAAGTGTGGTGCAGTCAATAATAAATCGAATGTTAAATTGTATTACGTAGCATCAATTTTTAGCACAAACTCCAAATCAAAAACACTCGCTAAATTAATTAGAAATACAGCAGAACGTAACACTTTCAAGATAAGACTAAATCCCAACAATAAAAAAACAACCAAACAAACCTTAAGTCTAGTCATTTGACCAAAATTTTTTAGAATATAAATTTTCCTCGCATATACTTCAAGTAAATCTAATCAAATTCGTTGACTATGTCGTCGACCACCTTTTGTATGTTTTGTGTTTTTTTTTTTTTGTTTTACTCCAACTCACAATCGTAAAATATATAATCCATATTTTCATTCAAGAACAACCAATAAAATTGCTATTGATTGAGCAATCGATCGGTTTTATTTCAATTGGATTGAATTGTTCAAAAGTTCAAGAGATCTCATCGATATCAATCATTGAGATATTTTGATTTTCGCACTTGTCATGGCATGGATAAGCATTTCTAATGATTTTTTTTTTTTGTTTGTTTTATATAAAAACAAACTTTTTTTTATGATTTAAAGATTTTGAGATTCGTTGCGATATGATCATTGATTAATAATAAAACCGATCAATCGTTTTGTATTATTTTATTGAATATTGTTTATGATACGAATTTATGACCTATAATTCAATTCAATTCATTTCAATTAACAACTTTTATGAACGTCATTTAGAATCGGGCACATTGAATTTGTTGGCTTTGCAACAGTTAGCAAAGTCATAAAAATATTAAGAAAACATGAGATATATTTTGTATTTATTTTCGCATTTATACTTTTATTTGCCTTGTAACCAGCTGCGCATCGCTGCTTTAGATATTGTTGTAAAACTGAGATACAATATCTTCTTTTTTTTTTTTTTTTTTTTTTTTTTTGCAGTAGATAGGCTTTTTTAGTTGTTGTGTATTTCCGACATATTTGCTTAATTTAATTTGTTCAATTTTTAATTAATTTTGTGGTTTTTTGGATTTTGCATGTGAGAATTTTTTTTTTTTTTTTACTTTTATCTTTGCGCAGGTTTTTTTTTTCTTTTAGCCAATTGTTCTGGACCTCTCAGTGCTGCTGTTAGTGTTCACAGTTCTCTTGGAGTTTTTGTCATGTTCACGCGAAGTTTTTATCCACGCAAAGTTGTTAATTTTTTATTTCGTTTGAGATGATATAAATTATTTTTAAAGATTTTTTATATTAAAAAACAAATATTTTTTATACAAAAGTGCAATGCAGAATTTAAATAAAAGAAAGGTTTGTTGCATAAAAAAAGAAAACAAATATATAAATTATTTTACTTAAAAGCTGAAGTTAATCAGTGATTACGGATTATACTAAAAATGTATTGCAAGATCAAAAGAATTTCAAATATTTCAAACCTATTTAAAGTGTTTTTGAACTATTAAAACAAAAAGATACTTTTCTATTACCGAAAAGAAAAAAACCTTTCTTCATCGTCTCGCCCACACTATGAATTATTAAAGCAAATTAGTTATGTCTATATAGAAAAGATTGGGTGATATTCAATTTGAAACCCCTTAATCTCAATTATTATTCGTAAGTCAACGTGAAAGTAAGCCGCATACACTTTAAAATTTTCTATAGTTAAAAATGGTATTTTCAATTTTGCAATTAATCGTGAAGCTCATTAAGGGGCTGGCTTAATGAAATAGACCAATGATATGACGTAGTCTTGAATAAAGTAATCGATAATTGCCCATTCGCAAGACTGCAGTGGCCCAAAAACAGAAAACCCTTCAATGTAAAATGATCCAATTACCAAACTTCTACTTCAACAAAAAGTTGAACTTGTGTTGCTGTTACATCTTGAATCTTGCTTTGTTTAATTGATCTATAATTGTACTTACTTTGTTGCCTTTCAAATGAAACATATTTGGGATTCATCGGTTGGTTGGTTTCAAAGTCTATAGCGGACATAGAAACCTTTTTACTATTTTATATATACAGATATATTTTTTTAGTTTAGCTCTACTGAACTTCGATTTCGTCTATCTTTGATTCTGCCTTTTATCTTTAGATATCTTAATACGATTAGATACTGCATCTCTTACATCTTAATTTGCAGCCTTTTTCAGAGAGAAATCGAAATGAGAGCGAGTGTTTTTTTTTTGCTTTGGTTTAAGTCTTTGCTTTGATTTGAGTATTTGTTACGGTTTGAGTCTTTGCTTTGTTGTGAGTTTAGGCAACTGTAAGCTATTGTGTATGAGTATACACAATTTTATGTCATTCTTGTAGATTATGATGTAGTTTCT
The DNA here is from genome assembly GCA_018903435.1 of Leucophenga varia. Lineage (NCBI taxonomy): Eukaryota > Metazoa > Arthropoda > Insecta > Diptera > Drosophilidae > Leucophenga > Leucophenga varia. Next base: position 507,629 of record JAEIFJ010001427.1, read on the forward strand.
CTCAGTGTACGCAAGATTACAGACTACATAAACAAATCTACACAATATATCACAAACGTTAAAAGTCTAATTTGATGAATTAAATAAAAACGAAACTCAACGACAACGTCACAAACTTACTAATAGTCACAAGACACAGCTTAACTACAGAATATCTACTTACTTACATATTATAAGAGTATATATGGTATACTCAGATAAATTTAAATCTGAAAATTGCAAATAGGCATGCGACTTTCGGTCAGTCAGTCGGACGGTCGGTCTGTCTGTCAGTTGATCAGATATTGTCTTGAGATACTTTAATGCAGATGAACTAAATGAAATAAGCTCAAATTGAGTTGTCTACAAAAAAGACGTTGCACAGTGACAGAAAACCAAGCAAACTGCAGCTAAGCGCCAAACTTAAATATTGAGATACATGGCGCGTATCTTATAGATTGATACTGTGCCACTGTGTACACATCGAGAACGATGAATACTATTGCGGCAAATTATAAAATTTATGAAATTATATATTTTACACTCATGCTGAAAAATCTCCAGCACTGGAAAGTAACAAACGAACTAACTACTTTGGAATTATATATTGAATTTGTCGAGCGTAAGCTGAGCTGGAGACTTGATCTTTGTGTGAACTTTACACTTGGAATTCATTTAAACGAAAATTTTCACAAATGCCAAACCATTCAGTTGAGTTTAAAACTTTGTGCGGTTTGTACGTCGTCGTGTGGAGGAAATTGTTTTCTTTTTCTAAAGAAAATAACTCTAACGGAAATGATTAATAAAAATATTTTAAAAATTTCATGAAATTAAATTTTTAAATAAAAAATCTAAATAAAAAACAAATCAAATCAAATCTGCTGCCAAGCCCAAAGAATTCGATAACTAATTAAATATATAACGACAATTAAAAAATGTTAATCAATTGAATTATTACTCAATTTTTTTTTTTGACTGATTAAATTCATTGAAGAGCAAAACTTTATCGGAAATCGTCGTCACACGAATTTAGTTTAGTTCGAATACAAATCTAAAATGGTTTACTTTCGCGATCGAAATCGTGAAAGAGAACGAAAACAACAAGTCGAGCGTATTATACACGATGAGGAGTTTGGTGAAGAGAATGTTGAATTGGTCGATTCGGAATGGGCTGACTTTGAGAAGTTTATACGTCAGTTACGACAAAGACGCACAAGTGCAACGTCGATGGAGGAGGAATTGCGACATGAAAAACGACATCCAAAAGTTAAATCGCAGGCATTCTATCCATGTCCACCGCCTGCCGATAATGGACGTGATTCAGATTCATCGGATGAGGATGATCCTTTTGGATATATTGACACACTCGTAAGCAAACACAAATATTCTAGATTAGTATAAACAAACCTTGACCTTGTCTAGCTTGAAATATCTTTAACAGAGTCTCTACATCTAAACATCTGTTTTGTTTGTCTAGGTTCTTCTTCTTTTACAAATTAAAATACCAATCATAAAATATACGCCTCAAAAAACAAACAATCAACAAATCATTGTTGCTCTCAGTCAAAACCATTTACCATTGAAAGTGAAATCGAAAATCAAACAAAAAAATATGTATTTCGTTTGTACGTTTTCTGTTTTTTTCAAAGTATCTACTTAATAATAAATATTATTGTAGATGTACTTAAAATTCTTATCTTGCGCTGCTGGTACCACCAATAATTCGCGCATATCTTGAAAGCATGAAAAAATCTATTGTGTATTTTTGTTTAGTTCAATATTACAATATTTCTTGAGTAAAAACAAAATAATAATAATACATCTAACGAATGTGTGAGAAAATGGCAAAAAAATTAATATAAGGTAAACCAAAGCAAAAAAATATAAAAAAAAAAAAAGATGTTGTATGTTTGCTATTTTTAATCGGATTATAATGAATGGTGTTTTCAATAATATAGAGGGTACACGTTTTTTGTGTATTTTTTCATACACTACATATATATTTTAATGAAATTTACGTATAGCTTCTTAGCAAGCTTGTAACATCTTGAAACATCTTGTCAATCCGCTAGAAACAAAAAAAAAACTATTTCTGCAGTACTTCCATAGATCCCTAGCTGGAACAGTCTTCTTTTCTGACTAGTTCAAGTGATCTAGTCCGCGTGTTGATCAAGAGTCTTGATCACAACTCTTGGTCTAATCAATCAATGATTGATCAAGACTGATGCAGCGACCTTGTCACTTCAAAAATATTCTAGACCGGGGGAATCTTTCGCCTTTCACATCTCAACCCCCCTCTCAGTAGTCGATAGATGGAAAGGGTTTGCATGGTTTTAAATTGTGGTAGGGTATATTCGATTCGTCTTAAGTAAATCTGTACAATTCTTTCTTTCTTCTTCTTGTATGCTTTTTTTTTATGCTTAAATAGGAAATTATTTCATACTTGGTAAAGGGCTAAATTCAGAGTGACCAATGTGTAAATAAATACAATTTTCTTTAGCTGTTTTGATCCCATTCATAAATACCTACTCCAACCTTCTTTTTCTCAAGTTTTTTTGAGTGTTTCCGCAATATTTTGCTCTAAATACTTCTATGAATTTTGGCAAAACAATAGATATTCCAGATGATAACTTGATTCCAAGTCCCAGCACAAACCCATCCTTGTTTTTTACTCTGATTTACTAGGGTTGATTATAGGATATCTTATAGTCGAGCTTACCAGACTACCCATTGTTTTTTGTTACTTTTTCCTTATTCTAATTTTAAAATTTTATTGAATTAATTTGGAATGAAATGTTGAAAAAAAAATAATTAAAGCTTATTTTTATAAATGAATAAAAATTATTTTTATATTTAATGAAGATTGTTTCATTATCAACCCACAATAAACATACTATTTTCGGCTACAAAGCAATTTCTGCACAGCTGGTAACCCTATCAAATCATACTAAAAAACCAAGAAGAAAAAGAATAGAAAATTTCAATAATTTTCCACCGAATCAAAAAGCTTTGCAGTTTAGTTTTAGAAAAGTTTTCGCAAACATTAGAACGTAGCGCGAAAGAAAAGCCAAAACAAAAATTTTTTGTTTTTGAAAAAAAAAAACTAAAACTTAATTTCTCGCGTTTATCGCCTATAAAAATTTTTTTGATTAAATGCAAAATAAAATTAGATAAAAAAATTATTTTGCAAAAAAATAAAATTTCCCAAATAAGTTTTTTTTTTTTTCAATAAATAAAAAAATAATTTAATTAGTGCCTCTTTAAAATGAGAGAGAAAGAATAAATCTATACAATTTCTTAAAGCAAATTTAAAAAAAAAAATTGTTTTTAAATATTTTTAAAAAATGTGTGGGTTTCTGTGTAAAGTGCAAAAAATAATTAAAACAAATCATTACATTATTTGTTAATAGCACTGAGGACTGTGACTGTGACGCGTTGGAAAGTATTTACAGATCAGAAATCAAAATCGCATTCAAGCTTTTAATTATTTGTGACAAAATGCGAAAGCGAAATCCCGCCAATAGTCATCGCTCTAGCTGTGCTCTGCTAATAGAGATCCGAGAGATATATGTGGATCTACAATATAATTAATCAGAATTCTCAATAACGCAAAAAACAACAACAACAACAACACGCAGAAATCAAAGCTACAAATTCAATGGCAAAATTATTTCGAAACTTTAAAGACATTTGAAATTAAAAACAAAAAACATTTATGCTGCTCGTACTTAATTCTAATTAAATGCAAAAACATTAAACAAACAAAAAAAAATATAAATTAAATTTAGATTGAAAAGTGCAGCGTATAGATTTGGACGAACGCGAGACATCATTGTCAGCGTCGTCATTTGTCGCCGTGAACGTGATTGTCAACGTGAGCGTGAACGTGAATGTGAACGTGATTTGAGCAGACAGTAGCGTTACTTTTCAACGTAAATCTTCAACGTTATTTCACGCGACTTCATGTTTCGCGAATACGATGATGAATATATTCGTGAATATGCCTTTGAACCGGAATTATTAATCAAACGTGACGACTATATACGGGAACAGGAAGCAAAAGCGCACAAACATACAGCAACACCAGCACGCTGTGATGATCATAAATCGAGGAAAGCTAGTGTTGATATTTATAATGAAAATAAAAATCAGATTGAAATTGAAATCGAAGCGTTCTACTATGTAAGTTATTCAATTGAATTGAATGGATAGGATCATTTGTTTTTCGGGTTTTAATAGATCTTTTATAGAAAAAAACTGAAAATTACTATTTCTGCTTGTTTTCCGCCAATTCCGCCCAGAACATCACGTTGCTGAATATTGATTAATAATCGATTGCAATACATATGAATGTACGCTGATGCTCAAACATTTTCTTTTTTAATCTTTAAACTAGTTATTTTGTTATTTGTTTTTGTTGTTGTTGTTGTTATTATCTAAAAATATATTTACATACTCGCATTTAAATAATACAAGTACACAAGTATTTTTTATTTGTCTCACTGTCTGCACACTTGACCCTCGCAGACACAAAGGCATTAACAACAACAACAAAAAAATACAATAAAAATAAAAACAACAACTTAAAAATAAATACTAAATATATTACATATTGAGATACTTAACATATATAGTAGGTACACCTCTATCTACCGCGACATTTGTATCTATTACACATTGTCATTTCATTTCTGCACAAATGTCTGCAACGTCATCCTTCGCCCAGACCTCGAACCTTGAGCATCAGTTCTATATGTAAAGATAGACAGCAAATATTTGCAAAGCTTTTTTAAAAAAAAAAAGAATGAAAAACTATTTTACTCCTGCTTTCTTTTAATTTAGATATATTTTCATACTTTCTTTCTTTTTTGTGAGATACAAATGTATCTTATGGATGCATAACCAAAACGTTTCTATGACAATATTTACTCGCGTTTCTCATTCTTTCATACTTTTTTGCGTGTTCTAATTAATTTTTTACGTTTAAAATCGTCACAAGCTCATTTTTTTTGTTCTTTTGCTTATTTTTCGCGTATTTTTTATGACGTTTCTTATTTATCGTTCATTTTTTTAAATATATATTTTTTTTGAAATATCTTTTAGCTGCATTTGTTTTTTCTAATTTCTTTTGTTGCTATGTCTATTTTTTTTAATTTGTTTTTTAAACTGTCATCAATGGATTTTTTTTTTATCCAAATATTTTTCAATAAATTATTGTGATTTTTTTCTGGGAGATTTTTGTGCAAATATTTTTTTAGTTTGCGTTTAGCGGTTCCAGAATACAGTTTCTTATAACTTTGGCATTGCTCGTAGTTCCTATAACTTTTACCCCGTTTTTGTAACTTTTAATCTTCTTGAATCTTATAGATTTTATGTTAGTTTACCTCTACATACTGTTAACTTATTTTATAAGCTTTCGTCTATACGAAATTTTGATTTTCATTAAAAATTCAATGTTTCTCCCTTCTCTTCTGTTAAGATACATTTTTGTCCATTCTGCCAAACACTTTATTTCGCTTTGTTTATAAAAAAAAATTCAACTAAATTAATTTTTTAAATTTATTTCCATTTTCAGATGTATGGTCGTTATACCAAAGATTTAGGAGAGTTTGCAAAAGATGAAGCCAGAAAACTCAAATTGCTTGAAAAGCGAAAGAAAACAGGAAGACAAACAAAGAAACAAGGTAAATTAAAATGCAACTTAAAATTTATTACCATAAATATATATTTTTTTTTAATTTAAAAATCATTTTTCGGAATGCAAAACATAATGAGAATGAATTTTATTTAAGGTAAACATTTAAACATTTTTAATTCGATTAAAAATGAAAATGAAAAACACATAACTGTTCTGAAATTCGCTTTCGATTTGTTAAAGTGAATTTTAGAAACGTTACAAAGTGAATTGAAATCGTCAAAAAGAATTGTTGAAATACTTTATTTATGACAATACAACAATATTATATGTGTATGCATTGATTTATAAAGCAGCAGTGCTGGGAAATTTAATTTACAGGAATTATTAGGTAAACGTACATCTCGACTGCTGCGTGTCTTATCATGGATCTGGAAACATTCATTTGCTCGCTTAGGCGAGGATTGGGTATTTTTAGCGTTACTAGGCATAATTATGGCATTACTATCATTCATAATGGACAAAGGCATACAGATTTGTATAAATGGTAATATTAAATTTAATAACAAATAAACAAACAAACAAATATTAATTTAATTTATTTAAATTTATAGCACGTGTTTGGCTTTATCGCGATTTAACATCACAACCATTTATACAATATATCGCATGGGTCTCATTACCGGTTTGTTTGATATTATTCTCAGCCGGTTTTGTGCATCTCGTTGCACCGCAAAGTATAGGTAAGTTATAGTCGTTCCACGTAATAAATATTATATTTAATGTAGAAAGTTGTTAAACTAATTTAATAAATTGTAAATCTCATTGAAGTAAAGTAGAAATTTTTTAGTATACTAGTAAACCTTTAGAAGCATTTCGGAACCCATTGACAAGATTCTTGAAAAAAAGACAATATTTTTTTCAGTTTAAATTAATTTTATTACTTACTCACTTTACTTCAATGTGCTTTCTAGGATTTTTCTTCAATTTCGAAAACAATAGAATAAAAAAATTGATATCATTTTTCTAAATGGTTTCTAAACATAATAAATTGTTTAGGCCCTATAGAAGCCTTGGTAGGACAAGCCTTCAGTAGATGCTCTAAATATTTGCTGTCATTTTTTCGTGACCTGTTCTGAATATATACAGCATATTTCTTTCAGTTATACGATATTCTTTTGTTATGGGAACCTGCAGAACATAACTTCTTATTTTTTAATAGGATTCTAAAAGTGTTAAATTTAGAAATAGACAATTGGTGATATTTGTTAGTAAAGCGCTTCAAGAACTGTCACTATGGGTGTGGAAACTCCTTTAAAAATATCGATAAATTTCGAGACGATGTCGATATGACCGATAAAAAAATATTTGTCCATCTCTAAATGATGATACCTTCAATTTGTTAATATGAAGTAGCTTTGAGCCTAAAATTCAAGAGAAAAAACTTTTTACTCCCTTTAAATACTCAGAACATTTAACTCTCTTCTACCAAACTTAGGAGTATCTGAAAAGATGCTGTCAAATCCTTATATAGGAGCGGGAGTCCTATCACTCCTTAAAATTTTGCTTTAGTATATGATTATTAGACAGAGTTTCTTTTCTTTTTACTAACGGAAGACTATTTCGCTGTAGCATGCTTTTAGGCGTTTGTAAAACAAATAAAAATGATCTATTTAGTAATCAAAAATATTTTGTTATTCTATTACTGCTAAAATTAAAGCTGTCCTATTCAAACTAACCTGGCCTAACAATTTATTAAACAATTAACCAATGTCAAAATGTGTTAAATACTCTATATTCTATATATGTACATCTATTATATTTACTTGTATGATAGGTTCCGGTATACCTGAAATGAAGACCATACTACGCGGCGTTGCGCTCAAAGAGTATCTCACATTTAAGACATTAGTGGCCAAGGTTGTTGGACTAACGGCAACTTTAGGCAGCGGTATGCCATTAGGAAAGGAAGTAAGTATCAAAATTGAACCGAAAAAAAGAAGAATCTAAAAAAAAAAACTAAACATTTGCATTCATTTAGGGTCCTTTCGTACATATAGCAAGTATTGTAGCACAATTATTAAGTAAACTTGTCACATCATTCCAAGGCATCTATGAGAATGAATCGCGTAACTCAGAAATGCTTGCCGCTGCATGTGCAGTCGGTGTGGGTTCATGTTTTGCTGCGCCTGTAGGTGGTAAGTATCATGGATGCAACCAAGTAGTTTTGCAATAAAAAATTAAATAAAAAATATTAATAAACTTAATTTGCAGGCGTACTATTTAGCATTGAAGTCACAACAACATATTTTGCGGTGCGTAATTATTGGCGCGGTTTCTTTGCCGCTGTCTGTGGCGCTACGGTTTTTCGGTTGCTCGCTGTTTGGTTTCAAAATGCCGATACAGTGCGTGCGCTATTTTTAACCAATTTTACAACCGAATTTCCTTTCGATCCGCAAGAATTATTTGTATTTGCGCTCATTGGGTAAGTTTTGTGTTAATAAATTTGAATAAAAAATAAATAAAAATATTTTTTTATTGTTTTTTAGGCTTGTTTGTGGCATAGGTGGAGCCTTCTATGTTTGGGTACATCGTCGTTATGTGCTCTTTATGCGTTCGAATAAGCGTATGAATAAGTTCCTACAGAAAAAGTGAGTAATCGATACACTTTTAGTGAATAATCGATACAGATACTTTTTCAAGTATCGATATATTGTTCATGCGATACTTTTATTTTAAATTTGTATCGATATTATAACTTATAAAATCTCTCTTCAACAGTCGCTTTCTATATCCTGGTTTCCTAGCACTTCTAGTCTCATCCATATCATTCCCACTGGGCACAGGACAATTTATTGCTGGCGAATTAAGTAATCACGAGCAGGTGACACAATTATTTAGTAATTTTACATGGTCCCGTGATGATCTAACCGTAGAACAAGCAGCTGTAGTAACACATTGGATAACAAGTTATACGAGTATCTTTATCAATCTGGCATGCTATACAGCGTTTACGGTAAGTTTATTACGAAAATTTAATCTTATACACAAACGCATAAACTAATCCTTTTTTTCGTAACAGTTTCTCTTCTCAATAGTTGCCTCCACAATACCAGTACCGTCAGGCATGTTTATTCCTGTTTTTAAAATTGGCGCAGGCCTAGGACGTTTAATTGGTGAAAGTATGCATCTTTGGTTTCCACAAGGTGTTCGCTACGGTGGACGTCTATCGCCTATAATACCAGGCGGTTATGCTGTCGTCGGTGCCGCGGCATTCTCCGGCGCTGTAACACACACAGTCTCCGTAGCGGTTATCGTTTTCGAAATGACTGGACAGATAACACACGTTGTACCCGTTATGATTGCTGTGCTGGTGGCAAATGCCATTGCTGCGCTGCTGCAGCCCTCAATGTACGACAGTATTATATTGATAAAGAAATTACCATATCTACCCGATTTACTGCCATCGAGTTCAGGCATGTACAGCATATTTGTTGAAGATTTTATGGTTAGCGATGTCAAGTATATTTGGCATGGAATCTCCTATCAGAAACTGAAAGATGTGCTCAAAGCAAATAAAACATTACGTTCGTTGCCATTGGTAGATAGTCCAGCAAATATGATATTACTTGGTTCAGTGCAGCGTTATGAATTGATAAAAATGATTGAGAAACATATTGGACGTGAGAAACGCATGGAAGTAGCACAAAAATGGCAAAAGGAAGCCGAAGAACGTGCACGTGAAGAGGAGAAGAAACAAAAGGAAGCGGAGCTAAAAATGCGTAGACCATCACGTTTCGAAGTGTTACCAGCGCCGGATATACTTAGTTTGCGTCAGATTGCAAACGATGAAATGTTGCCACCAAAGAAACGTCAGGAAACATTAAATAATACCTTAGCGCCACGTAAATCCATTTTGAAAAAGACAAACTCATTTAATCTTAAGTCATATACACCGACAACGTCGCACAGTCCGAATATTACACCGTATACCACGATAACCGGAAACTCGGAGTTCCGTATGCGTTCTGCTTTTGAGGCAATCTTTAAGAAATCTTCAACACTACAAGATGTACAACCAGATCCGGAAACGGGTTCCTTATCGCCGGCAGCCAGCAATAACGAAGTACAGCAAACGGTGCAACGTGCACCAAGTACGCCGGGCATCTCGAAAAAAGTGCAATTGGTGAGTTTGAGAAGTGAATTTGATATTTATGGTTTTGGGAAAGACTTTAAATGTTTTTGTACATGTTCGTTCGTTTGTTTTTTTTTTTTTTTTTTTTTTTAAATAACACAAAATATAAGCAAGCACAAAATTCTGAAAATCAGAATGAGCAAAAGAATATGGTAAATATTTGTATATTGTTTCTACTAACATTCATTTAAAATTATACATAAAACGTTTTCTTTACTAATAATTTTAATTTAAATTTCATATTTTCATTTAATTTTATTCATTTTTAATAATTTATATGCAAGCAAGCACCTGCCAAATCTACGGATCTGATTGTATCCGTGGCAATCGTAAGTAAAAAAAAAATAAAACGTTTGTTACTTTGCTTTTATAAGCTAACACAAGCGAAATCCTTGATAGTATATGTGTGTCCATCACTGATTTGATTGAGATGTGACACTTTAAAGTGCAAATATCGCTAAGTATTATCTGCTCGAAGCCTGATATACATTTTGCTCCACTATAAAAATTTATTGCTATATCCAAATCGTATTCCAACATAGCAAAAATTATCTATAGCACAAATTATTAATATCAAAAATTTATTTGAAAAACAAAAAGCCTGCCGAAGAACAAATAGATTGCAGCGAATTAAGCAAATTAAAACGTTCAAAATTTACACAAGCGCATATAGATATACCAACAAATAGACGCAGTAGCAAAAAATTTAAAATCACAGATAGAAGACGTTCTACAGCGAATATACTTGAGCTACCACCTTCACCAACTAAACCTAAGTCAATAAGAATTGCTCCCGTTGATGATGAACCACTTAAGCCAAGAAAATCTTGTCGTCGAATACAATTTAATGATACTGTTAAAACAGATACGCCAACGCATTCATATAAAATTGATTTAAGTGATATGGCAGATTTACAAGATATAACAAAAGGTTTAGATACTAATACAACAACAACTACGATAGATATAGATACTAATACAACAACAACCCGATAGATATACATACTAATACAACAACAGCAAAAACAACGACAATACAAGATACTAATAAAATAGATACAACAATACTAAAAACAAACCCAGATACAGTAACTGCACCAACCACAACAAATACTCCAACAGAATCAAATGATTCAAGCACTTATACAATCGAAGATATCGATGAAAAAGTTAAACAAGTCAAAGAAGTTGTACTCGAAGCAAATAATTTAGCAAATAAAAAAGATACAATTGGATTTACCACATTACTGAATAATAATTATGTGGGATATAAAGTAAGTAGTGCATGGACTTGTTTTTCTATTAGTATTATTATTATTTTTGGGTATGGTTTGTTACTAAAAAAAATATCTAAAAGAAAATTGGTGAAATGGTTTTAGTAAAATGACTCTTTTCTCTTCTTTCTTACAACTTTAAACTATCTGTACACATACAAATCATCACAAACATTTACTGCACAAATTATTAAAAAAAATAAAGAATCAGACAACCGCAAAGAAAACGAAATCAGTACAATTGGTATGTAGCGCAACATATAAAGTTTTATGAAAAATATAATAAAATTTTAAAATAATTTTTGTTTATTTTTTTTCAAATTAAAAATTTTTAAACTAATTTAAAAACCTTTTTCCTACAGCCACGTGAACGTGTTATCGATATGTCTCCAGAGGATCAAAAGAAATGGGAACTTGAAGAAATGCAAATGCCAACTGATCTTGAAAAGGCGCAGATACATATTGATCCATCACCGTTTCAGCTTGTGGAACGTACTTCTATACTCAAAGTGCATTCACTATTCTCAATGGTTGGTATTAATCATGCCTATGTCACAAAAATAGGACGTCTTGTTGGTGTCGTGGGTCTCAAAGAGGTATTTTCCCTTATACTTTTCATATTAAAATTTTCTTTATTTTTAAAAATATATCTTTTCAGTTACGCAAAGCAATTGAAGATATAAATAGCAATTGTTTTGTTGCACAGAATCAATCCCGCATTGATCCATTTACAATGAAACCAGCTTGTGAGAAACCTTTACTATCTGCAACGACAACAAACACAACAACAACAAGTGATAAAACTGTCGATATGACAGTTACTTCTATGGATTCAGCATTATCAAATTCAGATAATTGTTCAGATATCGAAATGGAAAATGTCAAAAATATATCATCAAATGATGATGATGATGATGAATGTGATGCTCCAATAACAATAACAACAACGCCAGTAACAACAGCAACAACAGTCTCAACAACAACAACGCCAGCAATTACAACGACAACCGTCACAAATCTTTCGGAAACAACAAAATTAACAAACGGTGCAGATACAGATTGAGTAAAAACAAAACAAATACAATAAATATTTTATTTAATTTTTTAAGAAAATTGTAAAAAATTTCAAAAAAAAAATTCAAGAATTTTAGCTCATAAGTCGTCACTCTACAATACTAGATACTGTATACAAAATTTAGCTCTGACTCTAATATCAGTTCTAATCTTTATAAACCTATTTACAAATTTATGTTTGTGTTAAGCCTTGTAAAGTCAATTAAATATAATTATAAAAAATTATTGTTATTTATATAATCAATATGTATAAAAACATACTATATATACTTACATTTATCTCGTTAGTTTACAAAAAACCAAACAATAACAAAACAAACAAACAAAAAAAGTGAAATCAAAGAATTATCGTGATCTATATTTAAGTGAGAATATATCAGAAAATAAAAGCGAAATAAATATTTTTAACGTATAATAAAATAATAAAAATGATTTATTTGTATTAATCTTTGTGCAGTGGTGCTGGTTTACCATCAGTATGCTTGGATCTGGCTCAAAATATAATAGAATAACCTACAAGAATCTACAATAAACAAATTTAAAAAAAAAACAGAATTTCCGCTGCAGTTGCATTAACAAATAGCTAGAATAAGTTAAAAGCTTCAAATATTAGCATTGCATACTTTCAGGCTAAATATAAAATAATTTAGCACGAAAGCATGCAACACAATAAACCAAAGGCAATTTACAGTGTTGGCGTAAATATTAGTACAGGTATTTTGTACAGTTTGCAGTGCAAACTGTTTAATAAATAATCAATAAAAACACCATAATTTTTTTTTAACATTTTTTATATTTCTTTTTTTTTATTGACTTTTATTCTTTTATGTATAAAACAATATCTTCCTCTCAACTTTTGCTCCTTTTTTATTTGTTTTTGTAGTTTTTTCTCTCAGCTCTTATTTTCACACATGTTTGTCTCTAACTTCTTCATTTTTTTGTTGTTGTTATTGTTGTGATAATTTAAAAAACAAAACAATTTCTTTTGTATTTTTTTTTACAATAATTTTTTGTGTTCAATGCGATTATTACTATTGAATTTTTTGTATTTAAAGTTTCAAATAAAAAAATATCAAAGAAAAAAATGTTATTTTAGCATAAATTATGAGACATACATATGTACTAGAGTATATACATACATACATACATACATAAAAACGTTAAGTGTACATATATGTATATAGATTATTAAAGTTCACCGTGTGCTTCAAAGGATATGCCACATTATCCTTAGCGCTTAACTTCACTTATCTTTATAGTAATTTTAACGTTCTTCTCCTTTTTTCTCTCTCATCAAATAGTTACAAAAAAGATTTTTTTTTTTTTGTGTTTCGTTGCGAAACATTTTCACAGTGTAATTTTTTACATGCTAAGAAAATTAGTTTGTTTTTTTTTTATGAAAATTATTGTTTGTATGCTCTTCTTTACTGCTTCGTCTTTTTTTAATGCTTAAGTTTAAAAATAAGAAGAAATTAATTAGTATGTTTTGTGTCTATAATGATTTTTTTTTTTTAAATGTGTAGAAAAAAAATTGTAAAGCAAAAGTTTTCATCTAAAATCTCGTTTTTTTTTCTTTTAATTAAAAAAAAAGTCTCTTTAAAACATTAATAATAGAAGTATAAAATTTTAGGTAAAAATTCAATAAATTAAATAAAAAAATATTTTTTAAGATTTTTATTTCTTTTTTATTGCTTTATTTTAAATAATAAAAATGGAAATATATAACTAATCGAGTTTTTTTGTTTTTTTTTTTTCGGTTATTTTTTTTTTTTTTTTTTTTATAGTTGCTTGTGGAAGTATTTTTTTTTTTTTAATATATATTTTAGTTGGAAATATTTTTTTGTTTTGTTTTAAAAACTTAAAAACGAAGCATACCTACATACGCTATTTGCATAAATAATTTTTACTTTTCTGCGCTCAAGTAAAATGAAAATCTTTTGCGCTTCTTTAGTAAACTTGCTTTTGTCTTCAATGAGATGATGGCACACAATTTATTAAAAACAGTTTTCAGCACTTTTAAATAAACTTTACTTCTTTTTTTACATATCACATTTTATATATTTATTATATTTATATATATATTTATTTTTATTAAATTAATATTTTTATAAAATAAAAATTTGCCTTTTACTTTGCAGCGCAGAAAAGTAACAAATTTGTACAAGTTTTGTATGTTAAGGCATTTCCCTTGTTTTAAGTTGAAGTGTATTTCTTTTTTTAATGAAAAAAAAAAAATTAAGTTTTGAGAAAATACATTTTTTTTTTTTGCATTTATACAAAAATATGTTGACAAAATGTTTTTTTTTTTTTTTTTTACAATTTTTGCAAAAGTTGGTACAAAATTTGTATCAACTCTGGCTAAATTATATCTGAAGAAAAAAAAACATAAAAATAAAGCTGTTCATTACGCATAGGTTTCACTGTAACATGGTGTTTTCCTTTTATAGTAGTTGTTATAGTTTATTTGTGTGTGTGTGTGCTTCTTCCTTTTTTAGCAGTTTAAAAAAATTTAACAGAGTTTCCAAATTGTTTATAAATTTTGCACAAATTTTAACAGATTTTTTATTTTAACAATTTTTTTTTTTTTTTTTTTGTTTTTCTTTTTTGCTTAAAATATTTTGTTTGAAAAATTTTGAACTAAGTTTTGTTTATGCCCAATTTTTTTTTTTTTTTAGACAAAATATACAATTTTTAACATGATATAAAAATCAGAGGTGGGCATGCACATAGTGCACATTTTTTTTTTTTTTTGTAAAAGCATTTTAATACACAAGACTTTATACACAAGACTTGATTTATTCATCACACTTCTTTGCCTACAAAGCAACAACACTTTCGCATGATTTCTTCGTCGTTGTAGTTTAATGCGTGTTTGTGTACTAATATGCCTTCTCTGATATAAACAGTTTGAACTCTCTTAAATATAATTAATCAGCCACACTTATTTGTCTCTCTCGCGCGCTCTTTTACTCTCTCTTGCTCTCTTGCGCTCTTACACACAAAATTATGTAGAGAGTTCAGTGTAAATTTTTACAACAGATGTCGCTCGTTTGTACAAACTAAAAACTTTCTTTAAACTTAATTTTTTACATATTAAATTGTTGATTTTTTTTTTTCTTTTTTAACAAATTTTTGCTTTTGATAAGTAAAATCATAGCTTAAGTTTTTTTTTTTTTTTTTGTTTTGTTTTTGTAATGATAATGTATAAAAAAAAAAGAGTGTGTTGTTTTGTTGAACGACTGTTTGGTTTTTCTGCTATATTTTCTTTTGAATTTTTTGTTTATATTTTTTGTATAATTTAATTTCAATCAAAAGAAACAGTCACAAAAAAAAAAAAAAAAAATTTTTTTTTTTTGAATTATAAAAATTTTGAAATTTGAAAAAAGTTGCGCTTAAAATGCGTGCATGAATCTTTTTGTGGCTAGCCTGAGGCTATGTAAAACCTACTGCGCGGCTTTATTGGTTGGTATTACGATTTTTAGGACGGAGGCGTGTTTTTAATTAATTTTACTTAAATTTTCCTATAATAATAAAATTTAGTTAAATGTATAAAAACGGTAAATTTTGAAAAATGTAATCTCTACAATAAGTTTTTAAATGTTTTGTTTGTTGTTGTTCCTTCTCTTGAGCATAAAATTATTTTCTTGTATAATTTCACAAAAATATTAATGTGATAAATATTCGTAGTTTTTGTAGACTTTCAATATTTTTTTGTCCAATTAAATTTTAATTTAAAAAAATTACAATTATAAATTCTCTATGAAAAAATTTAAGAGAATACGAAAAATTATGCTACAATTTGAAAAGGATTTGAATTAAATTTGAGCATTCAAACTTAAACGTAAGAAAAACTATGGAAAAAATTATATAATTTATAAAATCTAAAAATGTTTGAACTTAACCTGGGTTTTGGGTAGTTTAACACGAATAGTGCACAAGCATGAATTACTTTTTTTGACCTCATTTTTTTCGATAGTTGCTACTATGTATGGCCCCGCTTGATGGTACTCTTAGGTTGAATTGCTGCTTTGCTGCTTTGCTTTTTTTTGTTGTTGTTTGTTATTCGTGTTCAAGCTCTCGCTGCGCTACCACTACTAAAAACTAATTATATATAATATCACGCTTCAGCATCGTTACACCAACCAATTGTCCGATGCGTTAAATTTTACATAAACAAACCTCGCGCCACAAAATTTTTTCTTGTTTTATGAATTAAATTAATACACACACATTTTAGCCACTTGCTGTGGCAGGCTCATAGTATTCACCCAAATCGCCTGCGCTGCGTCGAAGATGTCCAAGCTGTCCACTGCCACCATCACCGCTGGAGTCATTCAAATGAAAGCGTCGTTGCAGTAATACACTATCGCAAGGCGGTGACAAACCCATGCCATATTGTTTTGGATGTACAAAACGTCCAGAACCAATGCGATAACGTTGCTGTTGCTGCTGTGTTTGCTGCTGCTGCTGCTGTGGTGCTTGATAGGCGCTGCCATTGCTACGATGACGTGTGGATTGCTGTTGCGATTGTTGTGGTTGTACTACTGCATTCATACCACAATTACGCATGGAATTGAAAACGCAATCGTTACGCCAATTGCGTATTTCATTGTTGCTGCTGCTTTTATTAAAAATAGCACGACCGCCGCTTGGCATATTTGCGCCATCATCTGACGGTGGTGAACCACCGCTGCCGCTACCACTGCTGCCAACGCTATTACGCAAACGTGGCTGATACTGATAAGTTTGCTGCTGCTGTTGCTGCACTAAATTGCCGCCGTTGCCGCCGCTGTGCGAAAAGCTTCCTAAATAATTACGTTGTTGATTACCAAAGCAGTTATTTAAATTTCCACTAGGTGGTGGTTGTGGTCTATAATTACGTGTAGATTTCTGCTGTTGCTCCGAACTATGTCCACGATAGCGCCAGTTTTCCTGCGCCTGTCCTGCTGTGCCTCCGCCTCCGCCGTTAGATTTTTGTTGCTGACGTGAATTGCTGCCGTGATTGTTGTTGTTGGCAACAATATAACGCTGTTGCTGTTGTTGGCGTTGTTGCTTTGTATAAGCACTCACTATAGCCGGCTGCTTAAAGTTATTCATCGACTTGCGCTCTGAGGTGGCATGTTCTTTATTTTTGATTTTAATACCCGCACTACCCGATTCCTCTTCATCGTCGCCGTCGTCTCCGTAGCTATCATCATCTTCGGCATCATAATTCTGATATGCATCATCAAGCGCAAAATAAACGCTGCGTTGTGGCTTACCGCCTGCCGATTTTTTTGGTATTTCGGATTTTTCTCCTTCAACTTTTTCTTCTAGTTTTTGTGTTATATTGTGTAATTTGGCGTTGGACTGTTTCAATTCACTTTGTTGTTGGATTGGTTTTTGTTGATTGCCAAAAGTCGTTCGCATTGTTGTCGACTCGACTGCGTTTGCTACAACAGTCGTTGATTGAATTTTTTTCTTTTCCTTAAATACATTACCATTACCCCTCCAATTATCATAATTATTATCATTGTCATTTGGTGGGCGTGCCGCTGCTGCTGCTACTTCAATAGCTACATCATGCTTATTCTCCACTGCCGAGTTGACAACAATATTTGCAGTCTCATAAATTTCAGGTAGCTTTTCATTTAAATCACTAATACTATCCAATAATTTAATAACATTTTCAATTTGTGTTGATAATGCATGGTATTTAATTTTTTCTTGTTGTTGTTTGATGTTGTTGGTATCGGTGATTGTAGCACTAATATCACTTAATGGAAGTTTATTCCTGACTTCCTCCATATTATCATCACGATCAACTTCCTTTTTCTTCGTCGTATTCGTTTCTATTTCTTCTTCTTCATTATCCTTCGTTGATAGCAACATTTTTACATTGTTGCTGTCTGCTTCTTCTGTTGCAATTGAATTATCATTCAATTTCTCATACTTTCTAGCAAATTCTTTTTGCTGTTCTTGATTTTCAACTAAATTATAAACTTTGTCTTCGCTACGAACATTCGCGTCGTTAAGAGTTGTTATTTCATCTACATCTACTACATCTATACCCTCTTTCCGATTGTCTGCCGTTAGAGTGGCAACTGCATCGCATACATCATCATCGTCATAATCATCATAACCATTCTCATCCTCGTTAACAATGTTTCGCCAGGAACTCTTTTGGTTATAACCATATTCATGTTCAATATCTTCAAAATCGCCACCGGCCTCCTCATCCTCATCTTCTTCAGCAATATCTTCATTCAGCAATTGCTCATTGCTAGCCGCTTCTTGCTGTTCGTACAGATAATCATCACCGTCATCTTCATCCAATTCACGCCAATAGCGTCGGCATTGCTGATATCCGTCATCGACATCATCATCATCGCCATCGCCATTCTCGGAAGGTGTACGCTTATCTTCGAAGTCTTCCTCTTGCTCTTGTTTCTGTTGCATCAAACGTTGCTCTTGATAACGTCTGGTGTTCTCAGCCCATTCATCATTTTCGTCTAAACGGCCAAAAGCCTCCAATTCATCGTCATCGTCATTCTCCTCGTGTACATTGAGCGTTTTAAAAGCGCCATTACTACTAGCGTTTCGTGAACTATGGCCATTGTTAAAACGAGTTGACGGTGACTTGTTGTTGGTGCTATTACGATTGGACGACGACATGGTGCTGACACGACCACCATAAGTGCTTGAACGATTGTGCGTAGCTGCAGCAGCTGAAGTTGATGCGCTGCTTTTACGATAATTTGCAGGAGGTTTTGGATTATAGTTTTCATCGCTATAAGCATCTAGATAAGCCTGTGACGGTTGATAGATATTTGGGCGCTCTTTTAAATAGTCATAGCGCATAGAGAAATGCTGAAGTATGACACGTTTCACAGCCATTGCCGATTCGGCAAAATTGGAGATCTCTCGTGCAGATTGATGATTACTACAAATTAAAATGAATTGTAATTAGTAATTCTTTTTATGGAATTTTATTGTATAGTTTACCGTCTTATATTGCCTGGTGTATGTAATGATTTATGGCGCGTTTCCATCTTCCTGCTATTCGGTGGTTCTTTACCGGACATCTTGATCCAAGGATGATTTAATACAGCCTCAGCGCTTAGACGTTTTGGTGCTTCCTTAACAAGCAAACGGCTTATCAAGTCTTTGGCCTCAGCACTAACATCATGCCACTCTGCATCGGGGAAAACAAAACCTCCTAAAAAAAATAAAGCAAATATTTTAAGTACAATAAATTCTTGTAAACTATTCTTCCAATGTTACATACCGTCCTGTATGGACTCGAACAATAATTCCTGACAAGTGCGACAATTTTCACCGCGATTCCAGCCGCAATCTTCTTCGCAATTGCCCGAAAATGGTGGATAACCACAGAGTAGAATGTAGGCAATAACGCCCAATGACCACAAATCACAACGCTTGTCATAATAATTTGCCTCGCCGACAAATAGATCGACAACTTCGGGCGCCATAAATTCAGCGCTACCGACCTGTAATACAAAAAAAAAATAAATAATTTATTTTATTTGAAAAAAAAAAAAAAAAAAAAGGAAAAAAGTTAAATATAAGCCAACTTACTGGTGTCAATAGCTGTGGCGTTGCTGCCGGCGATGAGACATCCGTAGTAAACTTAATACCGGAACCCAAATCAAAATCACAAATCTTAATCGGACACAATGAATCTGGCTTAACGCAGAGTATATTCTCAGGTTTCAAATCGCGATGTGCGATACCCTTCTTATGCAAGAAATCTAAACCCGAGGCAATCTCTTTGATAATCTGCGCAGCATCATGCTCCGAAAAACAAATGTGCTCCTGTATACGCGTTAGTAATGGACCACCATTGATTTTTTCAAAAACCAAATAAAATTTATCATCATCCTCGAAGAATTCAATTAATTGCAAAATTCCTGGATGTCCCTGACAGTGATGGAATGTCTCCACTTCACGAAAAACACGCGCACGCGCATGTCCTGGTATCTTATCGATCACTTTCACAGCATACTCCAACTCGGTGTAAATATTAACGCAAGTCTGCACAGAAGCATAAGCGCCTTCGCCGAGTATCTCTCCAGTTAGTTTATAGAGCTCTACAACAACAATTAAGTAAACATAAAATAAAATTAGCGTGACAATTTCATCAGAGAGACTACAATTTAATATTACCTTGAAATGTTGACGAGTGCAACGATGAACTCGTGCGCTTCTTCTTGCGTCGTTTCTTCTGCATTTCTTCCTTGTGACGATTCAACTGGGCTTGCCGTTCTAATTCAGTCATTTTTGGCGCTTCGCTGGACTCATTGCCCGAAACATCTTCGCTGCTGTAGCGTGTTATTTCATTATGACCGTCTGGATTAAAATATGAAAAAGAAAAATAAACATAAATATTTTTTTTTTTATTAATAAATTTTATAAAATTTATTTTAACTAATCAAGTCGGCTTAAAAAAGTTCAAAATATATAATATAATAGTTCGCTAAACAGATCAATATATTTTAAATAGTTTTCGATTTTTTACATAAATAAAGTACAAAATTAAATAATATTTCAGCAGCTTCTGCACACAAACCTTCGATAGCTTGCAACATGAAATGAAAACTAAACGTTTTTCGCAATAGTGTCTTTTTTTTACGTTTTTTATTGTTTATCTTTTCCAAAACTGATGAAATTCACTACGAAAATATCTCTTTATTGGCTTTATTGGTATTATTTTTCTCTTCAATAAAGAGTAAAGTGAACATTTTAAAGAGCAGTGACGCCAAAAAAAAAAAAAAAAAAAAAAAAAAACTAATGATGATGAAATCTTGATAATCTTTATGACAGATAAACGTTTCGATTTTATTCGAAATCGCTGGGGTGAAGAAAGTGTTTTAAGCTGTCGTATATCGTAAATAAATTTTGCAATAAATAATATGATGTGGGGTGAACTGAACCACATAAAACTCGAGAGCACATAGAACAGAAGTTAGAATATCAGGATACATATTACTCAAAGAACAAAATAGTACTCACTGCACGTCGCCTTAGTGTAGCGGAAACCTCGTAGTAGCCGATTCCACTTCACCCCACTTTACCAAAACATTCTGATTGAACAACAATTTCTAGAGCATATGAAGCATTAAGCTTTGAAAGTGAAGCGCTTCAGATACTCTTTACCAAAACCTATTCGTACGGCAGACAGAGAACGAAATGAACTTTACCAACTTGGCTATCAATTTTGTTCCCACAATTTAAAGCCATACTTTACTTTTTAAACTAGTTTTGACAACTCTTTCTAACCTAACAATTATTAAATACTCACTTATCAAAACAACATTATGATATATTTTTCTCTCCATACTATCTATGTGGAACAGAGTAAAGAACGACGACAACAACAAAAACAAAAGAGACCACACAGTAATTTATTTACTTTAATCAACAACAAAACACACCATGACCACTATCACTGCAAAAATAGTTAATTAAGCTACTACATACATACTACATATATACAATATTTATTTTAAAATTTTTTTTATACGAGTGAGTATGTATATAAGTGTGTACCTACATATTTTTTAGTGTAAATTATTTTGCACTTATCTTGCGCGTTTTGTGTGGTCCCGCTGCACGCGCTGCTTATGGAACGATAATTTCTCTCTTATTTTTTTTTTATTTATTTAATTTTTTTTTTTAATTTTATCAGAAAGCCTATAAACTCGCATAAATTTGCACAACTGCGTAAAAAAAGTGTAAAATAAAATTTAAAAAAAAATATATATAAAAAAAAAAAACAATAAATTAAAAATATATAAACATTTTTTTTTTTTTATATCAGAAGGGTAAATAAGTTCATACACAGTAAAATGCGTACTAGACTGGCTTTAATTGTCACATAAAGAAAGAAAAAAGAAATCAAAGAAAATAATACTTATGTACAATATATCATAAATATGTATGGATGGATGGATGGGTTGGATATTTATAGACATTGACTCTGACTTATGCGTGGACTTCAAACTGAATTGAACTGAGTTGAGGCTAAGTAAATATACTTTGGCATACACACGCGACGTATACGCATAGAAGATAGTTGCTTCTTGTTGTTGTTGTGGTGGTGTAGATGGTTGGTGGCAATGTCCGCTCGACGTTGCACAATAATAAATCTAATAAAATGCAATGACCGCACGCACACTGCGGTTTTATTAAATTCAATGCAGCGGCGTTTGTCTCATGATAAGCAGCAGTTACATTCTACA
Source organism: Leucophenga varia (assembly GCA_018903435.1). Taxonomy (NCBI): domain Eukaryota; kingdom Metazoa; phylum Arthropoda; class Insecta; order Diptera; family Drosophilidae; genus Leucophenga; species Leucophenga varia. The sequence goes on from JAEIFJ010001427.1 coordinate 530,027, forward strand.
AGCCTTTTTTCTATTTTAGATTGCTGTATACGCCACATAGCGCTACATAAATTAAATTACGCATTTCTTTAATGATAAATTTTATTTTTCTTATTTAGTTTTTTTTATATAAATAAATTTAAAATCAACAATAATTTGCAGCTGCTCCCTTCTAAATTGTCCCAAAGACTGATCTTATTATTTTGTTTTTATTTTTTTTCTGCTTTTACATCATTTTAATTTGCACCGGAAAAACGTCATTGTAGCTACCATCAATCCATCTATATAAAATGTGTGTATAATATATGAGCGTATTTACCCAAAAAGAAATTTAATTGATGAAAAATTTAATTTCTTTGTTCTTTACAGTGTGTCGAAAAAGTACAAAGTGTAAGAGATGCCGTTAACAAAGATTTTTGTTAGTTAAAACCGTGATGGAAAGTATATTATACCACTGTATGGGGACTTATTTCTTGATACAAATTAAGATAAAAACATTATAGAATGTTATACACATTTTATTCTAATTCCAAAGCATATTTAACGGTGAAGTATATTTATTCACCTCAAAGATTATTTTTAAACCACTTTACATTTTTAAAACACATTTTTGGTGTACAATATATTCACCACAGCTTCTTAACCCACCACGAACTTTTCTTTAAAAAAAATAAATGTCTCCTATGATTTTCATTGTACGTATGGTATTTTATTTTTAGGCACATTTTTGGTGAATAATAAATATTCACCACAATTTATTTCTCACCATGATTTTTAATGTGCCACAAACATTGCGCTTCTCTTGTGTCTTGCGAACTCAAAGGTTTTATCTTTATAGTACTTCTGAGAAGAAAAAACAACGATATCCTTTCTAAACAAAAATCCTTGACATATAAAAATAGATATGTACGTATTAAATACACTGTATATTTTCTGCGTTATTTTCTTTTATCGAATTTATATTTTGTTTTTAAACCCTCACACACTTGCATTATTTAGCAGAGAACAACAACCCCCGCCCACAAATCAACAACATGGGTCATCATGTTCATTCTTCAAATGCGTCGAAGACGAGCGCGTCTGGCTTTTATTCTTCTTTTCTGTTATCTAAATTTAAATTTGGCCTATTTACACACACACGCTGCTTGCTTTCGTTCTTATCAATTACGTAAATTCTACAATATAAAAAAAAAAATAAATAAAAGAAGAAATTAATGAAATACGCAAATATAAAAAATGTCAAGGAAGAAAAAACAAAAGCACATAAAAAAGCATGTTTTCTTATTTCTTAAAATGTGCATAATTTTTTTTTCTTTCGTTCTCAGATTTTTTGCGCATTTATTTAAATTTTTTTTTTTGCAAATCATTTTGTTTACGTTCAATTCGTCAAATCGAATAAAATTAATTTGTCTGTATGCGTTTTTGTTTTATTCTTATTTATTTTTGGCAACACCACGATGCGATATTTATTGTTATAAATATGGCATCATACAAAAAAAAAAAAAACGAAGAATAATGCTATTTTATAATTAATGAACCGGCAAAATTTGTAAGCAAATAAATGACAAAATAGATAAAAAAAAAAGTATCTAGAAGATACGCTTGTGCAGCGTATAGAATGTGAAATAAAACAATGCGTCGTAAAAAAAAAAAGATAAATTTACCAATAATCTTCAATTTAAAGTCTTTTTGACACGTTGACTGGTATTTCACTTTTGAATGGAAATTTTTTGTAGAAAAAGAAGATTTAGGAAGCTTTATTTTCAAGTATCTATCGAAGTTTCTGTATGTATTTTTGTATCTAAATGACTTTGAAAATATTTATCTATGTACATACTCGTATAATTTAATCTATGTATCTGTTAACTTGACTAAGTATCTAATAATTTATCTATGCATTTTCATATATTTACATATCTTTCAATAAATTTATCTATGTATCTATCAATTTACCTACGTTTCTAACAAAAAAAAATTTATCTACATATCTAACAAAGTATTTATTTATGCATCTATCTCTTAAAGTATCTAACAGTTTACACCATGTATTTATTAATTTATCTAAGTATCTATCAATTTATCTTAGTATCTATCAATTTATCTGTGTATCTTTCAATGTAAATATGTATCTAAAAATGTATCTATGTATCTAAAATGTATCTATGTTTATAAAATGTATCTATGTATCTAAAAATGTATCTATGTATCTAAAAATGTATTTATCTATTTATCATTTTATCTACGCATCTTTTCAATCGATTGATAGATAATAATTTAGATAGATAAAATAATTAGATAGGTCAATGGATAGATACATAGATAAATTCATCGATTTATCAATCTATCTATCTATCAATCTATCTATCCATCTATCGATCGATCTATCTATCCATCTATCGATCTATCCTATTCCTCAATTTATATATAAACATCTATATGTACCAATTAATGTAAGCTATAAAAAAAAACTATAAAAATTAAGATGAAAAAAAAATCCTCTTATAAAACTTTAGCAAACACACAAACAATTCTAACGCAAATGCAAATTATCTTTGTTTTTATTATTGCTACAAAACTTGTTTTTTGTTTTTTAATTAATCATGTGATGCCTCCTTCTCTGTTTGTCGTATTAACCATATTTAGAGATCTTTTTTGGAATCTATATATTTCCATACTTATGCAAGTTTATTATTCAATATCTTCGTTAGAGAATTTCCATAAATATTGACTCTAGTGACTCTTATCGCAATGTAAAACAAAACCACAAAAACAAAAACAAAAAAGAAGGCAAAGCCTACGTGCTTTTTTATTTTCTATTTCTATTTTTAAGCTCAACTATTCCAGTTCAGTGAGAACATTAACTAATCTTAATGTTTGTGCATGACTTGTATAGATTTTTTATTATCGCGAATGCAACTGACTGCATTGATAAACGAGCGAACGAACGAACAAGCGAACTAGGGGCCAAACCAACCTAGACTACGTCTCCTCTACAATAATAATAAAAAATATAAAAAAAACATCACAACAGTCATGTCAGGCACTTAGTCAAGTCGTTAACAAGAACAAATGTAATGCAAACTAATGCTTATCAATTTAAATGAAATGTAATTATTCCTATTTTTTTTATATAATTTTAGAGGTATAAATAAAACAATGAACTTTATTTTATATGTAAAGATATACATAGTTAACTATAATATTAATGAAAGGTATAAAATTACATATATGTAAATCGCTTGATTCCCGACAAAGAATAATAAAACTAAAAACATATATTGCAATGTTATTGAGGGTTATATACGCTGTACAATTTTATACCCTGTACTTTAAGAGTCAGCTTGATAGCTGTGTTATGTTGACTATCCGAGATATGTCCGTCTATTTTTTCAGCATTCCGCTGTATTGCAATATAGGGACTCTTAGCTTTCGATAATATTCTGGTATATAACCCATGGGATCGGTATTGACTCCGACTGTCTACCTAAAATATCTAAGTTACAAAAGATATAACCCAAAAAAAAAGTTTAAGAAAGCTTAGCTTATCGGTCTTATCAAAGCGAATTCGAGTTCTATCCTTCATCTCGTTTCAAATATTTTTCTCAAAATTATACACCTACAATAAAAAATAGGGCAAATAAATAAAAAAAAAAAAAAATAAATAAATAAATAAGTTACTAACACGCCTACCCCTGCGTTAAGCGATTTTTTTTTTTGTTTATCAATATTTTTAAAAAAATCAAACGTCAGCCTTCTTTGTTTATTAATATACAACATGTTTGTTAATATTAAAGGTCTTTTTAATAATAATAAAAAAAATATAAAAAAAAATACAATAGCTGATAACACACAAAAATTTTGAGTTTAAAAAAAAAAAAAAAAAAAAAAAGCACAAACATTTCGTTTGATATTGCAAATTTATTCAATTATTTCTTGTATTTATTTTTAGTATTATTTCCTTGGTAGAGTTTTCGGTGTGTGTGTGTGTGTGTGTGTGAGTGTGATTTTGGTAGCTAAAAGATAATCTTTGTAGTTGTCGGTCGGTGTCATTATCATTATCGTCTCAAATCCAGTTAAATCTAGATCTTGACACATCTGATCTGTTCAAATCAGCTGAGCTCATATTATACCTCTGCTCTGTCAGCGCTTTATCTGTCTTATACAGCCGGCTAAAATTTCATTACGTTATTACACTTCTGACCCCTACTACCCGGCGCTTCACCGATCAATTTACACCGCACGAGCCAGCGCCACATGCTGCTGACGTTATTTTGTGGTGTTGTTTTGGTTACGTTGGTTGGCTGCTGCTGCTACCTCAGCCCATTTGAATTATTTAAATTTATTGCGTCGTAATAAATTTTTTATAAACAGAACTTTACACAAAAAAAAAAAAAATAAATAAAAATTATAAAAATAAAAATAATACGTAAAATAATCTCTTAGCACTTGCCAAAAAAAAAAAAAAAAATAAAATAAAAAATGAAAAAAAAAACCATCCCAAAGTAAACAATAATTCAAAGATAAAATTGAAATGTTTGTTTTAATTAAATCAAAGCGTTTATATTCTAAATATCAGTATCTGAAGATTTAGTTTTTGAGCGAAATATCCAAAATTATATCTATGAAAGTTTTCCAACCAAAAAATAAAATTGTAGAGGCTTTTAAAAACAAATACAGCCTAAGTTAGCTCAATACTTAAAAAAATGTGCAAATATTTAGCAAAAAAAAAAAAAACATTAAAAAAATAAAGTAAATAAATTGTAGACGATAAAAAGCACCGGGTTTTTTTTTTCTATAGAGAAGGAGAAGGTATATACATATTTATGTATATCTTGATCAATATTTATCTAAAGAGCTATCTTAATCTGTCGTATGAATTAAACTTAGAACATGTTTCAATTTGGTCCAGATTTGCTAATTATTAAAAAACAGTTTTCTTGCAAATTATTCCGAAATACATATTGATATTTTCAAAAAAAAAAACTTTAATATTTTGTTTTAGAAAAATTAATTAATTTTTTTTTTCAAAACCACTTCTACATCTTCAATTTACGTCAAAGTTAATTTATAAAAAAAAAAAATATAATACCTTAAAAATTATGGACATTGAATCGGATATTATGGATAATACTGATGACGACTCTATACGTGCACAGCGACGTCAAGGATTTTATTTTCGTACACACGAAGAATTTGTAGCAAGTTTAAATACGCATAATACTACTCATGAAGGTTTCCATGGTAGATCCCTGGATGTTCAAACCTTCTTACGTATAATGAATCGAAATTACAACGATGATCAAGGGAATCGTCGTAATCGTATCAATGTAGAAACTCAAACTAATGAAAATTGCGAGGAAAAGGAGAAGTATAAAACCGAATCCAAATAAATAGGAAAAAAAAAACGGAAAATTATATTTAAGATATCCAAAAGTACAAAATAAAAAACCGTTATTTGCAGTATTATGAAAAAGTTAACCGTTATCGAGATTTGGAGAAAATAACGGTTTCTTTTTCATAATGATCGCTGTGACGAAAAGTAGAAGTTCGAAACCGAATTCAAAGACAAAAAACCAAACCATTATAAATTTCGAGAGACATAAAAATAGAACAGTTTCTGCAATTCAACAAATTAAAATTAACCGTTATGGAAGCAATAAAATAGCCGGACAAAAACGGGTTTTTTATTTTAAAAAAATCCTGCATTTTTAGAAAATATTTTAAACTGTTGTAAAAATGTTTATTAAATTATAAAATGTTTGGTATAAAAAATATTTTTGATTTGAATAAAATTATCTAGATGCATCACTTTTAGTAGTGCACTCTTAATAGACGTTTTATTACTTTTGTAACCGCCCTCGTTCATCATATTAGTACAAATTTAATGAAAGCATTATTTGAAATTTATTTTAACACTACAAACAAAATAATACAGAAATTGAATGTGCAAACTTTTTTTTTTAATAATTTCCAATCAGAATAATTAAAATATGAAAATACGCCGCATAGAGACAGAGAAACATATAAGAAATAAAATGCAATGCATACAAAATTTAAGAGAGAAAATGCTATAGTTTGCGCATACACGTTTTTTTTTACTTTTGATTTTTTTTATATTTGTTTTTCATTTATATTTGCTATTACTTCATATTCAATTCGCCGCCGCAAGCAAAATAAAATTAAAAAAAAAAATATTCTTATTGCGCCGCTAAATGAAAATATCAAAGCAAAAACTTGATGAATGCCAAAGTCAAAGCAAAATAGCGCAAAAATACAAAAACAACAAACAAAATACAAAAGCACATGTATGTGCGTGTGCATGTGTGTGTGCGCATATATGTATGTATGTTTACCCAACTCGGCAAGGTCGCTTGTAGATATCAACAGCGGGTGTGCTGGGACTGTGTGGAGACTTATGAAATGCGTGTTTTAGTTGTTGTTGTTGTTTTTGTTGTAAAAGGGTATTATTATTGTTGTTCTAAGTCTAATGATTTTGTTGTTGCTGTTTTTATAATTATTATTAAAGAAGCGTGCCTGCTTAGGCGTAGTAGTGTAATAGTGTTGTTTTTGTTGTTTACTGTTTGCTGCTGTGCTACAGTAGCGGTCAAAATAATAAAAACACGTTTTAAATTTAAGAATAGTTTTTAGTCTATAAAATACCCATATTAAAATAATTCATTAGGTTTTAAGTTTAGTGGAAACCTCCGAGATTATTTTGCTTATACGGCGGAGGCATATGAGCAGACGGAAATGGCTGTGTTCACAGCATGTGGTCCACTTTAAAATATTTCGGAGAATTTTTTAAAGGTGCTCACATTATTTTCAACAACACTGTAACTTGTTATTGTTTTGCACGCTCGACGCTATGCTGCTATTTGTTATGTTTTTTTCTATATTTTTTTTTCTTAAAAGCCATCAAGAAAATTGTTTATGCCTTCACATGTTTTCTCATGTTCGCTTCTCCACTTTTCCCTTTATCTAGTGCAGTATATGGCTAAACTTTGAAATTCCAATTAGAATTACATTAGAATCGCCACACACACACACAAATACAAGTACTTTTTGTAGTAAGCAAATGAGTAAAGCAAAAGAAAACCGGCAATATTTCAATTTGCATAATTTTTAATTGCGTTGCAATATGTAAAACATAAAAAAAAAATATACTTAAATTAATATAGGGAACAACAATAAATAAAAATATATATTTACCCAACATTTTTGTAGATTTAATTATTTTAATTGTACTCTCGGTGAAGTTCTTATTGGATATAAATTACACTGTACGAAAATGTGTAGTTTTTTTTATTATTTTCCTTTTTTAGCACTGATTTTTTTTTTTTTTTTTGAAAATGTTATTTTAATTTTATACACGCATTGGCAGTATAGTTCAAATAATACAATTAATATATATTTTTTATATTTTTCAGTACATTCACACGTTTTGTTCTTAAATTTTTTGTTTTTTTATTTTAACCTAATTTTCACTAAAGTTAATACGCAAAAGTCTAATTGGACACTCAATAGTATGGCAAGCAGCAGCATCCGACGTTGCTGTGCACTAACACGTTTGCATATATATAAAAAAAAATTCAAATGGACGAACCCACACACAGAAGCATAAAACTCACTTAAACACAAATATATGCGCTTGCCACCCGCGCTCGCCCGCCCTTTTTTTCTTATACGAGCGGCGAAGCAATGAAAAGCGAAAACGATGAAAATTTGTACCGACGATTCTTATTGGTAATGTTAGTGCAGTGCTGTGTTTATTCTGTTCTTTTTTGTTGTTGTTGTAAGGTGTGAGATTTTTGCGAAAAAATTACGGTACAAAATAGAAAATGGCCGTCCGGTCCGGTTAAATAGAAAAAAAAAAATGCGTTTTGTTGGTTAAAAAATTTTCCAATTGTTCATTTTTTGGAAATCAATATGTATTTTGGTTTATTTTTTGTAGTTCAGTTATATATAATTGGTTTTAATATCTTAGGAACATTTAATATGGATGTGCTTTGTCCCCGGAAAAGAACACCTTTAACAGTTGCCGCGCGTACGTGTCTTTTATTTGGAAGGAAAAATGCAGAGAAAAATTTACATTTCTCGACAAAATAAAACTGATTACTACATATGAAAATCTATTTAATTTGAAAAGTAAAATTTTTAAAATAAAGAAAAAAAGAAACCACGACGACGACAACGACGAAAAACTACGGACCACAAAAAACGGAGAACAACGCTAAAATTGCGATCCTACACCGCGGACGTTCGACAAGTAAAAGAAACGCTTTCAGTTGCCTCGAATCAAAAATACATATCAGAAAATTCGTCGCAGCAAAGCTGCAAACTTGAGAACAGCGAGAGTTGTAGTATGAGAGAACTAAAAGCACCACACACAATACAACAGCAAGCAAGCAACCAAGCGCCGCGCCGGTAGTAAAGCATTGGCTAAAGAGCAACGCGATTAAAGCGGCAAACAAACACAACACAAAAAACAAAAACAACAATAGAAACGCATTAGAAAGAAGAGTGATTGCATATGTCACTTATTCGCTTACTCACTTACTCACACTCTTCTCTCTTTCCTAAATGTTTGTTGCTATTATTTCTATTTATTCTTCTAAGCTTACACAAATACCGCTGTTCGTTTGTTGTTGTTTGTTCAAAATTTTACAAATATAAGAGCAAGAGAAAGAGAGGGAATATTTAAGCATATGAGAGCATGAAAGCATCGCTTAATATTACGATACTGTATCAATGTAAAATATTTTAAGAGTTTCATTTACTGCACAATTTATCTTGCTATTCTATTTCTAATTGTCTCCATTTCTATTTGTCGCTCTAGAAATTTGCATACTTTGCATTTAATTCTTGTTGTTTTTAGCTTTATACATATAATATATTTAATTTATTTAAATAGTTTTGTTTTTGAGCACGCTTCAGTGCCGCCGACTCACGTACAAATACACTCAAAAAAAAGTAATCATAAAATTGATACAAATTAAGTACTCAATATGAAATATTTTAGTATAAATTTATTCTTTTATTTATACTTTTTAATTTTTAATTGATATCAAAATAATAATTGTTACAAGACAAATAAAAACGATTATCTTAATCCAAATTGAAATCGATTCGAACTACAAGCTTCGAATCGGATAACACCGAATCACACTAGATTCTATCAATTTAAAAATCGTAATCGAGTCGCTCTGATTCACTTCTTAGACGACTCAACTCGGTTAAGAAGTTAACCGAATCAGTTTGAGTCCTTTTTTGAATCAAATAGATAAATGGATATTCGATGTTATCCAATTCTCGAATCAACCATTGCAAAGACCTATTCATTATGATAGATAACCTAACCTAACTTTACCGCTTCGGGCGACTAAGGATAGCTTAAAATATATTGTATATCAATAATTCCAACAAAAAAAAATCACACCATACGATATCTAGCACGTAGTTTTATTATGTTTATCTTAACTTGTAAAAATAGACAATTTGCATAAAATTGTTTGCTGAAATTTGGCAACATTGTCGTAAATTTATTTTAACAAATTTAAATTGCGTTCTATTAAAAATAATGAACATACATATCTACATAAACATGTACATATTTACACACATAATAAATACAGTACAATGCAACAACAAAACGAGTAAAGGAGAGACGCAGTAGCAGCAACAACAACAAAGATGAGGAAGCAAACAGAATAACAAATAACAACAACGACTGACATAATCGAAAAACACATGTTGTTTTTTTTGTTTTTATTTTTACAGTATTTTTTTATTGTTGTTGTTTATTCTATGAAGCAAAAAAAAAAAAGAGAGAGAGAGAAAGAGAATGGAAAAGCACATAAATAAAAACAAAAAACACATGTTTCACACAAAATTGCAGAGAAAGATATTGCATATTATAGATAAGAGTAAAAGAGTGAGAAAGATATTAAGAAATTTACTGCGTAAACGTGCGTACGACGACAACAAAAAAAAAAAAAAAAAAACAAACAAACTAAAGCGACAAGTGGCAAACATATGTATACATATGCGAGCGACAAAAGAGTAAAACGTATAAGAGAATTTGATATGAGAATGGGGAGCATAAGCAGCAGTAAAAACGAAGAGCGCGCACAAAGCAAAAGCTCCAAGACCGGTATAACCACGCAAATAAAAAAATAAAAATAAAACAACAATAATAAATGTTATCGAGAAGGGTCGTCGCAAGCGGAAAGGTGCACAAAACAATGGAGAACAGCAGCAGCAGCAGCAGCAAACACATAAACATAAACACACGTACAAGCTTATTGTCACGTAGGCCATAGGCTTTTAAGACGGGGCAAAACGTTTGAAACGAGGTTAAAAACTGCGTCGCATGATATGCGAAATTGTTCGTTCGTTCGTTCGTTCGTTCCTTCGTTTAATCGTTGTTTCTTTTACGCTCTCGTTTTATTTTCATTTTTTCTTTTCAAAACAAATGTGTAAAGTAAAACGTAATACGAAAAAGAAACAAAAAATTATAATAAAAAAAAAAATAATACTAATAAAATAATATAAAAAACAAAACAAATAATGGAAGACAGATATGATTCTGTGCATTTTTACGCACGATAAATTTTTTTGTTCAATATTTACGCATTACGTATTATGTAAAATGCAGACAACCCTTTTCATTTTCTTAATATTTGGAGCATTCATTGTCATTACATCTGGATATGTTTATGTACAGATTACACGATCTGTTTGTTTGTCCGACAGACTGTCTGACTACTGCCTGCACGCAATCACGTACGCACAATTTTCTCATGCATATGTATGTATGTGTGTATGTGTGTGAGCATGTATAAATATTTTTCCACCGCCACAAAGTTCATCATTCCAAATTTCTATCTGTCAGGCCATGAACGTATCAGGGTCGTCGCTTCATAGCTAAACTGACGTGATCAGATACACAAAGCTACATGTGCATATACAATACGCTGACAGTAGTTCGATAGTTTTAAGTTTGATTATTAAACGAAAATATATACGGTCACCCTAAACATAATGCGATCTCATTCGTATGTGCACCCAATTGTCTGACTACAAAAACACATGCATTAATAAAAAAGAAATAAACATACTGCGCTATAAATTCGCTGCAAGTACAATAACGCATTGTAGCAATAACAACATCAACCGAAAATTCATTTTGTTGCAACACTTTCATTGTTTGTGCGCGACAAAACTTTTACTTGAAATTTATTTAAAAATAAACTTTTCATACAAGCATACATGTAGATAGACTGGTCTCTCTGTCCCCTTTTCTCCTGTCATGCATATGCAGCACCCTTTATACGATTTCTGCAGCAACACATACAAACATACAGTTCAACTCTATGACTCCCACATGCAATGTCTGTCGCACTGAACTTATACATACACATGCATACATAGGCATCGATACAGACAGCTGTTACTCTCTTTTTTTTTTTTTTCTTGCGCCCACCTTTGTTTACATGCATTTATATTGTATTGGTTAATAAACCTTTAATTTGACTTGTCTGTCACGCGCATACTTTTCCTTCCCTCTGCACATTATTTGTATGATAAATTTTCAATTTTTATTGCAATTGTCTTAAATAAAATTTGTCAGCATTCGATTTGAACGAGCTGAACTCTGGGCTCGTCGTCGTTGTCAATGATACACGTCAGCAACAGTTTAGGGAGAGCAACAAAAATGGTGGAGGTGGAAGTGCAAACGAGAGAGTGAGCTTAAATAAAAAAAAATAAATAAAAAACATTTAGGTGCAAGAGAGAGAAATAATGTTCAATATTGTACTGTTGTTGGTTTTTTATTATTATATCTGCCATTTTATCTCTCTGATTTCTCTTGCCGCTGTGTCGCTCTCTCGTTCTATTTTAGTTTGTACAAAAAATGCACAAAAGTGCAATAAACGTCATCAAGGTTATATGCAGCGCTGCTGCAGCACAGCTAAATCTGCTTCTGCTGCTGCTGGCTTTAATTGTTGCAATAGTTTACATTGTTGTTGTTGTTGCTGTTATTGTTGCGCATTCGTCTCGTTTGCTTTGTTTACATGTCAAATGCGCGTTTGAATAACTTTTTTTTCCATATTAGATATGTACATATGTATGAACAATTGCATTTATAATTATTATTTATAATGCAGCTGCTACTGCACGCCTGACTTGGTTGCTCTATCGATTTGTTGCAGTTTATTTTTTTTATTTTTTTTTTTTTTTTTTGCAAAGTCATTATAACATGCGATAAAAATTTAAATCATTTTAAACTTTGTCTAACGAGCCTTCTAACTTGGTATTTGTTTCATCAGCCAATTTGCATGATTCATATGCCAATTTAGTCGCAGCACGAGACGTTAAAGAAAAACAAAAACAATTTTTTTTTTTTGCTTTAATTTGTTAAAATCCGGAAACAAGAATGCACTCAATTTTGTTATTTTACTTCCTACTCTCCTAAACAACAAGCGGTTTTGCTGCTCTCACCACACCAATCAAAAGCAATCAAAATATGTCTGCCGATCGAATTGAGTGAATTTAAATTATACATTTGTATGTATTTTTATATTGTGTCACACTCAACTTTAAATTTGCACTCTTTGTATGCTGCCGCTAATTTGAGTTAAGTGGGTGGAAGTTTAATGCTAAATTTGAGTAATTATATCAGATGTTGTTTAATTATCGAATTAATGACGTTTGAAATGACTCCTCTCCCTTAGAGACGAATACTGAGCCATTTTTTCTTCAGTATTTGGATATGCAATAAATGATTCGATTTGATTTTACAAAATATACAGGGTGTTCAAAGTATCTCTTAGTTACCTATCTTTTTTCTCAATTACATTTTTCTATTTTAAATATTTTAATTTTCCATTACATAAATTAGTTATGGTGTTAATATTGTCAACATTTTTAATATGTAACAATATTTTAAAACTTTCGATTTTACGGTTACCACAGCATTATAATGCGATTTGTCACATCTTATCAGATTTCTTGTTTACTACTTATATAGCATCGTAAATAGAACAATATTATAGGCGACCAAATGTCTTACTCTAATTAAAATTTAAAAAAATAATAATAAACCAAAATAATAATTTTTCAATACTAATACATCTATCTCTTCATTTGAACAGAAATAGAACTTTTTTGAATAGTTTTAATATTATTATTTTTTTTTTCTTGCACCTGAGTTATAGGTGTATGTATATTTCTAATATTTTTAATTATCTCTTGATAAGGTAAGCTTGTTTTGTTTTTGATAAAAAAATTGTTTTTATTACGGAGAGTTCCATAAACTTGTTTGTCTAATTTAATATTTATTACGCTTTCGATTTTTTAATTTGTTTTGAGTGAAAAAATTAATCTAGTCTTATCTGTTATCTTTAAAAATTAAATGGTGAGATTCCATTACATATAAAGATTTTATTTGAAACTAAGTATGTAAATGGTTTCAATTAATTAATACGATACAAAAAAAAAACAAAAAAAAAAAAAAATTTCTAAAGGACAACAAATGTTTACATGGTTCCCATATATACAACTACACCCTAGAACTTAATATATCTTTTAAAATACTCGTTTTCTTAGTATACAAAGTGTTAAGAGAATATTAAATATTTGCTATATATTATATTGTTTATTTGAGTATAATGTTATTCACGTCGTTATTTAAAGATCAATCGAATCATTTTGTTTTTTGCTGCGTAATAATTTTAATTCTACGTACTCTGTACATAGATTTATGCCGCTAAGTGTGCTGACTCCCTGCCTTCATGTAAAACCCGCTTTATATCTAATCTCAACGGACAGCTGTTTTGTGTTTGCATAAAATTTTTGATTGATTAAATCTTAAAGTAGAAACACGAAAATTAAACAGCTGTTTACCGGAAAAACAAATCGAGAAAGTTCTATTTACAATTTATCGTGAACATTGACAAATTAGTAAGTAGAAACTAATTTTAACAATTTAGCATATTGAAAATTGAATAACAAAAAAAATATGTTTCTAAGGTCTAAAAGAAATTGAAATACAATATAAGACTGAAACTCACCTGATTGACGCTGACTGCAGCTGTTGTTGTCGTCCGTAGCACTGCTACTACCAACGCCGCTATCGGCTGAGATGCGCATATTGTTGTTGTTGTTTTATTATTAATGTTGTTCAAGGCGCCTCCGCTGCAGTTAGTATTTGCAGCTGCTTCATTGGAATTTTCCTCTTCCTCTGAAATGCGTTCAACCATTTTTCCAAATACTCTTTCTCACTCTTTTGCTTCTCTAAACACAACAAATATGTTAGTTTCTAATATTCTTATTGTAGTTTTTTTTATTGTTGTTGTTGTAGAATTTTCCGGTCTACCAGCTGCACTCGGTACTGTTGGCTGGCCTGCCTGCCTGCTTGCTTGCCTTCGCCTTCCCAGCGTTCGTTCACTTTACTGCGATTTCAATAAGAAGTGCAGCAAGCTGCTGCTGTGCTGCGTTGCTAATTCTGCCACCGTCGACGTAAAATTTATTTGTTTTTTTTTTATTATTATTATTATTATTGTTGTGTTGTTGTTGTGGTTGTCGGCGTATACGTTGGTTTATTTTTGTTGCTCTCACGCTCTGCCTCCCTTTTAAGACTTTTTTTTTTTTTTTGTATATCGTTGTATGCTCTCTGTCTTCAATGCTCGAATATTCCACTTTTTCTCTATCTCTCTCTCCTTTGCTTCAAAATGGTGGTTCGATGAAATTTTCAAAATCAAAATTTTCTTTTTCTTTATACTTTGCGGTTACTATGTTTGCTGTTTTGCGTAAAAAAATGATACTTTGCAATTTTTTTTTTGCTGCTTTAACAAATTCATTCAAATTGTATAGAAAAACTGAAAATGCACTTTTTTTAAATTCTTTGTTGCTTTCTCTATCACACTCTCTCTCTCTCGCTACGCTATATACCGTTGACTATAGATGTATGTGTGTGTGAGGGTGTTTGCGTTCGCAGCTCTGCTTGCGTATGCAGCATGCAAATTACGCAGCATCAAATTTTCATACGAATGAAAAACGAAATCGTAAAGAAAAAGTTGTAGAAATTGCCAAAAATAAAAGAAAATCAATTCCAATTAGCTGATTGCTAAACAAATTTCATTAGAATTTCACTGCGTAAACCCTTTACTCGTTGTCTTGGCTGACGCTGTTGTTGTTGCTGCTGCTTCTGATTGTGCTGTTGGTGGTGGTATTGGTTGATCGCTGTAGTTGTAGTTGTTGGTGTTGCTTTTTCATCACATCGAGAGAGAAAGAAAAATTCGTTTTTTCTGCTTTTTGCTGCTGATTTGGCTGTTTTGTTTCGATTTTATTTTTGCGTTTTAGTGCTGCTGGTGTTGTTTAAATGTGATTGTTGTTATTGTTGACGTCGTTGTTGAAAATTTGTTTATATTATTAACAAAAAATTCGCTGAATAGCGGACTAAAGCCGTTTTCTTTGCGTTTTTTCGCTCTCGTATTGTTTTAGCTACCGACCCATTTTTTTCGTTCAACGCAAACTCTCTGACGATTCGACGATGAATGGCGAAAAAATCTAATTGAAGCGTTAATGACTAAAATAAATAAATCGGTTCGCCTGATGCTTGCAGACTACATCGATAAAAAAATGTGAACGATTTATGTCATCGGTCGCACAAAATAGCCCTGTTAATCATTTACAGGCTGTACTTTTGTTTAATGAATCACCATGTGCTGTTAAGTTACCGTTATATTAAAAAAAAAAAACTTAAAATAACGTGAAAAAAATATATTTGTATGCTAGTCTTAATGAATTAAATTGATTAAATATTTTTATTACTATACTTTTTGTACACTCAACGTGATAGGCTACAACTAGAGCACCTACCTACCACTACTTGGTAAATTGTTAAGTAAAAACAATTTCATAATTATGGAAATAATTTTTATATCTAAAAAAAGAAAAAACAAATAAACAAAAATTAATAGATATAGATACACCCTCCAATTGTGGGCGGCGCTTGCACTTGCATTGAACACCAATCAAAATCCTTTAGCCTTATTACATTAGTGCAAAGGATAAAACATTTGTGCGCCTGCGTAAGTAAATAAATTCCTTTAGTATTAAAAATGTTGGCAACATTCATAAAATAAACTGTTACCATAATTTAGTTAGTTTTCTTATACCAAACGGTATCGCTACAAACCGGAAAATCGTTGTTACTTTAAAAGAAAGAAAGAAAAGTTCTCTTACAATTCAAAATGGCTGCAAATGTCGAAGTTGAAGTTAAAATTCCTTCATTGGCCAAAAAATCGCGTAACTCATTAAGTAAATCATTAAAATCGTTTGAATCTCAGCCAAGAATTTCAAATCGTATACCGAAATGTGCACGTTGTCGCAATCATGGTATTATCTCAGAATTAAGAGGTCACAAGAAACTCTGCACCTATAAGAATTGCAAATGTGCCAAGTGTGTTCTCATTTTCGAAAGACAACGCATTATGGCAGCTCAGGTGAGCAGATAATAATTTATGTCGCATGAAATCAGCAATTCAGATAATAATTAAAAGCACAAAACACCTATCAATCATGCATACACATTTCTATAGTTATCTTTAGAAACCATAAATTTTGCCATAATTAAGAATTTCAACAAAAAAAAAAATCCAAGAACATTTACAATTGAGTTATGATGTGTTTCAATCAAACTGACAATTTATTTTCATCGAAATTATTTTAAAGTATTTAATAAATAATTTTGAATTTGTCGTTATAAGCATTTGTGGGCACTAGGAAATGTAGACTTGAATCTTTACATTATTTTTTTATTATTCTTTTATGATCTTTTAACTTCAAAAACTTACAGTAATTGGTCACCAATTAAATAGTTCCCAAATGGGTACAGTTTTTCAAAAGTATTCATAAGAAAGAAAGTCCTATGATTTTGCAGATGTAAGATTTTTAGGATCTTCTGTGAAAGAATTTTCACTTTCCCTAATTCTATTTCTTTTCACTTAAATAAAACAAAAACAAAAGTCAAATAAAATTCACTCCCCGCACCAAAACAAAATCATATTTACTTAATATATTAGTAAAACTGAAATAGCCAAAGAAAACAACCCGCAGCTAATCTAGAACAGCAGAAGACAAGTAATCGAAACAATGAAAACAAATGAAATTAAATCAGAACATTTCAAGAGAAATTCGGCCGATAAAAGCGCTAATGTGGTGTGATGTTGATGAAAAGTTGTCAAATGAATAAAAATCGAGTAAAATATCCGCTTACAAATGTTTGCACAAGTGTTCATTCGAAAAAGGTTCAAATTACATTAGAAGCGTTAAAAACGAATGAATGCGGCTAGAACTGTTCCCAAAGGAATTCGGTCTATCAGTCACAAACTATTTACACAGACAACAACAACAACAAAAACTATATCCAAAGTTAACAGATTTCTTTTTTTTTTGCGCACACTTGCCGCATATTAATTTCAATTTCATTGAAAAAAATATAAAAACAGTGCAAAGCGTTTTATTTGTATAAACTTTTATTGACTTTTTTTTTTTTTGTTATTTTTGTTTTTGTCTGCAGGTTGCCCTAAAGCGTCAACAGGCTGTTGAGGATGCGATTGCGTTGCGTTTAGTCTCTACAAAAACAGGACGACAAATCGATGCATTGCCGCCGGGTAGCATATTTGGTTTATCCGTAACACAACCAAGTACGGCTACATTAATGGAACAGGAACCGAAGCAACAGCAGCAGCAGCAGCATGAGGCAAATGATAGCGATATTTTGAAGGATGAGAAACAAGTGGATGCACAGGATCTTAGTGCCACTGGTATTAAGGCTGCCAAAGAAGCAAGTAGGTCAAGTTCTGAGACAGCTGCCACGCCCACAACAGTCTCACAAGCTGCCATTGATATGTTAACTCAACTTTTTCCACATCGTAAACGTTCCGTTTTGGAATTAGTACTCAAACGTTGCGATTTGGATTTAATACGCGCCATTGAAAATGTGACACCACCACAGCGTACTAGTTCGCAGGATATGGAATGCAAGGAGCTAATATCTGAGCCACAGCGTAGTGCTTTTAGGCCGGTTAGTTTTGAGAAGGTTAGTACCAAAGAGATTTATACAATATAGAAATTGAACTACGGCATTCCTCCACATTATCCCGTTACTTCTGGAGCTAGTTTTCGAATCGATTGGTCACTTTCAGTCACTGCAGTCGTTGTCCGTCATCGCTCTGTTGTAGATTCTCCCACGAAGCTAGAAATGCAAGAATTATATGCTTCTGGGAGTTTGTAGTAAAATCTTTATATTCGATTTTTTTCCGTTGAACTCTCCCCGAATATACTGAGGATCTAACTACAATTAATAAGAATATCTTTTATTAATTATAATTTCAGTATTCCAATCCAACATTCGAGCTAAAATCTGCATTTACCGCAACTGCAAGCCAATTGAGTAGCGCGACTGCTGCGGCAGCTGCTACCATTTGCGCCTATCCAAAATGGATTGTGCCACTTTCATTTCCGGTGACCATGGGTCATCTATCAAATTTAGCGCCACGTTGTACATTGCCGAATTGCGCATGCATGGAAAGTTATCAATTTAATTAAATTGTATTATTTCTTTGTTTAATTTAATTTAAATAATTCTATTCCATTTATTCTATACTAAAATATTGCTAATAAAAAAAATATATACAAAATTTAACGCTAAACTATTTTAAAATTTAAATTATTTGACTTTCTCTATATCATCCTCATCATCATCGCTGCCATCCGATAAATATAGACGATCATCGTCATCCATTTCCATAGTGCTTGTGCTGCTTGAGCTGGCAGGAATATTTGTTGTTGTGTTGTTTGAACTATTTAGATTGGAGGAGGAGGAGGAGGAACCAGTATTGCCCATGGAACCACTTAGAGTTGGTGTTGCACGCTTTGTTTGATTTGCACGTCGCCATTTAGCGCGTCGATTTTGAAACCATGTTTTCACTTGTCGATCTGTTAATTTGAGTTGCAATGCCAGATGACGACGCTCTTCTGGTGACAGATATTTCGAGCTGGCAAAACGATTTTCAAGATTTTTCGTTTGTTGTGAGGTAAATCGTATTTGTCCTCCTTTACGTTTAACGCCAAAATTGGACATATAGAAATTGGCAGCAGGATAAGCATTGCAATAAAGTGCTGCAGCAGCGGTTGCAGGGCTGGGAAAGCCTGAAATGGAGAATAAAAAAATTAGAAAAAAAAAAAACAATTTAAATTTGAAGAAAGACGTTTTGGCTGGTAGTTCATCGGAATAGCTTTGGAACGCTTTGTAGTATGTGAAAGTTGGTATACTTTCTTAATAAACCAGAACCATACAAAGGGCTTCACTTTTATTTTGCATAAAGCATTTCTATATTCGCCGATAAGTCCACCATTTATGAAAATGTTTTCATAAATTTGGACAATTGAACGAACTACATCGATAGTAAAGACATATGCCTCCCATCATGTGTATATGTTTCAATGAAATTCTTAGGGGGAATATTTAAGCATTTATACAAATGACATCGATATCTAATGTTGCTGCTTTATTTTCTAAAAGTCGATCGTGAAAATGTGAGTAATTTTATTTTTCGAATGCAGGGCAACTTTTTTAAGGATATGGAAAAGGTTTTACGTAGAATTATTTGGCTCGCAAAGAGTTCTCATAGACAAAGATTACCAGTAAATGGGTTGTACCGTTAAACACCGATATGACTGTTAACATAAAAACAATTGAAAATGTGTAACTCTTTGAAGCCTAAAGCAAACAATGAGCCACTCAAGTCCCAATTTTTTTAATTCACTAAAGAACGTCATGAAGTGATTTTTTGTACGTTCTTCAAAATGCTGACTAGTCTGTCCTGTGCAGAAGGGTGAAGATGAACGGCCGAAGTTGGACCGAAATCGTAAGGTTTTTTGCAGAAAATGCGTCCATATTTGTTACAAGTGTTGAAAGGGATGGGGTTGTGTGTGTGTATAGTTTGCAATGTTTTTTTTTTTTGGGGAAACTTAAAAAAAATAAAAAGCAGATGGGAGGGAAAAAAAAAGCTCTATAAAGTTTTATGGAAATCAATTTGCTCTAAAACCGACACGACGCTCTTCTTAGTAAGTTATCTTTAATTGATTTTATGACTTCGAAAAATTTACCATTTTTAATACAAATTGAATTGTGTTTTACAGAAATTATAATAATAATTTATATATAAGCGTTTTCTACCTTCTATAAGCATTTTCTACCTTCTCAGTAAGATTTTATATTAAAAAGCTTCATGTAGCTGTATTTCATAATAAACAATGTTCTGATTGGCTATAAAAAGTATAAAGCTTTAAAAATGTTGACGCCCACTTGTAAATTGAAGCGCCATTGCAAAAAATCTAAAGTAAAACAACAAAAATAAAATAAAAGAAAACGAATTCATTGGTGCGACTTGCTGATAGTGAAATAATATTGATGAGGAACAAAGAGTCTAGATAACAACATGAATGAGGGCAACAATGCAATAAAGTAAAATCAATTGCCATAATAAAATGATAGCGCTTCCAAAAACAACTACTCTAGTAGCTGCTAAATGTCATATTTGTAGATTTAAAAGAAAATCCCTGCTTAATTCTAGATTAAATTTTTCGTGTAGCGAATGACGAATCGAATGGAAAATTTCTATTTTAAAAGCTCAAACTCTTTCATTTCTTTTACAATCAAAGTACGTAATTTTCTTGGATTATATAAGTAAAAATTAATTGAAACATTCATTCATATTAAGTGACTCTCAATCGAAAGATTAGAACCAATCGAAAAATTCCAATAATAAACTTATCTCTTACCAAAATTTTAAATGATTATTTTTCGCGTAAATTCACAAAAAAAAGAACAAAAAAAAATTAAATGTCATAATTTAAATTGTTCTAAATGACGTTATTAACGCTTATTTTTATTAAGTGGACAACAATAGCAAAATGATAAGCTAACAAATATTATTTCTATAACACTTATTTGTCTGATTTCGATTTTCGTATTTTTTTTTTTCGAATTATTGGTAATCGCATAAAATTTAATTTGTTATTATTTTGTAATGAATATGTTCAAATTTATTTTATTATCAAAACCCTTTGTCTTCAAATATCGCCCATCCGGCGCTTATCATAGATGATGTACTTGTCTGGTCTGTGTATTTAATGTTTTTAATGGCATTCTTTTGAGATAAGCAGCGTCTTTTAGCTTATTTCATATAGAATACCTCACACTATAGGCTTATAAAATAAAGGGTACATTGTTATAAACAAAATCAGAAGCTATAAATATATAATTACAACTCGATTATCTCGAGTTCTGACGAGCCGATTTAGCTGAATTGTTGCTTAAATTTTAATTTATGAGGCTCTCTACAATTTTATACCAGATAGTTTTAAGATCTGTTTAGTAATTTAGATGTTAAAAACTTAAATAGGTCGTAAAAAATGCTTGACAAAAATCGAGGTCAAAAATTTTCATAGCGCTCTAGATTTTTAATGAATTAATGAAGCGGAGACCGACCAATCTCAGACTTTTTAAAAACCCAGGTGTTGGGTATTAAAATGTTGGTTCAACCGAACCTCAGCTTTTCCAATATTTTTTTTTTATATTTGTGCTGTTTTTGCATAAGTGCATAAAAGCATAAGTGCAAACGGTTGCACTTTTTTTCGAGCCCTTGACTACGAAATTGTAAAATTTTTGTGCAAAAAAAGTGTTGGAAAATGCACCTAAAGAAGCTAATTTTAAATATTTTTTGGTATTTTAAATGTCAAATTTAAAATTTTGAAATTTGCGCCAGTAAATTAATAAATTAAATAAAAAATCATAAAATTTGTTTTAAAAATATTTAATAGCATTGTTAAGGTTTATTGTATTATAAATAATTTTCAAATTTACTTTTATCCACTTATGCAAGACCTCGTGAACAGTAAAATTGTCTTTGTTACAGCGTTTAACCCTTTATCTAAAACTAATTTCCCCCTTTTTTTTGGTAAACGTTGTAAAATGCATTTTCGATTTTTCGAGTGCTTCTGGCGCCAACACTTGACTTTGACAAACAAAAAAAAAAGAAAGTGTTTGTAGACACACATAGGCGCACCATAAATGATTGCATGTAGAGTACCTCATTCCATTAATCACACATTAATCATTTTCAATCATTTTTTAGCGTCAGTTACTAGTTCTACTTTATATATTTGTAATTCTGAATAAAAATATAATGAATAGTTATAATAAACTATTTAACCTTTTAACAAATTTAGTCATAGAATTTATTTTTATGGTGATTTTACCATTTCTGAATCACTTTCTAAGTTTGCACAAATTTTAAACTGGTTGACGTCAGATTTTTATAACACTTTCGATTTCTGGGTGATTTATAGATGATTAATTTTGTAGTATTATTGTTTTAATGCGTTATAAAAATCAATTGTATAATTATTGCTCTATAGTGATGCGATATCATGTTTAAAAATAATTCGTATTATATAATTTGTACTTTTTTTGTTATATGTACTTTCTGAATAATATTTTATTACACCGAAGATTTCCCACCTAAAGGAATTTTTAAAATAGAAAGTAAAGTTTTCTCATTGTGGTTTTTTTTTAAATGATAGTTCGAATTAAATATTTCTAACAAAGCAATTTTCCTAATAAATATAAAATTAAAAATTGTACAAATTGTTTACCTTCACAATCCAAAAATGGGCTATATTGATCACAGTATGCCGACGGTGCTGCTGCCGTGGCTGCCGCAAGAGCTGCTGCCTGAAAATGTGGCATGAAGAGTGAGGGATTCTTTTGTAGATTCAAAACTTGTTGATAGAACAGCGAGGCAGGATCATAGACAGGATTAAAACGTAGCGTTGTGGGTGTCGGCGAAAGCAAAGTATTATGCGCCGATGGAATAAATTGTGGAGATGCATCCGCGGCAGAATAGGCATTCGGAATTAATGGCGAACTTTCATGATTCGACATAGCCAAACGCGTTGGAGAAAATGTTACACGTTTCTCTGAGTTTTTTTCGACATTTGCACTTTTTTGTTCTAAAATTTTATCAATCGAAAATAGAGATTTTCCCGCTGGTTTTGTCGCTTCCATTTTGCGACGGTGTTACTACATAAAAATCTTCAATTATAAAAATAATTTCGAACACTCAAAAATACACCGCTTCGATACGGATTCCAATGACGACTGAAAACCAAATTTGATTGAACGAACTTAACAAGCCAAATGAAATTGTTGGTCGTTCAAGAAGTACTACAGTACTAAATCAGATTTCACAGAATATAATAAATAGATTGTATAATGTGGTGCTAATGGTGTTAGATATCTTTATTATTATTATTAATATTTAATAATAACAATTTGAGTGAATATACACCACAGTCGACGACAGATACACATTAGCTATGTATGTGCTTCAATGAAATTTTTCGGTGTTGATAACGCGATAAGATCCTATAGTTGGGTAAAGTCAAGAACAGGTAAGCTATATTGTTGTTCCTCTCTTTTTTTTTTTTTTTTTTTTCATTGATAACACTATCCAATCGCCGGCGATCTAATAGTCATATAAATCATAACTCTCCGAAGAGGCTTATTAAACATGGCATGGCATATATACTATCAAGTATGAACGCGCTTCCCTCTTGGCCTTTACTTTTGCTTTCGTTTGGGTGGTAGGGTTTGGTTTGGTAGTCCACGACGAGTGTTTTATTGATATTGCTGGTCATATTTTTTAGACGCAGTGCGGTACTTTTGATCGAATAATTGTTAATCACTCGCTTATCTTTGTAGTTATAGACCAAGTTGACATCGTCGTTTACCGTCGTAATTCATTAGGGTACACTACTGTTTCTGTACGCTTTAATTTTTAACTGGAAACAGGTATTTCTAGTTCATTAGAATATATATAAAACAATTTTGCGTTCATACGTCTGTCTGCCCAGGTTCGACAAGAGATTGAGAAGAATCTAAAAGCCCCATGTCCAAGTCCAAACTTAAAACTTAGATACTCACAAAGTTCACGTGAGCAATAGTACACCAAATTTTAATTATCTAATCCCATTTTGTGTCCATACAAATCCAACACATCTCGACGTCTAGCCAACTCAGCATAAACTTCAGCAACATCTCCCAACATCCATTGTAGCGCATTTCACCTTCGTTTCGACTTTATAAATATAAAAAAAAATTCAGTATTATGCTTATAAAAACATTAAAATAGGCAATATTCACACATAAAATAGTCAACTCTTTTACCATCTTCTCCCACTCACTAAAAAGTCGTAATTGTAAATGTTTCCATTTTTCGGTGATTTTTGAAACAACTTTTTTTTTTTTGTATTGCATTCCATAGCGCGTTCGTTGTGGTGCGCCGCCGCACTCAATTCTTATCGATATCAGTAAAAAAAAAATGCTACTGTTTAGTATTTTTAAAGCCTTTCCGATGATGGATTACCTTTGATTCTGATTTTGTCATTGAGTTTTGCTGATAGAAGACAACACACAAATAAATGTGTCGAATTGTTGTTATTTTTGGTAGTCTATTTGGATATTTTTTTTTTTTGATAGTCACCAAGTATCTCTACTTTACTTGTTGGGGTTTTTTTTTTTTTTTTTTTTTTTTTTTTTTGGTGAGTAGGTGTTCAATTGTTTGTATTCAAATATTAATTATTGTATATTGTTGAGGGAATAAATATGAAAATAAAGTGGGAAATTATTATAAATATTAAAGCTAATCTTTCTTAGAAGACTTAAGTGCATTCGTGAGAAACTAAACTACTTAAGGAGCAATGAACTTCTTAAAAGGAACATAATTCTCAAAAAATGTAAGCACTTAACAGCTGTTCTTAACTTTGATAATTCTTCCGAATTCAAGCAAACCTTAAAACAAAATCGCTTTCTAATATCCAAAAGGCTTATTGGCGGTGTTTTCCCAATTTTATTTCTGCGTACAATACTTTTAATTCTGAATGATTCAGATCACAATTTTGGTTTCAGTTGTTGTCATGGTACTCCTGAACGTTTCTTGTTGGTGGGTAAATTTTATATGCTTATGAGAGATTACAGTATTGCTCTGGCTTTCAACAGAATCTGGCATGCTGGCTTGGTTCCGGATAATGTATAATCTCAATTTAAGGTTTTCCGAAAACTGTTATTGGAAACTCATTTTCAAATGAATTTCTCAATTAAATTACGAAATGCTGACGCACTATAACCGATTTAATATTTTTGATTTCACAATTCTTTCGATAAAAACCTGCACACAGCACTAAATTTGAAAAAAAAAATTATCTATTAATACAATATGATAAATAATAATTGAGAATCATGCACAAATTCAATAAAATACCTTTTTCTTGGCTTTCGTTGTTTTTTGTCGATAATTGTTAATAATTTAGTGTCATTTTGTACAAATTAAGCCTCTTTATCATTGGTTATGTTGCCTATTTAGGTCTCAAAAACAAGTGCTTCAAAGACATTATAGCACGATATATGCATATGTATTGGTAGTACACACTTTTTGCTTATCATATAATTTTATCACAATATTTTAAACGAGCCAAAATTAGTTTAAAGTACAAAATAATATTATCAATTATTAAAATTTTAATGTTTAAACATTTTAATTGTTATTTCATTATTTCCGCTTGAAGGTTTTTTATGTATTTAATTTTTGATAATTTATTTTTTTACTTTTAATTGTTTGCAGATGGCTCCAAAACTACGAAAAATAATTCAGAATTTTGGAAGGATAGATGACTTTACAATTCATTACCAAGGATAGCAATCAAATTTGCTCAGATCTAAAATAACTATCTGAAATAAAAAAAATAAATTAACTTTGGTTTTTAAATATCTTTATTTCTTTCTCTTGACTCATCCATACCGCACCTCTTCGCTTAAAGAGCATCATTCATTTATTAATATAATCTCATTGCATTCAATACATTTTCCCTTTCGAAATGCAAAAAAATGTATTTACTACATCATTCTTTACATTCGTCGTTTAACTTAAATTTTTTTATTAATTTTAAATTTTATATTTATTCTTTTTTTTTTTTTTTTTTTTGTAGCAGCATAAATTTTTAACATGTAATTATATATTTGTATATATATATCGTATAGCACTACTTGTTGATTTGCAATTATATATTTTTTAAGTATTTTTTCATATATATATAATAATAATTTTATAAATAAATTACATTATTGTTTTTTTTTTTTGTTTAAATTTGTCTCTGCATTTCGTATAATTTTTATTTTTATTAGCACAATTGGATTATTGTTAATTAGCATTTAAATATTTTCATTCTTTTTAAATTTATAAATAAATTTGTTGTTGTTTAATTTAAAATTTTTATTTTTATATAAATTATATTACATTTATAATTGCAACCACATTTCTTCTTTTATTCTTTAGACAAATTTAAGCATCTGAGTATTTCAGTTTCGAGTACATTTGAGTGCATTTCTTTGAGATAAATTCTTAAAAAAAAACCTATTTTGCGCTTTATAAAAATTTTTGGTTTGTTGCTATTATTTTATATATTTATTTATATATAAATAAGCGGCTTATTTATATAATAATAAAAAAAAAAAAAAAAAAAAAAACATATAAATTAAGTATAATTAATATAATTAGTAATCAATAGATTTTTTTTTAGGATTTTATTTGTAGTTATTATAAAAATGTTTAATTAATTAATTTTAATAGTAGTAAAAGTAGCAGGAAGTTTACTTTGTATAGATACAAAATTTATATGTGTATAAGTAAAATTGGTTGCTTAATTCGTTTTTTTTTTTTTTATTTGTTAAGGTTAGGTATAACAGTTGCTACGATTTTTTGTTTTAGGTAGTTTTGGATTGAACCTTGTATTGGATTAAATTTTATAATTTGTGTGTGTGTGTTTGTGTATCTTGAAATCCTTTTGAAATCTTTTTTTTTCTTTTTAACATTAATTAAATATTATTTTTTTTTTTTTCATGTTTAAGCTTTTCTTTTTGTTTTACACCATTTAAACAAGTTTTGCAACATGCGTCGTATCCATATGCTGTATTAATGTACGCATAAAGGACATTTCCTTGCGTGCATTTTCTAAAATTACTTTTGGATCATCTGATGTACAACGCAAACAATTTGGCGCAAAAACCATGGCCAGATTTGATGAATCCATTTTTGTGCAGCTAACAACTTCTGGATTGGAGAATTGTTGCAGAAAATGTATTAGATACGTTAAGACCTAAAGAAGTAAAATAAATAAATAAAAAATATTTATATAATGCTTGGAAAAACAAACGAACAAACAGCTCTTACCATTTTATTAATTTCAGGCAACTTATTAACTATTTCTTTGGCTTTATCGGGATCCTCGGTGTTCACGCATTGCTCATAAAAGTCATCCGGTATAAGTGGATCGTAAAGTTCACGATACCAGAGCTTTAGCAAACTGGCGGGCGCATGTGCATCGACTAAATAGAATATTTAATTAATATAAACAATTCCAAAACAAAATACTTCTGTAAAACTATTTATTTACCCATTGTATTCTTATAGTCAGGAACATCCCACCGATCCAAACGTGTTTTTAAACAACCAACTTCATCAACATCTGCAGAAACGCGAAAAATGCCCTCAGTTTGTTTGCCATTAAGTAAAAGCACCTTAATTAAAGTAAACAGTTACATTAGCATATACAAATAAAATAAAAATTTAAAAATTTCCAATTTACATGTTCTGATAATGTAGTCTGTATCCATGGCAATTTACGGAATGGAAATTTGTCCTTTTGCAGTTCCATAACTTCAGATAGCGTATTACCAAACATGCTATTAAATAGTATTTGATGCTGTAAAATAATTAATAAAAATTTAAAAAAATTTCCTCTTATTTAATTTCACTTTAAAACATACTCTCGCCTGTTCCACTTCATCTTCTGTTGGTTTTTTTGCATTACGCCGTCCACTGCTGCCAATGCGATCCAAGCGACGACAACACACAGTAGCATAATGCGAAATCTGTACGTGTATGGGCCATTTGCCAACCTCGGGAAATGTTGTTGCAAACGAAGGATCACGATGCCGATTGACATAGCTAAAAGCAAAGAGAAAACGAAAAGTTAAGATGTCTTGTCTATCAAACAACAAGTCTACTACATACTTAAGTAACGTTGGCTGAAATGTCGGTGATGGTGGCACAAACGATAAACAAATGGCCATCAACTCCCAACCACGTATTAGCGATTCACGTTTTGGATTCTCTGTAGTCTGACGACATAGCTGCACATATAATTCATCACGTAATCTGTAAAATAAGAAAACAAATTGTATGCATTTTTTTTATCGAATTCAATTATATTTTCTTTAATAAACTTACTGCTGTTGTGGCAATGAAGCAGTTATTATATCAATTGCCACCGAATTGAGACTCATGCCAGCTCGTGCCTTACGGTCGCCCATATAGATCTGCACTAGCTTAAATAATTCAATTGCTGTCTTCTTATCGGCCTTGTCACGTGATAATGCCAACATTGGACGACTAATAGCTTCCGCTGTCCAGCTAAGCATATCACGTACAGATGCTTTCTTACGGAAAATACCCTTCGAGTGCAGATTCAAATTATCGGCAGCAAATTTTTCAATATCACATTCCTTCATGCAGGCCAATGTACTGCCGGAGATGCCACGTGGTTCGCTACTCGGTGGAAATATTTGTTGTATGGTAGGTTTCAGCGATGGTGGCGGTAATCTAGCGCGTGACATGCTTGCCGTTGTCTGTTGCTGTTGTGTACCAATGCTGCTGCTATTGTTGGTATCGTCTTTGGGATAAATAGGGAAATTCTTGCGTCCTGCACCACTACTACCACTATTAGAGACACCACTACTGCCATCTGTAGCAACGTTGTTAGCAGCTATACGTGATATTTGACGGTTAGGTGAGGGCAGCGTTTGTGATTGTTTTTGTTTTGTATCATTTGGATCAAGTTGTAATTGTTGATGTGGCGGCGGTTGTGGTACATATGGCAATGGTGGAGTATTCGAATAAAGCTGTTGGTGCTGAGATGGCTGCTGTTGCTGTTGTTGCTGCTGTGGATGATGATGTCTTACGTATTCCGCATTGGGTGCATGCGATACAGTATCATAATATGAGATCTGATAACGTGGTTTTGGTTTCTGTGGCGTATGCTCATTACCAATGCCTTCAAGTACTGCTTCAACATTATCGGAGCTGTAAGAGATTTAAGTTTATTATTAATTTACTGCTTAAATATTGATATTAACAAAAACTTACATATCTTCACGTCCTGCTGGATCATATGGCGGATATTGATACGCATAATATGATACACTGTCGCCCATATTGGCATAATCATCAATCATACCATAATTATGTTCCAAATAACCACCATGTGTATCCGAACCACCATCAGAATCTTCATTGTCAGGTTCATGCCCTGAGAGGGAATGTTCTGATTGACTATCCGAATGATACGAGTCCGAATCAATGGGATCATTAAAACAATAACGTCCAGACAGTTTAGCCTGCTCGATAATATAGTGTTTCAACGGTAATAAATGCTCTTGCATTTCCTGATCCCAATTACTGTATAGCGGTGATATATTCCCATTATCATACTCTACATCACTATTGTCCGCATTTAAATGTTGTTGTCGTGAACGACGAGAATCACGTTTATTACGCTGCTTATCCACTGCATAAAAATGATCATTTGAATGTCGGTTATGCTTATCCAAACTCGATGAATTATGATGACGCAACGAACCAGTTGCACGCGTATCTTGTTGCATGTGATGCTGTGGCTGCTGTTGCGATGAACGATTTGCAGTTGATGTATTCGATTTCTGACGTTGATTACGTGAATCGTTTGAACCGCGTGAAGAATGTGTCATCATGCCAGTATTACCGGGCGATATTGAATTGACAATGCCAACACCGCTGCCACCGCCGAGATCACTACTCATATGCGGTGAAGTTGGTGCTTTACTCAATGAAATACGTTCCAAATTTAATAGATCCAAACTGCATGATGAATCTTGTTTATAGTGTGTAGGATGGTGTGGATGACTAGGTGTGGTTGCTGCTGCGGATGCAGCGTGATTTGGCGAATGTATTGGTTGATTTGTGGATTTTGATTTGGTCTGTGGGCTTATTGGACTCTGTGGACTCGAATCACTTGAATGCTTTTTATTGCTTGTGCCGCTGCCACTGGTGCCCGCACCACTGCCACCGCTTGTAGCACCACCACCACCACCATGTGACTTTGCATTTGTTGTATGCCTGCGTCTAGATAATGGCGTATTTTCCACCGATTTAAAATATTTTTCATGCATTGAATCATCACTAGCAGCACCACCATTTGCCTCAGCGCTACTTTTACGATATGATTTTGCAGCTGCAGGATTTATAGATGATGACATAAAGCTACCCGAGCGTGCTAATGACACTTTGTATTCACGTTCTGCAAACAAACCAACCAAAAAAAAAAACACAAATTTAAATAAAATTGAGCATGACACCATTAAGTAATATTTACTATTATCCGCGCCATAATCCATGCTATGATGCGACGATTTGTTGCCACCGCTGCCAGTTGTATTTGTGTTACTGCCACGTTGCATATTGCGTTGCTGTTGAAAAGCTGCAAATTGCTGCTGCTGCTGCTGCTGGTGTTGTTGTGTTCCAATTCCACCTACACCTGCGGCGTCCGGTGATATTTTCTTTTTCGCCTGCGGCGTATGTATTGAATGTGTTGGTGAGGCTATATCTGATGATTTTGATGAACAATAACCCTGCATATGACTGGGTAAAAGCTGATGTTCGAAATATTTATCGACAATAGCACCACCACTACCAACAGCATAGGATGATGATGATGTACCAGAGGAGGAGACATGCGGTAAATTATGCGAACTTGCGCTTTCTTGTAACATATCAAAGCTGAGAGAAAAAGAAGTACATATTTTGTTTATGACTTTTGATGAGTTGAAGTATTAAGTGTGTTTGTATGTGTGTATGTACGAGAGCGGATTAATTAGTAACTGAATGGGCAGTTACTAATTTTGCAATTTTATAGACAAATGAATCCAATGAAAGCATAAAGAATAAATTTAGACTGTAGCTGCTTCGCACAGATGGAATTAAGCATACAAAAAGATGATTTGTGAAGAAAAAAAACTTCAACCGCTTCATTTCCGGAATATTCGCGGTGAACAAACATTTTAAAACCAAAGTAGCACTGTTCCAAATGAAACACACGTTTTTAATGTTAAGCATTTTATAATGTCTTGTAGAGTATTATTAGTATTTGATGTATTAAAGCGTTTAATGTGTACAATATGCAGCAATATTTTTCAATTAAACCTACCCGCCGCTGCTGTTCTCTTTGCAACTTCGTTGCTTTTGCAATGAACCCAGTCTCAAATTCTCTCCAGTCGTAGTGCCATTGTTGTCATTAAAACGACGATAGCCATGCATGCTTGACAAACTTGAATCACTTGATTTGCCGCCCGATTCTTTATAATGATTGCAGGAATCTAAAATGGAGAAAAACCACATTTATGAAATGTTATAAAATTTACACTTGCTATTCTTCTTCTTCTTATTATTATTATTTTATGTTTAATACATACCTTGTGAACGTCGCGTCGCATACTGTTGCATATCCATTGAGCGAGTTGACTCAGCATCTGCTGCTGTGTTTGTGCCGACGCTGCAAAATTTGATAAAAAAAAAAATAATAAAATAAAAAACAAATGAGCAATGGCGGGAAATGAACAATTGAGACGAGATATATTTTTTTTTTTTTGTTTATTTACAAAGCATTTTATTTTTTTTACTTACCGATAGCTCTGCCGCCCACGTGGACTAGAGATCATATCCGTTGAGAGTTTCTCTTCGGAGCTTGCATGCAATGGCAGTGGCGCCGGACTGCGCTCTTCACCGCCAGCACCACCGCTACGACTTGTATGCGTTGAAGAATTGTGCGTTGAATATGGAGCACCACCACCACCGATGCCGCCACCGCTTCCACTGCCACGCTGTGTGCGTGTTTTATTCGTTGACGATGCATTGGACATTGGTGACTGCGGTTGCTGTTGTTGCTGCTGTTGCGTCGGCAATTGTGCCTGATTTCTTTGTTGCGTTTGTGTACCGCTCTCTTTGCGATCACTTGGATCTGTGTTCTGTTTGAGTGTTTGCAACTTTGCAAGCGGTATGATGTCACACTTGCTCGGTCGATGCCAGACTGTCTTTTGTGTGGCCGCATTATAGTAATAGAAGCGTTGCGTATTCGTATCGAATAATTCCCACCACTGTGATGAGTCGGTGCGCTTAATTGGTACATCCTGTAAAGAATTTATTTAGAGAGTGTTGAAATTAGTAAATTATTTGTAGGTAGTATAAATTATAATTGTAATGTGATCAAGTTTAAATATTGTACAATGATGCCAAATACAGAAGTAAACTATACACTTCAAATTACAATTAATATTAATCAAACGATTTAATCATGTTGTAACTTAAGTAAATACACACCACAACCGACCAACCAGCTTTTTCTACACATCCTCGTTTCCCTCTCTTAAAAGTATAACACTAGGCACATATGGTGGTATAATGTCGCCTTTAAAGCTTAACCTTGAACTCATCACGCGCTGCACTCAATGACGTTCTTCATACGCTTTCACCATTTGTTTTTGTTGTTGTGCGGCATTGCCTCAATGACAACAACAAGAACAACAACAACAAAAACAAGAACCATATGAAACATTAACGCACGCGCCTAAAAGGAAAAGGGTTTCCGCAACTAAAATACTCTTCAGCTCCTCTCAAACACACACACACACACACACACACATATATACAAACGTTCGCAGTCACAAATGTAAATTGTAACTTTTTTTTCAGATACCCTACACAATATACTTGTAACTGAGTTAAGTCAATTTTTCAGATAATTTGTAACACAATGAAATAAACTTTGGTAAATTTATTAGAGCTCAGATGTATTTTTTTAAGATCTTAGAAATCTAATTTTGCTGCGTATTGCGGGTACAACATAAAAAAGGTACAAGGTAAATGGTACAACTTCCGGTGATTTTTTTCACAGTGATTTAAAGTAGTGACTTGTGATTTTAATCTTCCAAGGTGAACATGTTCAGTTATCGGCGATTTTGTGTATCCCTCTTTGCGAACAATGAAAGTAGTAGAATAAAGTAGTGTTGTCCAAAAAAACCTTTCGGTGATTTTCTCACAGTGATTTAAATATCGCAATGTCGCACTGCGACTAAAAGTAGTGATTTGTGATTTTCTTGTTCCTCATGTGCAGAGTATACAAACATCTTTAATGCCACAACAAAACATTATCTTTTATCTATCTTAATATTTGTTTGTTTTTTTTTTTTCCTCACTACTCAGTGGTTTCTCATTTGCCAAGCTTCAACGATTCTACTACCGACAATTGCATAATTTTGTGGTATTTGCGTATGTATGTAAAAATATATGTTGGGGCCAGTCAGTCAGTCAGTCAGTCATCATCAAGCATTTCGGACAGGGTTGGGCAGCAGCACGTTGCGCTGTCTTCCGCCGTCGACATTGTTTTGTCTTCAGCTTTTGCATCATTTGGTCGACGCCACTTCTACCTCAATTTTTTTCTTTCTTTTTTTATTACAATTTTTTTTTTTTTTTTTTTTTTTCGTTTTAGCATGCATCAGCAAGGCGCAGTCTACATCGTTTCATCTCTGGGAGAAGGACGGAATATGCGCGTGCCATAGCATTGCTTCGTTACATTTTCACTTTTTGTTGTTGTTTTTGTTGTTTGCTGGCCTTGTACGATATTTTAAATATTTTGTAATTATGGAAATAATCGTAAAATAAAACTAAAAAAAAAAGAAAAGAAAAAAATCAAGCAAAACAACTAGTAGCTGACAAGCTTCTTTATCTCGACCACTTCAAGTGCGCTCGTCCGTTCTTCATTCAGTACTCTTGGGACGTTAGGGGCGAAGGCGCAGCGTTTGGAGAGAGATAAATGTATAAGCGTTTTCATTATTTATTCATAAAAAAATAATAATAATAAAAACGTTATTGCAAAAGTTTGTTTTTTAATGTTTTGAACAAGATTTTTGAAACACTTTTTTAATTATTTGCAGTCATTGACGTGTAAAAAAACAAAAAAAATAATAATAAATTAGTTATGGAGAAAAAGAAACTTTAGTTGAAATAATGTTTTATTGCTTATTTGTAATATTAACTGAAGGTCATGCATAGAAGCATAAAAAACATAGTTATAGTGGTCGATCATTCAAACATTATTTACGCGTATGCAATTCATATACACAACGAATGTTAAGCAAACATACGCACCTAATACATTTTATTACCTTGTCTTGCATTTTATATAGTGGGATTAAGTGGGTTGAAGTGAGCCAACTAAACGTTTGATAAGAAAGTAATAAGATAGTTCTTCAAAAAGTAGCATGAAGATTTATTTTTCTAAGAACAATTCAATCTTCTCGAAGCTTTATGTGTCTGAATTCATCCCACTTTACCCTAAGATTACTAAGTTAGATCTTCAGCTAAAACTCACTAGATGTTTTTTTTTTAATTCCCCATTGGAATTAATCCGAAGACACATGTACAACAGCTAAACTATTTTTAATGTCTATGAGTAATCTTAAAGAAAAAGAAAAACAAAATTGTGAATTATTCTTATACACAGCTTCTTCATTAAATTTTAAACAAACCCACTTTTGACTCATTTCATATCAATCACATAGAACGAATGAACAACATACGAACATAGTCGAGGTCAGTTCCAGTTCACGCATTAAGGGGGCATAGAACCGTTCGACATACATAGATAGATAGATAGATAGATAGATATTGTTATTGTATTTGTATTTAGCACAATTCAACGCGCAGCGCAACACAAGCAACCATAAGCATGGATGATGATGATGCTCTTATAAATTAAAAATAAAAAAAAACAAATGAGGCAAAAAAATATTTTTAAATTTATTTGAAATTAGGTCATCATCATCATTTCTAGACATACAGAGCAATAGACAGACAGACAGACAGACAAATAGGCAGCGAGTACGACAAACTCTGGCAACAGTAGCAAATACAATTACAACAAACACCAACACCAGCAACACTAGAAGCAAAAAAAATGTATCTTTATGTAAATGTATCTGTATCTTTTGCATAATGCAACACACAAAGCAGATACATAACAACCAACAAAAGCAATAATAATGACAATGCATAAAATAAAATAAGAAACACATAGAAGAAATATTTATGCGAAATAAATATGCAACTATTCGGTTGTTCGCTATTTATTGTTGCTGTTCTTAATAACAGTTTTTAATGCAAATATACATATTTAAGTGCACGAATTAGGTTGACAATAATTTATGCAATACTTTAATATTCATACTTTTAATAAACCTAATATCTCTCGAGAAAAACTTATCATTTTTGCATTAATAAATTTTAAAAACTGAACTTAAAGTTTCAGATACAAATGTATCTTTTTATGTTTAAACTTAAAACTGGCACACTTTGAAATGTCATTAACAAATATTGCACGAATAATGACTTCACCTATCGAACGATTGATGTCTTCATTAAGCAACTACATTGTTACGACAGACATTGTGTCTTAAAGATACTCAGATATCATTAGTCATTAGTATCGTAGAAAACGATCGCAACAATTTAACCGGAAGCATTTCTTTCTTTGGTCTTGCTTAATTTTTCTTTTTTTTTATTTGTTTTTGCTACTGTTTACAACAAAAAAAAAAACTATTAAGTTAGGCAAAATCGAAGAAAAAGATTTTAATCTAAGTTGAAACGATTGTTTTATGCGCTTCAAAAAAAAGAACGTTATTCTTGATGATCTATATTTATATCCATCCAAAATATATCCACAAATTTCAGTGGGAAAGCAGTCGTTTGGGGATTTTCTAAATTTCTAAAAGAGGAAACTCCACAAAAAACACTGTTCAATCTATTGTTTAAAAATAATTACTAAAAAAACTCGGTCAACATCAAACGAAACTATAATCCATTATGGATTATTTTTATTATATGGGTAGAGTATTGTATCTATATTGAAAAAATATGAATGAAATGAGTAAAAATATACCAAAAGAGGCCACATTAAATAAAAACAAAAGGAATTTTTTTTTGTTCCAAAGTTTCCAAACGTTGCCATCGTCATCATCGTCAGCATATTCATAAATTTCTAATCACGTACAAGCACACAAAAAAAGTGGTATGAAAACTTTTTATTTATTAAAGAAAAAAAAAAAGAAAAAATTGTCACCAGCAAATCAAGTGTACAAGTGCTGATTTAATAGTTACTGTAGCTTGGGTCTTATAAAAAAAATGCTTTTCTGGCTAAGCAAACTAAAACCCCAAATTAATGAAAATTAAGATTAAAGATCAGTATTTACAAATCAGCGTGGTTTCGTTTAGCTTGAAGAACATTTTGGCCCAATTATATTTTTGTTATTTTTAAGTGAGATTTTGGATAAATTTTAAATCATCTTAGCTCTATTCTCCTAAATTGTTAAGTTTTTAAGAACTCAGTGATATATTAAGAGACAAAAGTGTTTCACTGTACATGTTATTGCAGGTTCGAAGACAAAACAGCTGTTTGAAAAATCAATCAGCTGATGTGCTGATGTTAACATGCAAACATTAAGCGATATTTATTATTTTTCACAAAATAGACTACATTATTTGAACTTTGACTTGAATTTTGGGAACTTTTAAATCACTTCTTGTATACACGTATGTAGATGCAACTTTATTTTAGTCTTTAACGTCGTACATATACATTTTTTTATGCTGACGTTGTTGGCGGCATTATTTGTTGCTAATTTAAAGCCCGTACGCTGCTACATACAATTTTTTTTTTTTTTTTTTTTTTCACATATTTCTACACTTTTACTCAACAGGAAGAGCCACAGACTTACAAACCAGCTGACAAAAAAAGAGGAAGTTGTGTCATATAGAACCAAGACAAAGTACAAAACAAAAAAAGAAACCCTATCATATTAGGGTAGCGGGGCAATTAGTATTACATACATAGTTGCTTGCTTGCACCCTTTTTGTGTTGTGTTGTGTTATTAAAGAAAATTTGTTGCATAAAGAAAGGATTATATTGCGCAGCTAAAAGGATTCATACGCTTATAAAAAAAAAAAAGAAGAGAAATAAAAGGCACACACACATATACAAACCTACATAAATGCACTCTCTTACATGCAGAAATACGTATTCCACAAGGTTTAATGCAGCGCAAGTCCGAGAATGAGGCCAAACCATGCCAATTTGTTGTTGTTTTCATTTTTTTTTTTTTTTGTTTGGTCTTCATTTTAGTTGCTCTCTGCACTCTGCAACTCGAGCCAAGCAGCCAAACAGCCAAGCTGCCGCAGTCACATGTCCAATGTGCAATATTTTTTGCTGCTGATGTGCATAGTGGGTGGTGGTGTTGGTGGTTGGTCGGTCGCTGTGTTTTCGTATATATGTTACACGCAGTTACACGTTGGGCATCAACGAGAGTGAGAGTGAATAACGGTAAAGCAAAGTAAACTTTGTCAGCATAATGTTTACCTATGTTCTTTATTAGTTACGCTCAAAATGCAACACTCTCCTTCTCATTCTCAATGTAATGTAAACAACACAATCTCTCTTATTCGTTCTCTCATTACACTGCAGCGCATAAATCACTAAAATAAATGGACACACATACACACACTCACACATATAAACAAATAGCAAATGCCATAAACTTTTCACTAAGGACATGCGACAGCAGCAGCAAAAGCAGTCAGCAGCATTTGACGAGGACATGAACGAGGACGAGTGCAACGTCAGTCGTCCAAGCGAGGACATTTCGCGTTAAGTATGTGAGTGAACAACAACAACAACAAAAACAACGACAACAACAGCAAAAACAAAATCAATGAAATTTTCACTACTTCCGGTTATAAAAAGGACGCAGCAAGTCAACAGCGCCGGAGCTAAATTGCAGGCAAAAACAATGCTTGTGGTGTGTGTCTGTGTGTTTTTTTTGTTGTTTTTGTTGTTGGGCGGTGGCAGCGACAATGTTAAGTATTTTATAACGGCGTTAGGATTTTCTTAAGGATTTTTTTTTTTATTTATTGCTAGTTAGACTGACAGTCGTCGGCTAAACGTCAACTAGACAAACACACATACAGACAGACAGACATACTTTATTCTTGTAGATACATACATATATATTCGAGTTATTAGCTGTAAAATTATACACGCTTTTGTGTGCATAAGGCACACACAGAGACAAGCAGGCAGAGAGACATACAGAAGGCATTCAGGTTATTGCGGCATAAATATGGCCAATCGAGGTCGCCTTTTACGTAGCAGAAATGACTTTTTAATGGTTAATATTTTAGTTTTGAAGTCAACATTTGATTTAAGGCTCTTTCGAGTCGTTTAAATATTGAAAGACTATTTGTGTATAGTTTATTTATGATATGGTGTACTATTTTGTATTATTTATAAGAATCGAAACAAAGTCAAATATTAATAGTGCAATGGTATATTTTTGTTTCGAACAACTTTGAAAGTCGCGATTGTTCAATTAAGCGAACCAAAAAAATAAATTCAGTAATAGAAACATTTTGTTTATAGTAGTATCTTTCTATCACTCTATTCTTCTCTATAGATTTTAAGAACCGAAAAAAATTTCAAAGAAAGTTTTCCAAACAAAAAATAAAAATTGTGGCAAACGTTTCTTTGGGATAAAAATTCCACAGTTAATAGGCAAACGATACACTTCATCGAAAATTTATTCCAAATCGATATGTAAATATTTATTTACTTACTTCAGGTGGATCCCAAACACATTCACCGGTGGTTAAATTTGCATACATATGCTCCTTGGTGCGTGGCTCGATAATTTCCACCCATTCTATTCTGTAATGTAGAACGGAAAAGAAACAAAAAATTAAGTACATTGGAGTTAGGTTATTTTTAAATGAGCGCAACAAATTGGAACAGCATAAACAGCTGAAACCAATAAAAAAAAACACATGTTTTACTTAAAATATTCCAAAATAATACAAGATGAAAAGAATTTTAATATGGCGCCTTAGAAAACAATAGCAGCGACAAAAACAACAACAATACGCCCTATATAAATGTATAAATACAATATATTTGCTTTCTCTTTTACACTTAAGTAATTCCCAGTACAAATTTCATTGATTGTTTCATTCATTCAATATATTTCTTTTTTATGTTTTTTTTTTTTTTTTGCGGAAAGCGTCTATATGAGAGTTTCAATAATAGAGAGGAAGAGAGAAATAGAGCACGCACAGCATAAAAACAAATAAATTAAGATTGAAAAAAACATATGAACTCAAATTTATGTTTTCCCATAATCAGCGCAAAATTTTCCTTACTTTCTTCTTTAATATATTTTTCTTGTTAACATTAATTATTTTCATGCATATATTTCCATACGTATATGTATATATAAAAAAAAAACAAAAAATTTTCCGGTTTTTCCTTATTCGAAATGCATTATTTAAAAAAGGCTAAAGCACTAATACAAATGCACTATGCTCGCTCTCTTCTACTCATCTTACTTTTTCGCTCAGGAGCCGTTGTGAGCAAATTACTTACAGCTGTGCTGCCGCTCCTTTCAAGAAAATCGATTTAAAAAAAAAAAAAAAAAAAAAAAAAAAAGAATTGTACAAAATTTATTTAAAGCAAAGGATCATGACGCAGCGCATAAATATTTGCATAGCTGAGAGCAATAAAAAATTGATAATAAAAAAAGAAAAAAGTACTAAATAATGCACACACAAATGCAACTCGATTTGCAATTGCAACACACAAACACACACACTAACAAAATAGCTTCATAAACACATGGGTGCGTTGCAAATTGGAGTATGTGTCTTGGGCAAGAGGGTGCAGTGGTGGAGTACGTAAAATATGGAGTTGTAATGGAAAAAGAAGAGTGGGCGGCAGCGGCATTTGATTTGACGCCGCTGCAATGCGTAGAAAATTTTTGCATTTTCAGTTCATTGGCAGCAGCCCCCTCTCTTGCGCTCTCTTTAACATTTCACTTTGTGATTCCTTTTATGCACAATTACGTGCTTTGTTACTTTTTCTCTCTCTTTCTCTCTTGCAATCTCCCTTGAATATAAAATAATATTATTTTTTTATTTTACAAAGCAATAAAATAATGTGTTAATTTTTGTTGGCGTTTAAACATCCAAATTTGGTTAACAATTTGAATTGTTCGCCTTATTTGTTGTTGTTGTTTTTGCTTTTGCTATAGTTGGCTGTCAACTTTGTTTGTTGTTGCTGCTACTGCTTAGCGTAATAACGGTACACACCTTTCACAACTTGAACTCATTTTTTATTATTTTTTTTTTTTTATATATTTCTTTCTATATTGCGCTTTTTGTTGGTTGTCGTCTCCTTTTGCTATTTTAGCTTGGACTTTTTTTTCACTGCTTCTTGCCTATATATAAATTTTAATAGGCTACAACACCGCACACACCCCACAACACAAAAAACACACACATCGAGAGACAACTAGAAAAAGGCACAACACAACACAAAAAAATTGTTTAGCACTTTTTGTACACTTTTTTGTAAGCAATGCGGCATTATTTTACAGGCCATTTTTGTTTCAAATAATTAATATTTGCGTTTTGCTTTACGTTTATTTAAATGCATTTTGTATATATGTATATAAATGGAATTAAATTTAAAAATATAACTGAACAATAACTGAATGCACCGCCGTCTACGGAGAGACTGCTTCAGAGAGAGAGTGATACGGTTGATGAAAAATCTTCTTCTTACTTTAAGCAGTGCGAATGGCACACGTTTATTATAGCGCTGCTCGCACTCAAGCGTATCTGCACAACATAAAGTGTACGCTAGATATTTAAGTCTGTCTCTGTTCCTCTCACGAGCGAGACGTAGATACCAATCGGTAAATACCCGGCAAACAAAATAATTTAGTTTTGTTTTAAATATTCAAACAAATTTTGACCTCGTATAAGAAGCGTGTTAACGAAATTTGAAACCAAAAAATTTTAATATTTTAGCTATGACAATATGAATCAATATGATTTCCCAAGAATCGCATAGTTTCCGGTTAGCGGACGTGAATCAAACCGATTCGACCGAACTGTAACAGAAATTTAAAAAAGAAGTTTTGAAGTAAAACAGATTGATCAATTGATTGATAAACGTGTTCCCATGAAGTCTTACTCCGAATGAAGAACACAAATATCACATTTGGATGGCTAGTTGTTTTTCTACTTAAAATGGAAATAATAATTTTTGTTTACGTTTTTATTTAAAAAATCTTTATTTTCAAAAATAGTTCGCACAACATTTCGTACTTCACAGTCTAAATTAGTGGTAGAAAATTTACTATACATTATCTCTTTCTCTCTCTGTCTGTTTCTTTAGTAGCAATCTGACACCATATTCTCATCGTCGCGTCTAATTGCAAATAACAAATCATCCAGAAGCGAAACGAAACTTTCGGAATGCTTTAACCATTCCTCATGCTGGTTGGCTAATTTATTTAAATCGTATTTCTCAACTGTCGTTATAAATTCACGCACAGACATTGCATATTGTTTGTAGAAATTTTCGTCTACATGACGTGTTTCCTTTGTCATTGTGCAGCTGTTTAAATCCATTTGTGTATCAAATGCATGCTCCAACAATTTTATATCCTGTGCATCCAATATATCATTAATAACTGCATCGGCTTGTTCATTATTTATATCAGTATCCAAATTGGGTGGTGGCGACATTGTTTTCGGTGTAACTACACTACTCGAACAACCACTGTCCGGCGGCACCAGATCGTCAATATCGGCGAGTATAACATCGAAATCCTTATGAAGCTTTTCAAAAAATCTATTAATGCTGCAGGTAACAAACTTAAGCACTTCCAATGCATATTCATCCTGTAGACATTTAATTAGTATACCAAAATAACCATATTGTTGCATTTCAGCTAAAACTTTCGAAATGCGCAGCTTTATCTCTCGTTCCGTTAATGTGACAATCTTTTTGTGTTCTTTGGAAAAGGTTACCGTGGGAAAGATACCATCAATCA
Organism: Leucophenga varia; assembly: GCA_018903435.1. Classification (NCBI taxonomy): domain Eukaryota; kingdom Metazoa; phylum Arthropoda; class Insecta; order Diptera; family Drosophilidae; genus Leucophenga; species Leucophenga varia. Next base: position 572,220 of record JAEIFJ010001427.1, read on the forward strand.
TGCCTTGATTGCTTAGCTGACGATTGAATTCCATACGCCAGAAGCGTAGTGCATTAATTTTCACTTCCCAATGATGCTCGCTAACAATGCAATAGTTGAGCGTTGAAAATAGCACATTTTTATATTTCAAATGAACTTTACGTTTCTGATAGACCACGCAAAGTGTTGATATTGCCTCGGTGCGCACAATATCTTCACTTTCATTATAAAGCACAAAGAGTAAATGATCCTACAAAAAGAAGTGTTACTCATAAAACGTTTAGAATTTATATTATCTGTAAAACTCACAATTAAATCCATTTGACTGAGATCACTTTCCCATATCACATTGATTGAGACCATATTTGTAAGACACTTAAAAGCTGAAGCGCGCACATAAGGCTCGCTATCGTGCTTTACCATTTGATAAACAATCGATGGAATTTTGAAATCAATCAAAAAACGTTGAAATGCAGGGAATTCTGAGCATAAAAGTAAAATGTTATTAAGTAAATCTTTTAAATCATTGAACAAATATACTTATGTGAGAAATGCAAGCTATTGAAGTGGCCAATTCCAGTGCTGTATCGCGCACCTCCCAAGTAACATCGTGTAAGCGTTTTGCTATAATAGGACCCAAACACAGTAAACCTGAACCTTGTAGATTATCCACCAGCAATGCCATATTCGGTGATAGAAAATGTTCAACAGCCAATTGTACCAATTTAAGAGCCTGCACTGTACACTATACAGAAAAAAAAACTTATTATAAAAAGCTTAAGCTCATTTTTAAATTTTTAAGAAAGTTTCTCGATAGTATAGTAAGTAGTTCTTCTATTCCAATTTCACAACTTAACATACACGCGCATCCAGATTACGATGCTCCAGCAAAAACGCAACGCAATTAACTAAACCAATTGTCTCGACAGACTCCTTCCATGTTATCTTGAAACGTTCGATAAGCTTCTGCAATCCAACCATGACAGAATGCAATACACGTGGATCTAGTAACACTACCTCAGATCCAATTGGAAATAAATTGTGATAATTTGCATTATTTGCATCTGGGCATTCGGGCATTGAACTACTTGTATTACTCATCATAACAACCTCCTTCAGCACATAAAGTAATGCCTGACAGACCAGTACTGCATGTTCACGATCCAATACACGCTCCAGTGATAATATGCTGTGTATACATTTATGGGCTAAATCTGCAGTAAATTTTTCACTCAGCTTTCCATCTGAGGTGTAAAATGCATCACGAAAACCATAACAAAGGCGTAATGTTTGTTCGGAGGATATTTCCAATAATTTCATAATATAATTATCAAATACTTCGCCACGTAATTCCTCTGAAGCTTTCATTGCAAAGAACAATGGCATCATGTGAAAGCAAATCAACTGATTTTCGAATGCAACACGTTGATGCTCAATAACAATTTCCTTCGGTGCACGTGTACCCAATTTTTTCCATAGAAAATGATTTAATTCAGCAATTTTAATTAAAGTTAGGCCATCTGTGCGTTGAACACAGAATTTCATCATATTGAAAAATGACAAACCAAATTCATTAAAGTTCTCTGCATCTGCTGTAGTGTCTTCCACATTGTATAGCTTCTCATAGACAAGTTTAGCAAAATTTAAACTCGTTAATGCTGTCATTATTTTAAACGCAAAATAAGGATTGTGCGCCATATCGGTTAATTTCCAAACATTCATTTCAATATCATGATGCACCTTCAACAAATTTACTATATTTGTTTTCTCATCGGATTCAAGCGTCTGTTGCAAAATGTACGACAACAAATCCAAGCTAGGTGCCATCTTACGTAGAACCTCCTTATCATCGACATTTATGTTTATTTGCTCTTCACCAATTGTATACAAATTTTCATGTATTGGCTTTAAAATCTCAGCTAATATCTCCAAAACTATGGCATCATCTTTCAATTTTGCTGAGAATTTGTAAAGTAATTGAAACAGCAGACGTCTTGCCTCGCGTACTACGTAGACGGTGTGATCATTATTTGAATAACGTATAAGCATTGACCAGATGCGTGTTTGTTTAATATATGCCAAACCCAAACTGTATTTCGAAACGCTGGACAATAGATTGATGCAACTCAATTTAATGGATGGATTAAACTTGTCTTCATCGCGTTCAATGAGTGCAAAAGTTCTAAAATAATACAATAATAATTAAATCATAATAACAACCGAGTAAACAATTGCGCTCACCTGATTAATATACTATGCTCTTTCAGCTTGATTAGTGTCCATTCATTGGTTGACACATGCCCGGAAAAGTTAAACATAAACGAGATCACCTTTGGATGCACTCGATTGAAATCTTCGGTGATGAGCGCCAGGCAACGATCAATAAATTCAATTGTAATTGGTTCTTGTGTTATAAATTCATTCTCTGCAAAAATACAATATATTTAATCACTTGAAGTCCCAACGACCCCGCTTTCCACCATTTACCCTTCGCCATTAAATGCGTTGTTAGCTTTTCAAAGTAAACATTATTCGTTGTGACGAAATTTTCGCTGAGAAAACAATCGAAGATCGCCTTTAGACGAGTTGTGATTTCTTCTTGTTGCTTTGGCATTTTGTTTGTATGTTTGTTTTTAAACAATTAATTAGTTAATAGTTTTATAAAATACAACATAATATTAATGCCGAAATCGAAATCGTTTTTGTACGCTTATCAGCAGCGCAGGTGAATCTAAATATGCTTATGACAGTCACATCGAAACGGTGACATAAGGGAAGACCATAAAGTTTGCAAAGCTTAAAATGTGTGACATTCCGTTGCTTATATGTCTTGCTACACCGATTTATGATTTTAATAAAATGTGATTATAATAGTTAAAAGGTTTTCAGTAAATTAATAAAAACAAAATTATATTCCATTAACATTATTTGTAATGCGTGTGAAAATACAAAATAACAAACTGCCCCACTTTTGTTTACATTTCACGCACACGCAGCAGGCAGAACACTGCTCGCACATCCATAGCGCTTAGTCATTGTGAATGGCAATGCAAGTATTTATGCAGTATTTGTGTTATTTATTTTAATTACACTGAACCGCTCCGAAAAAAACTCAAAACGATACATTTAAAACGGAAACAATATGTAATTGACTAAAGTTGAATGTGCAAAGTTTAAGCATTATTTATAAAATATAAAAAAAATTGCAACGACTGTCGTCTGATTACAAGAAAAACTACGGTGAAAATTTCTTCGCTTTCGTAGCCATAAAGCGATTATGGAGAATGTAGAAACGGCGGCAGCAATAACAGCAACGATAAACAATACAACAACAGCATCAACACAAAAGCAACAACAACAAGGCACAATTTCTCCAACAACAACGACAACAGCATCAGTGCCAGTGCATACAGCAACCACAACAACAACAAATTCATTTTGGAAGAATAGCGGACGCATTGTACCAGGACGACCAAGTCCAAAAAGAAATATTGTTATAGGACTTACTGGTGGTGGAGTTGCTGGTGACAACAACAGCGGCGGCGTCGGCGGCGGTAAGATAATGGTATCAACTTTTCGTGATTATCAGCAATCGGTGAGCGATGCTTGGGATACTGGCGACGATGAGTTCTGTATCATAAGCAACAGCAGCAGTAGTAGTAATGCTGTGGACAACGTAATTACGGGTGGTGGGGGCGGTAAGTTTACCGGTGTAGACATGCTTGAGTGAATGCAGTTAGAGGTTTTTTTTTTGTTTTAAAATTATTTTTTTAGATTTACGTTTTATCTAAAATTTGAAAATATTTTTTTTTTTTAATTGCTATAATTACTTTCTTTTTTTTTGTGCTGTTTTTTTTTAGATGCCCGCATTTCACGTCAAGTGTCACAAACTGTTGCATTGAATGTCATCGAAACGCATTCTCGTAATAGCGGGCAACAAAATAATAGAGTCACAACAACAACAATAACAAATCAAACGAATAGCGGCGGCAGCAGCAGCAGTAGCAGTGGTAGCGTTTCTTTGGAAACCAATAATACTAGCAACACTCTTCCAATTGAGGACAAGGTCAAACAAATAGACAAGGAACAAAATCAAAAAAACTTACAACGCATGGATAGCAATGAAAATACTAGGTAAGAATATAAAAAAGAGATAAATAACTGCATTGCGTTGCATAAGCCATGAACCTAAATAAGTCTTCTGAACTCAATATACACCCTACGTGCAAAGTGTTAGAGGCTATGTAAATTCTTTGTTAATGTGCGCAACAGTTAAAGTATCGCTAACAAAATTCAAGAAAGAAAATTTATAACATTTAAATATATGATGATATAGTTATATTCCCTTAAATACAATGCTAAGGTGGGGTTCCCATTTTCATTATATACCAACTTGAAATTTAATACTATAAGAAAATTTTATATTTCATCTTTAAAATGTGTTTCAAATGTAACCATAATTTCGACTGTAGTGCATCTTACGGTTGAGCATATTAAACTGCTGAGTTTTTTTTTTTTCCTTATTTTCACAACTGTTTAAATACATTTTTTTGTAATTTTGTGCTTTATGGCAATTAAAAGCGTGTCTTATAGCTTGCTGAAACTAAATGCAAAATAAAAATTTTTTTGTGTCAAGTCATGATGTCAGCAAAATATTATGGGTGTGCTTTATTATTATTTATTTGAATTACAGTTTTTAAGTGTACTTTACTCAAATACACACAAAAAATTTATCATTCAACAGACCTAAACCGCGAAGTTTACATGCTTACCCAGGACGACCGCAATTACAGAAGTTTAGCTCAAACTCACAGGACAGCGAATATGAGACAAAAATTGAAAAATTTCAAGCGTTATTGGACTCACCCTTATTAGATTTGGTTGCACTTAAGAAGTTGAGTTGGTCTGGTGTGCCAAGAAAGGTAAAATTTTGAAAATCTCAAAAAAATTATTTAATATTTGCTTTGCTTATATAAAAAGATGCGTGCTGTTAGCTGGCGTTTGCTATCGAAATATCTGCCACCATCTGGAGAACGACGCAATGCAGTGTTAGAAAGTAAACGGCAAGGCTATCAGGATTTGCGACATAATTATTTTAAAGTTGATAGTCAGGATGAAACGCAACAGGACACATATAGACAGGTATATAAATCTTTTATAAATTTTTTTTTTTTTAATACTTAATAAAGATTATTTAAATCACATATTTTACAGATACATATCGATGTGCCACGCATGAATCCGCAGATAGCACTCTTCCAGCAAAAACTTGTACAGGATATGTTTGAACGTGTACTCTTCATTTGGGCCATACGTCATCCTGCATCGGGTTATGTACAGGGCATTAACGATTTGGTAACGCCATTTTTTATTGTTTTTCTACAAGAAGTACTCGCACCGGATACAGATCTTGAAAAATATGATATTGCAACGCTGCCCGAGGAAACGCGCAATGCTATTGAAGCTGATTCATTTTGGTGTTTATCGAAATTTTTGGATTGTATACAAGATAATTATATATTTGCACAGTTGGGCATACAAGAGAAGGTTAATCAGCTTAAAGATTTGATACAGCGTATTGATGGTGAGTTGCGCAAATTATAAAAAAGAAATTATTCGTTTTTAATCGAAATTTTTTAATATTTAAAGGCAATCTGCATCGTCATTTACAAACGCATGGTGTCGACTATTTACAATTCTCATTTCGTTGGATGAACAATTTACTGACACGTGAACTTCCATTGCATTGTACCATACGCCTATGGGATACGTATTTAGCTGAATCCGATGGATTTGCATTATTTCATTTGTACGTTTGTGCTGCATTTTTATTGCATTGGAAAGAGCAATTAATGCAGCAGCATGATTTTCAGGTAAATATATTATTTTCTTATGCAATCCTTTTTTTTTTGATTGATGCTGATATAAAAAAATATTGATTTTTAAAAACAGGGTCTCATGTTATTGCTACAAAATCTGCCCACACACAACTGGTCCGATCGTCAAATAAACGTACTACTCGCCGAGGCATTTCGTCTTAAATTTACTTATGCGGATGCGCCAAAGCATCTTGAAGTAAAGAGTTGACAGCCAGAATATATATACGTAACATAGTAGAAACCTATTAGAGTTTTGTTTTGTTAAAAATTGGTAAACGCAATCAAAAATTACATTTAAAAAAAAAGATAAAAGTTTTAGCAGCAAAGCATAAATAACGATTGAACTTTAATTTTCTCCTGTTTTGTTAATGCTTTTCTATGTGTTGGACAAAAGCTTTGTAAATAATTATAAAAATGTTTATTAATTTCGTAAATTTTTGCGAAAATTATGACAATTTGTCTTTTATAAAAACAGTAAAAAAAAAACTTTGTGAAATTATGTTTAGCGTAAAAAAAAAAAAAACAATAAATATTCATAAAAATCTAATGCAGCGCTTCCAAAAATTCTTTTAGATTATTTTTTATTTTTAAATTAAATATCTAGGATTTGAAATCCCACTTTAATACAATTAAATATTTCTAACACAAAGGCTTTTTCGTTTTGTACGCTAATTCTGTCGCTCGGCGAGATGTTTCAATTGCTTCAGCACTGTTTCCAATAATTTCTTTTTATCATTTTTACGTAAAACCGAAAACATTGGCTTCTTATCGGCCTCACGTATTTTTTCAAGTATGACAATTATTGATTGTGGATGCACCAAATGATAGCGATTCTCTTGTTTACCATAATCGTGTAAATAAGTGCTCCACTCCTCCATAATAAGTAAATCCAATAATTGACGATTCTTAAGAAAATATTTACTTAATTCGCCTTCTTTTAAACCCGGCACCGGTTCTGACGCAGCAAAGAATTCACATTGTAGCAAATCCAAATTAATTTGTGTCAATATTCCAGTAGAGATTTGCTTAACTTCTTCATCAAATAAAACGGAATAAATTTTCTCCGCAATATGTTCACAAGTACGACGACAAGCAGCCTGTGCAATATTAGGCAACTTGAAGGCAAAATGATCAAATGTGCTCTTCAAAAATGATATCATATCTGTTATGAATGAGGAGGCAATGCCTGGCGGTTCAATGAGTAACCAATCATATTCAGATAACTCAAAGAATTCATCAATTTTTGAGCAGATACGCAGTGCAACCTGTTTTTCAGCATCCTGACGAGCTACATGAAACATGGCAGATGGTGTTTGTGTTATATTACTTTCTGTATTTGTCATATGACATACAAATTCATCGAGAAATGGTCCCGCTTTTTCCAAATATTGTGTATCGATTATAATTTGTATAAGTTGTGTAAGCGTAATGCTGGGATTACGAAATACAACTGAAAGGCAACCGCTAAAGCTTCTTGTAAGTAGTAAGTTGGCTGCTTTGCGTACCATGGCAGCTACTTCATTGGGAGAGAGTGTTAGTTCCTCCGCAAATTTCATGCAGGCATACATAAACTCTTTAGCTTGATGGTACACCTCTGGTACCATGCGTGAGAATGGAAACTTTTTCGGGAATGGTGCATTTTCTAATTGTTCGGAATGAAATGGAAAGCGTTCAATAATTGATTCATATTCTTCCTGGTTTTGTACTACCATTGGCAGAAATTGTTCTTTATCCAGTATGTCACGAAAAACGTGTACCCAGCGTTGTAGTAGTACCTACATTTTCAAAAAAGAAAATTATTAAAATAATATTTTAAGCGTTCAAAATATATTTACCTCATTATAATGATCACGCATATTGTGCAATAGTTCCCATAATATATTTACTGTGTAACCATAACATTTGAAGGTGTTTATCGAGAGCATTATTAAATTCTTAATACGCAGCAATATATTCGGATCAGTGCACGATGATGAACTCATACTAATCTCATTAACGAATTTAGTTAACGATGTAGACCACAAGTCTTCCAGATAACTGCTAGTGACTACATCGCCTGCTGTATTTTTGACATGATCCTCGACAACAAAGAAACCAACTATTGCACAGATGTAAGTTTTGTAAGCCTCCAGATTATCATGCATATTCGGCGGTGGTTGCAGCACAAGTTTAGCCTGATCGCGACGCTGTTGTCTATAATCTTTTTCGAAATATTCACGCTGTCCCAGCACCATATAAATGTGTAGACAACGATAAATCGGCGAGAAATCAATTAAATCCTGTGCGCTAACATTATTACCATCATCATCAGCGCCATTTTCCTGCTGCTGCAGTGACAGTTTGTATTCCTGTATTATTGCATTTATATCACGTTTCTGCAGTTGCTTCGTATGCGTTATAGCCACCTCACCTATGCGCGGTGAAAATTTGCGTATATTTTCAAGAAATTCACGAAAGTCCGACTCGGCTGAGCGGCGTATGTTCTCCTTGATGACTGGTATAGCCTGACGCATTTGTGTTGCAAAGCGATAATTTTGCATACGCGCTAAATGTTCCGTTTCGAGTGTTTCCAGCGTGCGCAGAGATTGATAATATTGTTTATTACTGGCCTGTTGCGTAAATTTCGTATAGCATTCCAGCGCCGGCAGACAGGATTTGAGCGCTTCGATGGCACTAGCTAAATTCGATTCAATTTGGCGCGCACGCACCAATTCATTGCCTTGTTGTATGATCGAAGCGCTGATCTGCTGCAAGGAGTTGTCCAGTGAGTGTACTTCGTCGTGCAGCTGCTTGGCTTGCGTGCGCACTTGTAGCAGTTCCTGTATGGAATCAATGAAGCCTTGATAATAGAGATTACAAATGCGCTCGATATCCTTATCATGGCTGCGTATGCGTTGATCTAATTGCTCGGTTATGGATTTTGTATTGTCACCTTACAGAAAAGAGTGGGAGGAGGTTGTTTGGTAAACAAAATTGTGGGAGTTTACGCTTTTCTATGCATACCTTCCAATATTGAACGAAATGTTGGACCCCAGTAATCGTCTACTGCCTCAATGTCCTGTACAGTTACTTTGGACATTTTCGCACAATTTTCCAAAGAAATATAATTATTGTTTTTATTTTTATCAGTGATTGCTCCGTAGTTTAAGCCTGAAACTTGCTCACACAAACGTGTTGTCCCTTTCGTGCAAGAACCTTAAACGCGTCTGTTTATAACTACTTGTACAGGTTAAGCAGCTCATTGTGTGTCATCTCCACACTCGCTCGTTTCATTAGTTCACTCGTTTGGTTTGCCCATCTCTATACTCGCTCGTTTCATTATTCATTCACTCGTTCTGACTGTGCTGATTAATCGAAGAGGAGAGAAAAAAAATCGCATTGCAGACCGCAGTAGTAGAACGGAATAAATTAACAAAAAAACGTAATTAATTAATAATAAATCAATTGTGTCAATTATATTTAAAAATACAGGACGTTTCTGCAAAGCAATGTCATTATTAAAAGTGTGCAACTTTTGTGCTTAAAAAGAAAAACAAGAGTAAAGTGCTTCGCCATCAGTCAAGTTGCGACGAAACGAAGTCAACGACGACGACGGCAAAGAAAGCAGAGGCAGCAGAGAATAGAATAATAAAAGAAAAAAAAAGTTACCGCCCGTCAATTCTTTTAAATTAAAATATAACTCTTTTATTTTCCATACTTTCTATAGTTTTTCTGCTTTTTATTAATTTTACGTTGCGGCCACTATTTAAATTATTGTTGTTGTTGTGTTATTTTTTCTATGTAAAAAAATTTTCATAACGCGTACAAAAAAAAAAAAAGAAAAGAAGAAAGTAGTAAAAGCATTTAACAAGAAACGAAACAAAGAAATAAAAAGAAACGCAATTAATTTGTTTTTATTTTCCATATAAAAAAAATATATTAAAGTGTGAAGCGGTGTTTTACAAGGATTTAACTAAATAGAAGAGCCAAACGTTTTACATCAACTACTAAAACAACACAGAGCATATTAAAAGTAAAATGGGCGCAAGAGAAGACGAATACGATTATTTATTCAAAGGTAAATATATGCCGTATATATTGTATGTTTGTAGTGATTTTTCTTTTGTTTTTACAATTATTTACAAAACTCTGCTAGTGCTGCTGCTGCAGCAGCAACATGCTCCGGTATGGCATACGACGCAGTTAATCCGCGGTGTTGTTGCTCTGCGCACTAATTGAGTCTAATTGAAAAAGCAAATGTGCAGCAACAACAACAACAATCAGTTGCGGTTGAGCATTTAATTATTAATTTTTTTTCTTTCAAATTTAACAAATATTCTTGCAATACAACACGCCCCAACAACAAGCAACGCACATACGCAGTGTCACAAAGTTATATGCGTTGTCCAGCATTATTATTTTTTTTTTTTTTGTCAATCATCAGCGGGCATGACACGTTGCATAAAATCGTAATAGTTTTTTTTTTTTTTTTTTTTTTTTATTTTCTTTTCTGTTCTTCTCTTTAGTTTTGTACAACTTCTTCGCCCCCTCTTGCTTTATGGCATCTTTCTCACGCTGCCGCCGCCGCCGCTGCTGATAATGGGCATAGACGCGCAGCTGATTTTTACTCTTTATACACACTTACCCCGATAAATTCTGTAGAAGATTGTAATCAATTCCACAGCAGGCGGTTTTTAAAATATTCAAGATTTTGTTTTTTTTTTTTTTAATTTTTTATATTGTAATTGTTTTTGCAATTTACTTACAAAATCGAACGAAAGTTTTCTCTCTTTTGTGTGTTGACGCTCTCTCGTACTCTCTATCGCTTCTGGTCGTCATTCAATTGCTTTAACACCTTTGGCCGATTAGATTTAATTGGTCAGCTATATGCAAAATGAAGTTATGCGTGTGTACCCTACACTTTGTTATGAACGAGTACTTAAATTTTTATACTTTCTGAAGAGCCAGTCTCTTATGCATATCTGATTGCATAAACTATGGAAGTACTATTGGAGCATTTCGGTTCATTTTGTAACTTTTTATCAGGATTGTAGTCAAGATCTGATTGGATTGGTTAAAAATGATAGATACATTGTAAACATATTTCGGAGTGTTCATAAATCAAACTCTCAAAAGATTAATATTTGTGTCTATTAGGACGACTTATTAACACTTCCATTCTTCTATTGTTCTTCTTGAAAGCCAGCAAATTATTTTTGGTTGGTACAAAAATTTCGCTATTCGAGTTTTATCTTATTTCAAGACGTAGCATGTTTAATGAAGCATATAAAAGCAACCTTATGTTTCTAACTAATGTTTTGTTCTTTATTCAATTTCTTTTTACACATTTTCTACCCACGTACGCCGCTAGCTACTGCTTTCATTGTTTAGCTTTTACAGCTTTAAATACTTCTCAGTTTGCATATGTCATCGCCACTGGTTGGATTGTTGTAGTTTTTGTTGTTCTATAAATGCTTTTGCTGCTACGAGTTCAGCGCGCTTTGAATTGTATATCAAAGTTCTTGTAGTATATATTGAATGTGGGTTCTTTGCATATTTATTATTCATATTTTGGAAAACTACCGATAAAGTAAACTTCTGGAAACTGCGCTCTCTTACTCTGGTACCAGAAATTCCATGAAATACATAGTTTCAAACACATAATTACGACTTAAATAAGTTCTCCCATATTGTTTTGTTAATTTTAGTTGGAATTCTGTGTTTCGCACGACTATTTCATTCAGAATTCCGGGTTCAAGCTTAAAGCAATTTATTTGACTTATAGATTTAGAATCGTTCCCAAAATATTCCAACTTGACTTACGTCGGACATTAAATATATATAATTTTATTAGCTACAAAAATTTAATGTATTTTGGAAGTATCTACTCTCAATTATGCAGTTCTTAACTGGAAGTCTTACAGTCGAGTCTACTCGTTTATAGGATTTCGTTTTGTTAAAACATGTTTTTGCAATGATAAAATTTTTGCCATTGCATTTATTTAGATTTGTAATTGATTAAGATTTTCTCTTTTAATTTATTTAATTTTACTCGTTTATTGCACATTTGTCGTTGTCATTGTAGTTTTTGTTGTTGTAATTTATAATACAATGAATTTAATTTAGCTGGTTTTTTTATTTTTTTTATTTTCTTTCTCCATTTTTTTTCTCTGCGCTTTGACTTAACTCTGTATTTTTTTTTTCAGCTGTTTGTTGTGTTATCGTTGTTGTTGTGATTATTGTTATGGTTGGTTTGCTCGAATTCTCAATTGTTGTTGTTGTTTTAATTTTTTTTGTTCCAACATGTTTCATTACTCCAGATGACCTCTAAACTGTTCTTTGTTGTTGTTGTTGTTGCTGTTATTTTTCTCTCATCTTATCGCCTATATGCATTTTTATTTCATTCCCCGATTTGATTTAAATTTTTGTTGTTGTTGGTTTAATTCTGCTTCTTTTTTTTTTTTTGTAATTCACGTAACTCTTTATTTTTATTTGGGGTCACGAAGTCTAGATTTCTTTTGTTCTCAATTTGCATTCTTTGTTGCACTGACACGTTTCTAAATGTTTTACTTTGGGATTCTCTCACTCGTCTTAGTTAGCTCGTTGCAGCTCGTTTGCTTATGAATTTATTAGTGTTTGTTGTATGTACACTACAAATAATGTGTTGCATTGGGTATTATTTGTTTTCTTGTGAAGTTTGTATGCTAACAAAACAGTGGTGGGCACTTCATGCGCAGATCATATAGAATGATCATATAGAATGCTAGAATTTGTACACTAAAAGCATCTTTATTTGATTTACGATTATCGTTGCTTTAAAAACACGCAGAATATAAGTAATATATGTATGCCCAACACTGATTTAAAGATTTAATTTTTATTTAACATTTTTTATGTGAATTTTTTCAAACACTTTGGTAATCTAAGTAAGGTTTTGATAAACTTGACAATGGGTAAAGGACATTAGAAATTCGGTTTAATGTTCTGAAAAAGTTTATAAAACTCAGCTGTTGGCTATATAACCCTTGTATAGATTCTTAAAAAAAAACTTTAAACTTTTTTAATTTCTAAACAAAACATAAAGTTATGTCACGGTAACAAAAGTTTAATGGATATTTCTTCGTTATCAAGTTGGTATTATAAAGATAACTTTTATTTATTGCTTTGAGTCATATCGTTTTTTTTTTATTTTTTATAAATATTTGCGTGGGATCAAACTTCAATGTTAATCTATTAATCAGCTGAATTATCTTCTCATGCAAAAATCTTATTTAAAATATTTTATGCAAACTGATTTTTAAATAAAAAAAAAAAATACATCCGTTTTATTTTAAATTTTATTAAAAAGAGAATTTTTATCTAACTCAAAGAGTCGCATGTAGCTAAATACTGCACAGCTTTAATGACTCAACATTATTTTAAGACTAAAAATTTCATACAAATCATAAAATGACATTTGCCATTTGTATTATCGGTGAAATTTTGACGATTCGTTAACGACATTATTCATAAATCAGTTAGTTTTGTTAGAGACAGAGAGAGAGAGAGAGAGCACACACAATACTCGTAAAAATCGTGTGTTTTGAAAAATATAAACTCTTTCTCTCACTCTCACTAACTTATCGCTACTATATGGTATATATTTATAACTGATATCTATATACTATATATAGTATGACAGAAATATGTTCATGGCGTGCGTAACGACCTAAATAATGCAAATATATTATTTGAATTTAAAAATTTAAGTAAATAATTTATCATAAGTCGCTTGGAGTAGTTTGCTTGGATTATATTTTGCAATTAAAAGACAGTTTACGAATATAACAGTTTATTGTGCTGTTCTAGTTTTCACTTTCGCTAAAAATGTGGTTTCAATTCACAGAGATTTATTAATTTTGTGCGAATTGAATTCTCAAAAAAAAAAAAAAAAAAGATTAACAAAACCAGAACAGGTTTTCTTTATAATTAGTCATGACGTTGCTAGCAGTATTGTTTTTGAATATTTAACAACACCTTGACTAAATTATGACTAATAAACACGAAACAAATAAAAAAACAGCTGAGCATTTTATTCGCAAATTTTATGTGAAATTATTATGATAAACAATAAAGAAATATTTTCAATTCGAGTATTTTCCTAATCAGCGTTCTAACGAAAAAATAGAGAATAAGAATTTGGTTTCATAATCTTAGGATCATTCATTCGCTTAGTATAAGAAAATCAGAAGATAAAACTTGAATTCTAAGCTAAGAACACAAGTGCCTTAAAGTGCATGGAGTTTAAGACTTATAAGGCCAAAGTTCTCAGATTAACTCCATACTAAGACTTGCAAATATTTGTATAACAAGAAAAGAAAATATGTATTTCTTCAATATTTATTTAAAAAAATTCAATATTATATTATTTATTATCTCAGAATTTATGTTTAAACATTTTTATTATATTTATTTCTCTATAATCCCTTTACAGTTGTGCTAATCGGAGACTCCGGCGTTGGTAAAAGTAATTTGCTTTCACGTTTTACGCGCAATGAATTCAATTTGGAATCCAAGTCAACGATTGGCGTTGAGTTTGCAACGCGCAGCATAGAGGTAAGTTAGCAAACACGATGTATACTATAAAAAAAATAAATAAAAAAACTACGTCAACACTACGCAATAAAAGCGAGAAGCAGTAGCGTGTATATTACCAAAGGAATAAGAAGGATTATAGAAATCTAAGGCAACGAAACGATGGAGAGAGACGAAAAAAAAGAAAGTGTTTTGTATGTTGTTAGCTGCTGTTGTACTTGGATTTGAGGGTCAAAGGAGCGATTTTGTGTGTGCTTTATTGATTTTCAGCAAGAAAATTTGCAATTGAGCTGCAAAGAAAAGCAGGAAAAGAAAAATGTGGTGGCGAAGGTGGCAATAAAAATGACGTCCTCCCATAAGCATAACAACAACAACAACGGCAAAAGCAGCTAGTGACAAACAATTTTGCCGTCAGCTGTTTTCAATTAGCTTTAAGAGGTCACGGCGCCGCGTTTAGTTGACAACAGCAGCGAACATTGACATTTATCAAAAAACGACATAAATTGAATGCAAATAGAATTTTTCTTTGTTTTGTAAATGGAGAAAAACTAATACTGTATTTTATTTTTAGGTTGATGGCAAAACGATTAAGGCGCAGATCTGGGATACTGCCGGACAGGAACGTTATCGTGCAATTACGTCAGCATATTATCGCGGCGCTGTTGGTGCACTACTCGTTTATGACATTGCCAAGCATTTGACCTATGAGAATGTTGAGCGATGGTTGCGAGAATTACGTGATCATGCCGATCAAAATATTGTTATAATGTTGGTGGGCAATAAATCCGATTTACGACATTTACGTTCGGTGCCAACGGATGAAGCGAAATTATTTGCAGAACGTAATGGTTTAAGTTTCATTGAAACGTCTGCATTAGATTCGACGAACGTTGAAACTGCATTCCAGAATATACTCACAGGTTGGTGTTTGTTTTAAATGGAATTTTTGAATATAATAGAGTACATATTGTATACAGCTATGTATTTAGTGTTTTCATTTTGTGCTCAGACAGTTTTCTTCGTTCATTAATTTTTCTGCACAATGTGTACTCTAGTGTAGAACTCAATACATTTGAATACATTTTATTCGTTTTGTGTTTTACTCACAGTTATTTGTATCCAATTAATTCCTTTTTTATCAATTACAGAGATTTACCGCATTGTATCGCAGAAACAAATTAGAGATCCACCGGAGGGTGATGTTATTCGTCCATCGAATGTGGAACCTATTGATGTCAAGCCGACTGTTACATCTGATGTACGCAAACAATGCTGTCAGTGACCGCCTCAAACCCCCTTTAACTACAACAACAACAATAACAACATCAAATTTAATTGCAACTACAACAACAATAGCAATAGCAAAAGCAGCAGCAGCATTAATTGTTATTTTTTAAATAGCAGCAATAAAATCAACAACAACAACAGCAACAGCAACAAAATGGTCATATATGCATAAATGCCGCAAAAAATTAAACAAAACAAAATATTAAATAAAAAAAACAAGAATTATTATATATAGTTTAAAAGAAAAAAAAAAAAAAATTATAATAATAAAAAGAAAACAATTCTTGCTGTTTTTAAAATTAACTAAAATCAGCACGAATTGTTTGCTGTATAACTACTGTATTTAAAAAAAAAGAAAAGAAAATTTAATTAAAAATGTGCAGAAACAAACAAAAAAAAAAAAAACAGAAATAAATTTAATATTATTATTAATTTTATGCAAATTGATGATAAAACGCTAAAGTAATTAAATGTAAAGCCCAACTATAAACAAAAATTATCAAAATGCAATTTTTTATTTAAAAAAAAAAAAAAAAAAAAAAAATTTTTCTGACAAAATATCAAAAAAATTCTTTTTAAAAAATATATATATAAAGCACTTTCACAATCCAATCCAACACAAAATGCTTTGTCCGAGAATCATCTAAAAATGTTTCTTTTTTTTTGCAATGTAATTTTTACATCCGAATTTCTTTTTAATATTTTTTTTTTTTAGCATGAAAAATTTCATTTTTATGCCTTTTCGCTATAATTTTTTCTTCATTTAAAAATACTAGTTTAAAAAAAATATTAAGAAAATTTTTCATCTAAATATATTTTATTTGGATTTTTTTTTATATAATTATATAAATATATATTTTTTACAATACAAAGTAGAAGAGTATAAAAAATAATTTGCTATAAATAAAAAAAATAAATAAATAAAAAGTTATATTTGCGCGTAATTTTTAACAATAAAAAAAATTTATTTAATTGAAAAAAATTGTTTTTTAATTTGAATTTTATTTTCTTATTTATTTACAATATATTTTCTTTTTAATTTTATTGGAATTTTAAAGAAACAAAATCAAACTTTTGATGTAACATCAATTAATTCAAAATTATAATTAAAAAATAAACAAAAAATTTTAATGAGAATGAACACATTAAACAATTTTGTGTTTTTGCTATGTTAAGTGTGATTTAAATAAAATGAAATAAAATTAAATTGATATATAATATTTAGTTATTTTGAAAAATCTTTTGTACATATTAAAAAAAAATGTATTATAAAAGATTAGTAAAGGACGTCTCAGGGATAGTTAATAAAAAAAAATAGACTTTTGGCTCGTTATGGTAATTTGTCGAGATTGTTATGGTCCGCTAGAAACTTGGTTTCCAAAACAAATTTGCTGGAAAAGTGCAATGATTTTGTGTCTAACGAATTCGATGGAATTTAGTGTGAAAGTTTATTTTTAAATCATCTTCTTTTCCAAGATTAAAAATTTCGGATTTATTAAAAAACACAAAAGAAAAAAAAATTGAAAACTCAACTGTCGCAAGATCATTTGCAAAGCCATGATGGAATTGTATCAGGTGAAGTGTATAGTATTTCGACTATGTTTGCTATAAATTTTTAGATACACCGCAAATCAAAACTAATAAGCTGAATGTTTAATTAATTATATTTTAATTAAAAAAATTTTAAATACATATGGGATGGTATGGAAGTAACGATTACATAGATTACATTAATGTATGCCTTTTTTGGACTTTTTGTTGATGAAATTCTGCAGATGTAGTGTGTTTCTTTTTTAATTAGACTTCAATGAAATATTTATTGAAAATGATATCCTTATTTCGTTTATTTTATATTTGGTTTCCTTTTTTCGTTGTTTTTTTCTATTTCTATGTTGTGCGCCTGGATTGCATCGTGTGTTTACGTGTGCTGTGTGCATTTATTTTTTTTTTTTTTTGTTGATTTGTGGTTTTTGTTGTTGCGTATTCTGGATTAGTATTGTATTTTGTGGTGTGCTCAATGACAAGTAGGTGCGTCACAGATCTTTAATGCATGTCGCGCGATTGATTCAAATTGCGCAAGCGCATGCGCTCGTTATTTCTAAACTTGATGCGCTGAGACGGCGTCATACCAACTGGCTGCAATATAACCGGTTTTTTTCTGACAGTTTGCTAACGGATCATATGATGGTGCCGGCGGATCGTCATCCCAGGATTCATTGCACACTGCAGGCTCAGCAAAAAGGAAATCCTCTTTTGAACTTTTCGAAAAGGCTTTCGATTTTGTAGCCGAAAGACCCTCAACACGTGAATCGTGTTTAAAGTGTTCGAAGTATTTTCGTTCAGGGCACATAGTCACATGAAAGTCCAACTCGATGTCGGGCATAACGTGAGTGACATTAAATGGGCATGTGGCCATTTTTAAATTGGTGCGTGTACGCCGGCAGAGTATTAGATGCTTCGGCATTTTGCAACGCATTATCATATGTACTTTCTCGTATGGACAGAAAATCATTTCGTTTTCCGTTGGTACGCGCTCCATTTATCTAAAAATTGAATAGAAAAAAAAAATTTTAAAAAAAAAAAATTAAATAATTAATTTCTTCTTTTTTTTAATTTACAAAATATCAAGCTGCACTTGAAATAACTGCAAACCAAAAATCCGTTTTATTGCTACAATGCACGCCGGAACGCGGTGAATTCTGTAAAAAAAATAAATTGCAAAGCGCAGCATAAATCATTAAAAAAATATATTTGTGTTCTTTATTGCACAGCAGAAAAAATTGTTCTAATGAACGCTTAACTAAAGATTAAATAAATATGTATTTTTTTTTACCTAATTGCGTTTTCTTTTTAATACGCAAAATACAAGGCAAGGCGTTTCGAATCGAGTCGCAATAAAACTTCGTCTTAATTGTGTGGGTACCGCAATGTACTGAATTGCGTTTCTTTGTTGTTTCAAATTTAAACAGCTGACTTTTCCCGGCCAGTGGGAATGAGTACACCTGTGGTGATGATCGAGCACAGGGCAACTCAATTGAGTATTGCCAACTAAGCGATATCCTTTTGAAGAAAGGGTTCTACAAAACGATGTATTAGACATAACAATCTTAGGCATACTCAATGGTTTAGATAAACGTAAGATAAAAACAAATCAATTCTTTAAAACTGACACGGAAACGCAGCACGGTATTTTCGTAATAAAAACTTACCTAGAAGCAATACTTACGCAAAATATTTAAAAGCTACCAAATGTCCAAGCCTTGATTCGGTTTTTCACTAGGTGACTGGGCCAACGGTTTGTTACCTCCAAAGAGTTGAATCAATCGCCAGAGCGCTACCTGAATTCCAAACAGGGTTCTTCCGATAATCGATAAGAAATTATTTGCGCACCACGTTTTCAATTCAATACTTCAAAAAATATTTGAAAAATGTGATAAAATAATAATAAATTTTCTATGTAAATATTATTGTATCTAATTTGATGTGTTTTCTTCAAGCTCTGAGAATTGAATGAGCAATTTTACATGTTATACTCTAAGTACTCAATTTTATGAAATTCAGTTTTTTTTTTCGGTTTGCTTAGTTAAAGACGATTATAATTTTTTAAATTTTTTTAGAAATTTCGCGCCAAATAAAAGTTTTTGTAATTTTTTAGTGCATAATTTGCCTAATAACCGCACTGTTGAACACTGTTATTGAGCACCGTTGCTGAACACTGCTGTTGCACCGTCTTGTTGTGTGAATGTAAACAAAAACAACGATAAATTCTTATTATTTATTCGCTATGGCTGCTGCGAATTTAATAAATTTAAACGTTGATACGCTCTTCGAGCAGCACAGTGTACCAGAAATTGATATAGTGCACAAAAAAATACAAACTGTTGTCGAGGAGCGACGTGAGAATTTACGCACAATGGTGGGGTGAGTACGAATGCGGCTTATGTGGCACTTTTCTGTTTTTATTAAAAATTTTTTTTTGAAAATCGTTTACAAACAGCGAACGTTATCGTGATTTATTAAAAGCTGCAGACACAATTGGTGCTATGCAAACGTCGGCTGGCACACTCATTGAACAAGTGCATGCGGTGCGCACGAATTGTCGGAAACTTAATGAGGAGCAGCTGATTGGCTTCAAGACAAATTCCGATGGCAACGAAACGAATACCGCTACAGAAACTCTGCATATGCGTCGCATTGCGGATAAACAGCTAAATAACTATTATAGCACTATGGTGCAAATAAAATTGCTTACGTCGTTGCCGGAATTAATATGGACACACATTGATCAGGAACAATTTTACGCTGCTACCGAACTGTTCATCTTTAGTCGACACATAAGCACCGGCTTGCAGTTGGATGCTAAGAATGCATTAATGCAACAGTTGCCAGTAGCACGCAAGCAATGGGAAATTCTGCGCACTTTTCATTTGACAATTAAACAATGCGTTCTGAAGGTGATGGAACGTGAGTTGCTTAGTACGGAGACAGCAGTCGATTGTCTGCTGAGTTTATTGCTGTTG
The DNA here is from genome assembly GCA_018903435.1 of Leucophenga varia. Lineage (NCBI taxonomy): Eukaryota > Metazoa > Arthropoda > Insecta > Diptera > Drosophilidae > Leucophenga > Leucophenga varia. The sequence continues at coordinate 592,438 of JAEIFJ010001427.1, forward strand.
GACAAATGTAGTCTGAGTCAATTATTACAAACGTTTCTGCAGTTGCGTTGTGCTGCCTTTTCGAAATGTTTAAGTGATGACAGCGAAATGGAGCAACATGCCAGACGTCGCGTTAAGGAACGTATTTTGGCCAGTTTGCGTGTACTAAATGGTTCAGTGGAGCTGCTGGATCAATGTTTTTTGGGTGAGATTATTATTAAAATAAAACCAGAACTGCTGCCACAGCATTGAAAGCACAGGTCTAGGTGTTTTTGGGTCAAGCATAAGACTCTAGTAGACGATTTGTAGTTACAACATATGTAAATAGAACTCAGCTAAATAGAAACCAGAAACAAGAGAATGTAACCCTCTGTTTGTCATACTATATAAATCAAGCACTTTTTTAGACTTTCTTTAATCTGAAGACTCCTTTAGCTAAATATCAATTCCAACATCTAGTTTGATACATTTTATTGAAGATTCAAAAACTTTTTTAATAATTTTTTTAATTTTTATTTTCATTTTCGCCAACGCCTTATTATCAACCAAAATATAAGTACCACACACAGCATAAACATGCAAAAATTAATATTCCAAGTTAGTTGCACACAATTATTCGACATCATTAATCTTGATCTTTTCCGTTTGCCTCCGATATAGTGTAGCACAGAAAATGTTGATTTTGGCTGTGGACCTTTCATGCAATTGTTTACAAGTTCATTTGTCGTTTCGAATGGATATTCCAAACAATAAATAGCACTTTCACCGACATTAATAGTTCCCTTATTTGTACAATTAAAACGTCGCGTCGAGATTATTTCAAAACTGTCACATGTATTCAATTCACTGGCGCCCATTGACAGAAAATAAATAGTTTCATCGCTATCAATACGAAATGCAGCATACTCTTCGCCGACTGACATTAATTTGTCGTTATATTTTATCTTTACATCATAGGGATATTTTGATGTACACATATGATGAAATACTTCGCTCACTTTGTCCTTGCATTGAACATAAAAACTTTGTTTTTGTGCCATAATTCGTTGAAGTATTTAAAGAAGATTTTCATAATTTAGCAAAGCATTTGATACAAAAGGTTTATATACAAAAAAAAAAAAAAAAAGAATTCCAAGAGAACAGCAATTTATAATTTTAGGAATTTGTAATATTAATATTTTTTTGTCAAACGAAATGAAGGAAATATGAATGAGATCTTTGTAAATCTAGAAGATTTAAATTAAGTTTCGCTCTTCACCAAGAATTTCTGCTTGAGATTACAACAAAATAAATGTAATTTCAATTCTTTATAGTCGCTAACATTTCAAATTTATTGTTTTGTCTTAACTTTTCAGAAAACAGTCAACTTTTCAAACGCATTGCTGAGTATGCACATGAAACAACACCTCCAAGCATTGCGCGCATGGAGAGCAGTGAACGTCAATTGGCATACTTGCTGCCCGATATAATAGCCAACTTTCGACCCAAATTCGAAACATTAACGCTAGAAGAATCCAATATACGTGATGCACTCGGAAAATGGCTAACAGACACGACACGCATAGAGGAAACACAGCTAAAACAACTCTTTATTTTGGTTACAAATATGCAAACCATACAAGAGATCAAGAACGAAGCAAATGCCTATAAGCGACAGCAAAATTTTGCTAACCTTGCAGAACGTTACGGTCAAGCGCATTGTTTAGATTTTTATGATTTACGCTATGTGCCGCTAATTAATGCACGTATACGTGACATAATACGCGACAGCTGGACATTGGCTATAACACAGACGTACGAAAGTCTTACGGCTGCGCTAAAACAAGCCGCATCCAATGAGCTGCCAAATATTTGGCTTGATGAAAAGAGTGATTTACCATTGAGCCTGGCTGAAGCGCTAAGTGAAGAGCTCAAGGGTAAAAAGTTATTAAACAAAACAAAAGGTTACGATGCACGTATTATAAATATCTGTGAACATTTTGATGCACAATTGGCTTCGATTATTGCCGAATTGAATGTTTTGCTGCAAGAGCAAACGACACGCGTTGATGATAAGCTTGCCTTGGTCGAATTTCTACGTGAGACAGCACAAACACAATTGACTCATTTTATCAGTCAAATCAAATCATTAGAATTGTCAAAACGTTCAGAGCTTTTGCTTGTGGTGCGCTGTTGTGTGGCTTTAGTTGAGCTATGTCCAAATTTGAAAATTTGCTTTTGCCAGCAGAGCAGTTGGCGTCAGTGGATTGGAAGCAATATAACGACAACATCTAATTTGGAGCACTGGCAACGTATTTGCGGCTTAATTGAAGATGAAACATTACAATTTTGGCTGTTGCTACTTGAAGGCTTACTAACGGAAGAGCAAACGCTAAAAGTTGCACACGCTGTGGCAACGCATGATATAATGCTGGAAGATTTTGTGGTAAGTAAAATTTACATTGTAACTTGAAGTTTAAATATTTTCCACTACTTACAATCTTTACAGAATTGGCAAACTATAACACTAGAGCAAAATGATGAACAGGATAATGCAGTACAGTCATCGATACGCATACCAATACAACCGCGCATCTCCTTGCAAACGCAACTTTTTGCACTTATACGCGCTCTCAACGAAAATGTACCCGAAACGTTGCCTACAAAAGTATTACAATTGTTTAACCACAAATTGCTGGCTCAGCTACTCGAACAGTATGAAACGTTGGCAAATGCTGAAGAAACAAAAGGCAAGCCAAAATGTTTCGCTGCAACTTTATTTCGATTTAAAATTTTTGCAAGGCATCTTTGGTATTTCACGAGAAGAGCGTACACTGCATACACGTTTCAATAGATTACAAAAATCGTTACGCGATTGTATTGATCCATTTGATTTCGAATTATTTGCGGAGCATATTACCGAACATGTTAAACGTGCTGTACAACGTTTGAGCGGTGAATTTGGTGCGTTAACCGCAAATACATCTACTTCTACTGTTACAACTGCAACGGCACAGCTGCCATTATCAATTGCTGCTAGTACGCTTGATGCAGAACCGAATGTATTATGCTTAAGTTCTTCCGGTTCAACGTCATTGTGGTTTCCATTACTGCCAATTGTTGCAGCGACAACGCATGAACGTAAGACAACTGTAACTGGTGATTTGGATAAAAAGGTAAGCAGAAGGTTTTTATATATATTTCGTTTTAGTATTCTCTTTTTTTGGGGTCTTTAATTGAATTTTTACTTTTCTAGATTACCTTTGAATTGTAATGTATTTATATATTGTATACATAGATATCTATTGATATTTATTTGCTCTAAACGTGAATAGAGTTGAGTATTTTTTTGTATATTTGTGTAGAATGTTTAGTTTGACGCTCTGTGCAGCTTTTTGTTTTTCTTTTTTGTTTAATTTTCTTTATGTCTGCTTGAGTTTTATTAATAATGTTTTTTATTTTACAAAAGTTAACAGTTAAACACTTTTGAATTCACTGAAATCATTTAAAGTAAACAAAAATAAAATAAAATTTTCAAATGAATCGAATCGAATAAAATGAAGTGAAATACTGTAGTCATAACTGAAAGGGGTCTAGACATTTTTAAGCATTAATTTTATTAAAAGTTTTGTGAGTCAAAAAAAAAAAAAAAAAAAAATGAATGCACTCATGTAATGTTTTGATTCCACTCATGCATAATTTTTTTTTCTTACTACCTTTTTTCCTTTATGTGTTTATATATTTTTGTTTGATATATGCCCACATTTACTTCTTGTGTGTTGGATGATGAGTCTTAAGACAAAGTTTATGTTTCTTTTTCATAAATTTCGGTTTTATCTCTGTTTCTAAGCATTAAAAAAAATACTCATTATGAAAAAAAAAACAAAAAAAAATATGCTTAATGCTAATTAATGCATCGATTTAGCTAATTAATTATTTAAGTCAATATACTCTATATTAATATACTTCTTCCAAACCTTGTTACTACTACTTAACTAATAAGTTAAAAGCAATATGCGCGCATGTTTTGTCATTATTCATTGCAAATAGTCGTAAAATATACAAACATATTTCAATAGCAATTATTCAAGCTTCAGCGTTAACGATAAATCTTCAATTGGCTCTAATGTTACAAATTAACAGATTAATCTCAGAAATTACCTATAAATATGCCTAATTAATTAATATAACATTTAATACACATTTGCCTCTTTTTTTGTCTAATGCAACAACAGCAGCAGTTATCGTCATCGACAACAACGACGCCCACACGCAAAACAACAACAACAACAACAACTTCATCAGCAGCAGCAGCAACAACAACGACACGCAAAAGTGATACAAGTAAATCGAAATCGGGTGCTGCCTCCTTTTTTGGTATGTCACAGGAATGGTTTCGGTAATCAAAAGAATAACAACCACAACAACAACAACAACAACAATAGTAGTAAACGAGCAACATCAGCAGCAACAACAACAACAGTAAGTAGCATAGTGAATAGTGAATCCCTCTTGTTGTCGTTGTTGTTGCCTGCAGCCAATACAAGTCAATAAAGTAAATGAAGTGAAATACTCCTTATGAAATACACGCGCATACATACAAGAGTATAATTGTGTGTGTTTGTGCTCACTCGTGTGGAATGTGTGCAATGCGCGAATAAGGATCAAGTACATTCATAGAAAATCAGGCAGTAAATGAGCAAAATAATTAGCATGATTCATTTTGATGTTTTATTTTTTTTTTTTTTGAAATGCTTTTAAATTAATCATAAAATGATGAAAAAAAAAAATATGTGCAATGTATTCAGAAAATGTTTATAAATTTGTCAAAAATATAATTAACTTTATTAAATATAAATATCGTCAATTGTTTTTTTTTTTTATTATTTTTTTTCGCTTAATAATTAAGTAAATATTTTAGTAATTAGAAATGTATCTTTTTTTATTTTTAAGTTAAATATGTGTTGCCAATTTTTGTGTTTTTTTTGGCTACTTCTTGCCGCCTTTTTACCGCCACCGCCTCCTTTTTGTTCGGCTCCTTTTTTTGCACCACCTGGAGCTGGAGCTGGTGGTAGACCAGGTTTGTTTTTGCCACCTTTATCAGCAGCACCGCCGCCGCCACCACCTCCTTTTTTCTATGAAGAAAATTTAAATTGCTCAGTTAAAATGTTTTGTGGAAGACATACAACATTTTAGAGGATTACAATAAGCATTTTTTTACAGAAAACGAAGTATATTGTGCTTGCTGATATATCAAAATGTATCTGAACATAGGATACGTCGAGGAATCGCTCGTAAAAGGACAACTACAACAAAGCATGCGCCAAGATGCGTTTAAATGAGAAGTGATGTCATCCGATACGTTTTAGTGTGTGGGCTTGTTAGGCGTTAAGTGGATCCCATTCGACTGAATGAAATGAAAAAAGCAAAACAAAAAAAAAAATCGTTTTCTACGATGTTCAGGGTATGGGATTCACTGAGGAGCACACAATTTTTAGGTAAAAGTACTAAGAGTCAATAGTTAGTGGCCAGCCATCCGTTCTCCAGAGTGAGCGACTGTATTCCCTAACTCAAAGTTTCGTCAAGTCCTTAACCAACTTTCTCCTATATCCAAAATTCAACAAGTTCTCCCTCCTTGGCCGTCTGGAATCCAACTACTGAAGAACCTTACTGTCTACTTTGGTTGTCGCTTTGCTGTTTCACATTTTCAATTTATGTTGCTCTTGAAAATTCATCTCAGGATTAAAATAAAGATTGACAACATTGACGCGATTGGAGTGAAGACTCTCTTTTTAATCTCGATTATGATACTCAGCTTCTGGGAAGGCTATTGGATGGATGAATAGCGAAGCTTTTATGACTTCTTCTTCATCTTTAATAAAAATATTTACTCTAGCTTTTTTCCTAGTGGTGCTCATTTAAATTTTAATTCAATCTGGCAACATTTTGTTAATTAATTTTGTGTGCTATTTTTAGAAACGAATGAAGAACGAACAAACGAATGCATCTACTGGCTAATTAAATAAATTCTGGATGTGTCTACTAAAACTTACAATTAGCAAAAGACAGTTGCATAACACAGATTTTGCTTACATTGCCGCCGCCGCCACCACCAGCACCACCGCCAGATGAACCACCACCACCACCGCCACCGCCCTTATTTTTGCCCATTATATGTATTTAATTTTTGTAGAATTTATACAAATAAAAAAGTTCGAATATGAATAAGAATACAATTTATCTGTGTTCTTATTTGTGAAATCCGTTGTCACAAAATGCAAAATTGAAACTAAAGTGCAATTGAGAAAGAAAATAGCGAAAGGCTGCAAAAAGAGAATATTCATAAATAATTTCAAGTGCAACTAAAAATAAGAGAAAATAAAACATAAAATTTATAAATAAAAAAAAAAAAATAAACCTAAAACAAAAAAAAAAAAAAAAAAAAAATAATAAAAAAGGATGTTTCAATTTGTAGATTAAAAACTTATTAAATTGTATAGAAAAAAAGTTTTAGAAAACGACGAAAGCGTTAAGATGCTAAATGCTTTTCTTAAATTAAGCTAAACAATTGAAGAACTCTCTCATTGAAAGACCCATTATACATAATTGAAGGAGAACGGGCAAAAACAATAAGTACGCGGAAAATGTGCATTGAGTCAAGTACAAGTGCAGCGGCGCACAATAGACACCGCAACCACTTGACCACAAATAGAGGCAAGACGACGACGACAAAGTGGACGACGATATTCTACCGACCGAGCGCCGCATTGATGGGATAAATAGACAGAAAGACAGAAAGACTGAGAGACAGACAGATGGTGTAGACCTTCTAGCGGCAAATTATTTATTTTTCTGGCAAATTGCTTTCCCGGCGCCACTACGTACCACCGCGGACATCCGTACTGACTGACTGACTGGCTTAATTTATTTAATCGCTGCGCTCGCTAAATGAGATCTTACGCTCTTGCGACGTTGTAATTGCCAATGAAATGGCGGCAAAGATTATTTTGTATTATGCCTTTTGGCTTGTTGCTTTATTTTATTTGAAATTTGTTTTCATTCTTATGTGGTGACTCGCTCGCTCGCTCGCTTTTGCTTTGGCATTGACATTGGACATTGTCAACGTTGCCGACAAGTGAGGTGAGATGTGAGAATGTATTTAATTAGTACAAAATCTTAAAGATTAAAAAATGTTTACAATTTTAAGTGTGAATATTTAAATTCTATATTAAAACAAAGCCTTCTAGCCACTTTATTTAATCATGCATTTAATTATCAATTTTATGCCTCTTAAATCCTGCGGCTTAATTATAAAAGGTTATTTTAAGCACACACGCTCTCTCAACGTTATTCGTACCAACGTTAGAAACAAAAGCAAAAAATAGAAAACAAACATTTTTTATCTCATTCACACTTGGAAAGCGCAGTATAAATGAAAAGTAAGCTAACTCTTTCGCACTCGGTTCGCATGGTACCACCGCTTTGCTTGACGCAATCTTTATAATTCTACAATGGGCTAGAATGAAACTATTTATTAAAGCAAATCATACTTTCAAAATTTTTGTATCATTTTTAATCAAATAAAAAAAATTATATATTATTATGAAATATAAAAGCACAAATTATTTTTTTCTTTTAACTTTAATATTTCTTCTACTCGCACCACACAAACTAATAAATGCTGCACGTGGCACTATTGTCGAAAACATTGATGATCATAGCTTTGAATTGTTAATTTCGAATGGTGCCATACTGAATCATGGTTCAATGAATAAGCATGTTGTTTCCATACGTACAAGACGGCACCGATCCTACTGGGGTGACAATCATTTTTGTGCAGGCGTAATTGTTAGCAATAAAGTAATACTAACAGCAGCGCATTGCGTTGTTGAGTGAGTATAAAATAGTTTTTTTTTTAAATTTAAATCTTTCATCCCAAATTCCAATAAATTCACATAGTAAATATAGAGTTCTAATGAAGCCCGATCGTTTACGCGTTGTCATTGGCACACCAACACGTTTCAGTCAACCTGCTGATAGTTTTAATATGGAAGTTCAAAGTATTATATCACATCCAGATTATGTACGTTATAAACGGAATGATATTGCGGTCCTTATGCTATACAGATCGATACCTTCGGCACGTTCGCTTGCATTGGCTAAATTTATAAAAATTTCAAGAAATCCAGAAGAATTTAGTGGGGATTGTACTATACTCGGCTGGGGTCAAATGTTTCCGGTGTGTTAATCTTTTCTTTTTCTTTTTTTTTCAAGTTATTCTCCAAGTTTTTTTTTATAGAATGGTCCATACGCGAATGAGTTGATGTATTTGACTGTGTATATACAACCCACCGAGTTTTGCTTAAAATATTTGGATAACTACGAAGTTGTGGGACATATCTGCGTTTTAGATGAGTCCAGAGCTGGTGATGTTTGCAATGGTGATATGGGTGGTCCGCTTATATGTGGTACCGAATTATTTGGAATTGTTGCCGCTGATACACCATGTGCTGGTGGACGTCCTATTAAAATAACCAATGCTACATATTTTCTTGATTGGATAAGAGAGGTAGTCAGAGCTAATGGCAACTCTGAGAAGCTAACGAAGATTTTATTAATCGTAAATATTTTATGTGTTTTGATTTAAAAATATAAAATATCTATTTTTCTTAAATCATTTTCTAAAATTTTTACTTCAAAGTTTTAATGTTTTAAATTAAAAAAAAAAAAAAAAAATAACCCTTGTTTATTTTTGAAAGACAAAATTTTAAATCGTAATTTTTAAACAAATTTGAATGGCATCCAACGTTAAAGCAGATCGATTTACTACACAATGTTTACCCATTATGGATGGTTATCTAAAGCGCGTCTGTCTTCATACATATCCTCGTGATGTGGGCATTAAATTTAAAGATATGCTGGTTCAAACTGATGATCCGTATGCAATATTTCAATCGGAATCCGATCATAGCCTCTATTTTGTTTCACTTGGAGAAAGTCAAATAAATGATTGTACACGGCTGCGTATTATTTCGGCTACACGATTTTGGTGTGAAGCAGCAAAGACCCATGAAATTGTTTCCGATCATAGTGGCATCGTTTGTTTGCCATATAATTTTCAATATACCGATGATCTTTTAGCGGAATGTTCAACTATTGTACAGCCACCATCTTCATTTTCGGTACTATTCTATCCGAGAATGGATAAGAAAATGCAACGTATTCTATCGATCGCTTATCAACTGAGTTGGTGTCCACAATTATGGCTGGTTTTGATTTTTGGCATTTTAATTGTGTGGTTTATTCGAAAGAAATTTTTGTAATTTTGTATTATTTTTTGAGAAAGTTTATTTAAATAAAATGCAAAAAAAAAAAAAATGTAAAATTCAAGATATTTTTTATAGAGGTTCTTCCACAGTTGAAATGGGCGTCGGGACAGGAATCCCGTGGAACCTCAATTAGTTCCTAGTTTTTTCCACTTCGTTTCATTGTGTAATATCCAAAACGCGGAGAACCAAACAAACTAAGCTGAAAAAAAAAATTTCTTACAATTGAATAGTTTGACAGCACACACCAATGCAATGTCAAACTGTGTAGTGAGAGTCCTTGCAGCGTTTAACTCGGCGGTTTTCTTCGAGTGTCATTCCACAAAAAAAAAAAAAATTTAAAAGAAAATCAAAATAAATGGAAAAATCAGCTATTTATATAAGGTGGTGCCTCAGCAAAAACTTTTCTCAAGATATTTGCAAACATCTGTTTCCTGATTTTTTTATTTTGACGACAACGGCGACGACAACGACAAGGACAATGCGATGCCAGTATTGTAGTTGTAATCAAGTTTCAGTTGCAGTTTCAGTCGTAATGCAATCCCAAAAAACCCAGTTTTTGCTTACATTCAATGCTGATGAAGGAAGTTCTTCTGCTGCTGCATACTCTGCTGTCGCATGTCCTTGCGTCGTCTATTTTTTGCATGAATGCGAAATTTTCTATTTAGTTGGCTGCCAACTTGCACACTTCCTATCTTTTTTTGTTGGTTCCTTTCCTATTTTTTTTTTTTTTTTTGTAGTATTTTTGCCGCGGTGTGTTACCGCGTTTGTTCGATTTCTGCGCATCCTTGCGCTTTACTTAACCATTTAAGAAGTTAGTTTTGTCGCGACCGAACGAACGACTCAAGAAAGTAACTCACACTCGCACCTTATCTTTTCTTTTTGCAGATAATCTGTGCTTACGTTTTTTTCTCTCTAGACACGTTTTTGAAAGTAGCTAGAAATCTATTTTCTCTCATTTTCTTCGCTGCTGATGGATGTCTTTCTTTTGGGTGCAACTATATTTTTTTCATTTTTTTTGGTGGCATTTTACTTCCTGCTGCTTTAGTTTGCTTTTGGAAATATTTAGTTCGTCCTAAAGCAATTCTTTGTCTGCTTTTTTTTATTTGGAATGCAGCAGCCGGTTTAGCTCAGCTCAGTGATTTTATGCTGTCTGCTTGCAAGTTACTTCATTTCTAGAAATTTTTTTTTATCGTGGTATTTTTTTTTCTTTTCTTTTCGTTTTTTTATTTTTATTTGGAAAAATGCTGTCAGTGCAAACTTTTCTTCTGTGCTTCACCTTTTCTCCACCAGTTTGCCAGATGTGTTACTTGTTGTAGTAGTTTCGTTGCTGTTATCTGTGTAGCTCAATCTCTTTCGTTTTGTATCTGTATCTGAATCTGTATCTATGTATGTAATAGCTATGTATGTGTGTGTGTTTGCCTGAGTGTGTTATTATACCCATTTTACTCTTTTTCCACAAGTTTTTCATTTGTAATTCAAGATGTCAGTCAGTTGGGAAAACCAAACTTAATTAAAGTTTCGTACTTTCCTGTGTGCTGTGCACAATGCGAGAGAGAGTATGAGAGAGTGTGCGAGAGAGAGAGTTTTACTGTTGCTTTATGTGTAGCGGTACTCGTGTATGTTTTAACTACCGTCATAGTTATCTTCATTTTAACTTCAAACCCATTACACCATTACATATCATGAATGGTCTCTTGTTGTATTACTACAAAAAAAAATATCTTTGTTTTTTTTTTCTTTACTTTTGGGGTTTTAAGGTTGCATCTGTATCTGTGTTTCCCGTGTCTCTGCAATTGCATTTACGTGTTCAAGTACAATGTTTATATATTTGTCTCTTTCCAACTCGCTTACACCTTAGCTATACTCTTGTGTGTGTTTGTGTAAAATCTTTGTAATTTTATGAGCTTATTTAATTCCTTTCATTTATATACGTTGATTTTTTTTTTTTTGTAATACACTACTTGAAATTTGTGATAAAGTGTATTAATATTATTTAAGCTCTTAGGTTCAAGGTGGATTGAAGTAAGCAACTTGAAATACTCGTCATCTGTAAGAGTTATGATGTGACGTTCTTACAAAAAGAGTAGCCAAAATATTAATAAGCAGAGTCCTTGAAGTTTAAAACGTTCAATCTCTTTTAGAATTTGCGCTATAATAGTGGTTCACTCCATACCACCTTATTGTATATTTAGTCTCAGTGTTACTTTTGGTGCATAAGTTAAAGTTTCTTAGGTTTAAAATACTATAGGCTCTGGGGTCTCACACTATCTACTTTTTCACCCCCCCCTCTTTCGACGGATATGTTCCTTTGTAGAATGAATAGTTTCATAAATGCTATAATTTACCTATTAATTAAAATATGTTCTCCAGTTTTCTCTCTTTGTATCACAGTTCTATGGAGCAATCATGGTGAATTTATAATTTCACCACGGCTGTGATGAAACAAGATCAAAAGTTGTAAATTTCGCCTCTGGGTCTATTTTTTCCCCTATATTTTTCCCTCTTTTCCTCTTGCTTTCGTTTCTGATTCTTTTCTTTCCTCTATTCCAATATCTTTAAGACATTTTTAGCGTATTTAAGTTTCATATTCATCCAATCAATTTTTCCTCTTATTCACCATATCTCTGCTATTATTTTTGTAGATTTCTACTTGTTGAATTTAATTTGAATCTTTTGGAATTTACACTATTCAGCAAACTTTACATACTATCTTTTATTATTGTTGTTGTTATACTTCATTTGCTATTCAGTATGCGTTTCTATTATGAGTATATAATCATCAAAAACACATCTTAATATATTAATAACAAAAAATTCTTTATTATCTTTGTATAAAATTACATAATTTCAATTATAATTGGTGTTATTTTACAACGAGTATATTGAAAAATAATAATTTGAAAGAAAGATGATTTATTTTTTTTAGTAATTTTTTTTTTTTTATATTTTAAAGCTAATTAAAATATATAATAGAAATTATGCGGACCATTAGCTCAACACAATTAAAGCAAAAATATATTTTAACAGATATATTGCATCTCATACTACACAATAGCATAGTTAAAGAATAAAATGAGAGCATTGCTTTAATACGCTCACGTAAAACCGCGCATATGGCAAAGAGATCGTGCAAAAAGAGAGCGATAAAAAAGTGAGTCTTTGATATATGTCTTTGATATGCGTATTTGAGTGTTAGTAAAAAGAGCGCTGCTGCTTTAAAGTGTGTATGAGATGCAATATCTATACAATATATAATTTCATAGACTTTAAATTTTAAAACATAGATTCTCATTGATTTTATGGCTAAAACACATTCTTAATAACTAAATGTTTTAATTAACCAATTTATTAATTGTGCTCTATTATATAATTAGCTTCTCAAATGTCTTCTTCTTGTATTATATTTATTAGATTTTCGTTATTAAATTGTATGCAACATAATTGCATTAAATTGATTACAAAAACAAATTAACAGAGTGTTCTACATAAATACGAACAGGCAAACTAGTTACATATAGTTCCATGGGTAACACAACTATGTAGGTAGCTACGCTAAGTACCATGTGCAGTTTGTATGCGAAAATGTGCTTAAATTGTACACAATTATTGACATTAGCAAAGATTTTCCTGCAATTGATTTGGCAATTTAGCAAATAAATACACTCAGTTGCGTTCAATTGGAATTGTTAAAGTAAAAAACGGGAATGAGTGCGTGCAATACTACGTAGCAGGAGTGTGAATGCATTTAATACAAAAGTTATTGAAGTTAAACGAAATTAGGGTGTATCGTATAGATATTGCATCTCTTACAAGCAAATGTAACAGCTTTTAATAAAATAAATGAGAGTAATGCATAAAAACTCTCTCATGGCTGTTATAGGTTGCGAGCGTGAGAGAAAAGTATATAGCGCTGTAAAGAGTATGAAAGATCGTTAGTTGAAAAATGAAATGAGAGTGATATGTTTGCTAGTTTATCTTATTGAAGTGTGTAAACTACTTGAAGATACATCTAACATTTAATAAATGTATCTTTCAGATACACCCTAATATACACTCAAATAATCAATCATAGACAGAAATACATTGCACTTACGCTCACTCAACTCTTATGGCAATTTAGCTTATATTTTTTTTCTGATGTAGAATTAAACGATTCATTTGATGTAGTACTTACTTACTTACTTACTAGCTTGCTTACTTCCTTGCTACTCCAATGAAACTGTCATTGTCGTTAGCTGACTTACTCCTTGTATATTTTTCTAGTGGGTTGTTACATGAAGTGACGACAACGACGTTGTGCTGCTGCTGCTTATAGCGGGGCGTTAAGTAGGCGTCAATAACGCCCACATACGCTCACATGTCAGTTTCAATAACAACTTCAGTAGCAGCAGCAGCAGCGATTGGCAACAGAATTTCAATTGCAATAATTTTGCTGCAATTCAAACTCAAACTTTAACTGAGACAGCCACGATTTACGCTGTCTTTCACAAGTTAGAGTTCGCGTGAAATTGAAAATGGGAAGCCATCTTTTTTTTTTTTTTTTTCTTTATGCATAACGATTTCAATTTATTGTTCGCCTGGCTGCATGGCTGCCTGTCTGCTTATGCTATTTCTTCTGTTTAACTTCTTTCTGCTTCATTTCGGTGTATGTGTTTTTTTTATAGATACTTTTGTATTGTATATGCACTTCACTTCATGTTGTACCTGTTGTGTATGTCGGAATGTGTGTGTGTTGTATTCAATCAAATGTAAAATCATATCAGCATTTGCTTTTTACTCTGCAATTTTCTTCAATGTTCTACTTCGATTTCTTCGATATCATAAAAATTTTATTTGTCTTTAATTTAGTGAAAAGTGCCTTTTGTGATTTATGTTGTCGACGAGATTGAATGCTTCTATACACATTTATTGGCATATTTATGTTGTGTTGTATTGTTTTTTATTATGTTTACAGGAATGAGTTTGATTGTATTTATTTATGCGCTATAAATACTTTTACATGTGTGTAGCTTTTATTTATTTATTTATTTTTTTTTTGTATGAAATAAAGTTATACTTTAATGGAGTTGGGGTGTAATATTTATGGTGCACATTTTTATTTGTTATAGAAACTCAATAAAAGACAAGAAAGTCACTTAAAGTTACATATATGAAAAGGTATCTGAAGCAAAGTATCTGTGGCAAAAGTATCTATTGCAAAAAGTATCTGCATGCATAAAATAGCTACTATTTGAAGTACTTTATATGCAAGATAACGCTCAGTTAAATACTTAAAAATATAAAAAGCTTTAAAACTATTCAAAGCAATTTAATACCAAACAAAAAATATAATAGAATTTTTTTTTTCAATAAATAAAATTTTGTGCACCAAAGAAATTAAACAGCAACAAAAAAAAAAAAAAAATCAGCACGTATACGCCACGTTGTACGCTTTATTCCCAGCGACACTTGAAGTTCTTCGCGCGCGAACAATACGCTTTGCTGATATAATCACGTTGCAAAAGCAGCTTAAGCGTTGCTCCCTGAAACCATACTTAACAAGTATTTATCGAGTTTTTCAATATTTTTAATGTCACTTTAAATACTTTACGCGATTATTTTCTTACAATTTTTTTTTTTTTTACAACGTTTATTTTGCATATAGATACATTTTTTTTTTGTTAAAGATGTTTTTCTTTCAAAGCGGCAAAAAGTTTTGCAAGTGCCAAACGCAAGCGAAGTGCTTCATTTCTTTTTTAGTTTTTTTTACACTTTCATGAACTGCAGCCGAGGCGCGAAAAGTTTTTGTGGAAGTTATTAAAAGCGCGTTTTTTTTTTGTAGTTTTTCGTTTCGGTGTAGGAGCAGCAGGAGCAGCAAGGACAACAGTATTGCATGACACTAACGCGACGTCAACCAGCGACGTCGCTGTCGCTGCATTCGCGTCAAATGCAAGTTTCAACGCCAAACGTTTAAGAAGAAAAATTATTCATCTGGTGTTCAATAAATCTTTGAGCAGATGGTGTAGCTTTCATTTTTGGGGGCAGTTAAACCAAAACTTAGCTGCCGCTGCACTGGACACCTTTTCTTAAATAATGACCATGAGCAAGCGAGCGGCCTGTGTATGTGCTGCTTTATTCGTGTTTAATCGTTGAGCCTTTTCTTGTCAGGAATTTCAAAGCGAATTAGCGCTGGGTTGCACCTCTTTCGGGGCTTGTCCTGCTGTGCTGTGCAATTCATTATTCAAACGAATTAACTTTCTGTCATGCAGCAAAAGTTGCATACAAAAGCGCAAAAAAAAAGAGAGCTGAATATGATAATCGTTGCCAAAACTTTACACGCCTTTAGTTATCAAAGTTGAAGTAAAAAAAAGTGCTTTCAAGTTGCTTGCAGCATAAAGCGTTATGCGACTTGAGTACTAAATACTTCGACTACTTCTGTGCATCATTTGCATCTTTTGTGCCTTCAGTTTTTTTTTTACTTGTTTCCTGAAGTACTATAAAAATTTTTCAGCAAGTTGTGTTAAGTATTTAAATGTAAATTAGCTCACAACTCACAAATGATGCAATCATAATAGCGCAAATATGCTGCTGCATGTAATGTTTAATTGGGAAGTAGCTTATTTATGTTGCTTACGTTAGGTATAGTTGGTGCCTAATACCCTACGAGTAAGATTTATATTAAATCAATAACTTTAAACATTAATGCCGTCAAGTGGAAAGCAGCAACTCTGAGCTGCTAATTTGGACAGAATCATTTTCGATAGTTCCTGATGAAATGTGAAGTGGATTTCTTTAAGCTTAGTTTAAGATACTTTTTTTTGAAATTCTGTAGAACCCATTGCATTGTCGCTAGGAGAGTGAGACTCCTATATTTTTTGTCTATATAATACCTAAATACCTTGTAAATGTCTTCTCCGAACTAAGCAGATAGGACAAAGTGGTTTACGATCTACAATTTATGAGATCTTGTGGCATCACAGTGTTCCGAATTCGAGGTGCAATCTTCGAATTTTTTGTAAAGAAATGAAAAATATTTTGAAAATTGACTACCCTATGGAATCAATGAAAACACTCGAGGTGCGGGTGTAATGGAGTAAATTTTCGATTATTTTCATCAAAACCCTTACACCAAAACTCAAAGATTACGGTGACACCCCTGAATATTTCATACGAAAAACCACAAATGATTGAACGCCTATGTGGAGCGCTTCATGGCCCACTCATAGGGCACCGGAGGTATAGCCTTCAGCTCATTCGGTGAATTATGTTCGATCGACTTAAAATGCCTTTCCCGAAGAGGCAATTTTAATTTTGGGAACAGAAGCAAAGTCACTGGGAGCCAAATCTGGCGAATGCGGAGGTAGCTCGATGATAGTTATTCAGTTTTTGGCTTTGTACTCCTGTAAAATCATGGCTCGTTGAGTTGTTCTTCCAAAATTTCGGCCGTTTTCTGCATATATTCTTGCGTAGGCAGCTCACCCTTTTGACCATTAGGGAGGAGCTCATAGTGCACCACACCGCCATACTTGCCGGGTACCTTTTGCAGATTTTATGTATAGAGTATCCAACTTTTGCTTTCATCGTTATTATTTATATATTTTGTTTTTTTTTTTTAGTTTTGGTTTTCTACACATTTTTGCTTCATTATGCAACTCGAAGATAAATGCAGCTTGAACATATGTTTTTGATAGTTCATTTTAAAAGCAGCTCATTTGCGAATATTTTTTCCTTTACTATTTACGTTTCGCATTTTTCTTTTTTTCTGTAGACTCTTCAGTTATAAGCAGTGCAGTGCAAACATTTTCTACAATTTTAGACAAATTTTCTTAATGTGCACAAATGAGCTTTTTAATTTTTATGAAATGCGCATACAATATTTTTTTCTATTAAACTGGACTGCCACTAAAAAGCCAAATAATTAACTACAAAAAAATTAAATTTTTTTCTTCAAATTTCTACCAATTTATTTTAATGAGCACTTAAGCACATACACACACATACATATTTTCTACTTAAGTTGTAGTTACTCAAAACTACTAAAGAACGCTTAAGCTTAAAATAAATATGAATATTAATAATAACTTTGTACAGAATAAACATAAAACTTAAAATTCAAAAAGTTTCGAGTGTGATAATCGTTAAGAAATTTAAATTTTGTTGATATTTCTAATTAACACATTTACACAAAGCAAAAGAACAAATACATTAGACAGTAACAACAGTAGCAAGCATTGACGCAGACAAGCAATAAAGCTTGAGAGCGAGCTAAAGATACAAATGTATCTACAAGTCATTTAGTCAGTTATTCCCTTACACAGCACATATGTGTATGCATATGAAAATCATTTTCGTAAAATTGCATATTTGCAGTTGACTTTTTGTGTGTGTGCAGTTACTTGTTTTGTCTTTTGATTCCCAAAAGTTTTGTATCTATGCACGAATTGAACACATACATACTTGGCTATCTTACACAATGTTCGCTTTGTTATTAGTTTTGAACAAACAGATACACACAAATGTAATAGTCGTCGAAAAACCAGTCTTTCT
The DNA here is from genome assembly GCA_018903435.1 of Leucophenga varia. Lineage (NCBI taxonomy): Eukaryota > Metazoa > Arthropoda > Insecta > Diptera > Drosophilidae > Leucophenga > Leucophenga varia. The sequence goes on from JAEIFJ010001427.1 coordinate 610,251, forward strand.
CTCTCTCTGGAATCTTATAATTTGCGATATAACGCTTGTCTTTGTGTGTTGCGGTTGCATATATACAAAATATATATTATATACATTCGCAGATACTTTCTCTCCTGCTGCGTAAGCTGTTGTTGCTGTTGCTGCTGTTAAATTAGGTTAATTGTATCTACATGTGCATTTGAATTTCTAATCTCGCTATATGACCTGACTGGGATTTGCAAAATAGTTTCAAACATAGTTTTTTTTTTTCATTTTTTTTCGCTGAAGAATCTTTAATTTAAGCGTACAATGGGGCGTATGACAAACAAACACACACACACACGAACACTTTTATGGGGCGTCAATATGACAATTTTTATTGTTATTCGATCAGAAAGTAGTTTGTCTGGCAATGTGCATTCACAGAACTTACTTTAAAGTCCATTAGCGTCAAGTGAAATCCATTACAAGTATCTGAAATGTAAACAATTCAAGTGTAACATCTTTGAAGGTTTTAAAAAAATGTATTATTGGCAAACGTTTCAGATGTTTTTATATACAAATGGAAAAAAAAGTGACTATACTAGTTTTTTTTCAGATTTCTGTATCTTTAAACATTTGTTGTCTACTTTTAAGCGCTCTGTTAACAGTGCTCATTATTATGGTTAGCTCTCGTTATATCACCTCGTTGTATAGCGGAGTATCTCATTCTGAACAGCTTAAAAATTGGTTTTTAATCTTGGAAGCATGACTAAAACGATAGCTTTTCCTATTCCAGGCAGCAAAAATGATATAAAAATATCTTCAAAATAAAAAAAAAAAATATACTAACAAAATTGAATTATTTGCAATAAATAGAGACATATTGTCATGCCAAAATCACTTTTCAATTCAAATACATACTTCCGAATGTATAAAAATTCAATTTAAAAACGCCAATCTAAATTTTAACACATAAAACAGTCAAAGTTTCTCTCGTTTTATTTTTATTTTTTTTTTATTTTTTACTTTGAAGTCTATTTTCTGCTTTTGATTTTTTTTTGTACGTTTCTTCTTCTTCAATTTTTTCATGAATTTATTTTCCGCCACTTTCTTCTGTTATTCGTATATGAAATGTAGACATGTCTGACATGTCGCGACTTCGAATGTCTTTCAATTTGCATACATTTATGTTTACCAGAAGCAGCAGCAGATGAAGCAGACGAAGCAGAATTTATGTCGCTTTGAAGGTAAAAAGTTTTTTTTTTTTTTTTATTGTTTATATATGCGATAATTTGCACGAGTCTGTTTTAGAATGTTTTATTTTGTATCTATTTGACATATCACTGACACAAATACAAATACAAATACATTCTTACAGATATTTTCGTTCTAAAATTGCTCAAAACGTTGTGGAGAAACTTTTCAAACTGTAAAAATTTGATGATAGATATTTTCTTTGTTTTTTTTTTTCTTTTATTGTTTTATTTTACTTATGACATAAAATTTTGTCGGTTGAGAAATCTTTTTGCCAATATTTGAATTCTTTGCAAGTTTTATTTGTGCTAAAAATAAATGTCAAAGTATGAACGAAAAAAAAAAAAAGAGTAAGACATGAACCTGCTTACATGCTTCAGTAAATTTGTAGCGGAAAAAAATATAGAAGAAAATTTAGAAAGATGTCATTGACATCGAAGTGGAATATTGTAAGAAAAAATGTTGAAATATTTTTGAAAAAAGATTTAAAAATGTCAAGACAATGTATGAAAAGCGTTTGTAATGGAGCTGTCGAAAGTTATTTGGAAAACAAAGGTAAAAGTGGGTACCAGGTGAAGTAATCCGGCAATCTTTGGTTACGTAAATTTGACAACTTAGTATTTGGTGAATTATATTTTATTTCACCGACAGGAGAGAGAAGAGTAAGAGAAGTTTTGAGAAAGTATTACTAAGCAAACATTACATTATATTTTTCTTTATTTTTGCTTTGGTTGCTTTAAAAAAATTATTTTTTAAACGAAATTGTAGGAAAAATTCAATTTTTTAAATTTTATCTGTTTGCTCACAATCAAAAAGCCGAAAAATTGACATTTATAAGGTGAAATTATATAAATTCACCATAACATGCATCTCAACAAATTTTGTTCCCAAATTAGAAAGAGACGAGTGGCGGAATAAATCACCCAGTTTAATTGCATCATGGTGTCGATGAATTCAAATCTGATGTCAGAATCTATAACTTCAAGTAAATAAATGATCTGAAATGACGAATCCAGCTATCAGCGAACGGATTTATCTAAAAAAAAATTAACCTGAAGATTGAAATAAAAAAATGTTTAAATATATTTCCAAGTATTTAAAGCATAATGTTGAGAAACTAATGCCTTGGGCTCTGAAATAAATTCATTTTAATAGCTTAATTCGATGAAATTCACCAAAACAAAAAAACATAAAAAGTCAATAAACAAAGAAAATTTCAAACTACAATATAATCTGTAAGTATAAACAAAGCAGCTACTTTTTTTTTGTAAGATTTCAGAGAACGAAAAACAAAAATATTAAATACTTTACAGTTACTTTACAGTAAAATCTTTAAAATACCAAAAAAAAATTATGGTAAAAATTAATACATTTAAAACGTTTGTAAACAAGAAATGTGAAAACCCAAAAATACAAAAGAGATGCAATATATCTTAGGGCTATAAGCATGTCTTATGCTATTAAATTTTTTTTCTGTAGCCTATTACAAATTATTTTGATCAATTCAAAGGAAAAAAATCTCAAAAACAAAAAAGCAAACAATAACACAAATAATGTAAACCGCACAAAAAACAACAACAAAGAAGACGGAGAAAAAATTGTTAAGTCAGGAAGCTTATTGTGCCTGTCATGCAGTCATACAAGTCATAATTGCTCATGCCCCTTGGCAAATGACAACATGAAATTTAAGTAGAGAAAAACAACAAAAAGAAAAACAAAAAGAAAAACTTTGAAGTACACGCATACAGGCACACACACACACATGCACACACTTACACATTAGATTAAAATTAAGCATACGCAATGTAATCGACGTCAACGTCGAAAATGACAAAAATGCCAAAGAAGCAACAGCAGCCGCAGCAGCAGCTATGAAGCTTAAAAGAGAAAAGCATATAAGATGGCGAAAAAAAAAACAACAACAACAACAACAAAAACAACAACTTTCAAATGCTGCTTGTAACTTTGTTAAGCGTAACAACAACAACAACAAAAACATGAAATGTCGCAGTTTGCAACAACAACAACAACAACAACAACAAGAAGAAGCGTAACAGAGATAAAACAAGTTCGTAAAGCGAGATAGCAAGATTTAGCATTAAAAGTTATCTACTTGGAAAAAGGAAAATGCGAAAACTTTTATACTTTGTAACCATTTCAGTCTTAAGCCAAAGCCAAAGCCATAGTCAACCAAATGCCACTTGTGCGAGTCGAGTCTTTTCTTTGCAGTCAGCCAGCCAAGCAGCCTTTAGCATTTAACTAAAACAAAAGAAAAGCGCAACCAGATAAATAGACAGACAGACGGACAGACAGACATATAGACGGACAGACAGACATATAGACAGTGTCAGATAAGTCATTCATATACACAGATTTACTCGTTTGCTCATTCATTCATATTCGTGCAAGACAGCACATAAAGTTTGTAGACATGTGGCAATATAGGCGGCAGAGCACTTCTAGTAAAAAATAATTCAAACGTTGACAATGTGTCGAAGATGCTTTATGCTTTTTCATTGAAGCATTTGTCAGCTTGTCTATGATTATCAAAGAATATTTGTATGTGCATGTATGGCTTGCATAATATGAACTTTATTGAACATTTCCGGCTGTAATAATTGCTTTATTGGCTTCTTTTTATTGATAAAAACAAAAAAAAAAAAAACGAAAGGTAAACTGAATGTTTTAAAAAACGTTCTACTCCATGCGAAAATTAAAACGCGCGTTCTCGAAAACCAGAATATATCGAAACGTTTGGAAAAAAGCGACGATAGTTTTCATTGATGCACGAATTTCTTTTGTAAAACCATTTGGGTCAATTTTCTAAACGTTTCGATGTATGCTTGATTTTGAGAACGTTCGTTTTACTTTTTGCATTGAATAAAATCGTTTGTTTAAATAATTGTTTTTTATTGCTTTATAGTATAGCTTCTAATTAAAGTCATTTTCATGAGTAGTTCATTAGACTTAATTACAGATTATCGCAAGAAACTTAAGGCAAATTTATTTGTTTAAACGTTGACTTGTGTCCAAGTTCAATATTAAATTTCATATTTTTTTTATGAAAAGCATAAATCCAAAGTAAATTTAACTTCTTGGTTTTAAGCTAACAATCAAAAGACAAAATGCTTTAAAAATCTAACCTTCAGCTAAGCTGCAAGCTAATTTGTAGCCGCCATTGCCATTGCTGCATTGTAGCACTTAAACTCAAGCATAGACAAGCAAGCAAGCGAGCAGCCAATACTAAAACTATAAAAAATGCTGATCCATTGTGTAAACAGTAGCAAAATCCAAAGGAATAAAGCAAAGTATAAGAAAAGAAAGGAAAAAAAAAAAAACATTATAAATCACAAAGGATATATGCATAAATTATCGCCTGCTGTATGCCGGCAAAGCACAATAGATGTCTCAAACTGAGAGAATGCGGCGTCTGGTAACGACGATTGGCAAAAAATTATAAGAAAATAAGTTACGATAAGCAACGAAAGAACGTTAAACGATTTAAAAGAAAATAATGAAAGAGCAACAAAAAAAAAAAAAACAAAAAAAAATCGAAACGTTTGCAGCATTGCTTTAATCAGCAGAAGCAGTCGTAGGAATCACTGCCTTACTTCAATGCCTTATTTTTATGCATTTCAATAGCATTGAGTCAATAGCAGCTTTTATTATTATTTCTGCTTGTTTGCAATGCTATGTTGCCGCAGCGCTGAAGCTTAACAGCTGAGATGAATGTAAAATTTTCATTGGCGCTTAAAAGTATGCAACGCCATTTTTGTTTGTTTCTACTGCTGCTACTGCTGCGGCTGCTTGCATTTTAAGCATGTCCGTCTGTCCGTCTGTCTGTCTGTCTGTGTTTATGTAGCGAAGTTATATATAAATTTTCGATTTTCTTAAAAATACACCAACGCATAAATACGCAACGCATTGTAAAAATATATCAATGCATATCAATTTTAATGTAAATTAAATTCATGCTGCTTTAATAAAAAAAAAAATATGCGATGAATATAAAAAGCCATTTCCGGTCATAAGCTGCTTAAAATTTATCAGTTTGTGTACATTGCATAAATTTTTTGTACGCTTCTGCTTGACAAACTCTTAACTAGCATAAACATCAATTTTAATCTAAAATCTAAATTTTACCTTTGCACTTCTGCAACATAATACAAACATTTTTTTTTTTCGTATACATTAAATTAAACCTAAAAAGCTCAAAATTGGTAAAGATGCATAGAAGCATTAATGCATCAAAAAAACTTTCACTTGCCAGAATAAATTTGAAAAAATAAAATAATAAAAAATACACTTCATACGCAATAACCTTGCAACAGCAGAGTGCAATGTAATCATGATTTGAAGCACACACGTTGACATGGCCAAGATCTTCTTCATCTTCTTCTTCTTCTTTTTAAGTTTTATACGTTGCAGTTGCAGTACAAAATCTAGAATGTGCAGTCATGCACAATTTGTATGTAAGTTATGAGAACATTGACTAACTTGTATATATGACAAATCTAAAAACTTTTTACTACAACTGCCAAGCTATTTTCCATCTCACTTTCTCTCCTTCTTTCTCTCTCTTTCTAACCGCAAGAATAGAAACAAAAAATAAAAAATAAGAAACAGCCTGGCACTTCGTTTGCAACAAGCAAAAAATGAAGTTTTGTACTTTTATTTAAATGTGGTTTCTCGTAAAACTTTTGTGTAACAAACATGCAAAATATGCAGTTAATAAAAAGAGATAGCATGAAAATAAAAGTGAGAGACAGATATGTATAGTATATGCATGACATAAGGAAAATATGTAAACTGACAAAAGTGAGGAATGCAATTTCTATGTCACAATTTCTATGAGCAACAATAAATTCTTCTAAAGAATTTAAAGGTAAAAAATTGCATATATGGAATATACGCATGTATGGTAATTTACTGCAACTTAGGGTTATTTAAAGTAGAAAAAAATATATAAACATAATGAAAGGAGAAAGGTTAAATTTTGAAGAATTTTCCATAATTTTTCTGACTCTCTTCAGATTATATAGCGATCATTTTGAGAAGGCATTTGGCTCTAAAACAAAGAACAGTTTGAAAATTTAAGGTAAAAGGCAGCATTCTGCAAAGATAACAGAAAAAGGTCACAATTAAGTGTTGAAGCATAACTCTGTTAAGTTGTATTACAGTTCTGCTGTTAACAGAAGTTCTGCATGAAAAATAACATTATAATAGCGCTGTAAAGATCGAAATAAGCGTAATGTTCATCTTGGTACCGCTGAGCTTGCAAATCACACTTTTTTGGGTTTTGAAGTAAGGTTCATAATTAAAAAGGTTTGTACTTACATGTATATTTTTTTTTAGGTTTATATAAACCTTTTTTAAAAACTAACTTTTCACTCCAGCCACTCTAAATCCTTTCTACCAGATTTTTTATTTGAGCTTTGGATACTATTTTTTTTTGCTGTTTTTTACTAAGCTTTAACGTTGCCAATGCCAACGTGTCATGTTGATGTGCTCATTTCGTGTCAGCGGCAGATGCATTTGAAGTTTTTGTTGTTGTTCTAACAGCTGTTCTCGTTTTTATTGTTGTTGTTGTTGTTGTTGCTGTTATTGCAGGTGATACCATTTCCACATCCGTTGTCGGCTGTCTGCTGTCTGCCACTAGTTAACATACTTAAGCCGAAACGAGTGAACGAACGAGTCATTGTGTGACGAGTGAAAGAGAGAGAGAGAGAGAGATATTGTATGTTGCATGTGCTGTGCGTGCGGTTGACTGGATTATAATTGCCACACGGCTGTCACATCAAATGCAGCACGCATAAAACTATAGAGACACACACAACACACACACATATATGCAAGGATGCATAATCATTTTGCATGAAAACCGCATACCACATTATTCTTGGTTCTTTTTTTTTTAGTATTTCTTCTATATTTTCATAGTTGTCGTTGACTAAAGCTGCTGGTTTTCAAGTTTTTTCTTTTTTTTTTTCTTTTTTTTTTTTTTTTGTTAGACGTTCTTAGCATATGGTCGGCACGTTTTAACAAAGTGCATAATATGCTTGGGTAAAGTGGTCTCTTGTATGAATTTTCAACCGACGATGTAGTAACCAAAGAACTGCGCAACCGGAAACAGAAGAAAAGCGAAATGACAAAGAATAACGATGGCTGCGCACATAAGTAGGCAATGCAAAAGTGTTGTGTTAACGAGCAAGTGAAATAAAAAGCGCATACACTCAGCGAAATAATTGTGTGTATAATGCCATCATTTAATTGTTACAAAATTTTACTCTACCATATATTCGACTGTTTGACACATTATAAAATAGTTATAAAATGCTAAAATTTTTTTTTTTAATTTGACCCTTTCGATGATTGAAGTTGTTCGGATTTACTGACGATCGAAAAGTTATATTTAAGAGTTCTAAGGGGAGAAAGTAGAAAATAATCCAAGTAGATCTGCATATTAAGAAAATTTCATGACCAAAAATGAAGTTGTAAATTTTTTAATGACGTTACGTGTCGTCGTCATTGTTAAGTATTTTTACTTGTATACACCTAAATGCGCATATATAAATTTATTGTTAAGAAAAGTAAACATGAAAGCACTACTCATGCTTTTGTTACATCTCTCTCTTTCTCTCTTTCTCCCTTTCATTTACTTTCGCTTTCTTTAGTTCTTTCTCTTTACTTATTTCGCTTAAGTTAAAATCCCTTTGCATACTTTGCGGCGTAAAAACGCGATAAGCGGCGTTAAAATGTGGCGCGCTGCTTTTGTTGCATGAAAATTAAAATTTATGCTAAAGAACTATGCAAAAAAGGCACACACACATACATAGATATGCGTATATATGTAGTTAGTACCAGAATAGTTCCGGTTTAGTGCGGGAATAACTAAAACTATAATAAATTTAAAAATTTTAAATGAAAAGGTATTATCTGTAGCTGCTACCTAATTAATTGTATTTATAAAAATAAAATTTAAGAAAATATATCTTTAAGTCTTTTAAAGCTTTTATTTAAAAAACTAAGCAAGAAGAGTTTCAATTAATTAGATACAAACTTCCTTTATTTTTTTTACTAAATTTAGAGCTGCCTTTGCGTGAGTGTGTGTGTGTGTGTGTCTATACGTGTCATCATCATTGTTATTGTGGTTGTTGCTATTCTTGCCGTCATCATAGAACTTGATTTTGAGTGGAAATTATGTCAACCGCAACGAGTGCTGACAAGCATATTTTTTTCATTGCCCTCCGCTACACTCTATAAATATATACCTAGGTACATATGTATCTACACGTATATGTATATGTATACGTATATGTATGTATTTTTAACAACGCATAATATTATGCTTAAATATAAAAGTGAAATTTTAGCAAAAAAAATAAAAAAATAAGAGTCATATTCACACATGCAATTGCCTAGAAGAGACAATATGGGTGTGTATGTGTATATGTGTGTGTGTGGGCGTTTCATTATTTTACACACAACAATAATTTTCTACTTTTCATTAAGAATTTTCGCTTAAATTGCACATATGAAATATTTAATTTTATGAATGTGTGTGCTGGGTTAATTTAATTTTTGCAATTTCAATTTGTATCTTCAAATTTTTTTTATTTTGATTTATGACATACTTTGTTTTTTTTTTCCTTTAAATTTAATTATAATTGTTTTGAATTTTTATATTTCCGGATTATCATTAAAAAATTTTCATTAAAAAAAAATTTTTTTTTAACAATATTCAAATTATTTGCACAAATATTTGCCAATTAAATGCATTTCTAGACTTTGCCGAATCAAAAAAAAAAAAATCTATTCATTTGGCAAATTGTTTGTCTATATTGGCGTATGGCGTTTGTAGGTAGATAATCTGGGTGTGTTTGGCGTATCTAGCTGCATTGCATTGTATTGTGTTTGCATTTGGCTTTGGAGTGCACTTAATAGCACTAGTTCAAAATCTAAACGTAACGAAATGAACCCAATTTCCAATAAAACGAAACTTTCAACGACTAACAACATTACAAATACACACACACACATACATACATACACACATACACATACCACACATAGCCAAGTCGTCGAACATTAAACCGTATCGACCTAAAGCGTAACTGTCTGCATGGTACAATCTATGCGTATGTATTTGTATCTATTATGAGAGACTAGCATGTGTCTCTGTGTTGGTATGTATGTATGTGTGTGTATTTGAATAGTTGCCAAAGTGTAGCTTTTTTGGGTTTTTTACGGTAAGCTTATGTGTGTACATGTGGTTTTAATTGAAGAGTTGCAAATAAGTTGCAGCATATGAAGGTGTGCCAACAAGGATTAGCAAAACAATTTCGAATTTAATTTATATGTAGGTGCGAAGGTGGGTAGTAACCATATAGAATACGATTTAAGAAATTTTAGTAGCTTTTTAGGTTAATTTACGAATTGAATTGATTAAATTTTTAATAATTTTTTAAAAAAAAGCTACAGTTTTATCGCCAGCATTTATACAGAAATAATTCTCCGTTACGATGAGGTTATAGTATACTAGGCCAACGAAAGTGTATTAAATAAAATTCATAAAGCACGCATCTAGCTGATCAGCACGCATCTAGCTGATCAGCACGCATCTAGCAGCACGCATCTAGCTGATCAGCACGCATCTAGCTGATCAGCACGCATCTAGCTGATCAGCACTCATTTAAATTATTGTCGCTTTAGCGATAAGAAAATGACTTTTTTCACTGCATAACTTTCAAATTTTACTGTAATTTGTTTTTTTTTAATTCGAATATTAAATTATACAATATTCCTTTGGGACTTTTACTTTTTCTAAGCAATTGCTGCTCAGATTAAATTCAATTTAAAACAATTACATAAATCAAAATAATTCTAGAATAGAAATTCTATGCACTTAATTGCTCAAATAATTTTATAGTGTAAAGTTTTTATAATAATAACTTCCAAAAAATTTCAAAAAGAAAATCAAAAAAAAAAAAAAAAAAATTTAAAACAACAAAATAAACCAATTACAAAAATAATAGATGCAAATAAATACAATAAATTTTATTTATTTTGGCATTTTGGTTACTTTATTGACAATTACATATTGAAGAAATTTTATATGTTATACTATATGTAAAATGTGCACAATAAAGCCGCATATTCATGGCTGGATGTGCATAAATTTATATACGATAGAATTGCAGTAATTTTTTTATACCCTATACACTGTAAAGTAAAATAAAAAATGGTATATACAATTTGTGACATAGAAAAATTCTTGACTATTTGGGAGGTGTCTTAGAGATGTAGAAAAAGTCAGTCAATGATCACATTCACTAAAATAAATAGTGATCAAGATAATAATTTAAATAGGGGAATAGGGTCTATGAGTAAAAAAACCCGATTTATGTCGCTCAAGGCTTCATCATAGCCTCAAAATAACAAATGTATCTGACAGATACATATTTCATAGAGTCAATTAGAATTATCACAGTTAATTAGAGCAGCATTTAGAAAATCAAAGCTTCGCTTCATAGAAATAGAGTATCTCAGAATCCAACAAACTTTCGTTTCTATAAAAATAATAGTTGAGCATTTACTCATTCATTCATTCATTCAGTCCAGTCCAGTCAGTCAGACATTTGCTTTGTTGTTGACATCATCGTCATTTGTTCATTTATTCATTTGGTTTGTTCAGTCGGTTAGTCGTTCTTTCGTATTGGTCTGTTGTGGCTTTTTCACATTTTTTTTTCCTTTTTTTATATTTTATCAGTCATTCCGTAGGGGATCAGTCATGCATATATGCACTAAAATAAATGAAGCAACCGCATAGTCAGTGAGAGAGAGTTTTACGAACAAATAAATAAATGAATGAATGAATCTAATCGTAAAAATATATAAAAGAAGAATGCATGCAACCAGCATCAGAATAGAAACGTAATAATGCGCTCATTTATTGCAAAATTGACAATGGCTGCAGTTACAGAATTTAAATTAAATTTTAAGGTTTAACTTTTAAGTCAAATTATTAAAAAAAAAGCTTAGAGTAAGGCGCGCATTCGGAAAATCAATAATAATAAATTTATTATAGGTCAGTGTTGGGCATACACATTGGGCATTTTTATAAAATGCAAATAATGCCCACCACTGAATAATGTTAGTACATAGTTTTCCAAAAATGAATTATAATATTCGAAATTACTTTTTACACTTGAAACACTTGAGTCCTTTTATTTTCATTTAATATTTCATTTATTGCAGCTTACCATAAACAACAACAACAACAAAACCAACAACATGCATAAAAACCAATAAATGTGAAGAGGTACACATGTACAATGATTGTGATTGATTTCATTTTGTGACATATTTCAAATAAGGTTTGTCAATCTAATTTGTTAAGTTTATTTCATGCAAATATATCGAATGAGTGCAATGCACGTTAGTGTTGTCAAAAAGAGTGATTTTTGTAAATCGCAGTGACTGCAAACAGTGACAAAATCACAGTTCGCGAAAAACAATCACTGATAAAAGAACAGTTTTACTGTTTGCAAAGAGCAATACACTCAATCGCCGACAACTGAACATGTTCACATAGGAACAAGAAAATTGCATATCACTACTTTTAGACGCAGTGCGACATTGTGATTTTTAAATCACTGTGAAAAAATCACCAAAAGTGATTTTTTTGCCAACAATAATACAGGTTTGTACGACAGTGTGTGTATTTGGTACTCGGTAGTTGAGGATTCGCCAAGTCTATGGTTGGAGTTTCTTTCATTTTAATTGGTTAGGTTAACCGGCTAATCCAAGGTTGAGTTTCACACATAGACCTATATGGTCTTAATTCTCTCCAAACTCAGGTGCTCCTTGTGGGTTTCTTCGTAGATATCAATGGATTTGGTTTGACTATTTTTTTGTTTGTAGATTTTTTTACTGCATCACACAAAAACGTAAAATATGATAGTTTCCGTATGTGCCCATCACTGATTGAAATATGAATTAACATAATATATTCGCGCAATAACGGGTACTTTGTTTAGTAATATTACATTTATTTCAGTAAATATTAGATAAAAAAACCGACATCAACAGTTGAAGTAGAATACTTCAGATACAAACAAACAAAGCAGAATTACTTCTATATATGCAATTTTTTCCTGTATTTCTTTTTTTTTATGTTCTGCAGACAAAACCGCAATGATTGATGTGGCATCTTAATATATCAGCATAATAAAACTATGCTCTAAGGATATTATGCTGCATGTCCATTATCCATGTATGTGTGTGTATGTAAATGTAGTGCGGCTACAATTGGACAGAAACTCAATTTAAATTAAATTTATTTCGTTGTTTCATTTTAGTTACGAAAAAAGATACAAATGCAGACAATATTCTGATACAAATGCATAATTCGACAGTTACTATAAATATTTTTGGAAGAACAATAAAAACAATAAATCGCATAAATTTTCACACTACTTGCGTGCATCAGATTTGCCAACATCCGCTGCTGCTGTTTCCTTCCGATTCACATTATTCTGCTCCTCAAATTCGGCATTGTCATCGTCAAAGGCATTATCCGGAATATCATAGAGACGTATCAGCTGCTTATTCGGATCTTTCATAATCAGATATTTGCCATTGCGTTGCTTCATAACCAAATCAATAATACAACGCAGTATGCCCCAAGCGTTATCCATGTTCAGATTGATTTGTGTTGCAAATTCTTGCGGCTTAAATTGTTGCGTGCCGAGTATAAAATGACGCAGACTATCACGCGGATTGGCACGTGAAACATAGCCCAATTTAAGCTGATCAGCGCCAGAGAGTACCGCTTCGACAGTCCATTTGGCTAGTTTGCATGCATTATTACGCAATTCTGATGCCAAAACAGCGCCACGCTGATTATCTAATTTCTGGCGCCAGTCGACAGTGTTGCCAGCCTTGGAATCCCATTCGTTGAGCGCTTTTATTGTTAAAAATTGAAAATCACCATTTGGACATTGCAGCACTCCATCCTGTTTGCAGCGTGCCACGAGTACAATATTATTGCCCAACTCCCAGCGGCGATAGCGATAGCCAACATTGGCAATGAGCGGCACATTGGCACATTCGTCAAATGGATTTGGCTCTTGGAAACTAAAATGCTGCTCCTGTTCGCCGACTTTCAGCACTTGTTGTACAAAATTATGATTAATCAGTGTCGCCTCCATGGAAAGACTGTGTGGTGAATTGATGGAGCCCTCTTCATCCATGGGTGGATCCACAGACGTTTCGTTGACCGTCAATAAACTAAATTTTTGTAATTACGCTTATCGAAAAAGATTTTATCGCCCAATTTTTCGACTAAAATATCCCACGAATAATTGGAACGTGTGGCGCACATAATCGTGGCCAATATATCATCGGTGGCAAAGACATTGCCCATGTTGCGCGAGAGGCGACGTATTATGGGATCATCAACGGTCGTCGGTGTTACAATGAAACAATCGTGCTTCTGCAAAACCTTTTCGTTCTTCAAATTAACGCGATCGTACAGTTTATCATAATAGTCGAGCGCACCGCAAGTGAGTATATCGATGCCATCCTTAATATTGGGCAGCTGCAATTTCAGCAAACGTGGAAAATCCATTTCTTCGAGCGAAATCCAATCGGCACGCACCATTACCGATGGCTCACGTACACGTTGCGGCACGCGTGAGCCATAACGCTTACCAACGCTGCGACGCATATCACGCTGCTTGGTATTCTTGTTGCTGCTGCTCAGCGCCAACGAAGCCGAAGTTGCAACGGTACTCAACAGTGTGCTGCCGCCCCCAATGTTGCTCGAGCGTACCATGCGTCCACGAAAGCTACGCATATTGCGCATATTTGGACGATAACTTTTACGCTGATGCGGCGAGCGCTGTACACGATTCGAATCGACCAGATGAAAGGTGTTGTCATCGTCATCGTGATAATAGGCATACTGGCTGCTATTGCCAAACGATGAGACATACTTATTGCCGAACTTCTTTTCACTGGCGCCCGTATTGGTCCAATCGCAGATCTTACCTAGACGGTCACTCTTGCAGAATGGCTGATAGGGTATATCGCCCATTTCCAGATCATCGCATGGTCCCCAGCCGTGTTGATTGTATTGCACAATGGGTTTTATAAATTTTGCATATTGCGGCACGTAGCTGTTGCTTTCGGAGCTCATGTTTACGCTTTTTTTCTTTTTATAATTTTGTTAAAATGAAAAGTATTTTCCTCTGAGCTGATTTTCTATGACGCAGCAGAAAAAGTGATACTTACAAAAAAAATATATTAAAAAGTGCTGCCAACTTGTGTAAAAATTATTGCAGCCCTGTAAAATCAATTCAAGCATAAAAACAAACTTTTTATTAAATTTACACTAATAAATTATTTACAAAATGCAACTAATTACAACAACAAAGTTTTTAATTGACAAATGCAAATGTTTTACTTATTTCTTCTGTAAATTGTTTTTTTTTATATAAATTTGCATTCAATTCCCCAGCTGAGCTTTTAAGCTAAACAAAATAATTTTCTAATAATTTTAATTGAACCACAAAATTGCAATTTTGTGTGTAAAACATTTTTTCATTAAACGAAAATTGCATATTGCACTTTTCCATTTCGTAATAAATGTCGAAATGTTTTCTTTCTGTTGAAAATTTGTGAAAATTGAATTTTCATTGCAGTTGAATGCATCATTTAAATAATTTTTGAAGTGCAAATTTCGAACAGTTCACAATGTAATTAATTTAATTGTTTACTTTTTTGATTAGTAAAATTTATACAAATGCAAAAATAAAAGTCACCGCAAAATTTGTATTTTCATTTTAAGTATTTCTCTTTGAATTTATTTGAATAAATAAAAATAGAATTCATTTTCTTAAATATATTTCAAATTAATTAAAATATTTTGAAAGAAAATGGCGTCTTTGAAAGATTACTTTTCTTAAATTTGAAATTTATCGAAGAATTCATACAATCTAAAATTTACTATCTGTGAACCATTTTAAAACTGAATTTGAAGAAACATTTCAAATCTTGGCTTGCCGCTTTAACATTTTGCATTGCCAATCACAGTAAACAATACACAAAACAGCTGTTTTGAGGCTGACTATTTTTTGCGTAAGCAAAGTGCTGCTAACTGTTTGAAATTGGTGAAGTGGCATGTGTTTTTTTTAATGTCTGAAATTAGAATGCTAAAATGTTTTAAATAAAATTTTCAAATTAAATACAAATGGCTGGCATTTCTTAACACCCTGGTAAGTGATCTGTAAATGATTTAAATCTCTACAGGTATGAAATCGATTTGTGAAAGCTCCTTAAGTGTATAAGAATTGTAACAGTTTAAGTGAATAGGGGCAGAAATAACAAAGTAAAAACTTAGCTAAGTTGCCAAGATGAACCAGCAGGAGACTCCACATAAATCGCAAGCAAGATAACATTTTGGAAATTAGTTTCCAATTTTTTTGTTGTCCAAAAAAATCTGGCTGAGTTGAGTTCACAAAAGTTAGACACATACTGAAGGCGACTAACATGAGGTATACAAAAGCTAGCAACGTCAGTATGTATGTATGGCTGAAATCAACAAAAACTTTTGTTTTATGAGGTGTATTTTTCCGCCTCTGTTTTGCTTGCATAAGTAGAAGGGTAGAGTGAGATAAACATATTTTCTGTACTTTATTCAACACAGTTGGCTTTCATACGCAATGAAACTCACCAAAATATGAAAGCAAAATAAAAAGAGAGAGAAAGTGATGGAATAATTTAAAGTTTAAAGCTTATCCCTAACGGTATTTTACATTGAAAGCGGAAAGGTGATCTTCAGGCTGCTCAAAGATACTCTCTTCCTTTTCGCATCCACAACCAAGAGATTTGAAGCATAATCAAAGCTAAGAAGCCACAAAGATCGATGCAGACGCTTAAGCAAACTTGGCAGACCGTCGATCCTTCTATACACATGCATAACTCTTCTCTTCTGTGTTTTGTGCATCAAACAAATTTAATTTCTTCACTTGTATCATTCAAATTCAAATTCAATTACGCATTTATTGCTTCGTTGTATCTAAAGTCTTTCAGGCTTTCCATTTACATTTGTATCTATAAATATTCACACATGCTAAAGCCCAACTTTGCCTTCATAGCATAGCATACATTTGAATTTGTCTATCGAAAATTATTCAAAAAAAAAAAAAAAATAAAAAAAAACGCCAAAGTGCACATGTGTGCTTCCAACGAAAAATCCAATTACGCTTGTTGAACGTTTCAGAATTGAATATTTTGACAACTATTCAATGAATTTAATTCAAGATTTGCGACTAGCTAACACTCTGAACTCAAAATTGTATTTGTATTCAAAAAAAGAGAGAGAGGAGAGAGAGAAATGCTCGCAACAATTCCAATTGTCTGCCTACATTTCCTGTGTGCCACCGGATTGCAAATATGCGGCAAACGAATTTGATATAAAACAGCATCAAATGCTCAATTCAATTGTTGCAACTGTAACAATGCTGCTGCCACTGCTGCTGCTGCCGCCGCCAAATTGCATTGGAATGCATGAATAGTCGATGTAGGCGGTATGCTGCCAAGATTTCCTTTCCTGTCGACCATTTGACTAAAAGTCTTTTTGGCGATAATTTGCTTGGAATTTGTGCAAAGCTTGCGACAACGAAAAGACAGACAGACGGACGGACAATGAGTTAGTGTATTTGGCTGTAAAAGATTTAAGCATCTACACGGCGGGTCACAGCTGAGACATGTACAAGCCGTACAAACTTATGCATGAATAACTTTTTTCCTTGTGTGTCAAATTCGAATTTTATTCAAATTTTTATTTTCATTCTTGTGCTGCATTAAGAACTGTTTACACGGTTGAACATGTTTGAAGCATAAACGAATTTCCTTTTCATTTTTGTTGAATAGATAACTGCTGGAATCATTTGGAGCTCTTGAGAGTTACGGACATACTGAAGACACTGGCTTTTTTATATATCCTAGTTAAAAAAAAACTCTCTTTAGGTTTATTTCTTTCTTTATTTTAACTTAGCACATTTTTTGACGTCACTTGAAACTCTTCATTTTCAATCATATTTGCTATTTTATTGTCGAGAGTTACGGACACACTGAAGATGCTTGTTTAATTTATTCTTTATTTTCGCTTAGCACTTGTTCGAAGACTATTGGAATCAATTGGAGCGCAAGTTCATTTATTTTGGAGTGTTTAGTTTACTATATGTTGCTGCGCTGAGAGTTACGGACATAATTTGCTATTTTTATACTAAAGCAGTTAGTTTTGTATCAAATTGTTTAAGTTTCGCCAATTTAGTGATTGTAAACTACTCAGCAGTTTCTACTTATCTTTTACACAATGTATTCGACATTAAATGTCTCGAGAGTTACGGACATAATATGCTTTAAAGCAGTAACTTAGTTCGTATCAACTTGATCAACTGAATATTTTGTTGCTGAGAGTTACGGACACACACTGTGCATTGTCCTAATTAAATGTCAACTTATTCAAATCCAAGCATTATATTTATGAGTGTAAACAGTGCCTATTTCTTTTTTTAGAAAATTTCTAACATAAAAAAGTGAACAAAAAAAGAAGAAAACTTTTTTTAAAAAATGTTCATCATAAGTTAGTCTTGCTTGATTTTTCTCTTTCGTTTTTCCAACATTGTCACTCTATCCATCTCCCTCTCTCTTTCTCTCTCTTTGTGTATGTTTAGTTTCAAAGTAAAAGAAAAAATTATCACTATTGTTGCAGATTTGTAAAGTAGCGTACCAAATTTTGTTACAGAATACTGAAAAGTATGCTTATGCATGGTAAATGTAATTTGAATATTTTTTCCGGAAAAACTATGCAAAAAAAAATGTTTTTTTTTTTCGAGACTACATCACAACAGTGGCGCATAATGCAAAAAAGATAAAGAGAGAAAGAGCGAAAGAGAGAGAGAGAGAAACGTCATATAATTTACATTTAAAAAGGTAAGGACAACTTTTGTTCGTCCATATTTCAGAATGTCGCCGTTATTTGTAATAACAAAAACTTTTTCTGACAAATGATATTTAAATGAGCTGCAGCCGTAATGATTTCGGAAAAAAAAATTCTGAAAGTAAAATGTGACAAATGTCTACAGGGATAAAATGCGCAGAAATAAGAATTTATGACAAAAAGTCATCAAAATAAAATTATGAGCAAACAAAAAAATGCCAAAAAAAAGGATTGCAAATAAAAATTTAATAAAAAATTTTTAAAATAAACTTAAAGGGATAATAAAATGCTAAAAGCCAAATTTAATATTACTCATACGCAGTGATTGACCGAATTTAAATGCGGAAGTTTAACATAAAAAAATTCAAAATTGAAAATGTATCTAAAAATGTATCTAAAAAAGTATCTACCTAAAAAAAAACTAAATAAAAAGTAACAAGCAAAATAAAATCCACAATTTAATTTTAAAAGTTTTGCTCTACAAAAAAAAAAAAAAAAATAATAGTATGGAACGAAAAAAGAGACAGACAGCAAAATAAAAGAGAGAAAAAAATATATAAAAATTGACTTCAATTTGCAATTTGTCGTTTCAACTTAGACGCTTAACTTTCAACTTAGCTTAGCATTTGTGGTTTTACCACACATGCAAAAATTTTGTACACCCGTTCCGCTTCCCCGCGAAAATATCCAAGTAAACGTACAACCGCGTTGTGTTGGCTGAGTTCAAAGTTAGCAAGCAGAGCAGAGCAGAGCAGAATAGCATAAAGGTCCCCTTGTGTTAAGTTTGCGCTAGCAAAACTAAACAGTTTGTTAAATGCCTTTTAACAGCGTGGTTAGCCAAGCGAAGACCTTGAAAAATATGCAGTAACTAATGGGACTAAGTGCTACTGTTAAAAGTATACATATTAGAAAAAAAAAAAAGTACAACATTCAAGTGTATATTAAGACCTCTTTAACCTGCAACTAACGCGCCAGTCATAGAGTCGTAACCTTTGTTCACTTAAGCGATTTACACTTTAGCCTGATGTCAAGGCGAATGCTAACTTTTGCTGTTAATATTTTTTAAATGAAAATGAAAAAAAAGAGAGAAAAATGTGCAGTAAAATTATTATAGTTTTCACACTTGATGTGTATAGTACGCACTCACTCACTTACTTGTAATTTTTTTTTGCAGTTACATAACAACAGCGAACTGGCAACATTGAGGAACTTTTTTTTTTTCTTTTTTGTTTAAGTAGAAAGCTGGAATTATAATTTTTAGAAGATAAAAATACATTACCAGCCAACTGCATTGCCTATGAAGAGCATTGCCAGTCATAAAAATTGTTAGATTGGATAATAAACAGTCAAGAGTATTACCAGTTAAGAGCATTGTCAGCCAATAGTACTGCCAGGCAGCAAATTTAGAAATCAAGATCATTGTAAGTCATAAACATAGTCAGCCAAAAGCATTACCTACTGAGAGCATTGCCATGCAAGAATATTAAGTTTATATTCTTAGAAATTCTTTCGTGCAATAGTGATTTTTTCACAGTGATTTAAAAATCAAAATGTCGCACAGCGTCTGATCGTAGTGATTTGCGATTTTCCCTTTTCTCAGTGAACATGTTCATTTTTCGGCGATCTTGAGCAACGCTCTTCGCGAACAGTTAATCTGTTCAGTAATCGCTGATTGTTTTTCGCGAACTGTGATTTTATCACTGTTTGCAGTCAGTGTGATTTTCAAGTAGCGGTCGCTAATCACACTGTGACTTAAAAATCACTCTTGGTTGGTATAAATTAAGAACTTGCGTTAAGTTAGCTCCTTGATAGATGAATCAGTTACCAAATGTGTTTGGTTTGTTTGTCGACTGTGGCAACGCTTGCATACCAAACTGTTAACTTTTTTAAGAATTACAGCTTTGGAACTTCGCTGTTGTCAAATTTTGGACTGTTGAAATGTTTTGTAATTGTATTTACGATTCAAATGTTACAAGCGCAGTTATTTTTAATATTTAGATGCTACGATAAGCCATGCTATTTGGACACCCTATTCTCCAAAATTTGAAATATGTAAAAAATTATTTGTTTTGCTACGTTTTTTCACGGCACACTTAACATTAATTATGCTCATAAATTCATACGAAAGAGCAATTATCAAAGCTTTTAATAATTGTGTTGAGAGATTTGGTTTCTGATTTGATTAATTTGCATTGTAAAAAAAAGTACAGTTGTACTTCGCTAGAGTGTACTTCTATACAAAGCAGCTTTGCCTATTTTGAATTGATTTTAAGTACACTCTTTGTACTACCTTCAGCGTGTGTAACCAAAAATTGCTGCTTAATAAAAAAATCTATATTATCTGCTACTAAATGCATACTCCATAGCGAAGTTTTACTGTATTTTAATAAAGTGATAATCGACAGTTGCCGCATATCGTAGCTGTTTTGCCTCTGTCATTGCATAGTTTTGATTATCAGCGCTACTCATGCTTTCTTTGCAACTACTGAAGCTGTTCTGGGTGTAAAAAAATTGGTAGTTATCAGCAAAAACGGCAACTAGACACATTTAAACTAAAAAAACTAAAACTAACAATTATAATGTTATCTTAAGTAAAGATCGTAAAGATTATTATTTTTTGTTTTATCGAAAAATGGAATTTATTATTTTAAAAAACGTCTGTCGATTTAGATTGAGGTGGAAACATTGCAAGATCGGTGGGGACCTTCAATTATTTTTTTATGTGTTGGTCAAATATAAACTGACTTTGCTTCAAGAGTTTTAGTATCTAAACAGTCTGCCGGGAACTGTGAACGCATACGTAGCGTCTCGAATAATTGTGTCGGTCTGTCAACAGTTTGCAATGTCTACCTTAGGCGTTTGGGATTATGTCATACTTGCCGTAGTACTCATTATTTCGATAGCGATTGGTTTATATTATCGCTTCGCTGGTGGCAAACATGAGAATACTACAGATTTTTTACTTGCCGGACGTTCGATGGGCATAACACCGGTTGCCTTCAGTTTGATGACAAGTTTTATGTCGGCCATAACAATACTGGGTCTTTCAATGGAGAGTTATCAATATGGCACCATGTTTGTACTGGTTAACATTGCGTATATCGTATCAACGCCAGTTATCATTTATCTTATATTGCCGGTATTTTCGAATCTTAAAACGGCCAGCGTCTATGAGTATCTGGAAGTGCGTTTCGGCTATGCAACACGTTTGTGCGCTTCGCTAGCGTTTACGGCACAAATGGTGCTCTACATGGGCATTGTGGTCTATGCACCTGCGCTGGCACTGGAAGCAGTTACGGGCGTAAATCAGATATTCTCCATAATAATCGTTGGCGTTGTTTGTACATTCTATGCCACAATTGGCGGCATGAAGGCGGTACTCATGACCGATATCTATCAATCGTTGCTCATGTACGTGGCCATATTTAGTGTCATCATTTGTGCCGGCATTAAAGCAGGCAGTTTGAATGAGATTTGGCATGTTGCTGCCGAAAATGGACGCATTGATTTTAGCAATTTTAGCCTAGATCCCACTGTGCGACATACTTGGTTTACGCAGATTTTCGGTGGTGCTGCAACTTATTTGGCTATGTACGGCGTCAATCAGACGCAGGTGCAACGCTTGCTGTCGGTGCCCAATTTAAAGGCTTCGCGCGCTGCTATGTGGTGGTGTCTGCCGATGCTCTGTTTGCTGAGTATCAGCACCTGTTTTTCGGGTCTGTGCATTTATTGGTATTACCGGGACTGTGATCCGCAACTCGAGGGACGCATTGCATCGCGTGATCAAGTCATGCCTTTATTTGTGCTCGATACAATGGGCGATTATAGCGGCTTGTCGGGTCTATTTGTCTCGGGCATATTTTGTGCTAGTCTCTCGACGGTATCATCGGCAATTAGCTCATTGGCTGCGGTTACGCTGGAGGATTATCTGAAGCCCATTTTTAAATGTTGCAGCACACGCATGCTCAGCGATGCACAAACGCTTTGGTATTCGAAGTTGTTGTCCGTTTTTTATGGCGCTGTTTGCGTTGCACTTGCCTTCCTTGCCGGTTCAATTGGTGGTTTGCTGCAGGCAGCACTCTCTGTTTTTGGCATTATTGGTGGTCCTCTATTGGGCCTCTTTACGCTGGGCATGTATATAACGACAGCAAATCAAAAGGGCGCCATTACTGGTTTGCTCACAGGTTTGGGCATTGCCTTTTGGGTTGGCTTTGGACAACCAAAACCGCCTGTCGAAAGTTTGGATTTCTCCACGGAGGGCTGCCCGATAAACTCTACGCCAACAAGTCACATTAGTGATATATTCTCTAAGGCAGCAGCGTATCAAGAAGAAGAAGAATATTTTTATTTATATCGCATTAGTTATATGTGGTATGCTGTGATTGGTTTTCTTTTGACATTTTTTGTTGGTTTGCTATTTTCTTGGATTTTTGCTTTGCTGCAATGGGACAGTAATGCGCACATTTTCGAAGATGCCGAAAAAACCATGATCAAATGTGAACTATTTGTGCCACCGATTGCAACTTATTTGCGACGTAAACAAAATCGGCAGCTAATGGCAAACGGTGCACTAAGTGCGGAGAATGGAAAGCATGAAAATGTGGAGAAATTAAGTTCAGAATTAAAAGTGCTGTGATTTTGATAGTAAAATGTTTAGAATAAAATATTTTGTTGAACTCTTTTAATGTAAAAAAATAAAATTGTTAAACTATCTACAAGATACGCTTTATAGACTTTATGGTAAGTTTACCTTATTTCATGGAATCGTTTCGTGTGAAGTGAGCCACTTGCAAAGTTCGTGTATAGTGCAACTAGTTTGAAATGTAGATGTGCTATAAAGTTTTATTCTTCGTAGAAAATTTGTGCTGTTATATTGCCGAAAATTAACTTTCCATTTCCTCTAAGTATTCAATTGACTCACTTCAACCCACATTCGACTACAACGTTTTTAAATGTAAAATAAATTAGCTTTATAATTTTTTCTGTGTTTAATGTAGCACAAAGTCCAGAGAAGCCACGTAGAAATATTTAAATAACAAAAATAGACGAAAATGTGCTAATCTTGCTAATCAGCAGCGAACAGATTTTACGGTTTTTACGCTTAGATTTACACAATACAATAAAAATAATGGCTTCCAAAATACTTTTAAACGAAAACATACAATTTTTGGAAAAAAAATAAAACTAAATAAAAATAAAAAATATAAAAAATAAAAGCGCGCATAACAAAATGTCACTTGAATGAGACATGACATTTGCTTAATTTGAATTTAAATACCTGCTTTTGCAACATACTTGCTAGACTCTTGTCATGCATGAATACAAATTGTTATTGTAAGACTGACAACGACAACAACAACAAAAACAACAACAACAAAAGTAATAACATCAAACAAGAACTTTGAGATACAACATGTAAAACACAACAACAACAACAACAGCAAGAAAGAAATATAAAACAAAATTAACAAGAGCAGATAAATCTGTTGTCCAACAAAATGGTAAAGCCGAAAAAAAATTCAACAGGAAATGCTGCCGAAATGCAAAAAAAAAAAAAATAATGATGGGTTACACCGAAAGTTTTTAAAGTACATAAACAGTTTGCATGAAGCAATAAGAGTGCTTTAATTTTTTCAAATACTTTCAAAGTAACCCACGTCGCATCTCCCATAATGCACACCTATCTCTCGTGGGGCCATTCCGACACTGATTTTATATTTTTTTGTTGTCGCTGTAAGCGCGTGCAAGGTTATCTTAAGTTGTACGCCGTACTAAATAAGAAATTATTATGAAGAACGTGTTTATTTTTTTGTGTGTGTGTGTTTTTTTCTTTTGGGCAATGGCAATGCTGCATGTCAGACGTAATCATTACCATTAGCAGTGTGCGCGCTGCCTTGTTTAACTTCCGCTGACGCAGGAAATGCCACACGTTGGTGAACTTTGGAAAAGCAAAATACTACATAGAACACAACGAAAAAAAAACATTACTAGAATTATCTTTAGTTGCGTCAAAACAGCAACAAAAAATGCATGACATATGTTGTAAATAAAGTTTTAATGCACTACAATAAGTTTGAAAAAAAAATTATGGGATGTGTAGGATTTGGAATTGAACTGAATGACGAACTGAATGATCTTTTTTATAGACGAGTTCATCTCTAATTGCGATTGTACACTATTGATAATGTTATCGATGAGTTACCATCGCTAGAAAATTCGATTATTCGTTAGACAATTAAATACTCTTTCTACGAACTTAAGGGAAAAAAATCCAAGCAACTGTACACTATCAACTACTTCATTATTAATTGCTGATTAATCGATTATTGAGTCTTGAACTAAGTAATCCATTGATTACACACAATAATCGATTGATGATTGATTTATCGATTAATCATACAATCCTGTTCGTATTAAACATTTGTAATCGATCTCTAACTTAAAGTTTTAAAGTAATAATACCCTACACTGTGTTACAAGCTTTACAACAAATTTAAAATACAACATGCCGCACTTTTGAAGTGTAGCGCATCTATACAAAAAAAAAAAAAAAAAAGAACAAATTAGTTGGCACACAAACACGAAAAAGGAAGTTGACCGCTCGCTTGTGTGCCTCTGTGTACGTGTCGTAACGCGTGTGTGTGTGTATGTGGACATGTATGTGTGTATTTTCATGTTTGTTATTTAATGTATCCTGGATTTATTGTGTTGTTTCCTTGGCACTACTACTACTGCTGCTGCTGATGATGTTGTTTTTGTTGTTGTTACTCTGCATGTTGTTGCAGCCAATTTGTTGCTACATTTCTCTTTCGTCGTCGCTCCACTCATGCATAGTTTCCGCCATCAGTTTTCGTTTTCGTTTTTTTTTTGTTTTTTTGTTTGTTGCTTTTTGCGTTTATTTGACGTTGGTACTTGTCACAACACAACACAACACACCACGCTGTACGCCCTCTGTGCGCTCTCATTTCCGTTTGGTCATGTTGTAACGTGTAAAAGTGCGAAATAAATACATATGCATTGCGTGTGATTGCGCATATACACATGCATGGCACATTTGTGTGTGTGTGTGTGTGTGTGTGTGTGTATGTCTGTGCGACACAGCGTAAAAAAGATGTCGCCCGTCTGACATTATTATGCGGCGACAACGACAGTTTTCGTCTCCATTGCTGCTGCTGTTGCTTTTACGTTGATGCTGCCTGCTGCTGCTGCTTCTGCTGCCATTTCCGTTTCCGCTTTTTGCGTCTCATTTTACTCATCTGTTTTTTTTTTTTGTTTTTTGTTTTTCATTTTCAATCTTTTTTTTTTTTTTGTATACTTTCGCGCAGTGACATTTTTTTTTAGTTTTACACTTTTCCCCAAAGGCGACACAAACAGACTTTTGTAAACTTTAGTTTTTTTTGTTGTTTTTGTTGTTTTGGTTTTTTGTTTTTTTTTTTTGCTCCGAAAGTGCATTTGCGTCTGTAAAACTGATTTGTTGAGTACATAAAAGCTGCGATTTTCTTTCTTTTGTGTTAGATTCTTTTGGTCAAAAGTTTGAATTGTCGCCTGATCTTGGACATGCAACAGACATCTATGATACTGTATGAATGTGACACATGTGTATGTATATGTACGTGTTTATGTAGCTATGCATACTGTTGTGTTATAAAACAGTTGCAGTTTTTCTTTAAGTTGACATATGGAACATAGGAGGGCGGTTTATTATGTTAGAGCTGGAGAAGAGAATATTTGGATGAGAGATTTGATATTTGGAAATCATTTTAAAACCATTAAAAAAACGGTTGCTTGGAACCTGAACTTTCTAATTCAAAATTTCTGTTAAAGCCCGAAATACTTTGTTTTGTTGATCGAGGAATCTGATTAATTCCAAATTAAGTTAAAAGAATAATACAAGTAAATGCAATCCATCAGGTTCTCTAATTGTTTACTCTCTGTTGCAAATCTTATTTAGGGTTGGCAGAAATTTCGATATCATTTCGATATATGTTAATAACGGCTTATCGATTTTTTTTGATAAATTTATCGATACATTGATGTAATTTTAGAAGTTCTCATGCTTAGTTTAGGACATTGAAATGTGATGTGTATTGACTCGGATAGACTCGCTTAGTATTTGTGTTAAGCTAAAAGGTTGCCATCCCATACATTTACGGAAGTAGCAGTGTGCCTACTTTCCTTTGCGATAACTCACCAACTATTTGACACCTTTATGCTTTGTGTCGTGGCTTTTTTGCATACTGTTGGCAAAAAGAGTGTGATTAGCGACTGTGACTAGAAAATCGTTGTAATTGCAAACAGTAATAAAATCACAGTTTGCGAAAAACAATTTGGGATTACTAAACAGGTTTACTGTTCGTGAAGAGTGTTACTCAAAATCGCCGAAAACTGAACATGTTAACTGAGGAACAAGAAAATTGCAAATCACTACTTTCACTGTTAAAAAATCACCGAAAGTGCATTAAACGTTATTTTTTTTGCCAACACCATCTTCCCGAGCTAATCTTTTTAAAGTGTTTGATCCGCATCTAAAATTTCTGTTTGCTTTAAAGGCTTTAAGGTTTTAGGCATAATCTTAGAGCTACTGCGTTCGAGTTAGTGTCTATAGTTCCACATATTTCCATTTTTTATAGCTATTTTCGGCTAATCTGTAGTTTCAAAGTTAGAGTTTGTAGTAAAAAAATTCGTTTTAATTCTCCTGAGACTTCATTTAATAAAATACCTAAATTCTTTTGAAACTTTTTTCAAAACTTTTGGTTTTGTTTGCAATAGCTGGTCTCTCAAAACAACATGTGAAGTGCTCTAGCTAAACTTTTGCCAAAGCGATTGTCTATAGGCTCTCATGAAGTTACGGGCATTGACTTGCTTGAAACTTGACTCGAGTACGGCGTTGTTTATAGTTTCAAGATGTTGACCAAATAATTTTAAACTATCCCCTAATTTTTTTTATATTGTATTTCTTTGTATATTTTTTCTTTCTTTCCTGCTACAACTTCAAAACAACGAAGAATAAAAAAAAAAAATCTAGTTTAAGCCAATTTTAGCTTTTGTGTCAATTGTACAAATAACGTTAAAAATAAAAATACGTTTTTGGCTATTTAACTTGTATTGTATTGCACAGGAATAAAAAAACGCTAAGAGTTCAATTTTGGCAGATGTGTATTGACAGAAAATAAAAAGTTAAACAAAATAAAATAAAATAAAAACAAGTGAACATAATCGCAAAAAAATGTGTTCTTGATTTGATGCTTTTTATTTAATAATTTTCACGTGTGTGTGTGTGTGTGTGTTTGTGTATGACAACACATTTTAGGGAAAGACTTTTTGAAATCTAGCACCATTTACTCAGTAAGAATGCTCCCAAAGTAAAAATGTTTGAAATTCAGAAAGTGCTTCACAAACGACAACAATGAAATCAAGTATACGCAACGTATTCGCATTACACAAGTAAGACAAATAAGGTAAAAAATAAACAACAAAAAAATGTGAAAAAAAAAAAAATAAAACATATTCATATTCAAAAGAACCACAAGTAAAGTTAAATAAAATGAGGGAGAGAGTAAGAAATATTTACAAAATACAAAGAAAAATTTCAAACAAACAAAGAAATAACGCCAAAAGCATGAAAATCGATTACCTTTGCGAAATGGAATACATTTATACTTACGAGTACAACTTTAAAATACAACTTTCATAAGGAAGTAAGAAACCAGCAGTAGCAGCAGCAACAGCTACAGATGAGGGGGAAAAAAAACAGAATACTACAAAGAATTCATATTTGGGTTTGGGTTGTGTTGCTGATTGTTTTGTAAGCAGTTTTTGCATAAACGTGTGTATACAGCCGTGCAAAAATAAATAAATATTTAAATGATTTCACTTTTCACAATCGTATTTGATATTGTTCAACGATTTGATTATGCATGTGTAACGAGCGAGAAGTAAGCGTGAAGCTAAAATGCTGTTTAAATGTATTTAAAATTTGGAACTTTAAACTGAAAGGAAAAAAACTTGAGGAGAAGTTTGAAATAAACAGGAGAAGTAACTAAATGCATAAAGTATAGTATACCCTATGAATAATCTTTGTATGGGCGCACTGGAAAAATGAGAAAGTATGTTCAAAATTAAAAATTATTTAAAAAAAAACTATAAAATACCAAAAAAATTCGGATAAAATTAGTACATTGTGCTATTTTTAAAAACGTTTACACGTTTATCTTACGTAAGTAAGCTTTACATTGAAGTTGATATAGACACGGATCACTGGTTTGAACAGTTTTTTTTGGGCAACTAGACCAGTGATGGGCATTTACCCAAACTCGAAGCTTGCATGGGATGGCTACAGAATTATGCTTCGCTTCTTCCAAAACATTTTAGCCATCGTTTTAATAATTTTTTCAGTGACCATTTCATGAAATCGGATTTAGTATAAAAAATTTAAAAGTCATCAAAAATCAACGTTATTGCTTAGCTGCTACTCATGCAAAAATGCTACGAATATTCAAGGAGGACCGTTGTAGGAAATGCAAAGAGCATGGTACCCTAGAGTTCCTGAAGCACTTACTCAGCGACTTCCCAGCTATAGCCAAAATAAGACTGAAACAGCTCACTCTGGATCGCATCACTGGCAGATGTGCCCAGATTGATGCCTTATTTGCTTTTAACTTTCGCTAAACATCCAAAATTCTACTAGAATTCTAAACGACATCAGAAATTAGGACCTAGATCTATGAGTGACTCCACCATATTGGGTTCAGCCGACTTAATCTATGAACCGAATGTGCCTAACGCATTATTTTAGTGAAATTTTAATTTACAAAACCGGTTTTGAACTCATCGGTTGGATGGTTTCAACGTTCATAGCGGACATAGAAAAATTTTGACTATTTTATACATATAAATTTAATACAACTTAATTCTCCATTTTTATTATTCTCCATTTATAGCTTATTTAGATAAATAAAGTTTTATCGATATAAAGAAGCTATGAAGTGCGTGTAGTGCATCAAATATGTCGCATATCTTCACGTTTCAACGATTTTGATCCTCAACTTTTAACCCTTTATATATAATTTTTTTTTTTTTATTTCAACTAAAAATGTTCATCATTGGCAATTGATAAAACTTTGTTTTAGGATTCGATTTAAGTGCAACTTGAAAGTTTCTTAGAGCAGAAGGCAAGTTTTGTGAAGCAATATTTCGAGTTGCTGCTGCTGTACCAGCTTGCTTTTCTTTTCTACAGCTTTGATTTTTGTTAAATTTTCTTGCTTTGATTTTTTTATACTTTGTCTTCTCTCCCTGAGAGGTGTGTGTGTGTGTGTTTGTTTTTGCTGCTTCATGCAATTTGTTTTATATTATTTTCAACAAATTAGGTTTTATCTATCTTCAATGTAGCTACAACTCGACACACATACATACACATATAAGCAAACACTCAAGACACACATGAGACAACGTAGTTGAGCGTCAAATGGACAGCATGACGAATTTCGTTGGTGGACGACAAATCGAACGAAATTTTTTTTTTTTTAAAGAATAAAATGCAAGCAGCAAGAAAAAAAAAAACAATAAAAAAGATACACAGATACTTTTGTATCTTTATGTAAGTATGCACGCAGAGTAAGTATTCAGTAGAATGTTAACAACAATTCGTATAAAGTTTTATTTCCTACGGCTGCTTACTTGCCTGCTTGCTTGCTTGCTTCATCTACATTTGTCCATCCATCCATCTGTCCGTCTGTCCGTCTGTCCGTCTGTGCATATTGACTGTTTGCACAAAGTTTTGTACAAATTGAATTCTTTTTCTGATATTTCTTTCTTCAAATGCTTCGATACTTTTTTCCTTTCTTTTATTTCATCTACAACTGCACACAGTAATGTCAGCCTCAAACTATATATTTTGCTTGCAAAGAAAAGTTCTACTTGTTCTCTTCATGGTAAAGTGATTGCCTGCGTTTGCGTTTGTCAGTGCAATTCACTGCAAATGACCAAAAGGCACAGAAAATGTATTGCGCTGCATTCGTAGAATACGCTTCTGTGCACATATTTGTTCTTTACATATACGATATATGTACTTTTTTTTATATTGACTAAACTGGACGCGCGTCTCAACTTAACTTGAAGTCGATTTGATACAATGTCCCTGGCACAGCGCCTCGAAGAAAAAAAACAGAAATCAACGTCATCAAGTTGAGTAAAAGTGTCGAGAAAAAGATCAAGTGCAACACTTGTTGGCGTCAAAAAAATGCATTTCAAGTTGATTTTGATATAGTAGCACTTGTGGAGGGTGTGCGAGCATTTTGAAATTTTTATATATTTTTTTTTATTGTTTGAGAGATTATTGAAGTGGTCAGGAGTGTAGTTTGGTGTTTGAGAAATTTTGTTGATGCAGGTTTGTATAATTTTTTTTTATTATTTTAACATGTTTTTATGAAATTTAAATTGTAATTAGCATTGAACTATTGAATGTTCTTTTCAAATAGTCCTGATTTACACGAAATAGTTCACTATGTCAAGAACAATTGTTTATTATATCAAGAACCATGGTTCATTGTACCAAGAACCATCATTCATTGCACTAACATTTGCTCCTTGTGCGAATAATAATCAATCCTAGTAAGAACCATTGTTCTAAGAGTCAATTGTGCTAAGGTACTAGGTGAGCGCTTCACTATTTTGATACACTACAAATACCGTACTGGTTGGCGATGTCGTCGATATGAATATGCGCATATCACCAGAAACATAGTGTAGACTCTATCTTGAGGCCGATCAAACATGCTTGCATAGTCTCAGTGAATGTCAGGCTTTGGCCCGATTCGAAGAAGACACAGTCTAGACACCGTGTCCTTACAGCTGACTCAATCAGAGACATCATGACAAAGAATATTCTCTGGCTTATCAAAGAAACAAATAGGATTATTTGGCACTAACCTGACCATTTTGCAGTGCACATTTTCTCCCGATTAGGGGAGTCACCATGTTCATGCTTTGCCTTCAGGATAACATTTCGGAGAATTGTAATCTGAAATGTTTTCAGCTGAATGAGAAACGGCATGGTACTCGGAACGAAGGCAAGCTCCCTATTATGTTGAATCCACAAGCCTTTTCAAGTCTTCTTACATCTTATCACTATTTCATAGATACAGAGTTGCTCGCATGGGTTGCAACAGTTTGTCCGAGAAATCTTGCAAATTTTTTGAGCCCATAGAAAAAAAAAACACTTTATATATTATTCCTTCCTTTGCTGCCCTAAATAACCCCACACGGGTTGGATCAGGAAGTTGTTGACAATTGCCACATGAAGCACAAATAACAAAGTTGATAACAGAGTAAGAAAATTCTAAGAAAATTTATTCAATTTATTATTCAACGCTTTAAGGCAAATTCCTTTAAACCTTAAAAATATTTTTCTCATAATTTTCCAAAGCAATTTGTAGTCACTTTACAACAAAAAAAAAACAAAAATAAAAAGAAATCTGCGAAAAAGGAAGCAAGTCAATTATAAAACGATGATTTCTGACGAATGTCAAATAAAATTAGAATTCGAATTATTTGTTTGAGGCGATTTGCTACACTTTTAAGCTTTTATTTTATTTTTTTTTTTTTTGGAAAAAGGTTTACAAAATAAATACAACACAAATCAAAAAGGAAAACGTTTAATTCGTTGGAACTAAATCTTTAAATACGCTTCAGGTGTGCAAGGAAAAAAAATAGGTTGATAAGAGGACTTGAAATTGAGCAATGAGGCATACGAAAAGCCAAAACGACTGCTTCTAGGCAACACTGTTTCGGAGACTTACATGGTTTCGTCAGAAGCTTGACGTGTTAGGATAATTCTTAGAGCTTCTTGTCTGATCAAGCATTTTTGTATTTAATTGAATGCGTTACAAATAATTCAATAAAATGTTAAAGGTTCGTTCTTATACAAAATCTGTGAAAAGCAAACCAAAAAAAAAAAAAAAAAAAGAAAAAATCACTTTTAAATATTTCACGTTTAATTAACTTTCAAAGTGAAGAAAATAAAAAGATTTTAAATAAATAAACCTCTCAAACTGTTAAGCAAGGAAAAAAAATTAAACAGAAAGAATAAAAAAAAGGAAAAAAATAGTAAAAAAAAAAAGGGGGGAAGAAGAAAAAAATGAAGTAAATTAAAAGCAAGTAAAATATCCTCAAGCTACAACAAAATGTTGCTGTAATGTATCCGCAAAGTATTTCAAGTAGCAAAACGAAAGGCAGCAGCAATAACAACAACAACAAAAACGCTCAATCAGCGCCAATAAAAGGACATTCTATTTGAATTGAAAAGATGTTGCCTTGGTTGTTGTTGTTGTTGTTGCTGTTTGCGTTGTCGTCGTTGTCGATGATGCCAACAGCAGCAGCAGCAGAATATGAGCGTAAGTAAACGTTTGTGCGATGATGATGATGATGGCAAAGAGGAAGCGTGAATTTTTATAAGCATATTTCTTTGCATGTGTGTGTATGTGTCTCGTTTCTTCTTATTGTGTTCTTGGTATGCGTATGTCTGTGTGTGTGTGTGTGTGTTTTATCCGATAAGCGACCACATTACATGCTGCATTGAGGAAAAGCTAAATGACCGCAACAAACACAAAGTGAAGCTCTTCGCAGATGGAGAGAGAGAACGAGAGAAAAGTACACAGTAGTGTTGACAAAAAGAGTGATTTTTTGAGTCACAGTTTGGCTAGCGATTGCTACTTGAAAATCACTGTGACTGGAAACTGTGATAAAATCGCTGTTGGCGAAAAAAAAATACAATCAGCGATTACTAAACAGGCTCACTGTTCGCGAAGAGTGATACAACAAATCAAGTGTCTGGCAAATGTACCAACGAATTTGTACAGGTTCGGTGTACAAGCGAATATGAAAGATTCGGAAAAAAAAAAAAAAAAAGATTGAAAATCGTTGATAACTGAACGTGTTAACTGAGATATAAGAAAATCGCAAATCACTAATTTCAGTCGCAGTGCAATAATGTGTTTTTAAATCACTGTGAAAAAATCACCGAAAGTGATTTTTTTGCCAACACTAGTACACACACACTGCAGACTTCTTGCGATTATACTGAGTAACTTAACGAAAGCAAAATTTACTTTCATTTTAGTAGTCAGCAATGCCGACACGCTGGCAGGCCGCCGCTAGCATTGCAGTCAACAATCTTTACATTAAAATTTCAAATGCATATATGCGAGGGTATATTTGTTCTTTTTTTGGCGTGAGTATTGTTATGTGTTATGGAAGCTTCGAAGCATAATAAAGCCATATTCTTAGAAAATTCTCAGTGTAACCTCTTGAAAAACAAAACAGCAACAACAACAAATAAACAAACGGACAGACAGACAAACAGACAGACAGACAAAGAGTTATACTGCATAGCGGAAGTATTTGTGGGCGTTCAAAGGAAAACTGAGTGGTTTGTGGTTTCTGGCTAATGGCAAGTGCAACGCTTCTCTTAAGTTCCCAAAGCATTGGCAAACACTTTCTTCGTGTCAATTGCATATCAAGTCCGGCATTGCACATAGCGCTTTTACGTTATTCGCGCTGTCAATGAAATTTGTCTGTGGCTGCTTCAAGCGACTGCCTCACTGCCTGACTGCCTGCCTGGCTGAGTACTTGACTAAGTGTGAAGCAATTTAAACGTTGCAAAAGCTAAACAAAAGAAAATTTAAGTACGTATTTCAAGTGAAGCAATCGTTGACTTAAGAACTTCTTTTCGTGGTCAACATTTAAATTAACAAAATATCAGCTTGCTTAAATTCTTTTGGTTTTTCACACCATTTTTTGAGTTTTTTTTTTAATAGTTTAATTAGTTATTTTGTTCAAACTTAATTTCCTCTTTGTCGCTTTTCATTTTAAATCAAACAAAAATTTTTGATTGTACAAAGCAAAGTTTTTGCGGTCAGACAGATTTTTGTGGTCTAATTAGCATTAAACTCAAACACACACACACAAACACACCCCAAAACACACAGACACGCACAACAAAAACAACACAAACCAGCATTTTTTTTCCTTTGGTTTTTGGTTGTCCTTCAAAAAAAAAAAAAAAAAAAAGGAATTAAAATAAAAAAGAAAATATTTTTTGCTGCGTGTGAAATGGCGCGCATTATTATTATTTTTCGGAGAAAAGTGTGAGTTAATTGAATTAATTTAAATACGCTTAGAAACTTGTAAAAGTTTGTTTTCATTTATTTGACTTTTTGGAAAAGTTTTTTTCTTTATTTTTTATTTTACACGTGTAAACCATGCTTTATTTGTCTAGGTCAAATAAATTTTAATTGCGAGCGTAAATATTATTCAAAGCTTTACAACATAAAAAGCATGCTAAGAGTTTTACGGGGAAGTTTACTTTGTACAAATAGAAATGTTGTTAAACTGATTGACTGAATGAATAACTGGTGTCACTTTTGCAGAGCATAGCCATTTGCTAAAAGGAAGCTGAATATTATTACACAGTAAATTAATTTTAAACTAAACAAATAGTATAAAGTGGTATGTTTGAAGATATAACAGATTCTGGAGCAGCATTCAAAGCTGAGTCATTTATAAGAAGGAGTTTACAGCCTCTGTTTAGCTTACATAATTTTAAAATAGAAAACTTTGTTGTATAGAACGCCAGAAAGGGGGAGAGAGAGAGACAAACATAAATATGTCAGCTAAATAGAAAGAGATAGATGCGGAATACTTAACCTTTAAAAGATTGCAACACAAATCTAATCGAATCGTTCTCTTACATGTCAATGCGAAATCTCATACAAAAGTTATCAACCAAACTTTGAGAGTTCTTCAGGAGTTCACTGACTAGCACCGGGCTTGAATGTGCAGTATACTCTTTCTCACTCTTGCCCGCGCTTATTCTTTCTGCTAAGCAATGTTAATAACAGAGCGCATATAACAGCTAGTATGAGATGCAATATTTAAACAATTTCATAGTCTTAACCTAAAAAAAAATGTTTAAAATAATGAAAATTTTTATTAAATAATTATACGCTCCTTCACCAGTTTTATATAAAATTTATTCCACGATGAAATTCATTGCTGTTTTGCTGTGTGAAGTTTTGTTAATTTCTTTTAATTTTTGTACTGCTTGGACACGCTGGCGTGTACTCGTAACAAAAAGTAATTTAGGTGAACGTAAGCTACCATATATCGTATCTGTACAGGTGAGGCTTCAAAATAAACAGTGAACCCTTTGAGACCCGAATGATTGCCTGGGATCACATGGCAAATGACAGAAATGTAGTAAACTTAAAAATGAAACATTGAAAAGTGGAAAAAGAGAAATTGAAAACTTTAGTTCCACATGATTTATGTCATGGCAATTTTTTAAAAATAAAATAATTTTTATTATAATAATTTGACATGCCTCAAGTCTCGTTACTTTCATTGAATTCGATATAATTTCGTATATTTTCAGAAATCAGCATGGAATATTTTATTTTGCAAAAAAAATCTGCATAAATATTTTATATTAATTGTAAAATCAATTTATAGTCTTCATATACCGATATATTAAATAAAATACAATATATAAATACCAATAAATGTCAATAAAATAACAAATTTTTTCGTGGAAATAAAATATTTACACCTGACCGCAAAAGTTCTATAAAAAAAAAACATATAAACCAAAAAACATCAAATGTAAACAAAGATCAAAAGACTAAAATGTTCATTATTTGATTTACATAAATTCAAGCGAAAAGTTTTAAATATAAAAACTAAAAAAATTCAAATGTTGAATTATTTAAAATTATTTTGCTTTTGTTTTGGAAAATGTTAAAAAAGCTTAACAAAAAAAAAAAAATTCAATAAATAAATAAATGAATCTAAAATCAGCTTAACAATGAAAAAATGCTGCAATGTATTAAAAAAAAACATACACACTGAAAAAATTTAAATTTAAATAAATAAAAATTTGCGACTCATTTGTGACAATTTGTTAGATGAGAATTTTTTTTATTTTATTTATTTGTTTTTTTTTTTTTTTTGTAATTTGTATAAATTTTTTATTTGTATAAATTCATTGTTTTTATTGCTGTTGTTATTCAATTTTCTGCTCACGTAATATTGACAAATTATTAGCAGGATTTTTGATAGCATTTGCCGCCGTTGCTAATAATGCGTAGCGCCAGTGTAGCATAACAACAGGCGCAACATGGCCGCGTTTCCGGCGCCGTCAGCGAAGCAAAAGCAAACAAACGTATAAATCGCGAATAATAAAAAAAAAAAAAAAAATAAAATAAAATAAATAAAAAAACAAAAAGTTCAAAATGAAAATGCCCGGAAACAGCTGCTGGCATAGCATATTTAAGCCATTCCCGTTGCCTACGGAGGCTTACATAAAATTTGCTTACAGGTGCCTTTAGAATGTATTGAAAAACAATGTATAAATCGCTTGCAGCCAGTTTTAGTTACGCATCTCTTCTTCCGTTTCATATTGTTGTCTTGTTTGTCTTTTGCTATTGTCTATACACAAAATATTTAAATTGATTACAATGGCAGGAAGTAAAACATTTTGCAATTATTTAAAATTTATTGTAAATTTGTTGTAGCATTAATTTTTCATTGATGCAAGGTTTGTGTATATTTTGGGGGAGGGGGGTTTTACTGTTGCGTTAAACAAGTGACTTTTAGCTTCTTATATAATCTCAGCTTTTATTATTTTTTTCTAAAAAAAAAGAGATATGAAGTCACACTTTGTTCCAGCGAAAGTCTAACGCAGCCGGTGTTATTTGATCCATGTTGCGCTTCATTGTTTTAAATTATTTTCGACTCAACGTGATCCACAGAATTCCAATCCCGCGGCCCATCTTTAGTAACGAACATACAAACGAATGTAGCTTAAAAAAATTAAGCGTGGCTTTTCGTTAATGTACTGCGAAAAGCCACTTGCTTTGCATACAAGTTATGTGTTTCTATAACGTGTCTACGTGATCAATACGGCAAATAGACAGCGGAACAAATGAATATAGCTATTTAAATTACAGGGTACCACAGCAAATTGTATTTAATTTGTTTACTTATGCTTAAATTGAATTCTAGATAAATGAACACCATTTAAATAGCTTTGTAGATTATACAACGTATACAATCATTAACAAGAAGTTAATTAAAAAAAGAAAGTAAAAAAAATAAAAAAAAGAAAAGTATTACCTAAATTTCTTTCATATTTAACTAAATTAGTTGATTACCTTTTTTCAGAGCATTGAAATCAGTTCAAAATGTTAAAGTTTTCTTGTTTAACTTTACTATTGTGTCTCCTTGCAACAAATTCAATTGTGGCCGCTAAAGACGAACCTTGCAACGGTGTATGTGCACCTAAATGTGCCCCAGGATTGGAGCCCTATCCATTTGTCTGTGCTAATAAAGCTCATAAATGTTGTTTCTATCACAAAGTTGAAAATAGAAAATAGGTATGAGAAATGTCACAAAATTATACCAAAAATTATTCTGCACAATAAAATAAATTTCAAATGATTTTGACATTTAAATTTAACAAATTCTTTCAATATTCTTAAACGCATTAAGCGCTGTAATCAATTTAAAGCAATTTTCATTACATTTTATACAAGCTAAGTGATTGCTAAACGCTTCAAGAAAATGAATCAAAGCCTTATGTATATAAATATTTGGAGCTTATTTGATAAATAAATTTCTATGAATATAAAAATAGCTATTTTATTTTAATTGAATTAATTATATGCAATAAATCGGTTTATTTATTAAGGAAATATGCCAAAAGTTTTATTAGTGCATTTTTTTTTTATTTTATTGCATTTAGATGAGTTGACAAGGTCGTGAATTTCTAAATGGAAATTGGAATGAGTAGGCTTACAGCGTACTTTGTCGCTTAACAGCAACGGTAACAGTAACATTAAGTGAGCGCAATTTTTGTACGCATGCGTTTTATTTAACATAACTGTTAAAATCAGCTGTTATAAGCGCTGTACAAACAGATGTTGCTGTTACATTTAACATTTTTAAAACGAATTTATGTTACACTTCGCTTTTTCGCTCGGAAAAAAGAATGTTATTGCGCCGTTGACATATTTTCTAATTGGCATTTCCGTTATTTACAATAAAAAGTGGGGTAAAGGTAACAAAAAAAAAAAAAAAAGGGCAAATACAAAAGAAAACAACCAAAAAAAAAAAAAAAAATAACAAGCAACAACATTGCTAATTAGAACGACGACAGCAACAGCAACAACAACAACAACCACCTAAAACAGCGATAAACATGCAAAAAATGAATTAATAATAAAGTGGGCAACATTTGTACCGTTTAACATTGTCCTGTGCAATTCAAGGACATAATTTAAAATTGATTTAGTTTGATTTGATTTCTTTGAGCCAAGAGTAGATCAAGTTTTTCACAACATTGAATTTTAAATTCTCGGTTCATGAAAATTTCCATTTATAAAACTTAGTTGGCCGCTTCATTTATGTCAATGATTTTGAATGATATACAATTTTCTGTCACTTCATTTTGTGTTGTTAAAAAGAAATTGAAACATAAATTTTGTTAAAAAAATTAAACTAAAAAAAAAACAGATTTGTGTTTTATTTTTAAACAGCGAAATGGAATTTTTAAATTAAACTTTAACGCTACAATTTTAATGCCAACAAGTGACAGCAGCAGCAGCCTGGCGCAGCAGCGAGTCCAAGTCGTATACCAAATCATTCCGGCGTTGCTGCTCCAGAAGTTGTCGGTGACTCAAATTCAGGTGAGTGAAATCTGAGAAATGTGTGAAAAATGAGAGTATTGCACTATTTCTCTCCCAAGTGCGCTTATGTATGCATGGCAATGCCTATTTTTGTATATGTGCGGAGCGAATTGTCTGCCGCTGTAAAGCAATAACATAATTTATTAAAATTTTCTTTTACAGTAAACCTAACCAAGTGATCACCTCGGTGGTTTTCTCAGCAATGGCAAATGGGCATGGTTTGCTGCGAGCACTGAGCTTCTTATTGTTTCGTTAAACGATTTGCGTATTGTACAACATTATATTTTTAATAATGCCGGCAAACATTTCTGTTCCTATTACATACGCCTGGTGCACGAATTGTATAAGTCTGAAAACGATCAATGCCTCGAGTCCATAACTTTGGCTGTTTTGCTTGGAACGGCAAATGAAACTGGCGCAACTTATATCGCGCTGTATTCTGCAAAGCATAATTGTCAATTACGTTGCATACGTTTAGGGTCTTACGTCAACTGTCTTACGTTTCTGGATGCAAAATTATGCTGCCACACATTTCTTGAAAATTTTGAGGGTTGTCTTGCGCTTGGCACTAGAGAAGGTCAAGTAGTACTGTTGGATTTGTTGCACGAGAAACGTTTAGAGGAAAAGAAATATACAAAAATTGAGTTGTTTGAATCAAGTTGCGAACGTTATAAAAGGCTTGACGAAATTAAGAAACAGAATAGAAATTTTGCATTGTTGCTTAAATGTAAGTAAATTGTTTGAAAAATTATAGTTCGTTTTAAAAACTTTTAAACTTTTTAGCATTCGAAACTTCAAGCGCTGTCTGCAGTTTATTACCTTTAGATATCGTACAAGGCTTAGCAGTGGGCTATGCAGATGGAGGCATTATTGTTTACGATCTTATGACATTCGATTTTATGTGTTTTATAAAACCTGAACAGCAACCAGAAGTAGCAGCAGTGCAGCGTATGACATGGTTACTTAGCACAAAGGATTCAGAGCCTAGTTTTTATCTTTGCGCAGTATTCGATGCTGCCAATTCATTTTATTTTGTGCTGCATAAGTTAATATTCGATGAACAATATAAAAATGATGAAAGCTTTAGGCTTTTGGTATGTATTGTAAATAATAAGTATTGCATCTCATATGAGCATATTTAATGTTAACAGCATGTAATAAGCTTATCTTCTGTATTTCATCAACGTTAGCAGCTCTTATGTGCTGTTAGTTGCTGTTGACAACAGCTGTTAAGCATAACAGTAAGAGCGAATTTATGCAATGCGCTCATTTAGTTATTTTAAATGTATTTGTATGATATGCAATAACTAATTGATTTTAATCAAATTCATTAATTAATTATAACTTTTCAGAATTATAAAAGCCAACGTTTAATACTTACCATACAACTGGAGTCAACGCGCTGTTTTGTGCACGACT
This sequence comes from Leucophenga varia, assembly GCA_018903435.1. Classification (NCBI taxonomy): domain Eukaryota; kingdom Metazoa; phylum Arthropoda; class Insecta; order Diptera; family Drosophilidae; genus Leucophenga; species Leucophenga varia. Next base: position 650,625 of record JAEIFJ010001427.1, read on the forward strand.
GTTCCAGAATTTCAGTTGAAGAGAGCGTTAATAAAATATGCTTTATTGCTTGGTATTCACCAAAATCCAAAAGACAAAAGATTGTACTATTTGATCTTGATCAGTGGTACAATGCAGTCATGCCTGGCATCATATGTGGAAATGCAGCGAGTAAATTTATTGCTGGTTTCATACTTGAGAGCAACTGTTGTGCTTTAGATATACATATGCATAGCATAAGGTATTGTGGAATCAAAAACGATAGGAAAAATCAGCCCTATGTGAATGCACTTAAATTTGGTAAATTTTCAAATATTTGGTACGTTGCAGTGAGCCAATTAAATATTCGAACTCACTTCACTCAATATTTCAGAATGCAGGCTGTTATTGGACACCACTATTTTGATTTATTATTGGTCTAGTTTATTACAGCGCTACGTTAGGAATTTGCCAAATCAAATTTTGAAAATGTTTAGGTGTCCAGGTGATATTTATACCGAAATGGAACAAATGGGCTTAATGCCTGTAGCGTCTAGTGTTGAGAATTGCACTGAGGTAAGAAAAGAAAAGTGATTTTTGAGAACTGTTATGTTACTTTTTACTGTTACAATAAAATGTTACAATAAACTGTTATTATACACTGTTACTACAACTCTGTTACATAATACTGTTATTATACACTCTTATTGTACATTGTTATTCTTTTTTTTATCTTTCAGATTGACATACTTGAGTCAATCTTCTCTTTTATTTTAGAGCATAATGATATTAAGTTCTTACACGAGTGTATACGCTTCTTGGCAAATGTAGAATTTCTGCGTCAAAACGCCATATCCAAAAATATCTCACTAACTGTACTAATCGACTGGATCAGCAAACGTTCAAAGCAAATTAAAACTCGTTGCGAAGAAATTCTTAGTGCGGATATTAAACTGAATAAAAGACAACACACAGAGTTAGCATATATCACGCGTCAATGGCGTTATTTGGAGTTTCTCTTAAAGGATGTTCTATCTGAGGATCAAGACAAGCTTACAGCTTCTGGTATAAAGTCTATTTTAAGCAAGAGTTTTTAATAATTTATTAATTTTTAAATCTTTTTAGATCTTAATAAATTCTCCCAGCTAGAGCACCACCTATGCTTAGCAGCAGATCACCAGGAAATGTTCAATTGGAGTTTAAAAAACTTATTAAATAACGACGCTGAGTTAAAATATTTTTTTAAATGACGGCGTAGTTGAACTACGAGATTTTTATGCCAAAAAAGCGTGCATATTTTGCTAAAATATCACAAAATTATATAAAAACTGAGACTGAAAGCTGTCGTATATTGTATATTGATGCGCTGCTACAGAAGTGTAATGCTGCAGCTTTACGTGAATATTGGAGCAGTAGCATGGGACTCTATCCAGCTAATAGTATTGAGGAGACGCTACGTATAATGCTCTTGGATGACTTTTGCTATGAAGAAAAATGTGAATTTATGCTTTATTTTCTTTTGGACTTAAATATGCTTTTTAAGAAGCAAGAAACTTTGAATAAGTTTAAGCTTGTCTTTAAGATAGCAACGAAAATTAATGCAATTGTGGAAATATTTTGGAACTTAGATCATGATAATTTTCAGGTATGGTTTATTTAAAAATAATATAAAATTTATAAAGATATTGCATCTCTCGCATAGCAGCTTGTACGCTTAATGTTAAGTTAACAGCAAAGTATGTGTGCGTTGCTTCAGTTAACAGTTAACAGCGAACATTGAGAGCATTGCTTCAATTCTCTCTTTTATACTGTTTCTTTGATTTTAGTTATAATATTAATAATTTTATCTCTGTTTTTCCTTTTTTTTTATAAATTTTCAGTTAGCTTTCGACAAATGTTTCTCACCAACATTAAAGCCTTGCTTAAACAATTTAAAATTATGGCAAATTGAAGTATTAATTGAATCATTTCTGACACAAAACAAGGAAAAACTTGCGCTTCAGATTTTGCGTGCACAAACTGAAAAAATTAAACCAATTCTCAAATTAACAACGCTGCTTGCAAATGATTTAATTGAAGCAGCATTTGCATTCGCACGATGTGAAGAAACACTTTTGGAAATATTTTTCGTAAATTGTATAAGAGCAGCAAAAGTTGAGATACTTGAATCATTTTTTATGACTTCCAAAGAGCGCAGCATACTTCAGAACGCGCTGAACAAAGTGAATACACCCATTTCGCAACAGATGCAGGCAATACATTGGCTGGAACAATCGATGCGTGTTGATAATTATTTTGAATTAAAAAAATGGCAACCGGATGCTGCGCATGAAGATTTAAAAAATCTTGTCTATAAACAAATGACGCCCGTTTATAAAAAATTATTAAATGGCTCTGAAGAAGATAAATCAGATCAGACAAATGTCGCAACTTTCAACGAAAACCTTTCTCGAACTTGCTGCCGGAGTTTGTCATAAGTTCCAATGGAGAATTGCCTATTTCAGTGCCAAAACCGTATGAAAAAACGGAGAAAAAGTAAAAGTTGCAAAAAATTTTAATGGAAATGTGTTGACAAAACCAACAATGTTCTCCTCTGCCTACATGACAAAATATGATAAATTGAAAACTTGCAAGTTTCAAGATTCAAATTTAATTTCAACTAATAAACAACAAAATCGAAGAAGGTGATCGAGTCATAGTTGCATACATTATGCTACAATTTCAAATCAGAAGGAGATAGTGATACAAAGAAATGTTAAACTTTTTGAACGGTGGCGAGAGCGATGGAGGGAAGGCAAAAAAGGAAGAGAGAAAGAGAGAGATCGATAAAGGATAAACGAAAGGAATATGAAGAAATATGGAGAGATGGAGAAACATGTAGGGAGAGGAAGATTGAGAGAGAGAGAGTGGAAATGAGCAATTTTAGTTAAAAAGCAATAATAAAAGACTGAGAGGCAAAATATGACAGACACCAAAAACTTTCAATAAGAATCTTGATCAATTGACACAGTGGCGTTACCATATAATTTAAATAAGAGCGTTGATACAAAAATAACAAGGGAGAGAGAGAGAGAGAGATAGAAAAATTAGCAATAGTTCGATTTGAAGAACATGACTATTTGAACAGCAACAAATAATAATAAAGAATTAAAATCACTCAGATGTTTATACAGTGACGGAACTAGAAATTTTAACTGATTTACAATAAATAAATCAATAAAGAAATAAACAAGAGTACAAAAATAATAAAAAAAAATAAAAAAAATGGGAAAAAACGAAATTTAGATGCATTTATTTATCGACGCTAAACTCAGTGGCGTGACTATAAATTTTAATTAGTGATAAAAAAAAAATAAAAGTACCAGCTTCGCTCGTCTTTGCCTCATGCAAATTAAATAATTAAACACAAAAATGAAAAAAAAATTTTCATAAATAAATAAATTACTTATACGCCACATTCGGGGCTATTGCAAATACTCAAAAAAAAGACGAGCAATTCATATTTCAAAGTAAATAAACATGTTCAATGAATGCAATAACAAATTTATTAAGCGTATACATGTTTCTATATTAATTTTATTTAGCTTTCAATCTTAACTTTGGAATTTTATTATTATTTTATTATTATTTTATAAACACATACATACATACATAACCGACAATACAATATACGATATATATGTGTATATGTAATAAACTTCTATATAAAATATCGTACAAAATGCGCATATTGTACTCATAAAATATTTTTATATTTACTTTTTTATACATACGAGTAGTATCGTATATATTAAATCAAATCAAATGTAAAAAGGTTGTGTGGCATTATACGCCCGGAAAACGTTTTGACTCAAAGGACCTTTAACATATGCTTAGACTTTTTTCCCTTTTAAAAAAAAATTTATTGTATGTTTGGTATATTTATATAATTGTGTGTAATACTCTATATAAATATATAAAATTAAGAGGCCATCAATCAAGTCAAGTGGAAATTTATAGCACTTTTGTTTGTTATTATTCGTTTATGCATGAGTTAATTAGAATATTGGTGTAAACCTTTTATGCTCACAAGCAAGTCAACCAGCCATTCAGCCAGCCAGCCAGCTATCCGTCCTTCCATCCATATATACATATATTCATTCATTCATTTTTTCATTTAATCATTCATTCGTCCATCTTACGTTTCCGCTTGATCCTTTTGTGTGTTATTCTTTGCTTGCAGTTAAGATTTACAATAATGATTTCTTTAGAAAGACAAAATTTTGTATCTATGTCGATTTGGTTATGTGTAAAATTTCTATACAATATCGAACGTACATACATTCATACGTACAATGTGACCAATGTGCACTCAATCGTTGTTAAAATCACATTAAATTTTATTACAAACATGTTTATGGTGTATTCCATATTTTATTTAATTTGTTCAGATATGAAAATATTTTTCTATTCCATTATACTCTGCAGTGTTAGTTCAAAAGTAGAATTATTGTTCTTCTGTCAATCTTAAAACAGATGAATGTGTGTGAGATGCTTTTACAGAGAATGGCTTAATAGAGAAAGTCTTACCAGAATGATAAGTCTTTACAGAATGTTGCTTTATAGAGAGAAGCTTTACAGGCAAAGTCTTTACAGGGCGATTTATTACAGAAATGAGTTTTACAGAGAGTGGCTTTTTACAGATAAAGCTATTATGTAACTTAACAGAGAGGGCAAAGAAATGGATTACAGATTAAGGCTTTAAAAAGAATGATTTAACAGAGATACGTTTTACAGAAAAGATTTACAGAGAAAGGCTTTACTAAAAGTGGCTTTTCAGAGTGGATATACAGAGAGTGGCTTTACAGCGTGAGAAATCCGTACTGTAAAGTTTTGTGCAATTTTTAAAATAATTCCTTATTCTTTTGCTTAAAATTGATTTATGGAATAACCCATACTAAATATATTTGAAAATATTTACAATAGCTACATATACCACATATTTGTGTATATGTTTATTCATGTCTTTAGGTATTTATTATCTTCATACAAAACATTGCTATTTAAATCTAAACGCTAATTTTGTTTGTATTCGATAGTTTCATGCTTCATGCTATTTATTTCATAATTTATTGTTTGAAATGGTTTTGTCCTTTATTGAAGTGTTATTTAGCGTAAGATATTATGCGGTTAATGGTTTAGAATGGACATGTTTGTTTAACACATACAAATGCATAGACATATTTAAATTACTATAACAATTATAAACAGAAGAAATTGTGTTAGTTTTTAACAAAAATTAATATTCATGCTACTCGAAGTCTCAATTACAAAAACAATATTTAAATAAGCTAAACATTTTCATTATTTTTTTTAACTATTTCAGCTGCTAACTTTTTTTGCTTTTCTTACAATTTTCTCAATCCATGGCAAATAGTGCTGTATGCGCAAAAATGTATATGTTGTGCCTGCACGACACAAATCTTGTTTATAATTCAACATGCCAAGCAGTTCTTCGTAATTTTCGCTGACCAAGGGAGCACCGTGATCACCCTTGAAAAAGACTGACTATAATAAATATAAAAATATCATCAATTTTTCACTCACAATTACAAGGACCTGTTGGCCCTAAACTCCAAGCGCACATTTCTTTAGAGAAATCGGAGCGTATAATTACATTCAACTTGTTACATTCACGATCTTGTAAGACCATAAAATGTTTCGCTTTTAAATTTGCTACCTTTCTGTCATTCGATATACGATCCCAGCCAATCATGCGGGAACTAACATTATACGAAACTCGATTATCGCCAACATCAACCGACTCAAAGCGTTCACCAAGCGGAAATTTGCTTTCAATCTGATACAAAGCTAGATCATTTGACATAAACGGAATATACTGTGGATGCTTATAAATACGCTTGACGCGAAAACGTTCGATTACCGAATTATTGTAAATTTGATTTGAGCCAGCAGAAATGCTTAAACTTTTGCACGTAAGTTTTTTGGCAGCAGTGCAAAATGCTGTTGCCAAGACGAATTCTTCATCAACAATTACGCCAACGCAAAGATGTTTGTAGGCATCTTTATTTCGTACCTTCACCTGTACAGATACGATATAGGGTAGCTTACGTTCACCTAAATCACTTTTTGTTACGAGTACACGCCAGCGTGTCCAGGCAGTACAAAAATTAAAGGAAATTAACAAAACTTCACACAACAATACAGCACTGAACCTCATCGTGGAATAAAACTTTATACAAAAATCTACAATTTTAAGAAACAAAATTTATGAAACTTTAAAACGAGGTTTGTTTTGCTAATTTCGGCATTTAATCGTTTTAGAGCGTGTAAATATTTAATGAAAGTTTTTAAAAACATCTAAAAGCTCTTTTTATTAGGGTAAGAGTATAAGATTGTTAAGATATTGCATCTCATACAAGCTGTTATATGCGCTATGTTATTAACATTGCTGTTGTTTAGTTTACCAGAATAAATGAGAGAAAGAGTGAGAGATTTTTGAACTATGCTCGCATTTTCAGACGTAATTTGATCTAATATTTTATAAGATTTAATGCAGTTGATTTTATGTTTACATGCTAGGCAAAGAAGTGTAGTCTTTAAGAACTCTTTGAGTTCGGATCTCTTTGGGGTGTTTTTTATAATCCTAAACATTTGCTTTTAAATATTATCAAAAAAATTTTTGATCGAACCTCATCTCATTACAATTGCATTAAAAAGTGTGTAGAATTGATTATAATTTAAAAATTTAAATAAATCTTTTTTTTATTAGCTATAGACTGTATGGACTTTCGGGCGAATAGTAAATTAAGAAACTTTGTTCCAAAGTCGTAACTGAATTTCGCATTCGTTAAATAAAAAGTTCAATGTTACCAAAAAAAAAGAATTAAAACAGATCAACAGCCAAGATACGCTCCTCCTTCCATTGCACCTACCTACATGACAAACACATCAACATCATTTTTCCCCATTCTATAGTCTTACTTGCTGTTGGCAACAACTTTATGGCTCTTAACGTACTGCGTTACCCAGGGCACCTTTACTCCAAACGCAAACCAAATGCTGGCTTCGCCCACAAAATGTACCTATTCATATATTTATGTTTGTCTGCCAAGTTTTACGTCTGCCCTTTGCCTGTCTGTCTGCTTGTCTGTCTGTCTGTCATTTGGCGGCCTTCAATGCCTCGTGTTCACTGTCTAACCTAACCGCAAAAAATTGGCATTGAGGCAAACAGTAACAGCCACAACAACAACATTGTCCCACATTTGACCAAATAATCGTAAATAAAATGCTATGGTAATAATTTTTTGATGTCCCCCCTTAATGTATTTTACGTGAGAACAACAGGAATTATGATTTACTAGCGACACTAACGATGAATGCTATAGATACACACACACACACACACACACACACACATATATAAAGAGAGAACAAAATATTGTATAAACTTCAATATAAACAGAAAATTCATCCCATACAAACAAAAATATGCGAGTATGTATTTTATATTAGGCCAAAATATGTTGATAAGAGTAGTTTATGTATTTAGTATCTTTTTGTTGTGTGAATTATCTCTTGACGACGACGACGATGACATTGGGAGTAGCACTTTTGAATGTTATTGTTTACTTTTTGTTTGTAAATATTATTTTAAGTTGGCTTTTTTTTTTTGTGCAAGACACGTGTAAGAAAAGTTTTTGTTTGGAGTGTTTAGTTATTGGAGTCATTGGTGGTAGGAACAATAAATTATTTTATATATTTAAAGTTTAATAAAATTGTTTTTAGATATGCGAAATTAAAGAGATGTTTTAAAAATAAAATGGTTCAATTTTACAAGGTCATGTTAAGCGCTCTTGCGCTCTCAACGTGTTGCGTACCAATGTTAATCGTATGCAAAGAAACAAAAAAAGAAAAAAAATTCTATCTCATTCACACTTGATAAAAAGACTAAATTATTTCTATTGTCTTCGGTTGGTCATCGTTTCGCTTGAAACCACCATTATAATTGCACCATGGTACCTGCTAGTTGAGAGTGTTGTATGAAATCGCTCTCATGTGCTCTTGTATGTAATGTTTGCATTTAAAGTATTGTGCACCTTTTCTGACACATCAGGCAGCAAATACTAAAAAGAAAAAAAAATTACAAAATCCAATGATATAATTAAACAACTGAAAGAAAAATTCGAAAGATGTGCCAAGTTTTGTCAAAAGAAAAATTTTGGCAAATTAATAAAGTCATTTTCCAAAAGAAAATCATTTTTAAAATCTCATTTACACTTAAAGTGGCAACGTCAAAAAAGATACAAAAATAAAAACTACATAAAAAAAATTACAACATCGAAGTAATTATCTTTTTATTTCAAATGTGTTCGATGTTTATTTAAACGTAAACTTTAGTTTGTGTGAATTCTGAGTCCTTTGATATAAAGCTTAGTCACTGTCATCGCTTTAAGTCACTGTTATTGCTCTTAGTAACTGTTAACGGCTAAAGTCACTGTTATTGCCTTAAGTAAATGTTAACGCTTTAAATCAATGTTACTGTCAAAAGTCACTGTTAACGATTAATTCTGCTTTTACCATTTTAAATACCTATCACTGACTTAAGAAATCGTTCTTTCTTTACTCTTAGATCTTTATCAAAGTCACTTTTGCTTCCAAAAGTCACTGTTACTTCCTATCGCCACTGCCAATGCAAAAATTCACTGTCTTTGTCGTAAGTAACTGTTAACTCTTATGTCACTGTTATCACTTAAAAGAACTGCTACTGCTTTTCAATTCTGTTACTTTCAAAACTAACTGTTATCGCCTTAAGTCATTTTTATCACCTAATTTAACTGTTACTGTCTTAAATGTCGAGCAAAGCCGGTAGTATAAAATAATAAATAAAAATTATGAAGTGCATAAAAATTGTGCCAAGATTAGAAGACAAAGAAAAGCAAAAAAAAAAAAAGAAATGTATAAAAGTGTATAAAATAAACAAATCCAAGAAAATGAATTGCCAAGACGAGTTGAGCTAAGCTAAGAAAAAGGCATAATTATAAGAAATTCTCATTTATTTTAGCGCTGAATTAATTAAAAGTTCACTTATGCACGGAATTTGCATAAAAATGACATTTTAATTGCGCTTCATTTGTGCCTTTTGCGTTGCGCAGCTATTTTGAGAAGCAAAGCAAAGCAAAGCTCCTAGAAGTATGCTGAATGATGAATGATGATGCACTTTGGAGTTGATGGATATGAGAACATGGCACGGTAGGGCTCTATGTAACACTAAAATCAAGCTGGCAGTCAGGCAGCCAGGCAACCAGGCAGTCAAGCAGTCAAGCAGACAGCCATGCAGCAACAAATGCAACAAAAGTGTAAAGCGCGCAATTGAAGTGACTGCCAAGCGACAAGGACTCTCGAAATGCACTTCCGGAGTTATAATGAAAAATTTTTACACAAAATAAAATTGCTGCACAAAATGGCTGCAGTAATAAACAAAATGAATAAAAGAAATTAAAAAGGCTTGTAAAACATTTTGCAACTTTTACTTCAAATTTTGTGCTCAAAAAAAAAAAATTTATTTTGAATTTTGACAATTTTTTTTATCATGTTTCGCTTTTTTCTTATATGCAACTTTCATCGAACTTTGGCAAATTCTCGACTACAACTCCATCAACTTGCAAGACTTTCTGCGCTGCCCAAACGCCTGCACGTATGCAATAATCCACGGGCATACGTTGACAATATTGCGAGAGAAAACCACCAACAAATGCATCGCCACAGCCATTGCTGTCGACAATTTTCTTCTTGTCCACTTTTGGCACCATAAACTCACGCACTTTACCCTCATCAGAAAATGCCAGTATAGGACAGAGTTGATCGGTAAACAAAACCATACGCGACTTGCCATCCTCTTTCGGCCAACTTTGTATACGTTTACCAATTTCAAATGGATCCTGCGTTTCGAATTCTTGTGCAGCAGCAAATGCAAGCGCTTCCTCTTTGTTGCCGATGACTATATCAATGTAGGGCATAATTTCAGCGACCTCATCCTTATGCGACGCCATAACGAAAGTTGCGCTCAGATTGAATACCAGAGTGCGTTTGTTGGCAAACGAATACTTTGCAACACGCAGTACAGTCGCTGGTGAGACAGCCAAAAAGAATCCAGTTACATAATAGGTACAAGCACGTTCCAGAATGCATTGATTCTCCTCGCTGTCCATTTCGTCATCGTCAAAGGATTCGGCAGCGCCTAAATGCGCTACCAGCGAACGTTTGGCACCGCTAATAATTACCGCACAAGTGCCGGTCGGCTTGTCATCCTTAATCTGATAACATGTCTCAACATTATTTGCATTAGCGCGTTTGGTAATAAGTTCACCGAAACGATCATTTCCAACGCTACCGGAAGAAAACCGCACGAAATTTTTCGCCTACAATCCACTGGAAAATACGCATGGTATTCTGACAAGAGCCACCGGCTGAATACTTAACATCCTCCATTTGACTAAGTTCCGCAAAGAGTGGCATATGTTTCTCTTCAGCAATGATGGCTTCATTTGCATTGAGTCCATATTTCTCAAGCAGCAGATTATCATCGACGGTAGCCGAGATATCGAGCAGCGGATTACCGAAACCGATGAGTGTACCGATTGGCAGTTCCATTCTCTTTGTAACGTTTCGATTTTATGCAATTTTGGCTTGGATTAATCAGCTGTTTTGCTGCTGCTTGCTGCAATCCTTTGCGGCGGAGCTGTTGCGCTAAGAATTTAGCAAATTTTGATTTGGACAACGATTTTCGCAGCATCAAGTTGCAGCATTTATTTTAAACGATCTAGCGCAACTTTTCACCATGAAACAAAAACACATTTAATTTTTTTGTTTTGTCTTTTTTTCGTTACTATTCGAGTTTGATTTATTTAAGGAAGCAAGCCTACTCGATAAGCTAATCTAAAAAAAAAAAAAATAAATAAAAAAAATCAAAAACTTTACTTTAAACCGCAGTTTGACTGCTTTTGGAGCACAGCTCGCTTTAAAAGCTTAAATTAATTTTAATTTAAAGACAACTTTCGAATAAAGCAAATGTAAATGCTTTATGTGCTGCTATTCGACTATTCAGCGCACACATTTTTTTTTCTTTGTGCTTATTTCAATAACTCGTTTAAAAAGAAAAAAAACAATTTAATACATCACAGCATAATCATAAAAATAGAAGAAAGAAAGAAAGAAACGTGCTGTGTAAATCCTTGCAGCAGAGAGACTGGCAGGCAATCAGTTCAACAAAAGCGAAATCAGACAAATCAGCATAAAAATCTACAACGCCTGAAAGTATGCAGCACACAAAGCACGCCAATAGGCGATACAATTGATGCGACGCGACGCGACAGGACGCGAATCCATTGTAAAATTTATTGTGGAACAACGCAAGGCGGAAGTGTTACACACACACACACACCACACACACATGTAGACAGTAGCACAATTGCATATAAATACATGTAAATGTATGTACATAAGCAACAGCAGCAATAGCAGCAACAGCTTGTGTGCTTCTGAGTGTGTATGCGTGAGTGTGTGTGTGTGCGTAAGTGTGCAAAGAAAAAGCTTCACTACAACGGAAGTGTACATTTTAACATGTCGCTTCGCCATTTCCGTTCACTTTGCTTCGCTTTCGTTTTTCTTCAATATTTTTTTTCGTTTTCCTTTTACTGCCCGCAATCCGCGCTCATATTGAAGCATCGATGACGCCGAAATCTGAAACATGTGCAATAAAATGTGAAATCAGCGCGTATAGCATTCAATTTTTCTTTTTATAAATATGCTTTTTTTTTTTTTCTTTCGCCATTTAAATATTTTTCACTATAATTTTACTTTTTTTTTTTTTTTTGCTTTTCCAACGGCGTAATGTTGACTTTATTGTTAAAGCATGAAAAGTGCTGAGAACGTAAATGTAATTCGACAGTTTTCACATATGTAAATTATTCATATAATGCGATATATATATACTATATATGCCTGTGTATGCTTCTAGGTATACGCGCATTTAAACAATTATATGCACAGTTAAATATTTGGTAAATGCAAGAAAAATGCAAAGAAAATTTTTGCATTTTATTTAACTGAATTTTTGATACACTTCTTTTCGTTCAAACTCATCAACAACGCAGTAGAGACTTTGCAGCAGCGCGTTTATGGCAGTCATTAAATTATTAAAAAAAATGCAGCGTATTAAAAAGCAATAAATATTGCATTTACTACTTACGCCATCAACGTTCTCAATTTGGGTTGCAATTTTATGAAGCGTAAAAGTTTTTCCTTTATGGAATATGCATGCATACCTGTGATACATATATGTACATACTTATATGTACATACTATGTGTATGTAAATATCTTCAATCTGTTCATATACATATGTCGCAAATTGTTACACATTTAAACAAAAATTTGCATTATGTCAGATGTCTGATAATTTTAAATTAATACACACCCTCTGCACAAGGATCGTATTTTGATTGTTGCCAAAAAAATCACTTTCGGTGATTTTATCACAGTGATTTAAAAATCGTTGATTTTATCACTCTTCGCGAATTATTCATTTTCGCTTGAACACCGAAGCTGTACAACTTCGTTGGTACATTTGCCAGTCACCTGATTCGTCAAAACGTGCAATTCACTGAACGCGTAGTCTGTGGAAACTCTTGAATGGTGAAAATTTGCAACAAAAATATGAATAGAAAACGAATTGAAATGTGATATTTTTGTTGTGTTGGTGTAACGAAACAGTTTAGTTAGCGTCGATTTTGTGTATTAATCTTCGCAAACAGTGAATCAGCTGATTAAGAACTCACATAAAGTATTCACAAAGCCTTGCAACTTGTGCAACATTGCAAAAGCGCACGAAAAATGTTGCACTAACATTAAACAGGGAGAGCACATGAACAAAGGAAGTTCAAGAATGAATTACAAATGCTATATATATGCTCTCTTATTAATGTTTTCATATACTATGATTTTTTGGGCATACACAAAACCGAAAATATTGCAATGCTGCACAACTTTGTTCACTATGCCATGTTTGCAATGTTGCATTTTCGCACAACTTGTTAATAGCTTAACAATCTTTTTACTTAATTTAATTTAAAGACCAATTTAAATATTTACCATTAGAAATACAACTTAAATTCCGATTTTATACATATCAACACAAATTTAATAAACATTTGCATATATTTTGGTTTAAATTGCAGCAATCATAATACTAAACATACAATGTAAATAATAGAAAACATATCAATTTAATTTTAAATTTTAATATCAAAATTCTATATTTACTTCCCAAATGTAAAATGTTAAAAGGCAATAAACGTAAAATATCAATATTTCTATATGCACATTCAATGCAGATATCAACTGATAGCATTAAACTAACATCTTTTAGATAATTGCAATTGCATTTACCTGTATGGTAAATAATCTAACTAGCAACTAAAGACTTAATACATATCATAATAAATTAATATGATATTCTAGGAATTTCCTTTTGGTAGATGCCAACTTTGACTTTAAAAACATTAAATATTTTTATTTATTTACTTTTTTTTTTTTTTTTTAACTTAAAATTTAAGATACTCTTGCAAGTAAGTCAAGATTTGTATACTGAATACACATGTAAACTTATGTTTGCATTTTATTGCATAAACATATTTTAATTAAAACACTGAGACAGGCATATAGGCAGGCAGCACAGATAAATGTGTACAGCTGTGTGTACATATTTATATCATGCGAAATAGTAGAAACTGAAACGTACTGCATAAATATCGAAATGTAGAATTATGCCAGAAACAAAACATAACTTAAAATTGTGAATTAAGTTTTAGTGCGTCAGCAGCACACTCGTATATAAATTTCTATATAAATACTCAGATCACAAGTTAGATATCAAAACTAAAATAGCCAAATATGTATGATGATATACAATATATATAGTAGATATAATAGCTAAAGGCACTTTCTGTTTTCGATGTATACAAAAGCCAAAACTTGATTCAAAGACATTAGAAATATACTTAATCATAAAATAGTTTATATGCAGCATTCGCAACAAGCAAAGCAAGAATGCAAATATGCATAATATTGTCAGTTTAATGTATACTATATACAGAAATTGTGCTACATATGTATAATATGTATCTAGATACTTATGTATCTTTATAATGACCAACGGAAATAAGCCAGTTTAATAAGAGTAGACATGAATTGTTTCTAATGATTGTCGACGTTGTTGACAACAGTTTAGTTTAGTAGAATAGTAGCACGGATAATGACAGTGGTTGCAACAACCACAACAACAACAACAGCAACAATAGCAGCAACTTATAATATCATTAATAACGCACAATGACAACAACAACAACAAGAACAACAACACCTTCATCAATAAAATCAAATTAATGCCAAAAACTAGTGTTTCATTGACCTAACTGTGAGTGAGTGTAGAGTTCTAGTTGTGGTTGTAAATGTGCAAAAGTATGGGTAACATGCTAACCAGATATTGACCAAAGACTATTAACAATTTATGCATGTGTTCATTTTGTAATGAGCTATTCTGACCAAAACATTGTCGCTAGTTGCTAATTAATAAACAAAAGCAGTTGAGATACGTTTGCTATTTTTGTATCTAGATACATTTTGGGAAAATTTGGTAAATGTATAGCAAAGTGTTTGTATACATGTATTTGTGTTGGCAAAAAGAGTGTTTTTTGAGTCGCAGTGTGATTAGCGACTGTGACTAGAAAATCACAGTGACTGCAAACAGTGATAAAATCACAGTTCGCGAAAAACAATCAGCGATTACTGAGCAGAATCACTGTTTGCAAAGAGTGATACACAAAATCGCCGCTAACTGAACATGTTCACTGAGAAAAGAGAAAATCACTGTGTGAAAATCAACGTGAAAAAATCACCGAACGTGATTTTTAGCCAACATTAGCATGTATTGGTGCACAGTATAATTAACTGAAAACCATTAAATTAGAGAGCGATTCAATACAGATTGACTCGCGTACATCACCCTAGTTCCATATTTTGCATAATACTTAATGCATACATCTAAACCACTCTTTCCTCTTCTTCTCACATTTTGATCTTGAGTTCATTGACATCTGCATAAATAGCGCTTAATGCTGCTAATAGCACCTGCATTTTTTGCAATTAATTAAAAAAAAAACATATTTGAAAAACTCTGCAAAATTTCACATATCAATTCTCATTTTGCAATAAAAGCGTCTAAGCATTTTCGTTTTTTTTTTGTATTTTTTTGCACAACAGCTGCAATCATTTGCTTTGAAGTTTTATTTCTCTGCGGAATTTTAAATCGTAAAATATACATTTCAAATTGTTAGTGATTTCCCATTTCAATAACATTTGATTGCAGCTCAGTGTGCCGTGTAGTGCAGCAAATGGTAAAATATGTTTTTTTTCTCCATTTTCAATCATAAATAGAATTTTTTTTTTGTAGCGAGAAAATTTGAACGAGTATAAAACTTGTAATTTGGCATGAATGCGTGAAAAAGTTGAGAAATCAAAGCGAAATATAAATCAATCAAATCCAAACCAATTTGAAATCAAACATAGACATAGCTGCTACCATATACGATGTATAGAATGTACATAGGTGCATAATTTGTTTGATTTTAGTAGTTTTTGTTGTTGTTGTTTGATAAAATCGTAAAAGTTTTACTATGTTCGCAATTTTATTTTGTTTGAAATTTATGCAAAATATTTGTAACTATGCAACACATTTGTGCAAACGAATCGAATTTATTTGAAGCTGTTGCAATGATTATTTGCCGTGAAATATATTTAGTTCTCATTTTTTCTATTTTCAAATAGATTTTCATAGAAATTTATTGATTTTTTTGTTCGAAATTCCAAAGTGTTGCGCTTAAAAATGCTTTGAATACAGAAATAAAGAATTGCGATAAAAAAAAATGTTTATAGTGAGAACTCCCTTGGACAGACACACAACGTTCGTTTAATTTATGTTTACTAAAGAGCGATATGCTATTTTGTCTGTATATTTAACTATTTCGAAGCTCGTCTGTAAGTCTGTCTGTCCGCTCGATTGACTGGCTGTTCGATAGTATCTGTCTTCGAGCTATCTGCATCCTACCTGTAGCGGTGTATATTGATTCTTAGGGCAATTTTTTCAATGTGCAGCTAAATTTTAACTGAAGGTTATTTGAATGATAAAAGGCAATTCGTTCTTTCAATGTTAAATTTTAATAGGCATTCACAGTCAAGTATTTCATTGTGAATGACACATTTTAAAATAAGAATAGAGTTTGTGTAATGAGTATAATTTGTTCGAATTTTATTGAAATTATCGAACGAGAGTTTGATCAATTTGATCTTCAAAGAACTACAACAACAGCAACAGCAACAGCCAATTCTGCAATTCACTGTTTCTGCACAGGGTCATTATTTTATTTGCATTCACATTGCGAAAGTCCCGTTATATAATTTACTATTTTTTTTTTTTCAACAGTTTACAATAAATTGTAAAACAGAAATTTTTATTATTATTTAATGTTTTTAGGTTAATATTAACCATGAATAAACTATATTTCTATATCAGTGTATGTACCCTGTTGCACTAGATTGCCATTCACACAAAATGTTGACAGTTTAAATAAAACTTCGTTTGAATGAATGAAATTGTTTAACTGTCACTTTTAAAGCATAAATAAAGTTTCAGTTAGCTAAGTGACACTTTAACCGGACTTTGAAATAGAGGCCCTAAATGGTATTATTTATATATAGAGTAACTTTTATCAGCATATTCTTCCCACATGTAGCTAAAAAGTTCAAAAAGTGCCAAACTTTATATTGTTGTTGTTTTCTGTTTTGCCCCAATCCTTAACAATTCTCATATTCCAAGCCTACAAATCAGGCTTAATAAACTCAAATAATATAACACAGCTTGAAACATTCCCCAGTGTTAAATTTCGCTTAAAATAAATACGTTATAAACAAATTATTTCAATATACCTACTCATCGTATTTATTATGAACAATTAAGAGTGTTAATAATTTGTTAAATGCAATACAATGCGCACAAAAATAACAACAACAACAAAAAACAAATAAAATCATTAAAAAAATATAAAAAACATAATAAATATGTGCAAAAAAATTAAAAAAAAATATAAAATTGAAATGAGAAGTGCTATTATTAAGTACAACGATCAATAAATACATTTTTTATATGCATACAAAAAATACGTGTCTCTGTCTGTGTCTGTGTGTGTGTTAAACCAAAGAGGTGAACCGCAGCTTAATTAAAATAAAAATGTTGTGTTAAAAAATACACAAAGCTGACTAATAAATACGTTGAATAAATAAACAAAGAGAAAGACAGAGCGACAGACAGAGAGAGACAGAAAGACAAATATTATATAAATATCAGATATATAGAAGCGCAAAAGTGAGTTACAAACAGACGAAAAATACCGATAAAAACCGCGGCACGTTTGCAAAAAAAACGCAAAAGAAAAAAATCACACGAAAAAAAGTGTTAATTTAAATTGTGAAA
Source organism: Leucophenga varia (assembly GCA_018903435.1). Classification (NCBI taxonomy): domain Eukaryota; kingdom Metazoa; phylum Arthropoda; class Insecta; order Diptera; family Drosophilidae; genus Leucophenga; species Leucophenga varia. The sequence continues at coordinate 668,169 of JAEIFJ010001427.1, forward strand.
CGTGCTGGGAATAAAACGCTTCTAACCAGGCTCAAAAACAACCCTAGCCACACCAAATTCAATACACGCAACACTGCGCACAATTTTATGCACGTCCAGCGTGTAAAACACCTAAACGCTACTTTGCCGCTACTTTTGTTGGAATGGTGTACTCCTTGCACATCCTTTTTTTTTTTTTTTTTAGTTACATCAGTCATGGGGGCCCGCAAAACCGCAAAGTGCGCACACTTTATATGTTTCCGCTGACAACGTCGTTAGTTGAAGCAATGTTGGCAATGATGGCAATGATGGCAATGATGATGATGTTCTTCTTCTTCTTCTTCTTGTTGCTGCTGCTGACGCTTATGCCGCCATTTTTGATTGCCGCTTGCACTTCCTGTCGTCTTTATCGTCATCGTCATTGCTGGCTTGCTGCACACGTTGCAATCGATTAGTTTTCATTTTGTGCACAATTTTGCATTTCTGCACGTTGAGTGAAATGCAAAAAGTGAGCGAGAGAAAGAGAAAGGAAGAGTGTAAAAGAGACTTTTTGAATGTTTTGCAATGATTTCTGCTATTTTCGACTGAGCGGATTAATATTTTGTGCACATGGTTTGCTTTGACTTTCATTCTTTCCATTTCATACCTTGTTGCGCCCATTACGAGTAAAAATTTTCTTTAGTGGCTTGTTTTTTTTTTATATCCTGCAAACGAAGTGTAAAAGGGTCTATTAAATTTTGTACAAATGTATGTAACAAAAGCAGAAGAAAGCGTGGCAGAAACTATAAAGTAGATAAATTCTTGATCAGCATTGATAGTACAGTCGATATAGCTGTGTCCGTCTGTCTGTCAGTCAAACTGCTCCAGCCATATGAAAACGATTATCTCGAAGACTATGAGAGTTAGAGCTTCCATATTTTAAACTTAGACTCTCCTAAGCGTGATCACTTACAAACGGTTTATTTTTAGTCTTATTTTATGGGGTAGCCTGCATACAAACTTAACCCCTTTTTCTTGGAGTTCTTGTATAAAAATTCAATATAGACAAGAAAGTACGCTGAAGTCGGGTACAGGGTATCTTGCAGTCAGCGTTTTTTCTTGTGTTTTTTATTTTTTTTAATTTTTATTTTGAATTTTTTTTAGCGTATTTTTACTTCCGATTTTTCATACACATACAATATAGTAAGTTATGCGTTGGTATATAAAAATGCATATTCATTGATTTGCACACTAAAGCACTGCTCTGCACTGCACTGCTCTGTTATATCATTTTCGTCGCTGCATAATTTGATTCAATTGCATACACATAAACATACACATACATACATACATATACATACATACATATAGTATGTATGTAAACTACATTGAATTTATGTCGGAACTATGTATATATATATGTTATGTATGTATGCTGTACAAATACATAAACTGTTGACCCGGTTATGCATGCGTTGAATTATTTCCTACTCAATTTGCATATTTATTGATGACCTCAGGTTGTAATTAAAATCGGCAGGTGCATATGTCATTTGAAATTGCACATTTTTTGTTATTGTTGTTGTTGTTTTTTTTTTTTTTTTTTTTTTTTTGTCACTTGAAATTAAAATGCGCATTCTGTAGAAGAATTGAGTTAAACATTAAAAAAAAGTATAAATAAATTGTAAAAAATTTAATATAAACTGCAATTTTTCAATGATTAAATATTCTATTATTTTGTAGTTTTATGAAAAATGTTTTAATGCAAATCTCATAAATAGAAAAATTGTATTTTATTTTTTTCGCTATTGGTTTTCTGTCTGTTTAGTTTGGAATAGTTATAGAACCCTTCTATTGAACAGGCACCTCAAAATACTATGTGCCAAGCGGCAAAATTAAGTTGAACTTGCTTTGTATAAAACCAAATTCTTTTGGAAATTAGAAATATAGGCACCAGATTTGAGTTTTAGACTCCATCGAGCTGTTAAGCTGTTTTTTGTAGCGCTATTTTAGGCGTAGATTTGCTTATAGCCCCTTGACAAAGACCTAACAACATTGTTAAACTAAATATTTAAAATATGCTTTGAATTTCAAATTATACACACCCCGATACACAAAGTATCAATCTCAACATAAAATCAATGGCAAATAAATCATCGTTTTTATGCGCCTACGTTTGAAATAAATTTTATTTAGCTTTTGCTATACAAAAGAACACCTAATCACATACGTCATTTTTTCACAAAGTCATCCGATTAAATCGTGCGAGACAAATCATTTAACTTAATTTTTTTATATAATTTTTTTTGAAAAAGCGTAAAAATTAAATGCCACACGTTGAAGTCTATCAAAGCTAATAGAATATGTTGACATAAATTCGCACTTCATCGCATTAAATGAGCCGCCTATTAGCTTAACAAGTACCTGACAAATAAGTCAAGTCTCGAGTGTAAACATGAGCTAACATTAACGCATTTAAACCAATACAAACACCAACACCAACAAATACAAGTACAAATACATATACCATACACCATTCACTCCTTTCAACGATTGAGCAGCAACAAATCTAAAAGGATCTCAGACATGAGTGGCTGCGTTTGAAATGAGATTTTGTAGATTGGCAAAATGTGCGAATACTTTTGTATTTAAGACCTGCCTTAAATTTTTTTTTCTTATAACAAACTCCAACTTGTAACGAAGCAGAAAATGAAGTTTTGTAGCCTGTTGCCTGCTGTTCAAATTGTTATTTAGAGTATCTCTTTATACAATAAATGTGGAATAGTTTGCTCATTTCGTAAATACGGGCAACCTGAGGTTTCTTTTTTAATTTGCTGTTTCGCTGCTGCTGCTTTTCTTGAGCGTTTTACCAGCGTTTTGACATCGTTTGTTTTTGTGTTTCTTAATGCTGTGTTGTGTATAAAAAGAAAAAAACTAAATAAGAAAAAAAAAAAAAAAAAAATATAAACGTGAAAACTTTTGCATTTTCTCATTTTCGGAAAATATGCAAAGGGATTTGTTTTCATAGCTGGCGCGTTTATGTTTATGTTGGCAAGCGCCTTTCCGGCATCTTTACAATCTTTACTCTTCTCCGCTCTTCTCCCTCCACTCTTCTCTGCACTGCTTCGCTTTCTACATTTGCCATATTACCATTTTAACAATTTTTCTGTGTGTGGTGGTCCAGCATTTCTATAAGAATCTAACTTTGTATGTGTCTGTGTGTGTGAGTGTGTTGGCTCCTTTGAGATTATTCGCCGTGCAAATAAAACATGCGTTATACTCGTACTATATAATTTATTTTTTTTGTTTGTTTCTTCTTCATATTTTCCCCTTTCTTCGTTTTTGTTTTCGTTTTCGTGCTGTTTTGTCTTTGTCTAGTTTTGTATGCTGCTTTTTTTTTTTGGCTCTTTGATATTTTGTGAAATTATTTTGCTTATATATTTAATTCTAGTGGTTTTTGTTCTTAGTGCCAAAAACATTAATATGGGTTTCATTTGACATAAAAAATAACACAAAGTATGGTACTCAAGTCTGTACACTTGAGTAGTACACTGTAAATAATTTGCCAACATATACGAAATTAGCAACTGGGACAACGCTGTTAAAAGTTACACAAATAAAATAAAAACTTGCAGCTTGCTTTTTATACTCGATTCCTAACTGCTCATCAGGTACCACCTAAAGCAGTGCTGTGCAGAGTTTCAGTTTCTTAGCATGCGTGTGGTGTTTGCAGAATTCTGTTTGCATAGAGGTCGGCATTTTCGTAACAAAGTTGGTCGGTTGGCTGTTGTGGCTTGCTTAACTACTGCACTCATAGTGGCAATATGTTATTGTCTGTGAGTGCCCACCACTGCTCTAAAATGATAGCAACTGTTTAGTACACGAAATAGCAAAAAAATAAAGCCTTCCCTAAAAAAAATGTTAGGAAATATTTAAATAATTAAACCAAGTCGCCGTGTTCACTGAGGAACAAGAAAATCGCAAATCACTGTGCGCAGTGCGACATTGTGATTTTTAAATCACTGTGAAAAATCACCGAAATTGATTTTTTTGCCAACAGAAAAATATTAGAAAATATGCCCTTCCCAGAGCCTCACTCTCTCTAAAGAAGACTATGATAGATGTTTTTAAAAATAATTCGCACACAGACTGGGGGGGTCCTCAAAAGAGAACTTTTATAGACGGAAGCTGCTATAATTTTAGAATATATGGAAAATGATACTTCTGCGATGGATCGATAACATGTTTAGATTGCTTTTATCTTTTAATGTATTCGTCTAAATTTCAGAGAACCAGCTGTAATGGTATCTTCAAATTTCTCATCTTTAATCTGTTGCCGCATCAAAGCTAAAACTTTTACCTCATCTTAAATATGAGCTTTATTTTAATTTATAATTCAAAATTTCAAAGCTTCTCTATACTTTCACAAAGACTAAGCTGCTTTCAAAAGTGGTTTCTCTATGGTTTCTCAACTGTTTTTTCCCCCGGAAACTAATCAATTTATTACTGTGTAATTTAACGCTAAGTAAGTGCGAAGATGTATTACCTAGAATTAACAATGTTTAGCAATGATTTCCGATTTGCTTCTAAAGCGTTTCATGCATGGCTTCCTTTATTTGGTGTGGGTGTGCATGTGTGTTTATGTTTTGAAAGTGCCTCTAGGAAACTTAATAGTGTGATGGGTGCTCTGCTGTTCTGTTCTGTTCTCTTTGTTTGTCTTAAAGCGCAATGCGCTTATTAACATTTGTGCTTATATGACTGCCTACTATGTAGCATACTACTGCCACGAGTACGAGACTACTACTCATCTTATAGGCTGCTTTTCTATATAATATGTATTATTCCTCGTTTATTCTGTTGCGGCAAATTACATTGTTTTATTTGAATTATATATAATGCATGCAGGCATTCCATTGTTCACCATAACTCCTGTTTATTCATATACGTATGAGTACATTTAATTTATGTTTTTTTTCTTTCGTTTTTTGTCTTCTAAATAATTTTCGAAGCAGCGAGTCAAGCTAAAAGCTGCTTTTCTATGTATAATTTAATTTGTTTTATGCATATAAAGAGAAAACTTTTGATATAGACTTCTAAATACATATAATGTAATTGACTTGTATGTTAGTGATGTGTGTGCTAGTTTAGTTTGCTCGAAAGTACGAAAATAACAGTTATTTTTTGATAACTGTTATATTTTAAAAGTAACATAAGTTTTAGCAGTAAGTTTAGCAGTGCAATATCACTGCTGTTAATAACAGAGAGCCGTACTGTGTAGTGACTTTTAGTAACTGTTACTTTGCAGTTTGTTTTATTAACAAAATGATCGTCTATCCGCCTACCTGTCAGAATCATTGTCAATAATTCCTGTCTCTATGCTCATCTGCCTATTAAATCTACTATTTGTAATATAGAATACCAATGCAGTGATTTTTAGTAACTGTTACATTTCAGTATGTTGCATTAACTGATGCTCATTTGTTCGTCTCTGTCTTTCCTGTTATAAATCACACTGTTATTATAAATAGTAACAGTTTTTATTCACATCACTAAACTTTACATATGAAATGCACTTATACTATATGAGACTGGTTTACTTTTTTGTGCGCGTTGAAAGTCAAATTAGCTAATAGAATAATTCAAGATTTAGCAAATATATTTAAGGTTTCTTTTTATTCAAAATAAAATTAAATCTCTTAAAATAATAAAATTTAACATATTTCGTACCAGCTTTAAGCTTTTTTTATACAATTAGTATAAAGTATAAAGTTGCTTGAGAGCAATGTAAAAAAAAACATTCAACTGAAAAATACTACAGAACAAAAAAAAAGAAAACTATAAACTTTAGCAAATGTACGTGTCGTGCTCTTAAAACAATTAACTACAAAGTTTTAATCTACCGAAAATTACGCGCTAGTAAACAACTTCGTACTTGGGGCTTTACGTACTTTGGTACTTTGCTGTTTTCTGTTTTGTATTATACTTTTTGCACGTAATGTATTTGAATATTTTTAAGAAGTTTGTAACGCATAAAAAACGATATTGGAGGCTTCATATTTTCTAAAATTAACTCAAATGTGTGTCTCCGTTTGTCCTTTTTCACATTTGGTCCCTCTATTCGCACATGTCCGTCTGTTCGCTGTCTCTGTTCGCACATATGTCCGTCTGTCTGCATTACGTTTTCAAGTTAATGTGTAGCGCATTTTTACTTGAGTTTTATCAAAACAAACAAATTTCTCTTCCATTTTTTTATTTTTATCATGTTTACCAGTAAGAATCATTGCTCCAGGTGCATGCACAAACCTTCTGTTCCTGAGCTTTTATTTTTTGCACTGTTTCTTTTCTATATACAATTTTTTTCTCTTTATTTTTGGTTTATTTTTTTTTTTTTTTTTTTTTGGATTGTTTTCATAGTGCCGCATCTTCTATTCAACTTAAATATCGCCAAAGGGCATAGAGCATAGAGTTGAGCATGCTCTGCAGTACGTGCAGTTTACTAAGGTTAAAATCTACAAAAAAATAAATGTAGGAAAAAAGTGCTTAAATTGCAGTGATGTCTAAGTTTGGCTCTAAAGTTTAGAGCTATGGAACTATAGTAACTGCTGCTGCAGAAAAACTGCTGTAAATACTGCGATGATGACTTAGTTTTTGCTTCATTCATGGCATGGTGTGGTAATAAATGATTTTGCCTGCAAGTCAAGTTGGTTGTCCTTTTTTTTTTTTTTTTTTGGTAAATTTGCTATGATGCTGCTTCAGTTGAGTAGAAATTTATTAGCACTACACTTAACTAAAATTATATTATGGAAAATTTGAATTAAAAAACAAACATCAATAATAAATAGTCAATTAGTTTTGGAATAACAAATTATTTTATGCTCCAGAGCATGTTATAGCTGGTGGTGTATTCGTATTCTGTCTCTTTCTATTTTGCTGATTAAAAAATTTTTTCTTGAGTTTTAACGCTCTCAGCATACTTTCAGCTGAGTTGACAAGAGAGAGAGAAAGAGAGATATAATGATATAGTTGCCTCATTCTTCAGAATAGTCTTGACTTTCAATATTATTTATCAATAAATTAGCAAGCATTGAAGTAATAAAATCAAAAAAAATTATTTCATTTAAAAATAAGAAAAATACAAAATAATAAAATGAAAACATTTACATTTCAAAGAGAAACCACAAATTCTGTGCAAAGTTTTCCAATTGCACTGCTACCTGCAAGGGAACAAAAACAGTCAAAATATATTTTGGTATGTTAATCTGGTAATAAATATTTATTGAAATTTAAAAAATATTATAAAAATCACAGCCTGATTGGTATCCTAAAATAGAACTAACCAGAGACGATGCCATACCACAAAGCCAAAACAATGTATCACCGCGTAGAGCTATGATTTCGGTACGTGAATCTTTTTTTAAACGCTTTACATGTGCCTGCTTTGAGCAAGGTCCACGTAAAGCGCTCGAGGAGCTGGCCACGGATCAATCGTTTGTAGGAAAATTAGCTAATTACATATTGCAATGGTTAAACTATTGTGAAAAACTAAAAGAAACGATTACGGAATATGTCAAACCAAAAATAAGCGTTGAGCAAATTGCCGAATATGCAGAAACACGGTAAGTTTTGGAAGGAGAAAGTTGCATGAATGGTAATGCTGTCTCGTGTAATTGAGAGCGCTGCATAAATTCGCTCACGCGACTGCTTACTTTTTTCGTTGTATGCTTGAAGCGTTTCATTTGCGTATGCGTAAAAGCATAAGAAGAGAGTGTATAGCCTCAACGTGTTGCCACATTGAAATAATTTTTTAAATATCTCTTCGAATTTTCACTGACATTAGAGACTGGCTAAATAGTCCAATACGTTATTTGGCTTGGCATCCGCAAAGTTTTAAATTGGCTTTAGCAACTCACGATGACATTGTACAAATTTATACGAATACATCAAGATTGATTCCTGCACTTAAAGTAAGCAGTTTCAAATAAGCTAAACTTCAATCCCATTCTAAACTCATTGCTTTGTTTCAGTGTGCTGATCAAAAATATATAACCTGCATGGCTTGGCGTCCCGGTTCACTTAGCGAATTAGCAGTCGGCTGTGAGCGCGGTATTTGCTTATGGAATTCTGTGAATACCAGCTCAAACGATTTGTGTTCCACAAACTATGAATTACTAACGCAGTATGGAAAATTTTCGTTTTGTTGGTTACAGTTTCTAAATTTTAAAATTTCAGTTACAATCATTTACCCATCTCTTCAATGCAATGGAATAAATGTGGCACATTGCTGGCAACTTGTTCGATTGCTGATAATCATATAATTTTTTGGAATGTTGATTATTTACATTTTGAAAAGCAAAAAAAGTATGGACTACACAACACATTGCTAAGATGGTCCACAAATTGGCTTATTGCTGGCACAACGGAAAAACTTTTACGTTTATGGGCATGCGACAAGGGATGGCAACATGAACGTTGGCATTTTAATGCTGGACGCTTACAGGATGCCTGTTGGTCACCATGTGGCAATTTTTTACTTTTGATCAATACAACCGCTTCGAAGTTATTTCGAATGCAATTTGGTGCTGCGGCTATATTTGTGGGTAAGATTTTATAATAGTTTATAAGGTAGCCAATATATTATCGATGTTCACTCTCACAACAGGTAATTGCAATAGTAAAGATGTCACAACTGTAGCTGATCTTGAAGATCGAGATACGGCAGCCAGTGTTACAATTGGAGGCTTGCCACAGCAACTTGCCTGGGACTCTAGTGGCAAATTTTTGGCCATAACTTTTAAGCATTCAAATTGCGTTGCTATTTTTAATACAAATATTTTTCGAAATGATTTGCAAATTTTAGCAGATTTCTATTTTAAGAGCAAGAATCCACTAGATTATCCGAACTTTATATGTTTCGAAAGCATACATCAAAAAAATCATCGTTCAGTGTTAACTATTGCTTGGTCTACGGGACGTGTGGAGTTTTTACGTTTGACTTAATTGTGAGTTTATTAAAAATTAGATTTAAATTAAAATAAATTAAAAAAATATTAAAAATTTGTATAAATAAATACATTTTTACGAGAGTAAAAAGACAAAACAACAGCAAGTGTCTTTTCGCAGTACATTATCGAAAAGCCACTCTAAATATTTCATGCTGCATTCGTTCGCTTGATTGTCTTTGGTAAAGCTGAGGGTGTGTGTGTGAGCTATCTGCTTCCGATTTCCAATATGCTTCTAAAATAGCAAGTGTAGCGCATCACAAAAAACTATCTTATATGGGTTGAGCATATTCTACAACCTTTGGTAAAGAAATAGTAAATAATATTTTCTCTTTCTTCAAATAGTCGCGAACTATAGTCGTGGTCCAAAGAAATTGAATAATGAATAAAAAAATACAAACTGGACAATGACACAAGAAGAAAACTACACGTTTGAGCATTAACGCAGAAAACCTTGTGAGTAAGAATAAGAATATTAAAAATGCTCTTGAAAAAAAAAAATAGAAAATGTTATGTTTTATGTAGTCGAAAACTATTGAAATGTGTTCTTGAATTGAAAGAAATGAGTTTGTGTTTATTTTTTTTCTTTTCGTACTTATATTTATTTAGCTGCTTAGCTGAACTGTAGTTTCCTTCAACTATTTATTTTTTCTTTTTTTTTAGCAAATCTTACACACGTATTTTTTGCACAAATACACTTAGCAGTATTTGAGGTAAATGTTTTTCAATTTTGACGCAGTTAGCTGCTCTTTTTCAAGTTTCCCTGCTGTGAAGCTTCTATTTTTTTTTCTTCTGCTATTTGCACTTGTGAGTAGGTGCTTTCGAAAATGGAGCTTATTATGTGAAATCGCACACAAAGAAAACTAAACAGCAGAATTAGTGTGGTGGTGCCACACATGTTAGAAATAGAATACAGATACATTTTGTACTGCTGCTGTTCTGCTGCTTTTGTGCTTCCCCCTAAAGTTCATTCGCTCATTTTATAGTTCGTAGGCGGCAGTCTTGAATTGAATTGAATGAAATGATATGGAATCGCTTTCAATTGTATGTGAGCATAAGTATATAAGATGTATCTGTATGTGTGTGTGTGTGTGTGTGTGTATGGTGTATCTGCATACATATTTATACGTTTAGATTTTACACACTCAATTCTCAAGAGCCATTTTGTTGTTCATGCCACTTTTACATGTATCCCGGTTAATGTTGCTGCTGCTGCTTTTACTAATGTTGCTGATGATGCTTTTGCGCTGATATGCCATCAAAAAGTGCCCCAAGTGCTCGTACGCTGGGACTTAAAAGGCCTCTGGTGTTGTGCGCGCGTTAAGTGGAGTTGGGCTTATTAAAATATGTTAATGAATTTTCGTACTTTTTTTTTTTTTTTTTTTTTTTTTTTTTACAATATTTTCGATTTATTTGGGGCGTTTTTTAATTTAAATTTATATGCATGCGGTTTGCTTATTATAATTTTTTTCGCACATTTTTTTTTTTATTAAGTTTTAAAAATGAAATTTTCAATATCTTTATATTTTCTTTCTTTTCTACTAAAAAGCTTAACTCTAAAAACTCATAAAAATATTTCCTTAACATATTTTCAAATGCAAATAAATCAAAATGAAAAAAAAAATGCAAACATATTTTATTTAAAATATATCTCAAGAGCTTAAAATTCTATAAAATACAAAACATATGCATTTTATTTCAAGTGATTTTTTTACAAAATTCAATACAATATATTCCATTTAGGAAATAAATCATGCATAAAAACAAAATATAATTCAAGAGAGAAGCAAAAAAGAAAAAAATCTTAAACCAATAATAATTGCTGCAAATGGTTAATTTATTTCAAATGCAATAACAAATAAACCAATTTGATTCTATGCAAAACAACAACAACAACAACAAGAACAACCACAATACGAGTTGTATATGTGTTTGTGAGTTGTACAATAGCAACAATTATCAATAAGGATGCAGGCACAAATTGCTTCTGAGAATGCAATGCGAAGTATTGAAAAGAAGAAGAGTAAGAAGAATAAAAAACTAAATAAAAATAAAATAAAATAATAAAAACTACGACTCAGAGTCAGAAATTGAAGAAAATGGTAAATAAATTTTATCGCACCAATGCATTCAATAAAATAAATTGAGATTCCAATCCATACTCATGACGAGTAGTGTTGCAACTCGAAGCAACAAGACGCTTGGCTGGGACAGCTGGAATAGTTTTGTAGTCAGCAGTTAGACGCTCGTTTTATACGTTTAGACGAATGCAAGGATAAGTGGACAAAATGTTGAATTGAATTGAAGTGAAACAGGTGAAACTGCAACCTGCAACCGGCGACTCAGCCCAGCTCAGTCATTCAGCAAGCCCAGCCAGCCAATAGCAACAAATTCATATATTCGTGCACAGCATTTTATGGTATTTGTGTATGAAACAGTTGGAAATTATTGAAGCGTGTAAATATTTCAAGAAAATTGCACTTTTCCACTTCATCTAAGTGTGAAAAATTGTTGAACCAATTTTTTGTTTTTTTAGCTTTATTTAAGTTAGAAAAATAATTGATTGTGAGTGGAATTTATTTATTAAGTTGAATGGTTTAAAATTTTAATTAAGAACATAAATTTATTAAATAGAAAATTTACTAAACGAAATGGCTAAAGACGAGACACAGTTTTCATTTAGAACGAAAAATGAAAAGAAAAAAACAAGGTGCAAAGCAAACGTGGGAATCCCCCAGCCATAAGAACATATCAAACGCGGACTGACGGACAGTTGGCGTGCTTAAGACTTGAATGATGTTATGCATTGTTAGAATTTTTAGTGCCTTTCTGGAAGATCGATATAAGCTGGGAGAACTTCAAATGTTTAACTGGCAAGTCCATTCGCTTCATATTAGATTAAACAAACAATCAGCCCAAATAAACCCAACCTAACTTACCTAATTTCAAAGATTCTTTACTTTAGGCTAATTAAGCTTTGTCGATACACAAAATAATAATTAATGCAGAACACTTAATTATCTTAAAATCAATAACAAAGCATTTACCACACAGAAAACAAACTTCAAAAAACTTGAAAACAATTGAAATTGTATTATGTAAGAATCATCAAAACTACAAAAATCACTTGAAGAGATTAAATTGAAGAACATCATCCTCAACTTCATCTTCATTCTCATCCTCATCTTTAGTTTGTTGTATCTCATCAGCAGTGTTTATTTATTTTTGCTGCTGCTGCTACTGAAACTGACCACACTAAGAGCAGTTGAAATGAGATACTTCCGCATCAGACACGTACTCTACTGGAAAGAATTTTATGTTAACTTTTGTGTTACACGAGACAAGGGTTAAGTTTTTTTTGTTACTAACCAAATGACGCACTGAAAAATGTCAATTACATTTGTTCTTGCAGAAGTTTCAAATTTCAAATTTCATTTTGTGGCAAATGTTCACTTTATATATGTATCTGTGTGTATCTGTAACTGCATGTATCTGTATCTGTGTGTATTTTGTATATTGGACAACGACTTAAGAATGACATTTGTTGAGTGTCTATCCATAATGCTCAAAACATATACAATATATATAAACTACTTTATTGTAGCACAGCACAGAGTAAAGCACACACAACTGTATCGTTTATCCATCCAAGCTTATTCTGGCAGTTTAGTTTGTCTGTTGACATTTCTTTGCCGTCTGGCTGCCTTCTGCCTGCTCTGCTGCTGCTGTTTTGCTGCTTGATGTTATCTTTTAGAAAATTTCTTATATCTTTTTTTTATAGTAAAACACGCACGCATACAATTTATGAGCAGTCAGTCATTGCATTGAGTGCTTGAAACCAACACTTTCCAATAACTAGGCAAACATCTGTACTCGTACCTACTACATACAACTAAAGATAACATTCTAAAAGATTTTCATACAGATTTTCGTCAATATTTTTTAGGTTTTTGTTAAACGTTCTGAGAGAAACGAAATGTATTTTCTTTATAGTTTGTTACATGATTTTACATTTGTAAGTATTTCCACTTGCACGTAAATAACACATGTATCTTGTATCTTGTAACTTGTATCTTGTTTGTAAAGTGTTATTAAAAAACGTAAAATATAAATTCGTATTCGTGTTGCAATAAAATAAAATTTTTTGCTTAAAAATTTACTTTGCAAAAAATAAAAAGAAGAAAATTGGGTTTTAAAAAGAAAAAATAAACACTTTAATTAAAGATTTAAAAACTAGAAATATTATTAAACGAAAATAACAAAGCAGTTAATGGAACAAGTTCTTTCGAATGCTCTATTTAAAAGTATTCAATCTGTACAATATTTATTGTACAAATATTCATGCCTTCAATGCTCACTTTACTCTCGTTATTAACTTTTGTTCGATATTAACGGTTTTTGCTACGAGTTTCTTAATCGTTATTTTTACTCGTTGTTGTTTTACTTGTTGATTTATTTTTACATCTCGTAAACTTTTTACTCGTCACAATCTTTTCACTCGATATGAGATTTTATTTCAATATATTATTTTTAATGGTCGTAGCTTTTTATTCGCCATGATCTCTTAACTCGCCGTAAGTCTTTCAATCCGTATGATATTTTTATTCATTGTAAGCTTTTTACTCGTACTGATTTACTCGTAATTTACTCGTGATATATTCCTAGTACATTTTTCCCTCGCTTTAATAAAGGGGAAACCCTTACTTTTCCCTTGATATGCTATATTTACTCCACGTGAGCTGTTGTCTCGATATTAGAATATTTCAACGTCAGCTTTTTAGTCGCTATGATATTTTTACTCATCATAAGCGTCTTAATCGGTATGATATTGTAAGCTCTTTACTCGCTATTCTTACTCCTCGTGAATTTGAATCGCGGTGATTAGAAATTTTCGTATATACGCGTGATATTTTTACTCCTTCCGAAATTTTCTTACTCGCTATATTTTAACTGCTCTTTTGCTTTTTGCTACAACATGATATTCTCACTCGTTGTACACTTTATACTCTATATGCTATTTTTACTCGTCAAGAGCTTTTTACTCTCTATCCTGATATTTTTACTCTTCGTAAGCCTTTTTACTTTTACTCGCTATGATATTTTTACTTTTCGTAGCTTATTTATAAGTTGTTGAACTCGTTTGTTTTTAAGCTGCTCAATCTTTAGTTATATTCAATAAAATATTCACACGTTTTATATCAATTGAATGCAATAGTTTAAGAAAATATTGTTAATAAATAAATATTTCATACATTTGTCGTAATTGGACCAACTAATTTTTTTTCTCGTTATATTGAACCAAGCATATTGAACCTTAATTTTTTTACAATTATTGTTAAACCAGTTTCGTAGCTAGCAAAAAAAAAATAAATAAATAATAATAATAAAAAAAAATATGTCATTGTGTGCTATTTATTTATTATTTAAAATCAACATTTTTGACAGAAACATATTCGATATATCTGTAAAACACAATACACATGCCTACATTATAAATATGTATTATATTTTTTCTGTCACTTGACGTTATGCATGTACAAACATAAAAGTACATAAAATATGTAAAGAATACTTTTTGAATGCACTCATTTTTGTACTGTTTTGTTCGAGAGTAAACTTTAGCAGCGATTTTAAAATTGTATAACTGCAATATTTGTACATAATTTTTTTTTTTTTTTTTTTTGAAAGGTTTTTACATTCCGTTTTTTTTTTTTTTTCTGCGACCGCAAAGTTTTCACCCACAGAGTGTGTACATTAACTGCCTGACGCGTGTTAATTTGAATAATTTATTAAAATACGTGATGAGCACGACCTTTCAGCGGTTTTTTTGGTTGGCAGTTTGGCTGACTGGTTGGTCGGTTGGTCGATTGGACGGTATACATATTTGGTTGTTTGGTAGTGTGCGCTCGACTTCATCATAAAGCCACAATCATCCGGTTTATATAAAGTATTCAACGCAGGGGCATGATGTATGAAGCATCGAAAATATGCATTTGGGATTACTGTTGCATTGGTTTTTATTGTGTTCGGAATGCATTGTTTCATTTTTTTTGTCATTTATACAACCTACTAGGCCCATACACTTGCATTTTGTGTTTCATGTGCAATTAAGCAAATAAAAAATAAAAAAAAAAAATTCAATGAAACCAAAAATAAATTGTGTAATAGTTTTCATTGCGCTACTGAAAAGCAAAATCGGCAGAACGAGATAAAAACGAACTTTTTGCAAAGAACGAAAAATCCGTTTTATGCACAAAAATTGTTGTAAAAGAAAAGGGAAAAAAAAAACAAGAACAAATATTCGAACTATTTGTTTTGATACGCTACAAAAATTTAAATAAGAAAAGATACTTTTGTTTTATATATTGAAAACGAACTATAGTTTGGATCTTGCAGAACATGTTTTGAAAAATGTGAGTGTTCTTTTCTTTTAATAAATTTTTTTTCTTCTATTTTTGTTTGTTTTAGATTTCGATTTTTTATAAATAAACTTTCCCAGCTTGCAGCTTTAATCAAATGTACAGCATCAAAACTTTGTTTATTAAAAATTTAAAAAAAAATTTTGCTTATTCAAAACTATTTTTTTTTTTTTTAAATTCCATTGGTTTTTTTTTTTAAATATATTTTTCATGCCTATATGTATAGCGTGTATATAAATTTAATTTGTTTGATTTTGCATGTTGTTGCTGCCGTTGCTGCTGATGTTGCCAACCGATGAATGCTACTGTTGCTGCTGCTGCTGCTGATGATGATTTTGCAAATGAAATATTTGCAATTTAGCAAAATGGCTGCCGGATGTCCGTTTTTTTTTTTTTTGGTGCGTTGCATGCGTGCAAAATGACGCCAATTAAGTTTATGGCTTTCGCTTAATTTTAGTTGTAATTGTTGTTGTTATTGTTTTTATTTTATTACTCTCTCTCTCTCTCTAAATGCTCTAACTGCTGTCTCCATTATTAAAATTATTATTTTAGTTGTTGTTGTTGTTGCTACATAGTTCCTGATTGCATTTGAGTTATGCACAAAAATCTGAATTAATTTACTAAAAAACTATATCTTTTTTTTTTTTTTTTTTTGTTCGTTATTAAATTTATGCTTAAAATTATTTTCGGCTTGATTTTATTTATGCATTTAGCGAAAAATATTGCATTTCGGCTTTAAGTAATACAATAATTCGGCGATTTTCATTTATAAAATGAAATAAATTTAATATTTTATTTAATTAAAAATGTTTTTTTTTTTTTTAATTTTTGTTTTTGTTTTGCATAAATTTTACAATAGACTTCACTTATTTGTGTATTGAATGCGCTGAAACATTTTATTGCGCTGATAAATTTGTTAATATATTTAGTATGCAGTTTTATGAACCATGAAAATTAGTAGATAAATTCAATTTTGAAAATAATTAAATTTTTTTTAAATGCGGTTAAAAAATTTGCATTAAATTTGTGCAGTAGTCAATTGCAATTATATATATATACTCTTCCGAAATTCGTACTACTTTATGGTCGTCACACGATTTTTATACCAGATTTTTTATACCAGTTTTTTATACCAGATATTTTAAACCAGATTTTTTATACCAGATTTTTTATACCAGATTTATAATTTTTGTACCAGATTTTTTATATCAGGTTTTTTATACATAATTTTTTATACCAGATTTTTTATATTAGATTTGTATAACAAATTTGTATAGCATATCTTTTTGTACCAGATTTTTATTACTAGTTTTTTTTATAGCAATTTGAAATTTGCAAACCGATGGCTCCATTGCACAAATATTATAAAGAAGAGTAATTCTCCGCTGACCAGATTTGACTGATTCTAACTTATCGTTTTTTTTTCCAAATACGAATATAAATGGAAATATAAAAAGATCTAAATTAAAGTATTACTCGCTGATGTTTAAAACTATTCGTTAATTTTCACTCTTATTGATCGATTTGCTCTCTTTATATCTATTACACGTTATAAGCACTCGTTGTAAGTGATTTACTCTCTTCAAACATTTTACTCGTTACTTTAAACTGAAGAAAGTTTTATCATATTTCATTCATAAAATATATAGAACAAATTATTCTCCGGTTCTTAAACTCTCAAAAACATAAATTTTTCCAATATTCATAACATAATTCTTTAAGCCAAATACACCCGCATACGTTTGTAAATTCTTCTATAATATTTACGTACACAAATCACTTCCTGTAAATTCTCCACAAAATTATATTTAACTAAATATACAACTACTTTGAATATGCTCAAGAATTTTGCTTATGAATATCGATGAAGAAAAAAAAAATGAAAAAAAAAATAAATAAAATTTCCTCGATTCCGTATCATTTCATGCAATACATGCAATTGATTCACAAATAAGCGCGTAAAATGCTGCTTTGTTGCGTTGCGTTGCGTTTGCTGATTTTGCTTACTGCTAACTTGCTTTTCTTCCATGCATGCATTCCGAGCTCTCCAAATGTCAATAATACGTGAAATTGAACTGCCAATTCAATCTTTCAATGAATGCAACAACAATGGAACGCAACGATTACGTATAAAGTATATGTAAAAGTATCTGTATCTGCACATACAATTCTTCATGTATCCATGTGTGTGTGTGTGTGTGTTTGTGTCTTCATATAAATTCTTCGTTATTTACATTTTCTTTTTTGTTCCTTTCGATATATCGAATTTCTATAAAGCGTTCTTCTGCTGCTGCCTCTTCTTAAGTAAAACTATTTTTGAATCTCAAGTGTCTTCGGCTGTAAATCGTATAAAGTTCGCATATATGCAATATACTCCATCTTCGATAAGCAGCTGGCAGCTGCAGCTATTCTGATGCATCAACTGAGATTTCAGATTTGCCGCACACACACACACACACACATTTGACTGCGTTCTGCTATTCATACGTAAAATTGAAAGATTTATTTCTTAGTTCTTTTCTTTGTGATTATGCAATATTTTTTCCTTTAGGTTTCTTTTTTTCTTTTTTCCTTTTTTTTTTGCATCTACTAAATCAGAAATCAATCGTTAGACAAGAGAGACAGATTAAATCGTAAAAAAAATGAAAAAATCGAAATCAGTTTGCATACATCTTGGCATGATTACTTAGCAAATATTATTCGCTGTGTTTAAATTGATTTTTGTTATAAATTTTCGAGTTAGGATGGGAAAAAAAATGTTTAAATATTTTATTATAAATTCAAGTAATATCTTTAATATTTTAAAGCATTTAACTGACTTAATTAAAAAGCTGTTCATTAAATTCATTAAAAGAAAAAAAAAGAAAAATAGAATAGCAAATTAAAATCAAGTTTAAATATTTTCAGTGAACATAAATGGGAAAAGTTTTTCTACTTGAATTGCGCTAAATTAGCTGCATTTACTTGTATTAAAAGAAAATAAAAAAAAAGAAAAACAGCAGCAGAACAAGTTAATTTAAGTGGCCGAAAGTGAAATGTTAATAAAGTGCAATTACTTCCTATTCAGCTCAACATTAGCTTTGTTTCGTTTGCTTCGTTTCCGTTTCCGCTTTCGTAAGCTGCTCCTATTTTATTTTTTTTTTTCGTTTTGCTTTTTTTTTTATTTCTTAGTGCTAAATAAAGCTAAAATGCCGCAATGTATTTACCGCTACTCAACCATATTGAAAAACGTAGAAAAGGGTTAAGCAAAATAAAAAAAAAAAAAAAAATAGAAGAAATAGAAAAGAATACTTAACTAACAGCAAAATACCGAACATGTTGAACTTTGTTCTGTGCTGCAATGGTAGGAGCAGGATTAAAGTTGTGTATGGGCGTGAATTTCATTGCAGTAACTCTTTTCACCTTTGCCTCACTCTTCTTTTCGACGACTTCATTGACGTCGTCTATTTTATCTAGTTTAGAGAGAAAGAGGGAGAGAGAGAGAGAGAGAGTGAGAGCGCAGCACACGGCTCAACTTTTATCATTAGTCCGCTGGGAAATTTAACGGGCACTTAAGTTTTTCACTCGTTTTCATCTTTCTTTATTTTTTTTTTAACATTTTTTCGTATGCTATTGTTTTGCCATTTTTCTTTACTTTATCTCAGTTGTAGTTGTTTGTATATATTAGATATTTTTGCTTGTCAAAACGATTCGTTTGTGCGCTACACGTGAGAAGAGCATATTGTGAGTTGGTGTCTAGTAACTGATCACAGCGTTGCCAAAAAAGAAGTTTAAATTGCAGCAAATAAAGACATTGAATGTAAGATCAATTTTTATAACTTTTTCTTATAAAATTCTAATAAATTTCAAATTATACCAGTTATTTTTTAAACCAGTTTTTTTTTTTGCATAGGAACTCCTAATCTGTCAATATAATTCATAAATAATTTATGTACAAAATGAGGTACCTAATTTTGACTTTTATACCAGACTTTTAAAGAGATTTTTATACCAGATTTTTTATATCATATTTGTACAACAGATTTTTAATACCAGGTTTTTCATACTAAACATTTTATAACAGATATTTTTATACGAGATTTTTTATACCAAATTTTTATACGAAATTTTTATACCAGATAATTAATACTAGACTTTTTATACAAGTTTGGCATCGTTGTATAAGTTTTATTAGAAAATAAAGTGTAATTTTCGGAAGTTTATATTTGACTCATCCTTTTCGAAATACAATCAGTTTGAATCGTGTTACACGAAATCATATAGAGTATCTAATAGTCGATTATCATACAATAGAATTTTTTTAATAATTTTGTTTTTTATTTTTAGCTCTTTTCGCTAAGCATTCGCTATATTTCTATTGCTGCTCCTGCCACATTTAACTTTCCATAGTGGCCTCAAGTGCAATTCTCCATTTCGCTCTTAAGCCATCTGCCAAAAGGATAACTCGCTATCCGCTACGTCAGTGTTGCCAAGTTCAGGGATAACTTCGCGGCTAAAGTACAAGCAAATTTATTTTATGCGCTTAAAAATGAAAAATAAAAAAAAAAAAAGTAAAAATGCGAAAAAAAGGTTAGCAGCATCATTTATTTTGTTGTTTCATACTTTTTTATTTTGTTTTGTTTGTTGCTTTTGTTTGATTTTATTTCACATCCTTTAAATAAGCTTAGAATCTCTCTTTTGTTTTTTTTTTCTTCTGTTTGTGCTGTACGCGAATATTGTTGCAATTTATTTTATTGCATTTTGTTTAGTGTTTGGATTTAATTTAGTTTTGTTTTAGTTTTAAACTTTGTTTTTTTTTTTTTTTTGGTGATTTTTGTATTTTTTTGTTCGAACAAGTTTCCAAGTTTTAATACAAAACCTAAAACTTTTTCGATTTGATCTTGTTCTTGTTATTTTAATTGAACAATCAGTTTTTCTTTTTCAAAAGTTCGTTTTTGAATTGAGATTATTATTGTTCCCACATGACTAATGAATATTTAAGTGGATTTATTCAAATACATTTTCTGAAAAAGTATGCAATAAAAAAGGAAGTTAATTTTGAGCATATTTATTGTGATGGCTTAGAGCATGTGGAGCAATGGATGGAATGGAGTAATAGTATCCTTGATATGGCAGCTATTTTAGTAGCTAACATTAGTTCTGGCAGCAATAAGAGCTTTTTTAAAATTTCGTTACCAGCAGCAGTTCAAGAGAGGATCAATCGAAACTTCAGTTCCAAATTTATAGCTTCTATCTTCTGAAATTAGGCATTCTTAAACGTTTTATGTAAAGAAAAAAAAGTTTATTGTAAATTAAAAAAAAATTCATGTAAAATTAATTAGGAATACTGTGTAGCTTTCTTGTCATGCATAAAAAAAAAAGCAAGAAAGAAATTGCAACGAAAGACAGAAAATAAATTCATCGTTGACAATATTTTGACAATGCTGCGCGAAAAGCGAAAATAAATTGCAATCGGTTGAACAAGCGCGACTCTTACTCATTCCCTCTCTTTTTCCTTTACTCTTTGTAGTAGTATTTTTCACATGAAAATGTTTTCTGTAAAATTTATGCAAGCAACGCACAATTTATTTTTGAGAAATTAGCATCCCAAGATGGCGCAACATGAGCAGCAACAAGCAGCAGCAACAACAGCAACATTGAGTATAAAACTGAAGAAGAAGAATAAGAAGAAGAATGAAGAAGAATAAGAAGAAGAAGAGTAGATAACATTTGTCATTTGCCGAATGCTTGTTTCTGAACATTTTCTAAAGCACAATTTTTGGCTGAGTAAAACGAAAATTAATTATTATTCCAATTGTCATTGTATGCGTTAAGTATCTTACTTCGTTTCTTACTTCGCTTCCACGCTCTTTTAGAATTGCGATGAAGTGTTAAAGCAGCAGACTTCGTCGTCGTCATCGTCTTCGTCGTCATCGTCGTCGTTAATAGAATATAATAAAAAGTAGCAGAGTAGGTGGCTCACTGACTGACTGAGTGACTGAGTGTCTGTCTGTTTCCAGAGCAATGAATGAAAACTTTTATTTATGTTTAAGCTTCTTGTGAAAATAAATTTTGAAGCTAATTACTAATTATCAATGAATCAATTTAATTGGGTACACCTGCTATATAAATAATAATAAAAGCTAAAGATGGAAATATATTTTATGATGTGATAATTTTGAGAATTGTTCATAAAGTGAGTAAGTACAGTTGTGTTGAAATTTGCAAAAAAAATTTAAGTAACTATATACACCATTTTCACCACATCATTTTTATATGTTGAATATAAAGTATATACACCACATATTTCGTTTTATTCTCACTAGAGGTGGCAAACTATCGATAGTCGACGCTATCGATAGTTTTAAATCTATTGATAGTCTACGATAGTCCCATCCACCATCAATTTTACTCTGGCAATGACTTTATTTGATAGGACTATCGTAGATTATTGATATATTTAAAACTATCGATAGTTTGTCACCTCTAATTCTCACCACAGTTTCACTTAATACTTTCGATAACAATAATTCCACATTTAAAATAATTTACACCACATAAATATTATGCAAATTTTATGTGCTTCTTTTATAAATTCCCAAAGACATAAAAATCGTATGTAAATTAAGCCTTTCAAACTATTTAAGCCAAACCTTAAAAAATATCATCAAAATCCGACAACGAAATAGACACACACAAGTGAAAATCTTTTTTACAAATCCTCCAGGCAGCAATTACACATTTACACTTTGGGTTTGTTGCTCTACGGGATTTTTTTTTCCTTTTTTTTCGAGTACCACGATTTTGACCATGTTCGGTGTGTGTGTGATTTTTTTTTTGCGAAATTTTCTCATCCCTTTGGGTAATTTGTAGAGCCTACATTAATGCGGTTACATGAGCGAGCGCAACACATGCAAACATTTTCGTGGCAGTTTTTCTATGTGAAATGTATGCGAGTGTTAAACTCCTTTAGGGCTATTGGGAACAGATTCATGTACACACAATGCTGACTTTTACTAAAAGAATGTTTCTTTTTTTTTGTTCCTATTGTGGACAGCGTTGCCAACAGCGCACACAGCACATGACAACTCTATAATGTTTTGCTACAAAATGGCAAAATTTTATAATTGTGCATTTGTATGCGTGTCTATTTTTTTTTTTTGCAAATATTGTATCTGTATTTGTAATATCTTTCTGTGTAAATTCGGTTACAAACTTAAATGGTCAATTGGGAATTTGTAAAAAAAAAAAAAAAGAAAAGAGTTTATGCCTTCCACTATGATTGTCTATAGATTTAGATTGAGCTGTCGAACATGTTATTAGTTGTAGTAACCTAAAATTTTATAGTGTTTTTTTTTCACTATACCCTTTTGCACTAAACACAATTTGTATCCACACTTTTAAACTCCTTTCGTATGATTTTTGTGGTGGACAATTTAGTAGTTTAATCGCTTGAGGTGTCTGACTTTTTTGATTTTATAAAAAAAAATTTTTGGAGGTTTTAAACAAAGCCCACACGAATGTTAAATATTCATTGTTCCTTGTGGTATAAAACATTTAACTATTTTGCACACATTTAAAGTTGAACTTTTATAAAAATTGGATTCACTTGATTTATATAAAATACTTCTCAAAAAGAAACTCACCTTCCAATGAAACCACCATTGCAAAATTCACCATTTATAGAGTTCACCATGGAAAATTCACCTTTTAAAAAACGAATCTCGAAAACACTCACCTTTCATTTAATCTAACATGGAACCATTTACTTTTAAAAAGCTCACCATACAAAAATTCAACACAAAAAATGTTACTTTTGCGGCGACTACCATAGAAAAATTCACCACTCTTACATTTTATAGATTTCACCACAAATAAAAAGCGCATCTAATAAAATAAACAATAAAAATATCACTTTTTATAGAATCTACTAAGGAGAATCTTACATTAAAATCTACAAAATTGAATGTCATCTTATTAAGTTCGTTTCTAATAAAAAATCCACATATATCATTTTCAAAAGCGCTTATTGTCTCTGCGTGTTTACGTCACTTGCAGCTTTACAATCAATTGAACCAAGAACAACAACAACGCCAGAGGATTTTACTGATTTTGCTGCAGGCGACAACAATGCAACGGATTAGTACGACAGCGACAAATAGACTTATGCATGTACCAATATGTTCACTGGGTTGCTTGCTTACCTTTTGCGTAGTTTTCAAAAAAAAAAAAAAATGGTTCAATGTGTTCAATCATTTCATAAACGTCGCTTCCGCACACACACACACACACACACAGCTGCTTCAAAGCATGCTGCTAGAGTAGTCCGGCACAGTTTGTAATTGCCTACAATCGCTTGCGGCTATATGCGGCATGTGCGGTTTGTGCATTCAATATGAAAGTGCCCCATAGCATAGCGTGCGGTTGTATGTTCTCCTATGTCAACAGTCATCGTCGTCGTAGTCGTCGTCGTGTCCTATCATTTGCTGCCTTTAAGTGCAATACTCATACGCAATGTGGTGCATGCCGGCGTACATACATACATGCAAGCATAAGTTCCAGCGAATGGCTTCGCTTCAACTTACGGAAATCTTGTTCATTGCTATATAGCACGTTTGCCTGTCATGTTGCATTGAATGTATGACTCGACTATATTGCGCTGTGTGTCTCTTTACTTTATATATGTATGTATGCACATATCTATCGTACTATATACATACATATACAATATATAGCGTAGACACAGGCTGGCGACGATGGGTCAGTGTCAACGTCAAATAAATTTCGAATTAATTGCGCTTATCGTACACTGAAATTCATGCTTCTACTGTCTTCTGCTTCTTGGAAGTACAAACATTTGCTGCAGATGCTGCTGCTGCTGCTTTTGCTGTTCGAAGGCAAACAGTAAATGAATATGAGGCTGTAAGTACTTCTTCCTCGTCTACTTCTTCTTCAGTCTCTTTTATAGACAATGCGATGGAATCTCAAAAATAAAGTCTAAAGTGTACAGTGAACTGAAATATGTATTTAAAATAAAATTTAAAAAAAAAATACTTGAAGCAGATTTTGGAATATTTAAAGACACATTTTTAAAGCGAATTATGCCAGAATGATATAAATGGAGTAAGTATAATAAAATGTTTAATGGAGAGATGCATAAGATAGCAAACAATAACAACAAAACAGCGTTCAATTTCTTAAAAATTCTTTCAAGTGAACGAAAAATCACCATAGAATCTCTTGGATGTCTGTCCCGGAAAAGGATTTGCCCAGCTCTTAAATAGTAGTAGAGGAAATGTGTCACATGTGGGCACCATCTCCAGTTGTGGGCACCCCTGCTTGTCTTTGAACAGGGAAGTATACCATATATGATTTTGATCATACTGATCTGAGTACTGTAAAACGGGAATGTTAACAGTGCACTGGTTTTGTGTGGAAAATAAAAACGATTAAAAACAAAGGCTGCCCACAATAAGCACATTTCCCCCAGTGTTAATATAACGTTACGACATATAGCTGCTATTCTGAGGTTTGGTTACGATGAAGCTTAGGCTTAAGCAAAAACGTCTTGTAAAATTAAATCTATTAAAATATTTATTTTATATTTTTCGTATTTATATTGGTCACTTCAAAACAATGCTTAAAACTCAGTAACTGGTGCTGCTCTATTACTTATGCCGGAGTGTATTCGCACTTCATAAACACACACACACACACACACATGAACACACCGAATTATACATTAAAGATATATGACTATTGGTATATGTCTTGCTACATAGTTGAAATAATACCCAATTAAATATATACTACGAAACCATTATCAGTACACTGTACAGAGTCGAAAAAGGAGTCGAGCGGAAATAGCTGCACATAAAATGGTTAGTTTGTGAGTTTGTGTTTTGTTGTTGGTGTCATCGAAGTTTGTGGTCGATGTGCACATGCATAAAGGTCACTGAAGTCAACAGGCTTTATAGCAACGTACTAAAACTTAGCTGCTTGCTACTCTATAGAATACTATACTACTACTGTGTAATATGCTTTGGCTTCATATTGTTTTTGTTTGTCGTTGTCGTTGTTGTTGTTGTTGTCGTTGTCCAGCCTAATAAATGGTCGTTGTAATGAATTTGCACAAACTTTGATTAAGCGTTGCCTGTGCTTTAGCCAACAACCCACCAACCCACTAACACCCACCACAATAGAGTACACTACTCTGTTTGCTGTGTATTCGGTTGTAGCGTGTAGCATGGGGCATGACATTCATTGTCTGTCTGGCCTATACGATGTGATCACACATTGGCATTGCCTTTGGCAATTATTGACTCTGATTTTGCAAATTGTTTCGCATTTTTGCACACTTTGTCATTTATTATTTTGTTTCGAGCATTTTGCTGACTTTGTCACAAATTTGTAACGCCCAATTATGCACAGCACAGAGCAGTAGAGCAGTGCAGAGTACAGAATGCAGCATTGCATTACGACGACATCGGTTTGCATGCAAATTAATTGACTGACTACAACCTCGATAAATTGTTTACCATTTGTGTCTGTGTGTATTTATGTAGAGTGTGTGTGTACAGAAGTGTTAATATTTTCAATGTTTAATTAATTACAACAAAAATCATAAAATGCATTTTCGTTCGCTTTTTTATTTATTTACATTTTTCAATTACCACGCGCCATGATTTTCATTAATTTAAACAAAAATTTTATCATTACTTTTCCATTCTATTCCAAAAACCAAAAAATGTCAACCCCAGCTTAAGTTATTCTCTTTATAATTTCATTATCTTTTGCAATTATAAAAGCTTTTGTCCAATTTAATCGCATTAATTCTTTTGACCTATTTAAAACAGTTTTGTGTTGCCCACATTCTTGTTAATTTTCTTCATATTTTTTTTTTTTTTTTTTTTTTGTAGTCGAGACATTTTTGTGTGTGTATTTTCTGTCCTTGTAATTAACAGTTGAGTGCATTCGATGAACTCAAAAGAATTTAGCGATTCCATTTTCAATGCGTCAGTAGCAGGAGCAATTTGCAACTTTGTTTTTTTTTTTTTGCCCCATCATTTCGATTATGTTTTCTTAGATTGAGTTGTGAATTAAATTGTGATAAAATATATTCTGTGGGGTTACGCATTGATATGCAAATGATATGCTTGAGTTATGAGATAAATTAAAATGCATATTTTATTCATTTTTGCAGAGCAATGGTAGAATGGCGTACACGAAAAATTAAATTAGTAAAACAATTTTTCATTATTGAAAGTCTAGTAGTTCTATCTTTTGTAGTCAACGAGATAATTGATTTCATATGAGGAATGAACGATCAAATGAATCCATGGACAGACGGACATTGCTACAAACACAAACATAGCTTTTAATGCTGATCATGGTGTTCTTCGGCATGTCTCCTTCTGCTGTTACCTTAAAAAACATCAACTAAAATACAAGTAAAAGTTAATTTATGCCTTTAGATACTCCCTAAAAATATTGGAATTGTCCAGTTTTCATTTTACTCTACAATTTCCTTCCGTTATAAAGAAAGATTAAATTAGCGATTAAAAATCAAATAAATATTGCATCTCTTACAGAAAAAAATAAGCGAACTCAAACAGTTAAATGCGCTCTCCAATGAAATTTTATTATGAACATTCGCTCTCTGACTCACAGCTATGTCAGCTCTGATCCACAACAGAAAAGTAGACAGAGGCACTCATGAGAGAATATAAATGTTACGCTCGTACATTTAGCTTGTTTGTGAGAGACTAAATGTTGAGCTCTTTCATTTAAACAATTTTGATAGAATATAAATGTTTCGCTCTTTCATTTTAGTTTTTCTCTTTGAGCTATCAGACAGACATGGAAAATCTTTGTGATATTTAAAGCAAAATATTATTTAAGAAGATTCAAACTGTTTCAAAAATTTGAGAATCTATCTTTAAAAAAAAGTTTTATGTAATGTTAAGTTTAGCTTCTAATAAAGTTTCAAGAGTAAATAGCTTCAGAACGAATTCTTTTGACCTTTTCTAGTAATAGGCTCTTATGCATAAAGCTATCTATCTTAAAATCTTTCTAATTATTGCCACCACAAAACAACAACAGTTATAATACCAACCAAACCCAACTTATACACTAAATCAACACACTCCACAAACACACACACACACAACATAAAATATGTAAATGTAGAAAAATAGATAAAAATACTACTTAAACATAAAAATAATTTAACAGTGCGATAACATAATTTCTCATTAACGCACTCAAATATACAGAAAAAAAAAAAAACAGAAAACAACAACAACAACATAGCAAGAGGGCAGCATTGTCGAGAGCTGCCAAGCTGTTGGTAATAATTGTGTCTATGAAGTGAAGAGGGTAAAAACATGAATGTCAGAAAAGTATGTTATAAAATACATAGAAGCAGAGTAGAAAAAAAAGAATAAAAATAAATAAACAAAAATAAACGACAATAAGGACAGCGACGACAAATCTAAACAGAAAAAAAAAAACAACAAAAAAAAAAAACAACAAAAACTGGGACACAAAATGAACAAACAAAACAACAAACGAAATGCACAAATTCAAGCACCCAGAACAGCAGAGTGAAAGTGTATTCGTCATGTGCAGTTCAGTTCAGTTCTGTTCAGTTAAGCTAAGGACGAGGTAAAACGCTCGTGAGCGACTCTAAATTGAGGCAAAAAAACATGGAGTCAGAGTGTTGAGTGTGTACTGAGCTTTGTTTTTTCTCGTTTTTTTTTCTTTTTAGATTTTTAAAGTTGACAAGAAAAGAAAACAAAAGATGAAATTATTATGCCACGCACAGACATAGACAAACATAAAAGATATGACAGACAAATAAGGTGTGTGCTAGAAAAAAATTGTTAACTTTTGTATTTGACTGTTTTTGGAGCAGATATTGCCTTTTTTTTATTTTATTTAAATTTAAAAAAAAAATTTTAAACACCAAAAATCGTGGTAAAAATTAGTACATCAAGTTTTGAGCTACTCGCCTACACTTTTTTATTTATTCATTCTAAAATATTTTTACTCCACTCAATATCTTTAAATTTTCCCTTTTAAATTTTTGTTCAGGCACAAACTTTAACATGCAGCTACATTCATACTCATAGATACACACATACATACAAACACATAGCATATTTATATGCAGCTACATGCAGCATAGAGACGCATACATTCTTTCGTTGTTGTTGTTGTTGTAGATTTAAATGTTCTTGCATATTCATACATTAGAAGCGGGAAAGTGTAAGCTTTTTGCATAAAATTCAATTTGTCCTGTGCAACAGCCATGAATATTCGTTTTTTTCTATGCTTTTTTTTTGTTACTGTATCTGTGCCTCTGCTGCGTATCTTTGTATCTAGATACATGCCATATATGTATATGTATGCATATCTCTGTTTGTATCAATACAATTGCATTTGTTGTTGTTGTTTGAAGTGTTAGTGTTGTTGTTGCTGCTGCAGCATAAAATGTCGCATGCATTATTTGCAACATATGCGCGAAATTACTTACAATCGCTGTCACTGACAATGCACACAGCAAAATGAACTAGAAATGGTACATTTGTGACACGACAAAGCGACTGCAAAGTATAAAAAATAAAATATTTACACTTTCTGTTATAAATTGGACCAAAATAAATGAAACAATTTATTGCAAATTTTATATGTTTTAGTTTAGAATTCGAAAAGAACTTCAGGAACAAATTTTTGCATCGGCAGCAGTTCCAGTTAGACGGATCACTTTCTTTTGTGTTACAAGGCATAGCAACATACTTCATTGATTGGGCAAACTCGATTGCTTGTTTTCACTTCCATTGTCTTTTGTGCACACTTCCGCAAACATAGCTCATAACAAGGATATAATTCTTCGGCAACAAACACGCTCAGCGTATTTAGTAAAATTAAAATAAAAATTTGTATTGCTTCATCTGGAGATATTATTAAAATATTTTTGATATTTTCTAATATTTGAGAATTATTTGACGGTCTTATCAGTTAAAACATATCCAATGCAATAAATTGTGTCAAATATTCGATTTGACTTAATTTTTTGCATTCGTTATTCGATTTGATACGATAATTTGCTAAATAATTTAAAAAAAAAAAAATAAATAAATAAATTAGACACACACGTAACATAAGAGTGTCTTCTAGATTTTTTCTCTTTTTCTACTCGTTTTTCTCTATTGTAATTTTGTATGAGCTGCAATATTTATATGAGTTCATAGTTTTTCCAATGTTTCAATTTCAATTTAAGGATTTCAAAAATTAACAAAAAAATTCTGTCTGTCCGTTCCTCCGCTCAATTTTTCTACGGGCATCAGTCCACTCCCGCTTCAGATATGTTCGGCTTTATCCTAACGTGTAACATTAGAATACAGAATAGAAAGTAAAGAATAAATATTAAATTTTGGTAAAAAATATGTTTTATTCCATTAACAAAATTGTTTTTTCTTTAAGCTTGTTTCAATATTCGACTGCTAAAGTTAAAATAATATTTGGAAAATATTTTTTTTTGTTAAAAAAAATTTATGCCTTTAAGGCAATTTCAATTTAGCATAATTGCAGCAGACCATATTGAGCATGCAAGAGTGTTCCAGTATCATATTACTTGCACTACAAGAGAAACTTGCAACACACACACAAGGTTTAGGTTGGGATACGGCAACGATTGACTCCGCTGCTATGAGTAATATTAAAATGCACAATTGGTACCTCATAATCAGTTTTTTGAAATAAAAACAACAAAGAAAAAAATTGTTTTCTTCTTGAATTATTTTAATTCGCTGCAAATTAACCTTTTTTTCAATGTTTTTCCGTATACGACTATAAAATTACTTTAAACTTTTCAAAGTTTTATGCTTATAAAGCAAATCTAATTTGATTATATTTATTGTACATGCGAATATTTCTTTATTAAACAATTTTCGATTTAACACGATATTTTGCAAAATTATTTTATTAAAATAAATAGATTAGACACACACGCCGAAAACCTACTACCTTTTTATACTTTTGCCCAATTTTTTTTTTAATTTCGTTAAAGCAAAAGTACTGCTTTAACAGTAACAGAATTTCTTAACATAAAATGTTGTGCACAGTGCGTATACATTATTTTAACATAAAGAAACAAAACAATTCACTCTCTCTCTCTCACTGTGTTATGAAATCTGTTAATAGCAGCTGTTGACGTTAATATAGCGTAACAGTTAGTATATGATAATAACATAACGTTACGTTTGTGTACGTAAACGAGATGAGCATAACGAAACGAAACGTAATCGCAGCATCGCACAACTTCGTTTTTGGCCTCATTGGAATTTGAATTTACTTTGCTGCTTTTAGTTTTAAATTTGCCGGTGTTATGTGAAGTTGTTTGCACGTATGCTACGCGGATAAAATTACAAAAAAAAAATTAAATAAAATAAAAAAAAAAATTTAAATTTATATATAGTACGACATTCGCCATTCATTGTGAAATGCAATAACAAAGTGAAAGGTGTCTGTGAACATATAATATATAACACTAACAGTAACAACAATAATAATAATATAAATAATTGAAATCTATACGTTGCGTATGCGTAACTAAAAATAAATTTGATTGAATTTGCATATTACGTATACGTCATGTGTTTTTTGTGTTTGCATACAAATTGTTTTTTAATAGTGTTCAAAATAATTTATTAATTAAAATGACATTTAAATAATAAATAAAAAAAATATAATAATAAAACAAATAATTACAAAACTATTTTAATTAATTTAACACAAGAGTAATCTTTTATTCTTTTAATCCAAATCAATGCGCCTTATTACGTTTACTATATACATTATACAATAACAACGTTCGCAAAACGCTACATTTAACAATGCCAACAAATTAAATCAAATCAAATCATAATAAAAATAAAACAAAATATATATCGACAACTATCGAACTATAATTGAATTCCTTACCGGATGCCATAATTCTTTGCAATTTCTGCGAGAAAAAAAAGATGCCACACACAATTTCTTTATGTGTTAAATCATTTGCACATCCTGAAGGCTGCTTGCGCTTGCTTTTTACTTGGTTATCTGCTACAATTTGTTACATTTCTAATAGTTCAGTTGCTTTGCTATAAGATCTAAAGCAATCAATGCGTTATTATTTGTATTCTTGTTTCCTTTAAACGCTGCTCTCTATAAGACATGCGAAGACAGACAGACAGATAGACAGACAGACAAGACAGCAAAAAGATAGCAATAACCTAATATAATATACGAATCACTCGTCCAGAACATTACATTTGTTTAACGTTTTGCGTTAACGCTTCACTGAATGTGATGCTTAGTTTTAGTTTACTTTGTTATTGGATGCTTTGGTAAGCTTTGTTGAAATTTATTATACCCTGTAATCGAAGCATAAAAGAGTGTTTAGCCTCTTGGAAGCCTAAGAGAAAGCATAGCTTATATTCATATTCTTATTAAGCATCAAATACTGAGTTTTATTTAGTTATGTCGATTTTTTCAGAGACTGTTTAAAAAAAGGGTGACTAAACATAGAAAGACTAAATTCTATATGCAAGATTTTTACGTTAATCTGTATAAAATGACTGAATTTGATGACCATAATATATAGGAACCATAGAATCTTATATCAAAATTTAACATTTTTATGAAAAAGTTTTTCAATGCTGACTGAAGTTGGTATTTTTAAAAATCCTAAACAATTTTTATGGTAAATTTAGCAAAACTCTGCCCAAAAAAAAAATAGACGATTTCTTGCGAAGTCTTTTAAAAAATAAATATAAATTTTCTTTGAATTTTTTTGTTATTTGAAATTTTCCAGGAATTTTTACACAAGCAAACTGCCCAACTTGCAGCACAACAGAAAATAATCTGCAACTCATCTATAACCCAAATATATTCTTTTTTTGCTTGTATAGTGACGTCGTCATTTAAATCATTTTCTAAATAATTTTATAAAAAAAAAAGAAATAAAAAGAAAGAAAGAAATCTGTTACACCTACTCACAAGTAAACAAATAGAAAAAACAAGCAAAGAAGTATCAACAGACAGACAGACGGACACACAGCGCAATAACTTGCAGACAGCATGAAGCCTTTACTTTCATAAACGTTACAGCATCTATTCATGCTTGGCACGGGTCTGCCTGTTATATTGTTGTAACCTACACCCACACTCACACACACACACACACTCTCGCATATATGTATGTATGCTACACTCAATGTTTTGCCTGTTGGCCATATGTACTCCTTTTACGCTTGACTAAATACCCGCATAAATAAATTTTTCGTTAATGCCAAATAGCCTCAAGCGTAAAAAAGATAGCAACAGCATAAATTGTAGCATAGCTACAGGATGAAGCGTAAAAATGTCAAGCTAACTTAAACCTAACCTTACACAACATATTAAAATAGGATTTTATAGTAGAAAGAAAAGAGAAATAAATAAGAAAAAAAAAATATTTAAAATGCAAAGAAAAATACTTACAAAGTATGAAAAAACGCACAACAACAACAGCAAACAACAAAAAAGGATATAGCGCGCGCGTTGTTTGCATAACTAAATAAGATCTCATATAAATGTGTAACTAAATTGTAACTGTGTGCGTAACACTGTGTGTGTTTGTGTGTTTTGAAATATGTTAACTTAAATTTGCTTTGTGAGATACAAAAAAAAAGAAAATAAATAAATAAATAAAAAAAAAAAAACAATTTTTGCAAGCAAACTGGTTTAACAACAACAACAACAGCATTACGAGTGGCAATAAGATTATAAAAACCACAAGCAACAACAACAACAAAAAGAAAAAAAAAGGATAAGAAGGAATTGGCTTGCATAAAAGTGTGCAACTAGTCAATGCGATTTTTGGTTACTTTTTGCTGAGCTGCTGCAGCAACGCAACGCAAATAAAAAAAATAAAATAAAAAACAATAAAAACAACAACAACAACAACAGCAGCAATATATAAGCAAAAGGAAATACCTACTTACCATGTTGCAACTGAAATGAGCAACCAAAAGCTTTAGTTCAGCAAGAACAGCAGCAGCTTGAGTCTTTTGTGCAACATTGTGCAACTGAAATACTGCAACAACAACAACAACGAGAACAGCAACAAAAACACATTGCAACATCATTCTCTGTGTGTGTGTTTGTGCGTGCACATACTGTATATATTTTATTCCACCCAAAGCCTCGCCTCTGTGTGTCCTAGTTACACACACACACACACACACACACACATATACATACAACTTGCAACTTTTCGTTAGTTTTCGTTCGTTTTTTTTTTTTTTTGTTGTTTCTGTCGCAATTGTTCTTGTTTTTTTGCTGACCAGCCAAGGATTATCAATTTGTTTGGAATTTTAATGGAGTTTAAAAGCATGCTACCTCATCTTTGGATGATCATTTTTGCTGCACTCATCTTTTTGCCGGGTAAGTTCTTCAGCTTCTTATACAATAAGCGCAAAAATATGTAGACACATACAAATAATTTGCAAATGCAAATTTTACACAACACTTTTGTAAATGTTTGCCAACAAAAAAAAAAAAAAAAAAGAAGAACTGAATATTAAATTTGGGTTTACACTACTCGACTACAAACTTTTTTCCGTTTTTTTGAGTGTTGTGCAAATACGAATTAAATTTTTAATTGAAAGTAAAATTTTCAAATTGTTTTTGTTGTTCATTAGAATGATTTTAAGTTAAGTAGCTTTGTTTGGATTAAATTTTTGATTTGTTTTAATTAATACCAAAAGGAAGCTTTAAAATATTATTGCATTATGAAGTTTTGTTGTAGTAGTAAACGCTAATGTAATATATATTTACGTAGTGCGTTTCTAAAAATAAAATAAATAACAGAATAAAATAAAAATAAAATTAAAAGAAAGTTTTTGAAAAGTAAATTTAACATTCCTGCGGGAAAGGCTTCAATGCTGCGTCGATGACTATCACCTTTCCTCGATGACATACCAACAACTGTCCCATATTGTTTTTATTAGTAAAAAGTCATCAAAGAAAAATTATGCTGAAATTATCGCACTGAGCGTTTTAACCAATTGCATCGATGCAAAGAATGCCATTATTGTTGGGATACAGAAATCTCTCTTATCGGGTTTGAAGTGTCTTCTAAGCATATCTGAGCAAGAATTTTTACATAATGCCATATTAGATTTGGTATAGTAATTGAATAAAGGTGATTTTCATTGTCGATTTCGGCAAGTTTATTTCAGATTCCAAAGTTCTTTTTCTTGTAGAATAATCTGCGCTCTTCGATTGATTTTTAGCACATTTATAAAACTTACCTCGTTTCAATCAAGACATTACTTCAAGCATTAAACAAGTTAAATATTCGAATTATTTAAGAAAAATGTCACTCCTCCTGTTCACAACTCTACTGAAATGCTTGACAGCAAAAAAAGGCAACACATTTTCGGTATTATTTTTCTTGATTTACGAAATTTAGCAAGAAAATCGTTAACAAGTTTGAAATTCACCGAAATATTTTACTTAAAAAACTCTTAATCGACAAGAGACTCAAAGTATTTATTTTTTCAAATGCAGTAATTCGATATTTTTGCAGAAGCATAAAATGTTACTAAATTTATTTGAGATAATTAAGCAAAATCCTTTTAAAATAAATCATCATAATAAAGATTTGCTTCTTTATAAGTTTACCTTTTTTTTCCAATAAATTTTAATAATGTTTTTTTTTTTTGTTCGAAATTTATATTATAAAATTTTGCTTTTATCTACAAACCGCACACACACTCACACATACACAGAGATATTATTTTACACATTGGCAGCACATAAAATAGAATTTAAAAAATATTAAAAAAAAGGAATTTTCTTATAATAAAATATGTGGCAAAAAGATCAAAAAATAATATTTTTAGAAGAAAAAAAAAAAAATAGAAGAAAGAAGTAAAATTGGTAATAATTTATGCACATACGACACTTGCCATCCTTCGAAAAACTTTGGCTGCATCCGTTTCCGTTTCCGTTTGCTGCCGTCTTTCCTTTGGCAAGAATGCGCGTAAATTTGCCAAACGTTCGTAATAAATTGTGTCAAAGTACTTCGGCAGAAATTTTTCGTTACCAAATACGCTTTCGTTAGTAATTTTCTAGTTTTGCTTTATTTTATTATTTTATTTTGTGTTTTTTTTCAACATCTTCTTTAGATAGGAAAGAAAATAAAAAACCAACTGCATACATATTTCATGCAATTTAATTAAAATGAAGTGCAACTTTTGATTTTGTTTTTTTTCTTTTTCTCTCCTTTTTTTTTTTTTCTATTTTCATTTTACCCGAAGGCATAAGTTGCAGCAAGGTTGATGCTTATTGCGTGTTCTTATTAGTTACGCAGCAAGTTTATTATGAGTGTGTGTGTAGTGTACGCTACATTTTGTCGGTGGGTGTTTGCGGTTTAGTTGTATAGAAACTTGGTGGATTGTTTTTACTTAAGAGAAAATTAGGAGAAATTATACTTTTACTTCGAATGAATTAACTTCGATTTGACGAGCTGTGTAAACGAATTATCTCTGAGATCAAAGCGATCAATAGTATTGATTTCCTGCTCAGCATAAAAAGTATATTAATGGAGAAGTTCTAAAAGATCAATGACAATCTTTTCATCCTTTCGCACATTTTGGTAGCTTTCACTTATAAGAGCCCGCTGATCTACAAAGATAGAGACAGAATATTATTGAAAATTTATAAAAAAAAATCAGAATCTTTTAATTTTGGCTTGATATGTGAAACTTTTGCTTTGATTATAGCCTTGAGTTAATCGATAAACGATTCACAAGCTATGCGAATGTGATCTGCAGGTTCTCACAGGCTTATCCAACCGGTCGATTGGATAGCTTTCAGCGGCAATCACTGCTACTTTTGTCACTACCTGTGTCATGTTTTTTGTAATAATTGAATTAGACTAACAAAATTTTGTATATGTACATGATCCGAGCAAGGCCGGGTAGTTCAGCTACTTATGTATGTCTACAGGATATCTAACAGTCATAGTTTGCCCAACTTTTATCTTCTTCTTGCTTTCAGCCGATGTTGTGGCTTATTCAACTGCGCTGTTTCCTTCTTGTTAAGCCTTTGCCTTTATAAGAAGACACTTAACTGCGCTAAATAAATAAACAAACACTCAATAAGACACTTAAAATTATACAACAAAGCACCACAAAGCATCTATTCATAAAATAAATTCAATATTAATGCCTCATGTAGCGCATCAATTAAACGTAAACCTCAACTTTACATATTTGCACTCACTTGTTATGTTTCCAATTCATTGGAAATATAAAACTTTATGGCATAACTTTGTAAAAAAAAGTTCACAATGAACAAAAAAGAAAGAGCTAAAAAAAGAACAAGCATAAAAGCAGCGACAGAGTTAATGAGTAAATGAATACGCTATACGCTGCGTATGAGTAATAATTTTTCCCTATTTTTTTCTTTCAATAAACATTTGAAGCAGTTTAGAAAAAAAAAAAAAATACTGAAACTTTCTGCTAATTAATGGTCAGGATTTTTTTTTTCATTTTTGTGGCAAAGTGCATATTGAGCTTCACGTAATGATGAAACTAAATGAAATTGCATTTTGCTGACTAATAAAAGTAAACTTTACTACAACTCGGCTGACTTGACTAATAACAGTTTCAATAAATTTTTGAGAGTTGAGCTGAGCTGAGAGTGTGTGTAGAAAAGTTCGCTTTTATATGTTATATGCGTCTGTCTGTCTGTCTGTCTATATGGCTAATCTCAAGTGATTTCTGTAACAAATTACAAACCTCATTTTATGTATGTGTGCCCAAGCAGTCATAAAACCGGGTTTAGCTAGTTAAACTTAAGAGGAAAATTGCATATGAAGTGCCTTAGGTCAGAACGTATACGGTATAGTATACTTTTAGGCGCTGAATTTAACAGAAATTAGTAAATTATTTATTTAAAAAATATTTTTGCTTAATTTCAGATAATTTCTCAGTCAAATTTTCAGCTAAATTAGTTACTCATCACAATGAATTCTTGTCTATAAAAAAAAAAATTTTAAATCTTTTTTCATACCTTTCATGACCCCATCAAATCATGAGCAAATCGTTTATGCTTGCAACAGTTTGAGTAGCGTCGTGTAGCAATGTTTCTCAAGTATTATCATAATTTTTATGTTTGTTTCTGTTTCTGCTTGTGTTTGTGTTTGTATTTTATGTGTTTGTGTTGAAGCTTGTAATAAAGATAAAGTGATTTCGTATATAAAAAGAAACTTTTTAATTGCCTGCACTAATGATGCACTGAGTGAGACAAGCGAATGAGCATGAATAAACTTGCCACAACACACACACACACACACAAGTTGCGAGTAGAATGCGAAGAAGCTGCTGCTCCTGTTGATGAGGACATCGTTGGTTATAATAAAGTTGCAAATGCTGCTAACGCAACACACACACAACACACACACACAAACTTATTAAAAGCGAAGAAAGAAAAACCATGAAAATGAAAATAACGACAGATGTTGTGGAGCAGCAAATCAAAACAGCTTTGGAAAAAAATATAAGCAAAAAAAATGATAAGAAGAAATGTTAGAGGATCTTCTGTCATGCTTTATAAGAAATTATGTACTCTTATATGTGTATGTGTAGGCGAAATGAAACAAGTGCAATAAAATATCTTTAGAGTCTTTAGCGTAACAGTCAAGTCAAGTGAGTTGCTGTGTGTGTTTCTTCAGATTTTTTTTCTTCATGTTTTGTAGGCGAAGAAAATTCTGTTGCAAGCGTTGGAAAAAGTTTTTCGTTTTTCCTTGAATGTCTTCTTTTCGCTTTGGTTTTTTTTTTTTTTATTTTATTTTGTATCTTAAGAAACAAACAAGCAAAGCGGATATTTTTAATCTCCGCACGCAACGCAAAAAGGAGGCAACACAAAAAAAAAAAATAGTATTGGTGTTGGGTGTGGTTTTGTAGAAGCGAGACTTTTTTGTTTGTATGCGTTTGTGTGTGTGTTGCAAGCGAAAAAAAAATGAAATAAAAATCAAGTTGAAACAACTTAAAAAGTTGTAAAAAATACACAAAGCAAATTATGCAAGCACGAAACAGCGACTTTGTTAGATAGTGAGAGGGAAGTTTGAGAAGTTTTGGAAAACTGATAATGATTTTGGAATTTTTGAATACTCATAGTCTAAAATGGACTCTTTCATCAAATTTTCCCATATACACAGTAGTCAAATCGAATCAAGATCTCAATTTCGGATGGCAGATCAAGCCAATTTGTGAAGACAGATTTACATGAAGATCTACGTTTATTTTTTTTTTTTTTATTAATTTTAAAGTTAGTCTTGTTGCCTGTGAATAAACTTGTAGTTTCAACAATGTTTAAAATGCGTCATAAAATGCGTACACTCAGCCAGCTAGCCAGACAGTCAGCTTTACAGATTCAGCGTCATTTCAACATAATCATCATGAAACATTTCATTGGTATTTTAGCATTCATACTACTCCGACTACTAAACGAAACATTTTATTAACGTAACGAATATATTTACAGACATTTTTTTTGTTTGTTTGTACGCTTTTTTTGTTTGTCCTTTTAGTTTGCGTGCGAGCGTCGCGAGTCCTTGTATAAGATTGTTTTGTAGCGTTTTATCACACCCACACATTTAAGTGTTTTCATTTCGGTTTTTTTTTTTTGGTTTTTTTTTTTGTTTTTGTTGTGCGAAAATGAAATTGCAAAAATTCTCGCGGGACTCAACTTAGAAAATGACTTAATAAAGTGTGTTAAACAGCAGTTAAATTACAAATTACACTGAGAGAAATTTGAGTGTCGTATGTAAATGGATAGTGTTGATTTACGAAGTTCTGTCTAGTAGCTTTGTTGTGTTATATGTGTAAGTTAAAATGATTTGAATTGTTAGTTTGATTTTGAATGTGTGACTGACATTTTACGAGAGTAGGACAAGAAGGCAGGCAGACGGATGGACGGATAAGCAAACAGAATGAAAGTGAGGCAGACATATGGGCAGACGGACAGATAGGAAGGAAGTTGGACAGAAGGTCGGACAGACAGATTGGCCGATAGAAAGAAAGTCAGTTCGCCTTTCTCTTGATCTGCCCATCTGTCTGTCTATCCGTGTGTCCATCTGTAAATAATGTGTCGATTCTTGAAAAAATTAGCAGAAAAAGTCTGCATCAAAAACAATACATCCTAGCAGCATTTTTAATATAGAGGGCGCTTGTTACAACGGTAATACGGACGCATAGAGTCCTTGAAACAGTTCAAGAACAGTATCCGGTCTCTCTCCCACAATATTGAAGAATTATCCCTATCAGGGTCTTATCTTTGATCCCAAACTTAATTGAAAAGACTACTTCCAGGAACGAGTGAAGAAGGCAATGATTGCTTTCTACTCGATGGAATCTCTCACCGAAAATGGTTCTATACACTAGCTATACACTGTAGTAATACGCCCGTTGGACCGCTCTTAAAGAAAATTACAACATTGAAAAGTTATCTAGAGAACAGAGATCTGCTTGAATTGGGGTCACGGGACAATTAGAACATGTCCCTCCGAGGCCCTATTTGCTTTGCTAAACTCGGAGTACTTGGCAGTGGAAATGTTCTCTCGTCTGCAGGACGAGACTAACCCCATCAATGGGCATTGGACCATCGGGGAACACGCTGCCAGATTAGATATCCTTTAAAACAGTACATGCAGAAGTTGTGTGGAAGAGGAAACTCCAGAAACGCAAGAACACTTTCACTGTATGTGTCCTGCACTTAGACCGAGCTTACTAAGGCACTTTGGACGTTGGCAGTTAGAATCTATCACTCTTATGTCCATCAAAACTAATGTCTTTCCTTAACTGTACTAGTTGGCTCTAATCCTTCAAAAATTCTCAATTACTTAGGTTCTCCAAAGTACTCCTAAATCTTCGTTTAAATACTTAGGGCTGAATTGAGGCTTTGCTTTCAAGAAGGCTTTGATTACATTTTACAAATTTTCACATGCAATATTTTAAATTTTTGTAAAATCTTAAACGAAAATCAAAAAAAAAAAAAAAAAAATTACGCATCAATCAATTCAATCAAATTATTTTCATAGATCAACTTAGCAAACAAAATGAAAAGAAATTCTTCAAAGTAAATAAACTTTAGAAAAATTAATTAAAGAAAAAAAAAAAAAAAACAAAAACCAAAATTAACTTTTGCAGACAGACAGACAGACAGACAGACAGACAGACAGACAGAGAAAGAGACAGACGGAGGTGCACATTCAAAGTTCAATCATTCGTTAAAATAACAAACTGACCGAATAGCATTCAACGATGAAATAAGTTTGATAAATTTTTATTTTTTTTTTTTTTTTTTTTTCAACTTCAATCAAAAGCAATGAATTTTGTAAAATTTTCGCGTGTTCAATAAAAAAAAAACTTACAGTTTCAGAGAAATATTGTAAAAAAGAGCAAAAACAAAAACGCAAGTAAATTGTGTTAAAAGGTTAAAACTTTTTTTCATTTTTTTGCAAATGTTGCGAATCAAACTTTGTTTATTTTTTCGTTGCTTTTTGCAACTATTGGCCATGAAACTGTTAACAAAAAAAAAAAAAAATGTATATAAACAAGAACAAAATATAAAAAACTAAACAAAAGTACCTCTATACTATATACTATATACTATGGTAGTGCATAAACTACACTCTCGGTCTTCCATCCCCAGAGTAACTGAGTGCCTTCGTACGTTTCTGTTGAATTTAGTTTCTGTTCAGAATTCAAGTTGAAAACTTTTACTTTTGTTTAATCAAATTTTGTACCAAGTTTCCTTTCCTTTCCATTTTTTTTTTTTACAGATTTTCTCTATTTTTTACTTTTTTCGAAACATTGAAATGTTGTAAGCATATTTACCCGCTCCACTTTACGTCTTGCGTCGTCCTTTAACATTGTTGCGCATTGTTTGTGGCTTTTTGGCTTCGTCTTTTACTTTTTTTGAGTTGTTGTGTTGCATTTTGTTCCCAAGCGAAAATTCCATTGGGTACACTGAGTCTGGTTAGCCAATGCCGCCATTGCCGCTAGACTTGTTCATTTGACTTAAACGCTTAGAAACAATTATTAGACAAGTTATGCCATTTTGTCCCATTGGACTTGACTATACCAAAATTGCTTAAGGCATGATGAGGTCAGTTAAAGAAGCCAAAATGTTTATCCTTTTGTGTTGTATTGTTGCTGTAAATAGCGCTATTTGGGCTTAGCTTAGCCTATACACTGTGGAATTGAACATAAAAATTAATATTAAGAGTGTTAAAACATTATTATAAGCAGAATATTCTGTTAATTATTATCATTGATTATTTTGTTTTTATTAATTTTTATAATCTTAATGGAAAATGAAACTTAAATAATATCTTAGACACGAACCATAACTCAATAACCAAGCGCGCCATCTACATGTTCGAGCATGTCTTTCAAACTATGACTTAAGAGTGCGTAGAAATATCTGCTACATTCTCCTGATTCAGCTTGAAAGATTTTTCCATTCTTCCATTATTATAAATAGTCAATTGAGTATAATATTTAGAATAAATTCACCGAATACGTCATAATTAATGGAAAAATAATTTATGCATTTTTTATGACCTTCATACATGTAGCAGCAGTTGTAGCCGAATTTAATTCCACTTATGACTTCTTTTTTCCTGAAACTGAAACTGTAATTAGCGCAACGTGGAAGCCGTTTTGAGTCGAGTGCTTAAATTAATTTGAAAAGAATAAAAAGAAACTTTTCAAAGTACACTTTTGAAATAGGTAAAGCCTACTTATTTCTTTCTTTGCTCAAAGACTTTACAAAAAAAAAAAAAAAAAAAAAAAAAAACAACAAATAATCTTTTTCTTTGAGTATCTTAAGTATTCCAATAAAAATTCAATACAAATTAATTTCGCTAACAATTTACTTAAATTGAAACTGTTTTAGTTCAGTATACGTATAGAAATTTGTAGCTTTTGATCTTAGAATTGCTAATTGTTTAGCTTTTAACGTAATTAGCTAATTAAATACTTAATTGAGATACGTTACAACATGTGCCACTACTATTACAGCTATTACATAATACCCATAGTAGACGAATAAAATGAATGAAATGAAAACGAGAATATCTTCTTTTTTTTTTTTTTGTTTGCTAAGAGAAAGAGAGAGAGAGAGAGACCGTATCAATGAATAAATAAATAAACGTTTGAGTATTTACTATGAACGAAACCAAATGAGTAGCTTTAAATTGTCATTGAAGCTTCTAAATAAATAGAAATTAATTTGTTTTAAATGACAATAGCTGCTCTAGCTATTCTGCTGCTACTGCTGCTGCTGAATAAATCGTATTTGTCTTGTAAATCGTTTTAATTGTAACTTGTATATTTAGGCCATTCAGATAAATAAGCTGAAGGACGAAACGTTTTGAAATATTTAAGATTATTTAAAATGTTGAAGGACTGAGAATGCATAGCAAGGAAATCGTAATGAAAAATAGTTAGCAATAAAAAATAAAAATATTAGTTACTTTAAATCGACTGAAATATACGCTACACAAAATATATCAAAAACGTTACAAATATTAAATTTTTTTTTAAAGTTTTAATATTACAATATTCAAATTTAAGCTTAGCGCAAATGTTCCAGGAACGTTAATAGTAAAAAACAATCCTTTTCAATATTAAATACAAGCTTAATAAAAAATACCTTCAAGTTAACCATAGATTTCTATGGGATCAGCGTTTTTTTACGAAAGTCTTTTTTTTATTTTCGTGTAAGTAAATTTAGCTTCGACAATTGGCTTCAATGAAGCCATATTCTATTTGAATTATTTAAACCTATATTTTTTCTAATTGATTTAGTCTTAAGCATTAATATTTTCTTTTTTTTTTGTTTGCAATTTTCTATTTGAATTAGTGAGTCTATTTTCTTTTTTATTATTTTCTATTTTAACTATTTTTTGGTATTCTTATCTTCCAAATTGGCAACTACAAGGTTTCTAGGAAAAACAGTTTTATTATTTCTCAACTAAAACTTATTTTAATAAGTTACAAACTGTTCAACAAATTTACAATACAGCTAATTCAGTCTATAGATGAAGTGTATATGTATGCATGTATATAAAATACAAATAAGATAAATAGCTTAAGAAGAGAGAAGTACAAAATCATTAATTTACATTCTCATCAATTTTATCTTGTTGTAGGTTCTAAATTCACAACAATTGCGACGAGCTCAGTGACGACAGCAACAACAACAGCAACAACAGCAACAACATCAACGAGAGCAATAACGACCAACAATAACAACAACAGCAAAGCCTGAGGAAACAACAAAATTGCCATCGCCATCGCCGTCGTTGTCGTCGTTTTCGTCGTCAATATTAAAGAGTCACAATATAAATGATAAAACATTTCTAAGGACTCAATCAAAACGAGAACTGACAGCGACATTGTCATTGAGTGCAACAAAACCAAAAACGAAAAATGAAAAGGAAGAACAAGAACAAGAACAAGAAGAAGAAATAAAATCGCCAACATTAATATCGACGACAGCAAAAATTACAAAAGCAAATAACAACAACAGCGCAGCAACAGCAGCAAGAACAACAACAAAATAATAAATACAAGTTTGTCAATAGCAACAAAAGGGTCATTTAATACAACAGAACAACAGAATAGAGCAAATAATACAAGAAATATCAGTAAAAGAAATGAAAGAACATGGAGCAGCAGCAGCAGTATAACAACAACAACAACAAATGCAACAACAGAGACAGCAGCAAAGTTGTTGGCAACATTAGCAACATCAAAAGTATTAAAAGAACAAACGAGCAATGGCAACGGCAACGGCTACGGTTACGACAACTTTTCAAAAGCGCATAATAATGGCGACAAATACAACAACAACAACAACAATAACGACAATGGCGACATAAGTACTAAATACAGCAATAACAACAACAGCAACAACAACAATGGCATCATTAATAATATTCACAGCAACAACAACAACAACAATGAATGGTCACAAGCAAAACTCTACAATCTTCATCATTGACAACTGCTGCAATTTCAAATGCAACTGCTCAATTTAATAATATTTTATTAGCAACAGCTGTTGCTGCTTCGGCTTCGGCTACTGCTACTGTTGCTCAATCAAATCTT
The DNA here is from genome assembly GCA_018903435.1 of Leucophenga varia. NCBI lineage: Eukaryota > Metazoa > Arthropoda > Insecta > Diptera > Drosophilidae > Leucophenga > Leucophenga varia. The sequence goes on from JAEIFJ010001427.1 coordinate 712,746, forward strand.
ATTATGAGCAATAGTCAAAGTATTGAAGATAATGAATTGCATAGTAAAAGTAAATTGATTAAATATAATACAAACACAAATACAAATAATCAAACAATTGCACAAGACAATTTCATTGGTAACAGTGCGAAAGCAGCAATAATATCGAATACAACGTCTACACTACCAACTACAACTACAACAACAACTACGAAACGTACAACAAGACGTCCCATAGCAACAACAACATTAAAACCACCGCCAACTATTGATGATTATCAAACAATAATTAGCCAAGCTGGTACACATGCCTATTTGCCATGCAATGTAAGTAAAATGTGCTTCTTTTTTTAATATTTTATGAGGCAATTTAGGTTTGTATTGTATTAAGTAGATGGAATATAGAACTATTTTTATTATTTGAAAAATGTATCGATAAAATATTTGGTATCTATTGAAGTGAAGTGAATTAATATTAGTTGCATAATTAAAAGTATAATGATACAAAATCGGAACTGATTCGATGGATTTCTTAAGCGACACGCATCGATTAGTTTCATTTCTTAACTGAGTCGCAACTATTCGGCTCATTTCTTAACTAAATTGAAATGATTTTAATTCGAGTTAAAATATTTTCACTTTTATTTAACAAATATTTTAATTTTTCCGGTTGTGGGCACCCCAATGTAAACGGTTGTGGGCACCCTCTTGTGTATTTTTCACACGTAAAGGCATGAACGGACATTAAAGGCTTTTAAAATAAATAATCTTTCATTTTCTCTTTACTTGTTTTAGTTTTTCTTCATATAATTCTAATTTTATAAGATTTTTCAAGGGTGCCCACAACCGAGTACAAAATATTTTTCTAAAAAATTTGAACTTTACTAAAATTTGAATAGTATTAACTTGCTTCACTGAAAGTAAGCTGTAATTTCTATGTTTCGACTGGTATACATAAATACAATATATGAATATGGCCAAAGTTATGAGGTAAGAACCTTAGGGTGCCCACAATAGGCACACTTCGCTTATTGTACAAAGTTATTAAAAGCAAATATTGTTTATATTTTCAAAATGAAAACACATAAACATGCTGCTGATTTTTAAAGCAAATTATGAGATTTGCATTTGCAAAATAATTGCAGCAAAATCTTACAAAAATTTTTTTTCAAGATTTTTAGATTGCTCATAGAAAATTTTATTGTACTTCTTTGAAGTTTTATAGGGGCACATTTAATTTTGAAGTAAAACTTTTCAAAATCGTTTGTAAACAAACAAACAAAAAAAAAAAAAAAAAACTTTCGAAAAATTCAAATAATATCAATAAAAGCCAAAACTTTAAGTTACAAAAAATGTAAAGACTTTTTCAAGTGTCTAAATATTTTTACATTATGCCACAAAAGAGTTTCGCACACATGGCATTTATATACAAAAAAAAAAATATGGAAAAAAAAAACATAAAAAAACAAAAAAAAAAAATATATTCCTAACTAGGATATTTTAAAAAATTTTATTTTGCTATCGTCAGCTTTGTTGCCACATGGAATAAAAAGTTTGCTCATAACGTTCGTCTGTCTGTCTGTCTGTTTCGTATAAAACTTGTTTGCAAATAATTTGTTTTATTTTGACGATATATTTTTGCTTTGTTTCGACATCTTGAGTGCATATACTATACACATACATAGTATAAAATATAAGTAGCTACACCTTGAAACATTTTTTTATTTTATCTAAAAGTGTTTCTGTAACTGACAACTTGTGAACTTTTTTTTTTTTTTTGCTGAATTTGCACAAAAATAAATTTTTGAGATACAAAGCAAAATCTTTTTTTTTTTTTTTTTTTTAGGAAAATTTTGTCTGCAAGCCTAATAAAATTTATTATTAATTGATTAGGTTTTAACAGATTTACAGATTTTATATGCAAAGTTATTTTGTTTGCGCTGACAGCGCACGATTTGTTTGTTTATCTTAAAAAAAAAAAAATAATAAAGAGCAAAAAAAAAACCTATAATCGAATTTTTAAAAGATAAATATCTTTCATTACGGAAAATTATTAAATAAAAATCTCTTCTCTTTTTTTTTTTCATTTTGTTTGCTTTATTTTAAATTGTTTCTGTTTATTAAGTTGATATTATCTTTTTAAATTTGTTTGTGATAAGTTTTCTCTCATTTTTTTTATCGTGCTGCCTTGAATTTAAAAAAAAAATGTTCGATATGCAATATTTTATATTCGAAGAGTATCCTTGTAAAAAATGTTTACTGAATATTTTATTAATAAATAAATTATAATGCCAAACTGATTATGCGTTGCTCCTTTGGCGTTGTATGTATCTGCGCTGAATTGAAAGCAAATGCTGCATCAATAAATATATTCAGCGCAGATACTTTGCCAAAAGGCAGTTAGTACTTCATTTAAGGTTACCATCGACGATTAATATAATCAAATGCAAAGTATCTAAAATTATCTAAAAGTATCTAAAAAAGTATCTAAAAAGTATCTAAAAGTATCTAAAAGTATCTAAAAGTATCTAAAAGTATCTAAAAGTATCTAAAAGTATCTAAAAGTATCTAAAATTATTTTAAAGTATCTAAAAGTATCAAAAGGGATCTCAAAGTATCTAAATGTATCTAAAAGTATTTAAAAGTATCTAAAAGTATCTAAACGTTTTTAAAAGTATCTAGAACTTTCTAAAATTATCTAAAAGTATCTAAAAGCATCTAAAAGTATCTAAAAGGATCTAAAAGTATCAAAAAAGTATCTTAATGTATCTTAAGTAATTTAAAGTCTTAATGTTTTTAAAGTATCTATACTTAAAGCATAGACAGAGTATCGATTCTTTAATGCTTTTTCAATTTATTTCGGTACACTTTCAAAAATAAATCCGCGCCAAATAAGAGCAAAAATTAAATTAAAATTAAATACAATTAGAAAAATAAGCTCATAGTTACTTTTTGCTTTAACAATTAATTAGGTATGATATTATATGCTATTTATGGTCACCTTATTTTATGCTTCGTGTAAATTTTATACTAAAAATAACGCAGATTTCCGCATCGAAGTGAAAAGAAAAAAATGATACATATAAAAATAAAATAAAAAATAATTCGCTATGCTTTATGTTTTGAACTAATTTAAGCTTAGCGCAGTTCCTTGCGCATACTTCATGTTTGGCACCGAAAGCAAAACAAACCGGAAATTGCCACCAAACTGATTCTATTTCAAGTAAAACTTCTTCATTTGCTGTAGATGCTTGCTTCGACCAAAAAGTCTCTGTTTATCGCTTCAAAAGAAAACTTGGCGCACTATGCTTGTATTTATGTGTATTGAAGTGTATTGGAGTCTGAATGTGTGCTTTGCTTCTTATTCTTATTCTTTTTTTTTTCTTTTTTTCGGAGATACTTATTAGTAGACTTCGCACATCGCAAGGCAAAGTAACGCAACGCAAAACACCATTGACCCAAATATATAACCAAACTGCATGCGCACAGGGCGTGGCAGTCGCCAATGTTGTCTGAGAGTTCATAGTCTGAGGTCGAGTTCACGCAGACGTCTAAAATTGTGCACGTCTTTGGTTCGAAAAAAGTTTGCTGCGTGCCTTTGCAGTGGCCACTAATAACTTTGCTATACGCCGCGCCGCGCCTCGCTAGCTCGTTTCATCTTACGTTTTTTTATTCTATTAACTTTATTTTTTTTTTCTTCTCAGTTTCATTTACTTCGTATATTTTTCTTCATTTTCTTCTTTTTTTTTTTTTTTTTTGACGCTTTAGCTTTACATTGCCAATTATAATTGGCGCGTTTCTGTTTAGACAGGAAATTACCAAAAAGTATGTTTACTTCATAAAGCTCAAGCAATAACTTATAATGGCCAAAGTCCTTTCAAATTCTTCGTTTGCTGTTGTTGCTGTTGTCTTCTTTTCATGCAGTTGCTCTGTATACACTTGAAGTGCGCTGAATTTCTTCTAAGATATTTAAAAACAAGCAAATAGAAGAATAAAAATCTTCTCATATAGATTTACAAGTTAATTAAAGTGAAAAGTTACTCACAGAGAAAAACAAGAAATCCCTAAAATTATGAAAGAACGTTAAAATTTTTACAGTTAATTAAAAGATTTTTAACGCAAAAACTCATAAAAAGGGTTTATTTACAATTCGACTTTTAGTTGAAATTGAAGTTTCTTAGATTCGACAAAAATTTCTTTGAAAAAGTTTTGAAGTTTTTATATGAAAACATTCTGAATTAACTAAAAACATTTAACTAAAGAAAATTGTTTTCCTTTTTGTGTTTTTCAAAACTTTTTTTAAGTCACAAAGCTAATTAGTTTGCGATATCTATTTATTTAATAATATTTTGCTTTTAAAGAAGCATATTTATCTTCATTTAAAAAACTACAAACTTCCTGATTAGCTTTACTCCAAATTAAGTTCGTCCGACTTAAACATTTTTAATAATTAAGTTAAAATTTTTTTAACAGGCATGCTAGGGCAGTTTGCTATGTCAATGTCTAAAAGCACCTGCTAAGTTGGTTTGTAAATAGCCTCAGTTAACTCACGCATTTCCATTCTCTAATCGTTCAATAATATTCCATGGTGTTTACTGCCTAGCGTACGGAGTCAGTCGTTACGCAAGCAGACAACATAACCACGCCTGATATGTCCACCACTGTTAAAATTCCAAACTGTACAAACTAAATTTTAATATTTCTTCATAATCTCTCCATAAGCTCCAAACTGTAAACTAATTGAAAGCAACAACAGTTTTATAGAAATAACCATGCACATTAAAAAAAAATATTTAATAAGCCCATAATGAGCCTCAATTACTATGAAACATAAAACTCGTTTCATTAACATTTAATAAAGCTCTAAATAATGCGCATGTAGCACATGTTTAGGTCAAACTCAACAAACAAACCAACAAACAAACAAAGCAAAACTCAAAACTAATTTAATAAACAACAAAGCAAAGTAAACAAACTAAACCAAACCAAACCAAAATAAACTGAAATAAACTCAAACAACAATTTGAAACAGCCACAACAAATTATCATAAATGCATTTAGGTGAATATTTTAAAAACTAATTAGCAAAAATATTTAAATTGTGGCATTGGATGGCCAAATTGCACATGATAAATATCTAAGTCATGGCTTGAACGACACTAAAGCAAAATCCGGCCATTATTTTCGACGGCAAATTAACCAAAAATCTACAAAAAAGAAAAAAAAAAATAAAAAAAGAAAACAGGATAACGCCAGCCATAACCAAGAAATTTAAATTAGCTAATGTCGTATAAAAACACAGACACACACACATACACATACAAAGGGAGAGAGAGAGAGCAAGGAAGGCGACAACGACGACGACGACAGCAACGTCGTCGAATATAATAGAAGTTAACCTGAATCTAAAACGTAGCTTTAAAATACATACAACCGCAAAGATATTTGTCACCTAACAACAACAACAAAAGCAAAAACGACGAAGACAAAAAAAAGTAGAGTCAAGTCACCAAGGAGTGAATAGCTAAACTGTAGAGCATGCAAGTCTGTAGAGGAGGTATACATTTATGTAAGTTACTTACACTTACTACTACTATGTGTATAGGCCACTGGAGTATAGAAGAAATTATTATAAGAATAAAGCGAAGGCAAACAGGCAAACAAGAGGCGGCAGGCAGGCAGAATGTCTTCCTGCGAGCTGCTAGATAGTACGAACGAACGAATGAACGAGCAAGAGGCACTTTCATGATAAGCATCTTCACTTAATACTGAGTATAATGTCGATGCTGATGCTGATGCTGATAATAATGTCCTTTATCCTTGTGCAACACTTGAGTTGCTTCACTCTCTCACTGTTCGTGTGTGTGTGTGTTTGTGCTAAATTTAATAAAGTCTACGCGCCGGACCTGCACTCAATCCCGGCGTATGATGTTAGGTTATAAAAATCTTATCGCCATATTAAAAATAAGGAAAAAAAAGAACGCGCTAAAGGAAGTATAAGGAGTCTTACAATATTTTACTTTGAAGATTGTACAAGCAGTAGCTGGCTGCAAGTTGATTTGTATTTAGCGCAAACGTCTGCCAAGCGCCACAAAAAAGAAGGAAGGAAGAAGAATAGTACCTTTGCTACATGCAAAGGACACTGCTGCATATACAAATGAATATATATTATCTCGAAAGGAACGGAAAGTAAAGTAGGCGTACATAGTTATTTGTTAAGTAACTACTCACTTATTTACTTAAATATATTAAAATAGTTTTCAGAGTAACACAGAAAAAAAAAAAAAAAAAAGAGAAAAGTTCTTTTTATAAAACTTACACAAATAAATTGACCATCCTAGTTGGACTGCTGTCGTCTGCTGCTCTTCTAAGTGACTATAATGTCCTTCAAATATAATAACAAGAACAACAACAACAACAATAACAGTAACAGTAAAGGAAAAGTATGAGTGCGCACATAAAATACAAATGATTATAGTATCTAATCATGATGTCGTTGTATGTCGCCAACCAACAACAACAACAACAACAACACCGACAATATACAATATATACTTGATGACAGCAGTTCAAAGGATGTCATTTACTGTCAGTTTCTTCCTGCAACATAAGCCATTTTGAACTAACATAGATACTTACTCACTGATTTGTATGTGTGCGTACACTGAAAGAAAGTTTATGTGCAGATATTTAAAAAAAAAATAATGATATTATCATAAAATAACGTGCTTAAACTTTGATATATGAAAAAGCTATAATTGGCGGAAAAAAAGCTTTGCACTGTGGTTTGACGCTACAATTCATATATAAAAACAGCTATATTTGGCGTGAAAAAGCTATTCAATGTTGAAAGAGCTGCCAAAATGCTTTATTGAAATAAGCTCTACGAATATTTCCGGTGTTACTGTATATCAACATGAAAAGTTCAGCCATTTTAAATATAAAAATTATCCAAAATTGTCTTTTAAATAAGAAAGCCTGAAAGTATGCAGTAGACTTTATATTGAATATTATGCCGTCTGAACAATTAATACAGTTCTTGCTTTCTTAACGTTGTTTTTGATGAAATTAATGCCGTGGAAAAATTGAATATTTGAATTGAATATATTTTACACTCAGAAGTACTTTTATTAGGAATTTTTTAATAGAAAATAAAAATTGTTAAGTAAATATTTCGTGTTTAGGTGGGTCAAAATCTTTTATTTTTAAGTTTATTTTTTTTTTTTTTTTAGTTTTTTTTTTTTTTTTTTTTTTGTTATCACTTTCAACCTTAAACGTTTTCTCACAATCCCATGTAAAACAGTCTTCCATTAAGTATAAAAAAACTGATTCACATAATAAGCAGTTACTCCCCTAGTCGCATGTCGTACACATTAGACCATCATTGGAAATACATATTTGCTGCTCTGTTACGATTCGCTACGGTTTGGGTTAACATTGAAGATGTTGCGACTATTTAATATATTTTTTCTTTATATTGTATATGTTATTATTTTGTTTTTCTCATGTTGCTACTAAATTATTATTATTGTCATTATTGACAGATTTGTATTGTCATCTTCTACTAAGTATTATTGTCTTGTTATTTCAGTCATAGTCATTGCTATTACAGCTGCTGTGTATTGTTTTCATTATTTTAAAAGTCAATTTTATCAAAAAGAAAACCTTTTAAACTAATATTGTTTCATCCTGAAAGTATGCAATACATATTTGCTTGTTTTTTTTTTTTAAATTGAATTAATTTAAAATATTAATGCCTTTCTTTTTCTTCGCTACACTTTTAGGTTAAACAATTGGTTAAGAAACCAATTTCATGGTTACGTGTACGCGATGGACACATTTTGACGGTGGATCAGACAACATTTATAGCAGATCAACGTTTTCAATCGGTTTATTCAGCAAATCCAGAACGTTGGTCATTGCAAATCAAATATGTACAACCGAAAGATGAAGGCACATACGAATGTCAAGTGTCAACTGAGCCAAAGGCTAGTGCAATTGTACATTTAAGGATTGTAGGTAAGTTGTGACGTAGAAATACAAGACATGACATCATTATAAATTGAAATCAATTACATTAATCGAAATTGAATGAAAGGAAAATATTTTAAAGCGCATCTAAAATTCTATACCATTCATCGTTCGTTTGCAACTTTGTTTACTCGTACTTTCAAATTAATTAACAGCACATTATCATGATTGTTTCTGTTCGTTTGAAATTTCGAATATAAATTTTAATAAATGAAATGCAGACTGCTGCTGCCGTTGCCTTTGATATGGCTACAAGTAGCTAATCAAATCAAAGCAGGTCATCTAAGCGCAAGTGGTGCACTTTAAATTGAAGCATAGAAGTTCTATGGAAATCAAGTTTAATTAAATTTCATTTCACTAATTTCCTGAACGTATTAATGTCAGCAACATGCAATGCAAACGTATAGAAGACGTAAATCAAATTCATAGACAATAAATCAGTGCTCAACTCTTACGTTTCAATTGCAATTTCAGTAATTTCAATCAAAAAAAAAAAAAAAAAAAGACTCTTATTTACATATATGTACAACTCTCTCTCTCTCTGTCTCTGTTTCTCTCTTTCATTAAATTGCAGTGCCAAAAACTGAATTAATCGGTGAATCTACACGTCATGTGAAAGCCGGAAGTCAGGTGAAATTACGTTGCATAATTAGCCAAGCATTGGAGCCGCCACTTTTCATTAATTGGTTTTACAATCAAAAGCAAATTTATTTGAATAATCGTCGAGGTTGGCGTACGGAAATTGAACGCATTGATCTGCCATTGCCAACAACAACAACGACAACAACGTCAACGACAACAACAACAATGAAAACAACAACAACAACAACAAGTACAGAACCAACAACGACATCAACGGAAATGCCAACGACAACTATGCCGCCATCATTGGTATTGCATGGCTCAACCGGAAGTGAAAATAGTGCTTCAATAGCTGCAAATGATGGATTAGCAGGAGCAGCAGCAGTAGCAAGCACATCATCATCATCATCATTATCGTCGTCTGCATTAACAACAGAAGCAGCATTTACTTCAACGCCAGTCATGTCAATGGCAACTTTTGAAACAGCCTCGAATATTGCGTCAACAGCAGCGTCCGCAGCCATTTTGTCATCTACAACAACAACAATTCCGTCGTCGTCGTCGATGTCGATGATGATGATGACGACTACGACACCGTTGTCAACTACGACATTGCTGCCAAGTAGCGCTTTCATTAAACAGATAACAGTAAGTGGCTTATTATGCGCATATTTGCACAGAATTCTCACGCTCTGACATATTTTTTTGTAGTGTGAGACTGATTGCATATACACACATACACACATATACTACATACACGTACACCTGAAGTGCAGACATACTTATCCTTAAGCCGACTACTGTATTGCGCATTTTTTTATTTTTTTATTTTTTTTTTCATTTTCTATAAATTGCCTTTTCTTGAGTGCCTCACTTCACTGCTTAAATGCACAAATTTAATTTAATATTTTTTTGTCTTCTCTTTTTGCTTACATTTTGGAGAAAGCGAAATCATTATCATAAAATTATAATTTTAATGCAATATTCTTTTAAGTTTGCAAGTGTGTGTGTGTGTGTTAAGTGGCGAAAAATGTTTGAGAATATTTGACAGCATTTTTGAAAATTGTTAACTTTTGAGCAGCATTTTGAGCTACGCTTCATAAAATGTGCTCTATTAAAATTTTCTTTGATGAAATCAATTTTGTAGCATTTTTGTCACTCGCTAATTGATGGAGTGAAGTGAGTCACTTAATTGCTTCGAGCTCTAGAGAAGTTAGAAAGTTGTGTTCCTTACAAAAAGCTTAACCAATGAATCAAGAAACGTTCAACTTTTCTTGATTATCAATTACATCCATACTCTTTGAGCATATCAATTGGCTTACTCCACCCCACTACACTATTTATGCTTTTCGACTAATTTAAAAACTATAACTGATAAAGCTTTAGTTAATTGCAACGCTATTTTTTCAAATAAAATACAAAAACACTTTCTCAACTCAGTTATTAGCGAATGTGGGGTGAATTAAGTCAATTGAAAGCTTCAAAACATAGAAGACATAGAAAGCTGCGTTCGTTCTAATAAAGTAAGCAATGGGTTGGAGTACTTATTCTCCAAAGAGCAATACCTTTATTCTTATTTAATATTTTCTATAATCAAGTGACCAACTTCAACCCATATTTGGCATATACACAGGCACACTCATTTTAGTATTTTTTTTTATTTTTGTAGTGAAACGAAAAAATTGAACAAGAAAATAATAAAATAAAATGCATTTTAATTTTAATTACAGACAGCAACATTAATAATACCAGCTGTGGTCAAACTGGATTCTGGCAACTATACATGCAGTCCTTCGAACAGTGCACCACGCACCATTGTGTTGCACGTACTCAATGGTAAGTTTTACAGCTCAAACGAGTGAAACTATAAAAAATAAAATTAAAAAAAAAAAACAATCCATACTATATATTGTACTATATACTATATATATATAGAATAGATAGTACCTTTTGTGTCCTGCTGCATGCATCGAAACGCGACTGCCACTCAATTCGGCGGCGGCATTTTATTACGCAATCCAATTGAATTAAGTTTTCATTTCGTTTAATTGAATTTTATTTCGTTTACGTTTGTAAGAGTTTGACTTGTGCCCTTCTAGTGTTGTGATTTTCATTGAAGCGAGGGTTACTTTGTTATAATTTACTCTGCGGCAACTACTTTTAATTTGTCTAAAGTGTAAATAGCGTTAAACTTTCAGTAAAACCCTCGCAATGGTACACTACATTAATGCTATTTTTCTTCATGCTTCAATTTGTTTCATTGTTTTTACAGGTTTTTACTTTTCATTTATATTTTTTTTTTTTTAGGGAGATTATAAACATTATTTTTATTGTTTCGCTTAATGGTCACAAAAACAACAACAACAACAATGATGATGATATTTGCTCAACTCAACTGAGAGCAACATATAGCAGCAGCAGCAGCAACAACAACGAAAACATTGGCGTCGCCTAGCACGACCTATAAATGTGTGACTCGCTCGTCGCTGTATATTTGTAACAATTTCGTTTAAAATGTATCTATTCTCTGTCTGACGCCATCACATGTCCTGCGTTTTTTTTTTTTTTTTTTTTTGTCTCGTTTGTTATTGTCTGTTTGCATTTTGGTATTGTTGTCTCTCTACTCTCGTTGCCGTTGTTGTTGTTGTTGCTGTTGTTGTCATCATTCAGTTTCAGTTTCTGTTTTAACTCAGGCTCAGTACATCAGCTTTGACATGTACACTCTTTACTCTACTCAGAATGCTCCAGCTTCAGCTCTGCTACTTCTGCACAATTTGAAGGATGCTACTTAAAAGCATTGCCTGTCAATGTAGACTCCTCATGTTGGCAAAAAAAAAAAAAAAAAAGTAATCAAACAGACAAATATCACGGCAAGTGAATGATTGCGCGACATAAATGACAACAACACGATTTGGGTTTGTCGTTTACACGCTGAATTGATATCCTTGTTGCTATAATTCTTCGTCCTGGTTTTTGCCTTTCTCCTCTTTCTGTTTGATTGCAATTCATGTTGTTAGCATAGATTCCTAAGAAACTAGAAATATTTTTTTTTTCGTTTTTTTTTTTTTTTTTAGCTAAAAATAAAGTAATTGACTTGATTGGCAAACAAATGAAAAATCTACAAAAAAAATGACGTTTAAATTTGTTATGAAAATCTTCTCAAAGGAAGTGATTCATAAAATACTAATTTGAATTTTTTTAAACATTTTTCGGGTGTGTCTTAACGATTTTTACCTAAGTTTGGAATACATCTATTTATATATCAATTTCATATCGATATATAAAGGCTTGTTTCTATAAGCATTCCGGTAAAACGATTATTCAAATAATCGAACCGATAAAATTTTTTGAAATCTTGACACACAAAGAAACACAAAGATACTACTTACATACTATAACTGTTGGCCTCGCTGAAGACACATTTATGGGTTCGATAACATATTTGAGCTATCGTTTAAAGCAAAATCAAAAAAAAAGAAAAAGGAAAAAAAACTTGTTGGCCTTGCTTTTGAAGACTTGAGGTTAAATCGATAAACAATATCGCAAATAATTAAACCGAAAAAATAAATTTAATTTTTGAAATTAACGATTACTATGGAAACATATTTAACTGTAAATGCTTTTTACTTTCCAAACAGTTATGTATGGAAAACATAGATTTATTTTATCGGTTCGATTATTTAAGCCATCGTAAATTGGTTTAGTGAGGATAAGTACTTTTAAGGGCAAATAGAATAAAATGTTTGGGTCCTATTGGTCGAGTTGGCTTATACGAAGGGTTTACCAAATTCGCGTCTATGTTAGTTGTTACTTTCGATAATTTGATATAACTTATCGGTTCGATATGTGCCTGCAATGGCGATTTATTTTATGTAACTGGGGAATACAGAAAGTCTTCATGTAAAACTAGGTTGATATTTAAAAAAAATTTAATAATTTTAAGTACCAAGACATTGAGGCATAGAAACAAATAGACAGACAAGAAGGACATCGGATTTAATGGTGTTTTTTTCCAAAAACCAAAAACTCAATATAAAACATTATTTAATTAAAAAATTCAAACATATTCAAAATATTCAAAACAAAAAAACCTGTACAAAAAATTTATGTGTTCAAGTATTAAATACTTAACTAATTGAAGCAGCTTAAAATATATTAAAATCGGAAATGTTGCTGCATCGAATAAAAATAATTGACAGGAAAAAAAGATACAAAAAAAGGAAAAAAAATAAATAAATAATGGATTTAAATAACATTGTTAAACTGTGAACAAATTGAGATATTCGATTTATATTTATTTTCATATTAATTGCGATACATGAACATTTGCAAAGCGCATGAAATGTTATTCGAAGCAAATTAATGTAATAAAATGTTTTATAAAATTTGTTTTTTTTATTCATATAAATGATTAAATTACAACTTATGAAAAGATATCACTTTCAGATAAGCAAAAGCTTTAACATTAAAATCGTATGAATTTTTTTCCATAATGAAACCTTAAATCACAACGGAGGCGCATAACGTACATTTTTAAAGTATATCAAATGCATTCATTTCGTTCATTAAATGAGTTGCTAAAGAGTTTCTGTCATAATAAATATTATTTTTAAAGTGCTTTTAAAGCTATTCTGGTCAATGATTCTTGTTATTATTTTTTTGTTATTGTATTGCATTATGCAAAAATTATTGTCAATTGTGTGCACACAACAGCAATAACAGCAACAACAACAACAACAATGACAAATTATTATTATTAATCACTTAATGATATTATCATTTATTTATTTATTTATTTATTTTTGTTTTTGTGTATATACAAACACAAAATATACATATGCAACTATTTACATTAATACATATTTATGTATAATTCAGTCAATATTGGATCTGATTTATATTGAATATGGATTTTAAAGTGCTAGCGGCTGTAGCAGCACCACCAGCAGCAGCAGCTTGTCGTAATTAATTCAATACATACGATAAATAATATATCCTTTCTCTGTTTGCTTATTTATATAGTATGTATGTTTGTATTGTATGTGTAGGTGGGTGTAAGTATTTGTGTTGGTTTGATTAAGTAAAAAAGAAGTATATACAGACGAAGTGATTAAATAACCTCAGGCCTCAGGCCTCAGTCACAGGATTTTATTTTATGCATTAATTAACACACGTGAAGCTATTTAATATCATTTTTTATATATTTACCAAGCAGTGTATACCTATTATCTTGGATTTTAATAATACAAAAAAAAAAAATAATTATAATAAATCGCCATTTGCATTTTTACATTGGCACAGTGGAATGAGATATATTGAAGAAGTGGAAGACGTTTTTGAATATTTTTTTCTTATTTGAATGTGTTGTTCTGCAATCAGTGATTAAATCGCAAACAGTGATTAAATTGTAGCGATTTCTGAACAGTTTCACTACTCGCGAAGAGCGATACACAAAATCGCTGATAACTGAACAGGATAATCTCAAATCACTACTTTCAGTAGCAGTGCGACATTGTGATTTTTTAATCACTGTTAAAAAATCACAAGAAGTGATTTCATTTGTTATCTTTCATCTTTCAGTATTGCGCTTAAAGTTTTAAAGTATTTTCAGCAATCCGAAGTAAGTGAGACCAATTTAGCACATCAACATTTTTCAAAAAACTATTCTGTGACCATAACTAAGCGAGGAACATATCAGTTTCGGTTTCTGTATGTTTTTCTTCCATTTTTGTGCGATATTTGCTAACATTTAAATGAAAATTAATTAAATATTTTACATAAAAATTGTTTTTGAATGTTCGCAAACCACAGTGCTGACATATGTCAAACTTATTAAATTTTATATACATTTATTTGCATAAATAATTATTCATTCAATATTTTATGCCACTCAACCGCTTTCAAATGTGATGTGATGTGCTGTCAATCGTGCGGTCTTGTGAAATATTTAATTTTAATTATTTTAAATAAATTTAATTTGCTTTTTTCCTCGCTGTTATATTGTTAATTTGTTAATGGTAAATATTTCAGACCAATGTCGACTTTATTTTGTATTAATTATTTACTTTTCGCTTGGCTTTTTTTTTTTTTTTTTTGTAAATTGTAAATAATTTATTTAATGAGAAATTCTACAACAAACGTTGGTCATACTTCATTTATTTATAATTTTTCCGAGTTTATTGAAAGTATTTCGCATTGCATTGTGTACATAACTAATTTAATATGACGATGAGTGTTTTATTATTTGATAAAATATAAAGTTTATAGAAAATATGTAATTACAATGTGCATTATGCTACTTGACTCTTAGCTGCATTTGATATTTTATATTCAAAACGTTTTGAATAGTTTTTATTGAATATTTACACAATATACCAACCAATTGAATAAAATTAAAATAAATATTTTTTTGTTTGTTTTTGTTGTTTCTCTCGAAAATATTAGTTGAAATTTACAAAATTAGGTTAATGTATTTCATTGTAAATATTAAAAAAAAAAATAATAAAAATAATAATAAATGTTGCCCGGATTAGCAGAGTTGAAGGTTTTTATACGCTTTAAATAAAGTTTATTTGGTATATTAAATCTGATGAAGAGTTTGCAAGAAACTATGGGAGACTGCAGTTTATATTCTAGATAAGTTCTACGAAACTGTCTATCTCTCTGTCTTTTTCACGATTTTTTATTTCTATCCATTCATCCATTTATTTTTCTTCTTACGATTATCTATTTTTAAATCTATATGTGCATCTGTCCAACTTTATATCCGTCTGTCCAGCTAACTGTCCGTCTGTCCAACATTCTTTTCGTCAGTTAGTCAGTCTGCCTATCCATTCACTCATTCGTTTAAATTTTAATTTAAAAAATCCGACTCTTTGTTTTTGAGCAAGCAAGAAAGAAATCACATTTATTCTGCTAAATCTATTGTTCAATTACTTCTTCCGTGCACAACAATGAGTATTAACATCAAAAGCACTGCAAAATATTTCCAAGTTATTTAATAACAAAAAACTTATTATACTACTTCAATTTCTCCTTTTTTTTTTTTTTTGTTTCCACAACAGTTAACTAATAATAATGGAAATTTTTGTTTTGCTTCTCTTCCAACAACAACAACAACAACAGGTGAATACTCTGCATCAGCTATAACATCATCGGCAGCGAGCATTAGTTGGAGTATTCTAATTGGCAGTCATGGAGCTAAGCAGCGTCGGTGGCAATGTTGCAATGTGTCGACAATTTTGACACTATTGTGGATTATTAAATTTCTGCTTGTGAAAAATATTGCAAATTGCCAACGTGGCAGAAACAAAAACGCTAACAATTGTGGTGGCATGCTCATCTATTGCCGGCGGCAGCAGCAAAAGCAGCAACAGCAAAAACGATGCAGACAAGTGGTGAAACAGAAACAGAAGGTTGGGTTGGAGGTGGAGAAGGACAATGACGTAGCGAAGAATACGCGCCAGCCACAACAGGAGTCAACATTTAGACAGCAAAATGAAATTGACAACGGCGACAGCGACAGCGAAAGCGGCAGCAAAAAGCGGCAGCAATATGAACAACAACAACAATAATAATAAAGTTGCACTACAATTTGCATGCAGTGTAGCAGAACTTGCAGCATGTATAAACGATATTGCTGGTGGTAGTAACGACAAAATGCCAACAACTAAAACAATGACTCGAACATCGACAGGATGCGCTGCCACAACCAATAACAACAAAAAACAACAACAACAAAAGTAGCATTGGCAGCAGCAGCAAAATCCTTTACAGCAGCTATCGACATTGGAGCTGGAGCCATCGCTGCCTTTGTCTGATTTGCTCTTTCTTCTTCTTCTCCTTTTTCGTCTTGCTACTCAGTAGCGACAGCTCAATTAGTGCCACCAAAGTGGAGGAGGATAAAACTTGAGTTGAGTCAAGTTGCAAAGCAGAAAAAATCTGCATATAAAGCCACTTTATCGCAAACAATTGAATTTTTATGTGTTATGTGTCTGTCTGTCTGTCTGTCTCTCAGTCTGTCTGCATTTGAATGCGTGTATGTATTTGTGTCTGTGTGTGTGACTTTGTGTAAATGTGCGCACGATTTCAATAGAATTATGCTAAGCTACGATTAGATTTTTCTCAACAAAAATATTCATATATACTAATACATATAAATACATATGTATATGTCTATGTATGTATGTATGTATGTGTTTAGCCATATAACCATATACATATGAAATACAATATAAGCACACTCGTACACTTATATGCGATATGGTATGAAAAGTGTATTTTTAAGTGTTGAAGTGTGTCTAGATTATGCTGATTAGCTAAATATAAACCAGACAAATATGTGCAATTATGCGAAGCAACTTTTTCCTCAAAAAGTTTTTCGGTTTTTAACTTTTTGATTTTTGAAAAGCGTGGGATTTTTGTTAAAAAACTCTCTTCAATATGTTTTCTGTTTTTTTTTTAATTCATTTAAATTCTATAAATCACGAGAGAGAATATGATCTTATCTGATTGCCATTATTTAGGAGCGTAGTGCCTAGTTAATGGCAAGTTTTCTAAGGTTGCTTTTCATTAAGTAGATCCACTAGGCTGAAGAGTAGTTTTAACCGGGTGAGCTGAGATCTTAAGTCCCTAAGTGTGAAACTGTATAACTCCCTTGCATCCAGCCACACTAGTACCAATTTTTCAATCCTTAAATTCTCGATTTCGCTCCAGCATAATTTTTTCAATGCTTCTAAGTAATATTTTCTAGCCGATTATGTGTTGATAGAACTATATTTTGTCCGTCTGTCCGACTGTCTGCAATTCTCTCAATACAGGTATAAAGACTATTTAGGCTATAGCCCACGATTATAGTGAGCATGGCTTTAAATTATAATTTAAGGTTTCTAATTAATTCCAGTAAAAATTTTTACACTTCTTTTAATTCGTTGCTTCGCATTTAACTATTGTAAAATATTTTTTTAATATTAAGTATTTGAAAATATAAAATGAATTCATAGAATCATAAAAAAATAAAATTGATAATATTTGCAGAAATAAGTGATTTCAAAATATTTGGAAAATATTAAAAAACAAAAAAAAAAAAAAAATGAAGAGAAATAGCAAATATTCTTCAAATAAAATGCTAATAGAAATATTTAAATGTTTACAAAGTTAATTTCAAAATAAATTAAATTAAATAAAATTAAATATAAACTAAATAAAAAGGATAGAGCAAAAAAATTTTGATTTATTTAAAAGCAAAAATTATTATTTTTTTTATTAAAATTCTGACACTAGCAGGCTGCATGGAATTTTTGATGGAACTAATGAAAACCGTGCGAAAGTTGTTCTTCCCACACTTTTTGATGATATTTTTATTCCTAAAAATATTTGTATTATATTTCAGTTTGTATTTAAATACATTTAAATGTTCGCATGACATTTTGTAAATAATATCAAATAAATAAATTTAAAAAATGACAGAAATTTACTCAATAAAATATCAAAATAAAATATTACAATTTCCTTCGTATTCATTTTAAAAATATAAATAAATATAAATAAAAATAAAAATAAAATAGTATTGTAACTAAAGAAATAATGAAAATGAAACTGTTTAAGATTTATTTTTATGATTTTGTAAATAATAAATTAAACAAAAAAAAAATATATATATATAAAAAAGTTCGAACTGTAATTAATGACATATTTGAGTGAATAAAAAAACTAGTTTAAAAATAAAAAAAAGATATTAGTTAGAGTTAAAGGCTTGAATTAATTAATGGAACTGTAATAAATAAATATCAAATAAAAGATACACAGTAAATGAAAAAAACAACAGATACAGTTTAAAAATAAATATAGATTATATGAAAAAAAAAAAAA
Source organism: Leucophenga varia (assembly GCA_018903435.1). Taxonomy (NCBI): domain Eukaryota; kingdom Metazoa; phylum Arthropoda; class Insecta; order Diptera; family Drosophilidae; genus Leucophenga; species Leucophenga varia. The sequence goes on from JAEIFJ010001427.1 coordinate 731,208, forward strand.
AAATATGAAATAAAAAATAAAATAAAATATCTACGCTCGTTGGAAATTTTCGAATGGATTGCAAAAAAAAAAAAAAAAAAGGAAAAGTTGAATTAAATATAAAATAAAAATTAAATGTAACAAAAATCAAATTCAATGTTTGCAATTATATTTAAGCAGAAAAAAATACATAATTAAAAATACAACAAAAAAATAAAAATGCATTTCTTCAAATAAAAAAAAAGTTGTTTTAAATTAAACAAGCCAAACAAATTGACTGACTGACACGCTTCAACTAATTATTTGACATTTCAACAAACACAAACTGAAATACATATTTTCGCAAATAAATACATTTTTGTGAAACAAAGTTTTGAAAATTGTGTAAATATATAAAAAAATATATATATTTCATTTCATTCGAGTGTGTGTGCGAGTGTGTGTGCGTGTGAAACCCTTGTCAGCAATTGAATTTCACATTCGAAGTTTGTTAAATATTCATTTAGATTTTTATTTTTTATCGACCACAAGTGTTCGGTTTGTTACAAATTTAAGAAATGTTCTTCGTTTTAGTGTTTTCGACAGAAAAAATAAACTTTTAGTAGTTTCTTTTTCTTTTTTTTATTTGTGGCTTGTGGTGTTGCTAAAAAAAAAAAAAAAAATAGAAACGAAATATATTTAGCTAAACTCTTCTAATGAAAAAGTAATGAAATTTATTGGAAAGGAATGTAAACAAGTTAACAAAATAAAAATAAAAACATTTGGTAAATTTTTTCAAAACGAAACAAAAATTGAAAAAACAAAATATAGGTTTTTTTTTTGGGTTGAGTAGCATTTGAACTCGATTAGAAATGTTTTAAAGTTAAATTGAAAATTAAAATCTGTTACTCTATATGGTGGGGCTCTCTTTATACTTTGTATTGCATAGAATGAGTTAAAAAGGCCCCAAAATTTTTAAAGTGTTATTTTTTCCAATATGAAATATGAACTGTATTCAAATTTTTATATTTTATTGCATACTTATGGGCGTTTTTAGAAAAAGGCTTTACTTACTTTAACTGACAACTCTTATGCAAGTGGACAACACTTAAACTCTAAAATTATTTTGCTTAGGAAAATTAACTACTAAAATGATGTTGTTTTATGTGAATCTGAATACAAATCAATCTTATGCATAAATTATCTTTTATATTTCGAAAATAGCCATTAGGCATTTCACAAAGTCAAAGAAACCGCTTCACACATTCAAAATGCATATTCGGTATATCCATTTGTGATCTGTTTCTCTAGAGCAATTCGAACGATTCACAAAAATTATTTATTTTAATTAAAGCTAAATTTATGCAAAATTTTAGAGCAAAAAATTTCACTTGAGCTGAAACATTTTAAGCGTTTATAGCGAACTTCGAACGCTTTTACTTTCAACATTCAAAAAAATGTTTGCCAAATTAAACCAAAAGAAGCTTAGCTCAGCTTCAATACTTCAATATGTACCGTATACGTAACGTACAAATGACTACATCAGCAGCAATGGCAACAGTAAAAACAACAAACATGATACTTTTAGCCAAAGGACAAACACAAAACTCAACCACTTTAAAACGTTGTCACTCGTTGTCGTTTTCATTGATGATGCATTTTCGATGTGCTATGTAAGTGAGCCAGTGGAATGCAATGCTCCCTTAAGCTTTTCCATTCTATTCTATTTTCCCTTTTCTATTTTTTTTTTTTTTCATTTTTATTTCAATACGACTTTTTTTGTTTTTGCTAGCCTAACTTTCACTTTTACAAGCCACATTCCATGACTCTTCTAACGTTTGCTGCTAACTCAACTCATTCACTTGCAGCCAATCATAGTTTTCACACTCTAGTTAACATCATTGTCACCGAGTTTGCTCTGCTCGCTCTGCTCTGTTGTGCAGTGCTGTGAATGTAGCGAAAGAGATGACATGATGTGAATTTAAAAGAGTGTAAAAGAGTAGGCGTTTAGTTAGATAGATAGATGAATAGATGAATGACGTAACAAAAAAAAAAAAAAAAAAAAGATGCTAAATGTTGACGCTAGCAGTTTATATTTTTTGTTCTCTTATGCGCTATCTCTTTCTTTCATTCTCTTTCACACATATTCAATTTTAAACAAAATTTTTTTGATTGTCGATGGTGTCCTTTCGTCTTGCTCTTTTTTTTTTTTTAATTTTTTTGACATTTTGTTAGAGAAAATTTTCTGCGTTTGTCGTTTTTCATTAGAAAAAAAAATGTGCCTCCTTTTTTTTTTTTTTTTTTTTTTGGTTGTAACGAGAAACGTTGACATTTAAGTTAATTTGCATACAGCCGCAAAAATTCATGAACTACACTAGTAGAAAAATATGTAAGAGCTTAACTATAATATATAGCAAGGTTTGTTTAAGAAATATTGAGCTACATACAAATTTTCTCAGTTGATCATGGCATGTTTCATTTCCAATACGTTTCAGCTGTTACCGTTACAGTAAATGAGAGCGCTGTATAAAAACTCTCTGCTATGCTGTGTGCATTTACATGGATGAGATGCAATATCTTGCTACATAGTTTAAATAAACCTCGATTTTAACTATTATCTCAGTGCTAAGCTGCTAAGCTAGAACAATTTAGAAATATGTGTGCATGTTAAACTTTAGTCTACTATTCTACACTACAGTTTTCCATTTAAAAATTTCAATGCACTGCAATTACCTCAAATTAACATAAATTCAAATGCATCTCTACATGTGCATGTATCTGTAAGTTTCATGCACATCTCTTAATATAAAAACAGTTAAAAGTATTAAAATTTCGTCCAGATAAAATGCTTTAATCTCAACTTTTAACTTTATTTGAGTTGCTTCAATAAAATAAAAGAATGTACATCATATAAGAGTTTTTACTGTATTTTAGACATTCTATTTACTTTGTATCCTAGACGACGACTACTGTGTGTAAATATTTCATTGTCGAAATTTTTGCTTGTAATTTATGTAAATTAATTTTTTTTTTTTTTTTTTGAGTACACAAATGAATGCCAGAAAAATGTTTTAAATTCACAATTGAAACTAATTTTCATATGCATTTTTCGTACCAAACTGCTTTGTTGTCCTTGTTGCTGTTCTGGAAACATTTTCCTTTTATAATTTGCTCGGTTTCTCTCTCTCTCTTTCGCTCTAAACTTCAATTGTATAAAACGTATCAAAATATTTGCTTAAGTTAAAATTGCTCAAGGCATACATAGGTCAAAATTTCTGCTTGTGTATTTAGTTTAGTTTAGTTGTTTTCGTTTTGTTTTTGTATTATTATTTTTTTTATTTGTTAAATGTTTACTTTTCGTAAGTTAACCACAAACATTTTTTTCATATTGTTTATTTAGCAAAAAATAAATAAACATGTTATGGAATACCTTGGAAATTATGTAGATTTTTAGTTTAAATTATTCATTAAGATTTACATACATTTTGCTTTAAAAAACTAAATTAAACTAATTTAAATTGTTATTTAAATCAACTTGTTATCTTCGTATCCTTTTTTTTTTTTTGGTTTAAAGTTTTTCATTTATATTCATAGAGTAAATATGTAGGATAGCATTATGGTCAAATTCAATACAAATATACAAAAAGTGTTAAATTTCAGAAATATGAAACTTTTGTTCAGATGGAGTCTCACAACGTTGTGACCCGTAAGAGTAGTCTTAGTTCAGCACGACTAATGTGTTGCTGAGGCCTAACTGTGCCCAAAGAATGCTTCAGGGCCAATGATAGGGGTTGATGCGCATATCCTGGCTAGTTTGTCTGCAATCTCATTACCTTCAAAGCCTATATGACCAGGGACCCAACATATGGTGGCTTTGCTTCCCACAGATAGACGCTGAAGAGTGTCATAACACTTAAGAACAATCCTAGGAGAAAGCGCTCTAACAGCCGCCGAACTGTCTGAAAAAATAGTGACAGTAGGGCGCAGACTTCAATGACGTGGATCGCTGACCGTGGGCCAGAGACCCAAGGCAACCGAGATTTGAATGTTGGGTCTGAAAACATACGCACCAGAACCAGTTTCTGTGAGAGAGTCATCAGTATACCAGTGGTTAACTTACGCTATTCCAAAAGACGGATCTGCTAAACATACATTTCAGTTTGGTTTATAAAAGAAAAAGCTTGAAACTTTTAGCTTTATATTTGCTATATATATTTTTTTTTACTTAATAATTATCTTAGGTATTTTTTTATGTTGGCAACATTTTGCTGTAAAGTTTATTATTGAAGCAATTATAAAATTTTTTATAAAGATAAAAAATATTAAACATATTCATTTAATTTGTTTGAATTATGCTAAACTCCAAAGGTGAAAAAGTTTTAAAAAATTGTTTAAAAACTTTCAAAAATATTTTGATGATAACCATTCCAAAACACACAATGGCATTTTGATGTGGGTTTAAATTAACAAAAAAAAAAAGAGAAAATCGAGAACACTACTCAATAATTCATGTTAAAATGTCAAAGTTGATAAGCACACAGAGAGCTGTATGTATGATGACACTTTGAGGTTTTAAACTTTCGTTTAAGCCGAAGTATAGGGTCCCCTGCTTTTTTTTTTTTTTTTTTTTTTTTGTGGGAAGGTACTAACTTGGTTTTGCAAAAAAAAAAAAAAAAAAAGTGCCAACAGCTGCTGAATTATAGATGAATGTGCAAATTCTGCAAGTCTTGAATATGTATCTGAGTGTGTGTATGTGTGTGTGCGAAAGCTTGTCATGCAAAATTGTTAACGATGTCATAGTTTTCTGGTATAAAAAAAAAAAAAAAATGCAGAGAAAATTTCACTTCAACGCAGTCAAAATTTGAATACAACTAAATGGTTTCCGTTGCATGCAGTGACAACTTCTACAGAATCTCAACAATTTCAATAGTAAAAATATAAACGCCGACTTTGCCTCTTCTTTCCGCTGCAAAATATTTTAAATGCAATAAAAAAAAAAAAATACAAATTGTGCATGTGTGCAGTTTACATATTGAAGGCAATTCAAGCAAAATGTACACAGTTGAGCTGTGTGCGTGTGTGTGTGTGTGTATGAAAATAATTTGAAAAACATGGCATTAGCGTAATGAAGCATTGATTCAGCAAGGTAAAGAGGGTCTGTTGATGAGGTAAGAATATGTTTGTACTTAAAGACAAGGCAGCTAAATGGCAAAAGTTATGCAAGTTCTTAACTTTCATGAGACAAGTAAAACGCACAAGCACACAGACAGACGGACGGACGGACAGACGGATACAGTCACATATTGTACAAAATCGCAGAAAAGTTTCACGGTTAAAAAAAAAAAAAATACAGAAATGTGCATGCATAAAATACTTACGTGGAAAATTGTACTCCTTCGACTTAACTCCTCCTTCGGCTGTGGTGCTGAAGTGAGTGCCCGCGTACATGTTCGCTAAGTAGTTGTAAGCTGCATAATGTATTTACGCAAGCACCGGAAATTGGTTGCAACTTCTGCCACCTAACAATACCGTAAAAAAAAATACCGTAAGAGAAAAAATGTATATAAACTCCCGTTATACTTGTTCACAACGGAGTAGCAGTACTCATCAGTGTCGCTTCACAACCGTTGAGGTTGAGGTTGACGTTAAAAGGTCTTCGCTAAGCAAGCACGCTGCAATCTCCAATCTGCAGTTGAGTGTCAGCCAAGTTGTGCATTCTTTATGGCGACGTGAATACTTAAATTGTGGTTTTTAAGTTTTTACGGATTATACGCGAGTTTTTCTTTGTATGCGTGTGTGTGTGAAAAATTTACGAAAAAGATTCTTACGGCAAATGTGAGAACTCATAAATGTTAGCTTGCATATTATTTCTTTAGTTTTAAAGTGTAAAAAAAAAAAAGAACACGGAAAAACAAAAATAAATAGCGTGCAAGATAAAGTTTTCATCGTGTTTTAAGCGACTGTTTATTTTATATTTTGTAATACTACGCGTATTAGTATTTACAAGCAGAAACACGTGTATTTTGTACATTAAATTTAATATCGTATGATAGAAGGGTACTTCTGCACTGAGAGTTTATAAAAAATAAGAAAGAACGTTGAAATCGAGTATGCTCGGTTGCAAAATAACCGTAAGCCAATCCTTATGTACCCCTTAAAATGGGACAAGTGGGATAAGTGAAAACTTTTTGGCTCAGGATAGTCAAAGTTTTAAATATGGTTGCCCTATCTCTTATTGTCTCCATAGTGAGCAGGACAGACGGACGGACGGACGTACAGACAGACATAGCTATATCGACTCTCCATTCAATACTGATCAAGCATATTATGGGGTCTATCATGGTCCAATCAGCCTGTTACATACATTTGCACAAACTTAGTACGTCTACACGTTGACTCAAAGCGATAGAACCATGGAAATTCACTATTTTTAAATACATTTTGCATCTATTCATGATAGTAAGCAATTGTTTCACATTAAATTCTTCAAAAATGTACATATTCAATTAAATAGAGTGTCTTTCACACAGAAATGTCAGAAAAGTTCACACTATATCAATCTTTTCACTCTTAGAAGCAATCATCTATCATCAGGAAAACCACGGCGTCAAATAATTTAGTTAAACATTTGCTTATAATATACAACTTTTCTACACACAAGCAATACCAAAAGCAATAAAGCATTTAGTAAATTATTCTTGACCTGAGGCAATCTTTCTTCACATACAATAAACTAAATACACCATATATGGAACACACACACACACACACAGAGAAAGAGAAAGAGAACTTGAACACTCATTAACAAACATTAGTTGCAAATGTTGTGAATTACTTAAGAAATTAATATTCTGCACCCAAGAAGAAGTCGAAGCTACGCGAGCTCTTCTTCTTCTTGGTATAATGTTGACTAATTCATTCATATAAACACAATTATCATCAGAACACATCAGAACACATCAGAGCATTTGCTTTATATCTCAAAAGCTCCTTCACTTCACCTATATTTCACTCTCTTGAGTATAAGGAAATTATATGGATGATGTTATATACTCGAACATGAATGATAAAGTTGATGATTATGCAGTCAGCTACTGTTGCTGCTGTTGTTGAGTTTGAGTTTGAGTTAGACTGCCAGTTTAAGTCTTTGCTAATGATTGTTGACCTGCAGCATATTGAATTAATGAACTTTTGTCTCGTTTAGCAGTAGCAGCAACAGCAGCTGCTGCTGCTGCACTGCTACTGCGGCTGGACGTTCTACTAAACCGCTTCAATGTGTCGAAAAGTCAAATACTACAGCCACAATTCGACGTCTGTCAAAAATACAGCACAATGAAATGAATGCTCTCTCTCTCTCTCTCTCTCTCTCTTTTTCAAAATGACAGCACATGTACGAAATTACTATGTTCTGTCTGAAACTGAATAGTATTTACATTGGTATTTTGTTGCTTTAGAAATAAACAAAAAAAAAGGAGAAAACTAGAACTTATCAATGTTTTGTGTTGTTATTTGAATAATAATACTTCCTGAGTTACATTGAAAAGTAAAAGAAATTAGATGAACACTGAAAAAGAAAAAATGGTATTTTCAACAACATTAAATTAGAATCGAATCAACTTACCAGTTATGGTTTCGATGCTTCAAGAAGGATGAATTCGATATGGAAGATGAGAAAACGAAAAGTTTCAAGATTTTGAGTTGGAAAGAGTATTTGACAGACTTATGTTAGATGAATTTTGAACTTGCAAACTATTTGAGAGTTGATCGAATGGATATCAACCAACATAGCACAAAGTCTTGGAGTTTTTAAAGCCTCTTCAATGGCAGAGAAGCAAGGGGCTTCTAAATCAAATTGTTTCTAGAACGCAAAGTGAGAAGATCTTGGAATCTCCATGGTCTGGAAACGTTGACCATGGAAATTCCAAGATTTTATATTGTAAAACATTTATTTTATAAAAGAATATTCATGGTTAGAAGCCAATGTTATAAATGTATTGTAATTATCCATTATCCAATATAACCGTGATATTGGTCTGTGATAGATAATATTTGGAATAATCCATATGTAATTTTTTTTTATTAAAATTAGTTCCATGACATTTGCTTATTTCAGAGTTCCTTTTAAAACAAAATATTTAAATGAGCTGCTAGCCGATAACCGCTCTGTTAATGAACAGAGCGGTTATCGACAGCTGCACATCTCTAGGAAATTAATCTGTTGTGTGAACGAAAAATGTGCAGTGTGCTTGGTGTGTATGGAAATTGCGATTAGTTTGTACTAAACATTTATACAATGGTGTCTTACATACTTCTTCCTGGACATTTTTTTTTTTTAAATTTTTAATGAGATGCAATATCTATAATCTCAATCTTCTATTTATAACCAGATACAGATAAAAATAATTGCATAAATAACAAAAAAAAATTTTTAGTGTATCTATCACTTGTATCCGGAGGCATTTGAAACTGTATGTGAAGGAAATAGCATTAAAAAGAAAGAGAAAGCTTTATTTAAGCTAGTAAGGAAATGCATATTTCTAATAACCAAAGCACGCACAAAAAATTAAAACAACTCATAAAAGTGTGGATTGGTAAACAAAAGGCAATATATGATGCTGTTTTTTTTGTTTTGTTTGTTTTGTTTGTTTTGTCTATATATAACATTTAATACGATGCCGAAAACAGAAAAAATAAAAAAAAAAAAAATAGAAAAATAGAACTAGAAGGCGGAACATTTTAGAAAATCGTGACTAGAATATACAATGATAGTTAATTATTTTTGCTGTCGTTATTTGTTGTTATTTTGGTATACATTTACATATAAAATACACAAATACATAAAATATAGATAAATACATATTTTTTATCATAATTTGTTGCAGTTTTCAGGAAAATGAAAAATTATAAAAAATAACTTACGCCTTTTTTATGTTTAATATAAAAATATTGAAATATTAGCCGTCCCAAAAAAAAAAAAAAATGATAGAGCGAGAAAATTAGAATGCTGTGAAGTGAAAAGCGCACCCAAAGGATTCATCAACAGCGCATTGCAACATCTGCTGCCAGAAATTTAGCATTTTGAGATGATGTATTGCCCGGCATCATTATACATAGCAGCTGGCAGCCAAAGCCATTGCATGAAATTCATGGATTGTTGCTGTCGTCAGCCTTGATGCTTTTATTTATTTATTTTTTTTTTTTTTTGTATTGTAGCTACTTTTTTTTCGATTTTTAAAATACGCTACACACATAGAGGCTATACAAAATTTATAAATTTTTTATAGAATCTTTTAAATAGATTAACAATTGCCTTGAAAAGATACAAATAGATTGAACTGAATTTTTTCTCTTATTCTCTCTGAAATTTGTTGCTGTTGTTACTTGTTGCAACGCATGCTGCTGCATTTTTTTTAGTTTATTATCTTCCAAAGCTTTCTGCAGTAGCGTATAAAAAATTCGTTATAATCATAGTTTATTTATTCACTACTTTTCTCACACTTATCAATATTTTGTTTTTTTTTTTTTTCTGTTTTTGATTTTCCTCATCGCTGCATACTGTTTATTTATTTGTTTGTTTGTTTGTTTGCAGATTTACTGCGAAAATGTATTTCATACTTTTAGGCGTTCAACTTCAGCTTAATTTGCGTCAACAGCTGTCTGCTCTTTTCTCAGAAATTCAGAAATTCACAAATCGCAATTTTTATGTGAAAATTCAAACGCCTTTTGTATTAGTAAGCCTGTGAAGTATGCGTTTAAAATTGTTTTGTAATTTATTACTTATTATTTACGCAGACATCTAAGTTGTTTTTTTTTTTTTTTTTTTTTTTTGGTCCTTTTTTGCTGTCTTGTTTTATGCATTTTGAATCCAATTTTCATTTTGGGTTTCAGCATTAAACTTGCATTATGTGCGACCGTAAAAAACTTTTCGAACATTAAAAAAATTCAAAATCTGCTGTCCAGTTTCCGTCATTCAATCATCTGTTTTTTTTTTTTTTCATTTATTCTTCGTTTGCTGTCCTTGCGTTGTCCTTATTTGTTTAACGTTTTAGTTTTTTTTAAGCAGCTGTTAGGCTTGTAATTTGGTTAAATTTTAATATCAAAAATCTTCGTTAAGTTGATTTTGATTAATCATTTGGTTACTTTTTTGAACTTTAACCGTTGTTTGTGACTGTTTTAAAAATTATTAATTGTTTGCGGGTTGTTAAAAATAACAAACAATTTAAAGAATTTTGTTAAAGAATTTTGGTTGCTTCGATGATCAAATATACTGTTTATGGTTCACAAGACCCTTCTTTACCTAAAGTAAACTTTAAATGCATCTGATTTAGTGCAAATTATACAAAAGCAGATAGAAAAATGTGAAGATACTTTTAATGCGACGCATTCTTTAAGTTATTTTTACTAATGCAAACTAAAAGATACATTTGTATAAATATATCTTTAGCTGTATTCGACGGAAATCAATAAAGAATATTTTATTTATTAATATTTTTTTTTTTGCTAACTGTTTGTCATGCCAAGCTTACGCGTGTATCTTTTTTTTTTTTGTTTAGATACATTTCATCTTTTATTTTCCGGAAACAATTTTTTTTTTTTTTTGCTGTATACATTTTATTTGATTTAAACATAAAGCGAATAAAATGAAAGAAATTGTTCCGCTTTGTAAGTTTATCAACGCATTTCCACTTGGCGTATAATAATGTCTTTCAACAAGAAAAGAAGAAAAAAGGAGTGCTTAAAAAGAAAAAAATGAGAGAGTAAAATGCCAAGAAAGTATCTCAATATACTGTAAATAAAAACAATAATGTCATGATGCGTATTAAATCCGTTTTATATTGCAACATTGAAGCAAAAAAAAAAAAAGTAATAATAATAGCAAGAAAGCAACGCAGGATATTTATAGTTTAAAATTTAAAAAAAAATAAAAAAAAAGGAAGAAAAAAATAGAAAATCAAATGAAATAAAGTAAAGCAAAGCAGCTAGCGAGCCAGAAGACGTTGACACAGAAACTCTGAAATGGAAGTAGAATACAAATAATTTTATTTAATGTTTTTCTTCTTTTGTTTGCTGCATTTTTTCTTCTATTTTTTTTTTACTTGAAATCTAGCAACTTGCAACAGAAAAATACAAAAAAATTAAAAAATTGTGATTTAGTTTTCGTTTTGCTTGCTTCGAAAATTGAAATACAATAGAAATGTAAAAGATACTTAGAAATCAGAAATGGAAAAATGCATAAAAAAAGTTTTTGCATTAAAGAAAATACACACATAGAAACGTAAATTTATTTACATTTAAAGCGAATTTATTTTTGAAATCGATTTTGAATTTTTTTTTTCCAATTCTTGTGAAACAAGCAAATGTAGCAAACTAGATGCAACACCTGTTGTATCTCTTAATTTGAATAATATCCTTTACGTTTCTATGCATGAAAAGCTGCTTGTGCTGCTGCTATGCAAATTATGAAAAATAAATATATACAAAATAGAAGAAAATATTTTCTTTAAACAAATAAAATATTGAATTAGATTTGTTAAATTTTATATTTGTTTTTGAATATCTTTGAAGTTTACGAAGATGAAAGAAACTATGGCAAATTGGCAGAAGCCATGGGAAAGAGCAAATATGTAAATATATCGATCAGCTTTAACAGTTGAGTCGATATAGCCAAATAGACAAGATTTTGGTGGCATTTTTTGTACTTTTTTGTTGGGGCTAGTGAAAACATACAAAAAAACCACAAAAAAAAACATACCTTATTTTTCTTTTGATTGCAGCAAGACCACAATATGTTAAGGCTAGCATAGAAACATACAAAAAAGCAAAAAAAAAATTGTATTGAAAATTAAAAGGTGACTCAAATGAACATGGCTAATGCACTTTTAATGGTCTATAACTATTGTTGTTGTCTTTCAAATGAACCGGTTTGATTCATTGGTTGGATGGTTTAAACATCCATAGCGGACATAGAAATATTTTAACTATATTATATATGTAGATAGATTAATTTTGATCGAATAATTGATATGTTTAATCAATTATCAATAATTTTCAAATAGGGTAGCACTATGTCTAATAGTCTCAAGAAAATCATTCATATGGACGGGCGGACAGTCATAGCTACACAACAATCACGCACCAACAAACTCAACTAGGTTGTTTCAAACGTATTTTTTGACTGCAATACTGTGTAATCATATCAATTGTGTATCTTAAAATTATATAACTAAATTTTAAACATATCCAAAAAGGCATAATTAAAATATGCAACCAATATCAATAAAATATTTGTATATTATGAATGCAAACAAACTATATACATACTTGTATGCACATCAACTCTATTTACACAATCTAATAACGAAAAATTTGGATTAGTCTTATAAATTTATAAACTGCTGCGCTGACGCAGTTGTTTTTGTTTTTGTGTTTGTTGTACCACCAATTTATGATAAATCATAAAATTAGATACGATGAATTTACCACACCAAATATATTTAGCATAAATATTATTTACACGCTATATGCGAATATCCGAGTATGAATTTGAGATAATATTGATTTCAATAATAAAACAAACAAAAAAACAAATTTATGCTAGCATCAAATCAGCACAAAATTGATTTATTCTATTTGTATAATATGTATAAAAACACACACACACACACAACAAATAAATATTGTATCTATGAATTTTATAATATTACGTCGCATCAGACAAACGAAATCAAATCAAATCACAAAACAGAAATCAGCTGGCACACAAAAACACATCTCCAAACTCCACGAACGAACGAAAAAAAAAAAAAACGGGAACGTGACAAATCATCGAAATGCCAAAGAGCTCGCGTTAAAGTCAAACATATTTGCATAAATTATCAAAAATAAATTTTATTGATTTATTCAAAACTCACACACAGAGAGACAGGCAGACAGACAGACAGACACACAAAGGTAATCAAAGCCATTTGAAAATATATTCGATGCAGATAAAAATATTAAAGCAAATAAAAAAAAAGATACTTTAAATTCGTGTAAACAGAAACGTTTAGTCAATTATGAATAAGTTTAGCAGGAAGCATAAAAGATTTTGTTAGAATTATAGATTTGCATTGATTCGAATTGAATTGAATGGAAAGCGAATTGAAATAAATGGATTGATTTGAAATAGAACAGCTGTTCACAGAGTGCATAAGCGAATGTCTGTCATCTTCGCTAAAAATAAAGAAGAGCAGCAAAAGATGCGTTGTGAAATCAAGTTGTTGACGGTTGGACAGGATTTGCATAAATCCTTTTGTCGTGCATACAAACGACAACTTGCGTTATGCATAAATGTGTGTGGCTGTGTGTGTGTGTGTGTGTATAGGGATTTATGTGCTTGAATTAGGTTGGAGTGAAATAAAATTATTAAGAATATGCAACGTAGCCCTAACCACAATTAGTTGGCACAAAAATATACATGCGCTTGGAATTTGCGTTCTTTAAAAGAAATGATTTCTTTTTTTCGATTGACCTTGGAATTATTCCCATTGCAAAAAGTTCTAGTTTACTTTTTTTAAGCCTTTCCTATGCCATTGATGCGGCATTCTATAGAACTACTTATTTAACGAAAACCATTAATCGAATAGTCATATAAAATATTCATTTCACTCCATTCTAATCCTTTTTAAATGTTGTATGCTGATTGTCCAAGTATTCGTATGCATTCGAATACATTTATGTTTTTTTTTTTTTTCTTATACAATCAGCTTTAAGACCACTTAATAACCCTTATGCAAACATTTAAGGTCTCATCATACTACAACAAATGGCTGTTCCGGCAGGTTGATTGGTTGGCTTGGTTTCGTTTGGTTTCGTTCGGTTTAGTTTGCCACAGTCCACATTGGCAATGATTTACGTGCACTTAACCCCAAGGAAAGCTCCAATGCAAATCCTATAAGCAAACACACATATGCTACGCAAAGCTACATAACTACAGTAAGCATATACGCAGGACATACGCAGTTGTATACGCAAAATACGCGTGGGGCAGCCATCTTTTGGCTGCTTTTGGCTTATACCACTCAAACTTGTACGAAGAACTTCTTTTTGAATTATCTTTCCGAAGGGGTTTTAATACCTTGAAATGCTTACAAGATGTTCGCAAACGACAAAATTCTAAGAAGAAAACGGAAGGAAGGAAGCAAGGATGCAAGGACTATAAAGTAAAGTTTTGCTTCAAAGGATTAATTTTTTTTGTTTTTTTTTTTTTTTGGTTCGTTTTTTTTACACGTTGCCTGAAATACTCACCTTTGCCAAAACTTAAGGCAAATTTGTCTTCGCAATAAGTTTCTTGAACGCATTTTGCTTTAGTAAATCCTTTTAAAATGTTTTTTTTTTGTTTTTTTGGCTTATAAAATCCTTGAAAGTGAGTAAGAGTGAAAGTCTAAGTAGAACATTTATTGATGTTGTATGCATCGATGAAACTTTCTTAATTTGCTTTCCTTTTTTGCTTATTTATTTATTTAAGTTTTCTTTTCTTACATTTTTATTTTTATTTTTATTTTGGTTTATTTATTTGTCTGTCTGTCTATCTGTCTGTCCGTCTGTCCGTTTATTCGTCAGTTAGCCCGCTTTATTGTGGCAAAAGTTTAAGTAGCCGTGAGCAAATTCGTTTGTTAATAGGGATTACATGTGTATTTTTATTTAGAAAAAAAAAAATACAAATCAAAAAGAAGAAAATTTTCGATTTCCTTTTTCTTTCAATTTTTTATTAAATATTTTTAGACATGTCTAGACTTTAAAAGCTTTACAAATTTCTTAAGAACATATCAAACTAATGTATCCTCAATCAATAAAAGTCAAAAAGTTCAATATGTAAGTATTTTTTGGCGATGAGTAGCTACTAGCTTAAAGGATAAAAAGTATTAAACGATAATGTTAGCCTTAGAGTTAGTTTTATTGTATACATCAATCTAAAATGTAGTATTAAGACTTAAAAAATCATTGAAATTTATGAGCTTTATTTTGAAAAAAGTTTCTTTGTGTGTTTGATACTTTATATATAAGGAAACGTGCACACGACACGCTTTATAGAATAACTTAAAGACAACCATTATCAATACTACAATCTAGACAAATCTCTGCTAAGTCTTATGAACTTTCAAGGTTTTTACAAGCAAAAAGTTATTCATTAATAAAAAAATATAATAAATTAAATTGAGCATAAAATTCAGCACCTTTTGAAGGTTCTTTTTATTCGTAGATAGAAAACCCACAAGGACAGAACAAAAGGGAGAGTTTCCTTTACCTACGATGCACGTTCAACAGTTGAAGATGCAATTTGCATGAGTTGAATCTAAATGAAAGCGAAAAACAACAAAAATCCCAAAATACCGCGAAACAACGAGAAAGATCACAAAAAGAAAAAAATAACAACAACAAAAAAATCTTAAAGATCAGTGTTCGATATAAACAGGTAGCTTAAGAAGAGAGAAAAGAGAGAGAGAGAGAGAGTGAAATGAACAATACTGAGATTTTACGCATGCGCCAACAGAGCATTAAACGGTAAATCACGTATTTAACACACAAAGGTGTGACAAAGAAAAAGATAACATTAAGCGTTATTAATAAACACATTAACAAAAACAACAACAACAATTATAAACTAAATAATACGATCGCAGCGTAAACCACGAAGCAAGCCAAGCAAAGCCTCGTATCTGCAGCGTCGTCGATCAAACATATTCGAACACCTGTTGCTGTGCCTTTCTTTTTCTTTTAGTCTCTTTTCAAACATGTTTGATGTAACGAACTCATAAATATAAATTTTTTACTCGTTATATAAAAAAATTGACTCGTTTAGAAAATTTAAATGAGTAAAACGTGTAATGCGAGTCTGCTAATTAAAAAAAAAAAATAATTTTATTGTATTTTGCGTTTAAAAATTGACAACCGAGTTTATTCGCTCGATAACGAGGGCTGTTTCTAACAAAAACGAGTATAGTATCAGAACTTTAACACAGTTTTGAGTCATCTAAATATAATTATTTATGTTATATATAAATGTATCCATGTTCGTTTAATTTAATTTAATATAAACTTAAATTTAAATTAAAAATAAATCATGTGCTTCTTATTTTTATTAACACGAAATGCTTTGCTTAAAGAAAACTGGTTTATTATTTTTAGTTTTCCTGTTCTCTTATAAACTCGGCGTTGTACAGAAACTTTACTTTATTATGTATCAATCCTCATTCACTCAATTTACAACGATTTTATTTTAAAAAAATTCGATGCATTTGTATTATTTAAATCTTAAACAATATTTTAATCGATCATTCAATCAAATATTTCCTTATAGATACAACTAAAACTATGCGCTATTGCATCTCATAAAACTTAACTATCAAACATACTCAATTGAGAGAATTTAAAAAATTCTCTCTTGCAGTTGCAATTTGAATAAACGTACAGCACATATTTGCAGTTACGTTCAAACAACAATTTTATTTGTTTACTTCTGTCAGAATTCCTGAAGTTAATTAATTTATAAACAGTTTTACTCTTCTCTCTCTCTTTTTCTTTGTTCAGAGAAGTTAGAATTTTTTAATTAAACAAGATATTAAAATTAGTCTTTTTTGTGTCTTACTCTTGTCAGCATTGTTTTAAGAAACTGTAAAAAAATGAAAACTTTTTATATTGTTTTGTTTATTTCGCTAAGTTTAATAACAAATTCCAACGGGCAACGTAGTATCGGCCCGTCTTGTGATAGTGTTTCTAATTCAACAAATTGTAATTTGGAAAATGGCAAGAATGGCGTTTGTGCAACTCTTTGTATTTTACCAGAATTCATAAATCAAACATCAATTTGTTGTCATCAGAAATATTCATATTTTGTCAGTATTTACTACTGTTGCGAAAAGAAAAGTGGACCGTATGGTGCTGCTGTCGGAGGCTTAAGAACTGATCCAACTGAATTTCCCTATATGGTAATTTAAGCTCATTTTTTTCAATTTAATTGTATAGTATAAAGCATTTTTTAAAGGTTGCTTTAGGTTGGTTTACTGAAATAGGAAGTTTTAAATATAATTTCAAATGTGGTGGCGCCATGATCAATAAAAAATTTGCTATAACTGCAGCACACTGTGCAAATGTCAATGGGTGAGTGTAGTCTTGCATTAAAATAAAATTACATAAACTTTTGTTTAGTCTTGATCAAATTTTGTGCTGCCAGGCGGTGTTAATTTGGTCGAATACAATGTGCTGCCCTAAAAAATTAAACGGGTTTTTTTGCACCAGAAAATAATGATGACTTGGTTTACAATAATATTGCGCTACTAAATTAGTGGGAACGTTTAGGTAAAATGCATAAAAATTTGTTTTATTTATATTTTATTGGTTTTATACCCGTTACATATAGTGCTCAAACGGTATTAATTTGTCAGAAAGTTTGTAACGCATTGAAGGAGGCATCGGAGACCCCACAAAGATATATATTCTTGATCAGCCCGATGAGACGAATCGATCTAGCCATGAACGTCTGTTGTGTCATGTCCGTCTGTTTGTTGCCATGCGATTTATTCGATGAAGATATAAAGATCTTGGGCTAAAATTTTAAACTTAAGTTTCTCGGCAACGACTAGGTTAAGTTCGAAATTGAAGGGGCCACGCCCATTTTTAGTAGCCCCATACAAACCTATCGATTTTTCGATTTTTTGTTTCAAAATCGTAATTAGGTAAAATGCATACAATTTTTTTATTTATATTTATCGGTTCCACCGAAGTTAACGTTTTTCCTTTTTTTTTTTGCAGTGGCAAGATTATTGATATTTGGTGGCGTCCATATTTTATAAATACAAATTTTACTGCTATTGGCTATGGAGATACAGCATTTGGTAAGCGAAAAAAATTAAAAAAAAAATTATGCTTAATTATAATTTTTTGTAAGGTGGTGCCTCATCCAATGATCTCTTAAAAGTCTTTCTGCAACTTGTTCTACCAAATGATTGTGCAATATTTTACGAGGATGAAGAATCAATGCCAAATGGTCTCATGGATTCACAACTTTGTGCAAAAGACATAAAAGGCATTATGGATACTTGTCAGGGTGATTCGGGTGGACCATTAATTATGACAGAACTTACCAAAACTGGGCTGAAGAAAGAGCATCTAGTGGGCATTACATCATTTGGACAGGGTTGTGCCTCAACTACACCGGGTGTTTATATACGAATAGCTGCATATGCTGCTTGGATAAAGAAAATTTTAAGTTCATTGCCTAGTCAGGACTTTAAGCAGTTAATTAATGAAACGGATAAACGATTGATTTGGACTGGATAGTTTGTTTTGATATTTATTATAAAGAACGATTGCATTTGATATAAAGGACAATAGTACTTGGTATAAAAAACTAGTGTTAGTGCATATACTGTTAGAATAAAGAAGACCTGCAGTGTATAGGGTAGTCAAAATAACAAAGACAAAAACAAATTAGTGTTCAAAATATAATTTTTTTTATATTTTTTTTTTTTATATAATTTAAAATATTTAATTTTTGTTAAATTAAAAACACAAAATTAATTTGAGTATGATTCATTTAAAAAATTTACTCATTCAACAAAACTTTACTACTTATGCAAAACGAGTCACAATGCAACCGCAAAACAAAACGGTTGATCGTTTCATTCATGTTGCGTCTTATGTGCTTGTCTCGTTTTCTCTGCAACCTCAACGAACATGAGCTTCGCTTCGTTGTCGGTTTTCTGCATTTCTTTGAATGCCGAACAAGATGAGCCAAGTTGAGGCGCCGGTTTTTCCATTGCTTACCTTAATTGTTGTTGTTGTTGTTTTTGTATTTGCTTTTTTACTATAATTTTGTTGCCACTCTTTTGTTGTTGTTGTTGTTGCTGTCGACAGTAACAACAAAAATCTACGACGACGTCGCAGACGCCGCTTACGCTGAAGAAGTTTAAAAATGGGTCAGACTATATAAAGCCAAGTTCAAGGCGATCATCGTTTCAAACGAAAGAGATCGTTTAAGCCGACAACATACACACGTAAAACGCGTAGTAAAATCATAAAAAAAAAATAATTATTTTCTCCGAAAGTTTTCCAATAAATTTTTTAAATTTAATTCGAAAATAAATAATTCAACGAAAAACTTTAAGTGACAAAAAAATTTTAAACTGGTGCAACAGGTGCAAAGTGTTTTTTTGGTGCAACAGAAAATTTAATAAAATTTATTTTTTCGCGAAGAAATATTAAAACTTTGGATATAAAAAAATATTTTTCAAACAGTTCAAAAAATAAAACAGGTAAGCAAAAATTTGAAAAAGGTGCAGAGAAATCCTTTTATTAAATTTCAATAGAAATAAAAAAAAAAAAATTAAGTGATTAAAGAAATGTTGTTGAAATGAAATAAAAACCAAAAAAATTATAAAAATATTGGAATAAATAAATATATTAGTTCTAATAAAAATAGATCTATTGGTGTTTGCTTATTCAAAAAGTCGTTTTCATACTTTTCGGTTTTAATGTATTTTTTTAAAAATCTCGACCAAAATTAATTTAAAAGGATTCAGCTGAAAGTGCATAATGTAAATTTTACGGATCCCTTAAAGCAATTCATATACTATAAAATATTTTTTTTTTTTTTAAATATGTATGTCTCGAAATTCAAAAAAAAAATTTGTTTCTAAAGATTAAAAACAAAATTTATATTAAAATATATAATAAAACAATCAAACCGTTTAAAAAATAAATGTGAGGGATCCGAACCTGTTGCAAGAACAAGAAAATAGTGACCTACTCTAAGAGTTCCGTAGCAGAACGCTCTATAGGGGAATGACGGAAAGACGAAGTTACATACATTGTATTTGCAAGATCCTTAGTGATTTATATAGTATCTCTTATGAACAAACTAAAATTGTAATTTTAAATTATGCTATACAAATTTTGTTTTTGTAGTGAACAACAGAATTTGAGTGAGTGAATGTTTGGCAACATTCCGTACTCTCTGAAAAACCGTTGGTGTTACTGACATATGCAATGGAAAAATTATTTCCTATAATTACAATAATTATTGTCCACTTTAAGCTTCAAACTAAACTAAGCCAGTTGTGGAGACACGTTTAAACGCTAAACATATTACGAGGTTAATGAAGTAACTAAGAAATTAGCGCATAACAAGAACAATTTAGGACAGATGCAGACACAGATGCACAGATACTTAATTGATAATCACTTAAATATGCTGCCACATACATACATATGCACGTACTTATTGTATATGTATTGCAAACAATTCAATTTAGAAAGTTGTTTGTTTATTTAAGCAAACAAACTTCTTGAATACAATTTACACACGCACGCTTTAGAGCAATAAATGTGCGAAAAGAATTCCAATACGAAAGGAAAGTATTTTATTGAAACAATTCATTATCAAATTGTAATGCATTGTGTAGAATGCTATCAAATCAAATCAAATCAGCATACAGAAGAAGTTGGTCAAAATCAAGCTTTAGAAAAAAAAAAAAAGAAAATAATAAAAATATTTATACAACAAATTGCTCTTGAAGTAGTCAAACAAGATTAAAGAGAGATAGATGAAAAAAAGCAAATACACGTACATATGTGTGTGTACTCTTCTGTACACACACAAGTGCGTCACACATGTTACATACATATATACGTGTGTATGCAAATTGGGTCAAAATAAAGAAAATAAAAAAAGCAGCACTTTAAGCATTTTTTTTATAAAATGCTTCTTTAACAAGTGAAAAAAAAATAATAACGAAAAAAGAAATTGGTTGAAATTCTGTTAAACGAGTTAACAACTTTAACATGCATAGTAAAAGATACTAGTGAAGTAGGGTAGTTTCAAAAGTTAGCAGTTAAATAATAAATCATTTTAATAAATAATTAATTATTTAGAAAAATAGTGATATGCAATTGCAATTTATTATGCAATAGAATAAATGCTAAATACTTTTCAAACTACCCACCTTGTTAACCATTTTACAAATACGCAAAGCGTCACAGTAAAAAAAACAGTTCTGCACAAAAATATACACACACTTCTGTACATGTTTAGAAAGAGTGAAAGAGATGCAAAAATTTTTTTTGTCAAATCAAAAGAGCGCGAAAGTACATTCAAACAAACCATTTACAAACACACACACACACACATATGCAAACAAACATACCCAAAACACATGTTAAAGCAAATCAAAGCAACAAAATGAAAAAAAAAAAAACGAAAAGTTAAATTGTATTGCATTCTTTTTGCTATTCTACTTAACTTCATTGCATTTCTCCGCACACAACACACACACACTCACACACATACACGACATGAAAATGTCAAAGGCGCAAAATCATTCATTTAAAATTGGTAACAAGACTATGAAAAGCTTCAAAGTGACGCTGTCGTTATGCAGCCGCAATCATTGAAATTGTTATCATTTTTTTGTTGTTGTTGCTGTTATCGATGCCATTATTGATTTGGCAACTTGTCTTTTCATGTTCTCTTTATTTCTGTCTGTCTGACTGCATATGAAAATGCTCAATGAACCAAAAAAAAAAAAAAAAAAAAAGTGCAACAAAAACAACAACAACAACAACGCTAACGACATGAAAACCGTTTGCTGATTGGCATTGCTGACCCAATTCTTTGCACTTGCTCTCTTTCTTTCTCTTTCTCGCAAGGTGTAAGCTTTGATATTTACGCATGCTTGCATATGTGTTTTTGTGTTTGTCTGTCTATCAGTGTGTGTGTGTGTGAGTGTATGTGTGTCTGCTTGTATGTAAATTTGTGGCGCACGTTTTTAGACGGCGTCGTCATTGTTTTTGTTGTTTCTTTTGATTTTATTTGGGCAGCCTTTCATTTTGTAAAGAATTTCGTTTTCATTTCTTTACCTTTTTAACTTCGTTTTTTTTTGTGTTTTGTACTTTAGAATTTATTTCTTATTTTTTTTTTGGTTTTTGGCGCGCATTGAATTTGTTGCTTTTTTCCGTTAGCATTTTTTCTAGCTTTAAATGTGTGTGTGTGTCTTTTCTGTTTGTATAAAAAATATTAATTGACTTGGCATGCATATCAATTAACACCTTTTAAAGAAGAGAGAGCGCACTAAAGGTGAGTGAAGCTTTAAAATAGCACAGAGGTGAAGTAAAACTGTAGAACTGTGCTACATTTTTTTTTTATTATTTTGACTTTAAATTTTATTGGTTGGAATTTTGAGTGTTTTTAATTGGCGCGAATTTATTTTGAAGTTTTTTGCTTAAAGTTTGTTTTGGGTTGCATGCTTTGACTTTGAATTTTATTGCCATAATTTTTTAATGATTTTCCACAGCTTTCTTGTTCAAAAAGAACTCAGAGCTTAAAGAATTTTAGTCTGATAAAATTTAATTGAAAAATAGCGCATTAAAAAATTGAAATTATTTAATTATTGAATCAGTCCTTGTAATTTGTTTTAGTTTAATCTTCACATTTTACTTCTGTCTCATTCACTCCCACGCAAGTGTTTAAAATGCCATTAAAATAAGCTTCATATGCATTCACTTTCCCTGCCTCCGCATTACGATCGAACTTTCTTATACACATTCTCACTCTTTTCACTGTCTGTCCATAATTTTCTTTGTGTTTTTTATTTTTTTTTTTGATTTTTTTTTTTTAACTTTCATTCATGCGTTGTTGTTGTTACTTAGTATATTTTATTTATTTATTTATTTTTTTTTTTTAGTTGTAATTTTTTTTTACTATTTTTTTTCTATTTCAATTTCTTTGGTATTTGTGGTCGTCGTAGTTTTCATTGTTGTTGTTGTTATTTTTATTGTTGTTGCTAATACCTCTGATTTGCTTTTGTATTCATTGTGTTTGTTTTTGTTGTTGTTGCTGTTGGCATTACTTTTTGGCTTGTGTCAGTTATTCGTTGTTTTTTTTGTTGCTGGTGAAAGTTTTTTTTTTTTTTTTTTTATAAATATTTTAATTTAAATTGTTAGCTTAATAAATATATCTATTTTTTTTTTGTCTTCTTTATTTATTTTTTTAAACGTTTCGTTTATATTTTAGAAAAAAATTTAATTTTTTTAATTGGTTTGGCATGCATTGTCAATTAGACACATGCGATATTTTTTAATAAAATTTAAAAGAAAATTTGAAAATTTAATGTTTGCTAACAAATTTGAAATTGTGGTATACAAAGGTGTAGGTTAGCAATGAAATCAGTGACAGTTCAATAAGTTTTATGCATATAAACCTAATCATCATTGGAAGCCGTCTCGAAGTTGCTATGTCCGTCTGTCTCTATATATATCCGCCCGTCTGTTCATTCAGCTGTCCACTGTTAAATGATTATATATACACTTTGTACTCTTCTATGTAATTTTTCTATATTATTAAATTTCACTTTACTAAAACCTAGAAAAAAAAATTTAGCTGCTCTAAAATCGAGCTTTCTACTATTTCTAATGCATTTTTCGCTCTATGGCATTCAAAAATTCAGCACAATCCAAATAATAATAAAAAAAAAGTATCTCATGCAGTCATGCATGCAATCGACTTAACTTGAATGCGACTTTCCGCAATGACCTGGCAAAAAAAAAAAAGTAAAGAATTGTTTACAATAAACAAAATGTCAAGTGAAGCATTTGAAAGTAGTTCCATTACAATAAACCTTAAAGAAAAATTATGACAAGTAAAATCGTTTAGCTTTCTTCATGCAATGAAAACGAAAATTTTCCAAAGAATTTATAACTTTGAGGTCAAGTAAAAGTATTTACATAAATAAATGAAATTCGAATAACTTTCGCTTTTGTATTTCTTTTTTTTCCTTTTCAAGATTAATTGATTAATTAGTGATTAAATTTTAAACAAATAAATTTCGCATGACACAGATTTTTTTGGGGTTTTAGTTACAGATAAATAATTGCATAATTTGCCATATGACGCATACAAATTAAACTATTTCCGTAAAATAAGTTAATAAAAGTTACAAAATAAGTCATAAAAACGCGTTCGATCAATCGCGAAATGTGTAGAAAGAAATACTTTTTTCTTGAGCGCATTAAAATGCGTCAGCAGTTTGTATTATGCACAAAAGCCACAGCAACAACTTTTAGATATGCAAATTAGTTGGCAAAGAGGTCGCTGACCAATAAAAAATAAAAAGAAAATAACTGAAATAAAATAAAAATTAAATAAATATTTTCATTGCAAAACGAAAGACTTAAGAAACGAACTTTTTTAAGGTTTTTTTTTAAATTAATAAACGGTTCAGTTTTAATAAATTTTATTTATTTTTAGTTAATAAATTCTTAAATTCTTTGCTTAAAAAGAAAGTGAAATCGAAAATCTTAAACTTTATTCCTACCACAACAACACTGCATTAACCTTTCGTATCTCATTGCCCAAAGATTTCTCTCGCTGAACGAAAACTGAAAAAAAAGAAACTGGTTATCGGCTATTTACAAAACAAACAAATTATACAAAACCTAAAGAGACAGCTCAGAATGAATCACACATGCTGTGCATTTCACTCTCAACGGCATTGAAGCAGAGCACACGGAGCGTTGCCCAAAATGAATGAAAAGATACTCGTACACAGATACAAATCACGAAAGAAACAATTAACTGAACGAAGCTTTTGCGTGTAAAATAAGTGAGCCATGAATTTTTTTTTTGATTTTTTTTTTTTTTTCGACTATGCCGAAAGTTTGTTTATTTCATTTTCATTTTCTTCAAAAGAACCTCACCAATTAAGAAAGAGCGAGTGAGATAGCTTATTGTATAAATTCATTAAACTTTCTTCTTGAAGTTTTTTTTTTAAATTTTTCTTTTTGAAATTGCTGCTCATTAACAGCAAACGCCTTCTCAGACTTATTAATGTAATTATTTTTTCGCTTTAATTATATCAAATTAATTTTTTATTTGTTGCGTTTTATTTTTTTGTTATTGCCATTCTAATTGATCTTGAAAGTAAAAGTTGCATGTGAAAATATCATTGTCATTATTAAACAATTGTGAACGAAATAAATGAAGAAATAAGTGAGTTAATATTTTAAATAAATAAATAATGGAAATTACATGAAATATGACAATGGAGTAGTAATGAAACTCACTATTCAGAGAGACATGATTTATAAATAATGTACCAAAGAACTACTTGAATGAGTTTTTTGAATTTAAATTTATGCAATAGAAGCTTCAAATTTGTTTAAATGTGGGCTATGGTGTGACATTCGCATAATATTCGCATTTGAATATAAAATATTAGCATACGCTTTTCAAATTTTTTAAAGTTGAAGCAACTTATTAGGCAGTTGAAAGTTCCTTTAAAGCATTTATCTTAACACAAGTCGATATGTATAGCCATGTGCATTTGCCTGTCTGTTCGAACCTACGCCTTTAAAAGGTGCCTATCACGAAGATTAAAGTACATTTATCATTAGTAAATAAGAAAGTTGAGTTGTACAAGTGCCGACTTCCATAAAAAAAATACAACTTCTTTTAGATTTTTTTATAAAAAAATTTTAAAAAAAGCTACTTTTTACAAATAATTTTCTTTTATATTTTAATAACGCAAATAAAGCAATTAACAAGCAAAACTAACATCATGCATTACATTGAAAGCGACATAAAGAAAGTCTTATACGCATTTCTTACTACTATGAAGCAAAAATCAAAAGAATTCTTAAAAAAAAAAAAGAAAACTCATTTAAAAACCACTTCCGAACTGTGAAAACTAGTTTAACAAGCAATTAAAGTTAAACTATAAAAACTTGAATACTTGGTTTTGGTTAAACTAACACAAACATCATCCTCTAGAGCTAGACAGACGGACATTTGGACAATACGTTAAATATGTACACAGCACAATAGTAGCTACACCTGTGCAGCGGTTTGCTAACTGCGAATTGTGGTCGGTGTTGCGCTACAAAAGCCAATTTTGACAGATACAACTAAATAAAAAAAAAAACTATGTGAAAATAGTGAAGCAAAACGCTTCATGCCTCAATTAGAGCGAATTGAAGATGTTACGGCTTCATTACAAAAAAAAAAAATAATAACAACATAAAAACCAGGTGCGGCAATTCATTTGAATTTTATTTAGAAAGCAACAAGTTAAAAGCATTAAAAACCTGAATTAAAATAACAGCAAATATATAGAATAGAATGGAATGGAATGGTATGGTATGGTATGGTATGGTAACAATAATTAGAACGAATCAAACTTCCTGTAAACGTGCTGAATTTCAAGCGCATCTATGCTTTTGAACAATGCGAAATGCAAAATTAACCATTGCCAATTGTCTTATTTGCAATTAGATAGCGGCAAACAGTTGCCTATAAAATAATAATAATGCATTGATTTAAAGAAATCAAAGCTGTTGCAGCAATAGCAACAGTAACAGCTGAGATACTTTTTATTTTTCTTCTTGTTTTTTTTTTTTTTTTTTTGTAGTTGCATCTTTGAGTATTTTTCTTATGCTTCTTACCAATGCTAGAACCAGTTCAACTTGTCGTTTCTAGCGGTATATGCTAGCTCATATCTCGTGCAACATGTTAACCGTTAAGTTTAATAAATAAAATAAAAGATACAATGCTTTAGATACAAAAGAAATTCTAAAAGAATTCAATAAAAATAAAATACAAAACGATTTTGAAATCTATTGAAATGCTTAGAAATATATTAATTCATAAAAAATACTAACACTAAAATATAGAATAGCTAAAAAAAAGCTTTACGGATTTTTTTCTTTCAAAAAAGTATCTCAAGCAATATTTTAGCTATAAATGCATAGAATTATGCTACATTATGCAAATTTATTGACACTTGTTGCTTTTCATATTATTATCTGCTGCTTCTTTTTTTATATCGCACAACGCTATACGCCTTAGGCAGCTGCTTGTCTATATTGGAATGGTCTAACAGCATTTCTAGCTGACAGCATTGACTCTGTGACACAATTTAACTGTTTGGTCTACAAGTTTTTGTCATTGGACAAAGTACGTTAGCACTAGAAATTATTATGCATATGTAAATTTAGAAAGCTAACTTAAGAAAAAAAAAAAAAACGTGCGGAAGTATTTTGTGTGTTCATATATAAAGCGTAAATGGTTATAGCACGCTTTGGCATTCTTTGATTTGTAGCTGTTACTTATTTTTAGTATATTAATCTTAATAGCCACTTCAATTTTATTTAGCATGATTTTTTCATTAGTAAAATGCAGCAAAAGATTTTTGTATGATTTACCATACAAGTTATAAGCGACAAGTATCTAGATACATTTATTTTAAGACAAAACTAGGCAAACGTGTAATGCATTATTTGAAATGAGGTCGCAGTTTTTGTATAATTTTTTGTTTTGTTTTCAAACAGTGTTGCCATGCGTGCTTAGGTTCAAAAAACTTCAAACACACAAAACTTAGCAAATAAACAAATCGAAAAAAGATAAAAAAAACGTGAAAGTGTTACGCAGTCAATAGTGAAAAAAAAAGATGTAGCGCATGGAATATTAAATTAAATAATTATTTTAAAAAAATAATTAATAACTTAAAAAAACATTTTTAATTAAAACACGCTAATCTCCCCTTTTTTCCATTAATTTGCAGCATGTTAAATCAACGCAAAATGCACGCATATCTTTTACTCTCAATTATTGCAACAAATTGTTTGCTGCTCACCTATGCCTTTCCACAAAATGAAGTCTATCAGCGACGTCAATTGACACAACAACAGCAACAGTCTGGTTCACCTGTCTATAGACCCGAAAGCAGCGCACGTAAATTTGCAGTTAAACCAAATGCTTCGAAAAAAGTTGCCTTAGATGATGTCGAAGATGAACAATTGGAAAATAATCAAATTCAGGAAGTACCAAATGGTTTTTCATGGACCAATATGCTTGGTACATTGATGACAATGTTCTTTAATGGTGCCACAGCAAATAATGCACCAACAAAATCTGATGATATTGATAATTCAACTGGTTTGGGTGGTTCACCATGGGCGAGTGTCATTTCGATGGGTAAGTGACTTTAAATTATTTAATTTAAAAAAAAAATTATAATAATAAATTTTGCAATTGTTGTTTCTTAGGTCTTCGCATTGTAAATTCATTGCTCGGCGGTGGCGCACCCAGTGATGGCATCGATAAAGTTGATAATGGCGGTTCACCAATGCAGGTAAAATTTTTTTTAATATTTTTAAATTTTTATTTTAATGCTTTTTGCTTATTAGTTTTTCTTGTTGCACTGTTTTTTTTTATTATTTATTTAACTTAATGTATATAAAAACATTGTTTGCTTTAGGAAATGGATTTTATAATATTTTTGTAATAAGAATACAGTCGAAAAGTCTTGAAAATTAGTTTACACAAAAGATAGTTGCATTTATTAATTTTCAGTAAATGAAAAACTTAATTTTTAATAATATATTTCTAATATTCAACACAGTTCTTTTATATTCAACATTATTATTTCTATTCAACACAGTCATTTTATATTTACCACAGTTGATTTTAGTTAAAGTATATAGCTATCATTTGTATATTTGATTTTACACCATTAATTTATTTTAAGGACATTTTCACAGGTGTAGTATGGCACCACTATCTCTTTCTAGTTTGCATTCATATATTGGTGTATTTTATTCAGTATAAACGCAAATTTTGCTGAAAATGGTACAAACCTTATCCATTTTAATGAAAATTTGTTCAATATTGCAAAGTAGTATGCATTTTATTGATCTCTATTTTTTTCCCTTATTTTTTGCCAGTGTCCATTCAAAGTTTTTATACTTTAGTAGACATATTTCACCATACCGTAGCTCTTCCTATGTATACAAATGTGTTCAATCAGCTGTTTTGGACCATATTAATTTTTTTGGAGAACAGTTACAAAAATTTTGTATAAAATTTACATTTTTTTTTTTTTGTATTTATATATTTTTTTATTATTCTTATTTAATTTATTTATTTTTTTTTTTTTTGTTTGGTGTTTGTTTGCTTTCTATCATTTTATTTTTATTTAAATTATTTATTTCTAATTTGCTCTTGCTTGCTCACTCACTCACTCACTCAACCAATCAATCTCTCTCGTTCACTTTCTCGTTGGTTCGCATTTGTCATATGTATAATTCGAACAGGGCATCTTGGCGGCTGTGCTTTCATCCGTTTTGGGCACCAGAGATCCCGATCAAGTGAACTCAATGGCAAAACAAGCTGGCGAGGTAAATTAAAATGCAAAATGCTTTATTTTTATTTTTCTCTTTTTTTAGTTTTAAAATATTTTTATGTTTTCCCATACAATAATTCCTTATAAGCTGGCTAATAATACAAGAATAAGAAGAAAAAAACAAACGTAATAACATAAAATTGTAAATTTGTTTCAAGTAATTCGCACAAATTGTTTTCTATTCGAAATATATAATTATGTATGTTTTTGTGTGTGTGTGTGTTTGCAATTTATAATAACTAATTATGTTATTCTATATTTTCTTTGCTCTTTTTTTATTTTTTTCATTAGTTTATACAAATCGTCATGAATCTTTTGGATGCTTTGAAAACTTCATTTTCACACCGTTCGCTCACAGCACGCTCCCTGGGCAAACGTGACTCAGTTAGTGATGCTGCGGTAGCAAGTATCTCATTGCTGAAGGGTTATGTACGCACCTATAGCAGTTCAGAAGATAAATGCATGCAACGCTACATGTGCGATGCGAATACAGAATGTGTGCGTGAGATCGGCGGTAGCAGTATCTTCTGTCAGTTGGGCTCATATGCAACAAGTTATCTTTTGGATCGTTCCAGTGACAGCAGCTTTGAGAATTTATATGATGCAGGACGCAGAGGGCGCTCAGGCGGTGATTGTCGTCAGTTATATCTTGAGTGTAATGAAGTTTAGAGAGAGGGAAAGAGAGAAGGAGAGAAAATGCAAAGAAAAATGCATTTTTTTTTAGGTCATTCACTCATTTTCTACTGCCTTACGACTGGATTTTTTTAAACTAAACTAAAAAAAAAAAAATTATAAATTAATTAATTTATTTGTACTTTATTTGATTTTAGGTTTGTAGTAATTTATTTACTTTAATTTTTAATGTATTTATTTGTCAATGTCATTTTCGTCGTCGTTGCTTTTGTTGCTGCAACGATGAAAATTATTTATATTGAAATGTTTTTGTAATGAAAAAAAAAAAAAATGAATAAATGCATTCAATGAATTTTAAAAGGACTATTTTTTTTATATATCTATAGTAAAGTCATAGTCTTTGTTTTAAAGTCTGTATTAAATTTAATCAGACATGTGCGTCTAGCTATTTTTCCACTGTTTGTCCGTCTTTTTATTTGTTTATTCGTTTGATTTGCTCAGATACGAGTAGATACTCATCTGTCCCATCTTCGTTTGTCAGAGCGTTTTCACCTTATTATGCTATGTCTGCAGCACATACAAAAATAAAACAGTGCAGTTTCCTTTTAACGCACTTCCAGTTTTCTAACTGATAAATGTACTTCAAATGGCATAAAAAAGCGTATTGCCGCTTTGGTTTTACTGGCTTTTGAATTTAAATAAAATATTTTTTCACTCACAGATGGCGCTGCAATATCGTCACGTGCGCATTGCTACTTTCAAATAGCACCCTGTTGTTTTCAAACGAATAGCCTGTGTTTTCTAAAACGCCATCTACACGACAATTTCTGGTATTTTTCAGGCCACTTTCTGGTATTTTTCTATCCTCAAACGCATGACCAAAAGCGCGGACCGATCTATGTTATCGAACGTTATTTTTTGAAAACTAAAACAGAAACAGCTTCCCAAGCATTCATCAACAAATAGAAGGGATTACTTTGATATTCTGATGAATAACTTAGTCCTAAGTGGAAATAGTCTTGTTCAAAATACAAGAAGTTTTCTCAAAATACCAGAAAAAAAGTATCTGTGCTGCCTTAAACGATTTTATTTGTCTGCCCTGCATCTGCGAGATTAAAGAGTATTTTAATATTGTGGGACTATAAGTTCCAACCAGAATTCAAGGTCAGTAATAAAAGCTGAGCAGATCTAGCTAAGTCCAACTATACGTCTGTCTGCAGTATTAGTAAAGTGCTACAAATGTGTAAAACCTTTCATGACTTTCATTTTGCTGCTTTTCTAAGATTCAAATGAGCTTCGAGTATTTGTGTAACTTCTAATCTGACAAAATGCAACTCAAACACAAAAAATGTCACATCAAATGATTGATAATATTTTTTTTTTAGTAAAGCTCCTAAGAAATTTGTTGTGTGCACAATTTGTGCATTCTAATATAATAAATACTTAAAAAGCAACTGTAAAACTTTTGAATTACATATTTTCTGTTTTCAGATACAACTACACAAAAAAAAAAAAAAAAACAAAAAATACCAAATAGGAAAGACAAGTAGCTACCTTGTATCCTAGTTCCCACAGGAAAATATAAAACAGATTTGTTGTGCCAACTTTTTACAACTATGTACATACATATACAATTATATATGTACAAAGGAATGAATGAATGAGAATGTATGTATACAGAAGTAGAAAATTTTAATGCCATAACAAATGCAATTGCAATCAAAGTTTTTCATCGCTCATTGCAGTGCAATAATTCAACAGGAAGAGCAGTAACAACAGCAAGAGCAGCAACAACAACAACATTAACAGCAACAACAATTTCTCAGTGAAACAAATGTATGAACAACAAAATGTATCTTTGTATCATTTGTATCTATGCTGTGTGTTGTGTGGCTTATTTTCAACTGCTCTAAGAAGATGAAGAAGAAACAACTGCCTACAAGTTGAAAACTTTGTTAAAGTCTTATTGCAACACCAAGCAGCACCAAATTCAGAGTACTCAACAAGAATCTAAGGAAGACAAACTTAACTACAACGCAACGCAATGCAACTCACCTCTTCGCATAACTTGCCTTAAGCTTTGACAGTTTGCTTCTGCTTTTGCTTTTGCGCAGCAGCAGCTGTGCAACTATTTGCATTATATTTTATTTTTATTTTTACTTTTTTTTTTTTGCTTTGACAAATGTCACAACACAGCTGAAATTTATTGGCTTGGCGGCATAGAAAAGATACTTCAAATGTATCTCAAAATGGAAAAAAGGCAATCTATGTAAATATTTTTGCAAAAAAAAAGTTTTCCTCTTTTGTAGCTGCATAAAGTGTGAAAAAGTAAAATAAGGGAAAAAAAGTAAAACTTGTAATATTTTCAATTTTTATACAGAAGCTTAAATACGCTACAAGCTTTACTCATTTCACGTTCGACATCCTTTCGCTCGCCGATGTTACAAAGCAAACTTTAAAATTATATTATTCATTGTATGCATAGTGTAGTGTATCTATAAAAAACAAAATGTCTGATCGTTTGGTTTTTATAAGTGAAAAAAAACTTAAGATAGTTTTAATGGTCCCAAGCAGTGTCTTGTATGTTTCTTTTTTTTAATTGTAGCCGGAATCATGGCCGGTAGCCATTTTGTACGGAACGGAACAAACTAAAGAAACAAAGTTATGATTAATTTGTGCGGCCAAGTTTAATTTCGTTTTGCCTCTTGCCAAAAAGTTGCTACTTGCAACGATATATGTAATATGTACGAGTTCGTATGTACGGCTGCAACATTTGGTTATGCTCGGTTGTACACTTAAATTGGGTTCCGCAACTGCTTTTGCGCCATCTTAGACTTGTAGAGAGTAATTAAAGGCATCCATTCCATACACTCACTATTTAGTCCAGTTAACATCTTCTCTACTCTTTTGCCTCTCGTCTCGTCTCGTCTCGTTTCGCTGTCTGCTGCATTGTCCTTCGTTTGATTCATTATGCTGCTGGCGCTGCTGTTCGGTATTTTGCAGGATGTGCACGCGTATCGGATGCGCTGCATCGCTTAAGATTCTTCTATTTAATTACGCTGAGTGTTGAATATCTTTAGTGCGCTAATTAGAAATTGCATAAAGTTTTTCACAGTTGTTGCGCAGCAGCAGCATTTATACTAAAAGTGCTGTTTGTCCGTCTGTCTGTCTAAATATCTTTTTGTTTGTCCATCTGTCCTTTTAAGCGCCATAACTTCATGTCATTCTGTAGTGTTGTTTTCTATGTTGTTATCCTATTTTGCTCGCGTCCTTAACGTTCTCTTCATTGTCAGTATTATGCGTACTTGGCAGCAGCAGCAGCATTTTATGAATTAAAACTATTTTATTGTATAAATCGTTTGCACAAAATAAATCTGTCTTGAGTTGAGTTATTTTATTTGACAATTGCTTATATTGAAATAAACAATTGAAAATATTTAAAGAAAATTAATGAAAAGTTTTTAATTGTTTTTGTTTTTTATAAAATTTAATCAAAAACTAAAATTTCATTTCGACCAATATCTAGCCGCATCTGATCTATTCGAATTTCTAGCTATATTAGCTTTACTATTTCGAAATGGTTTCAAAATACTTCGAATCCATGACTTATAGGAAGCGACTAGTGTATAAACACCCGGTGTACCGCTTGCACAAGATATGCCAAACGAGGTAATGCCCACTTGATAGTCCTTTTTTAGACCATTTTTATCGGAATCAATCATTATCAAAGGTCCACCAGAATCGCCCTAAAATTGTATAATATTTATTAATTTTTTTGTTGTTGTTACACCTACTTACCTGACAAGTGTCCATTTTATTTTCAGGATCTTGTGCGCATATTTGTGATTTAAGTATTCCATTAGGCAAAGTCTCTTCATCTTCATAATATAAATTACAATTTTGATTTGAAACAAGTTGCAGATATACTTTTAAAAGATATTGCTGCTCTATCTGCATAGCCGATGGCTGTAAAATTTGTGTTTATAAAATATGATCGCCACCAAATATCAATTGTTGCGCCACTGCAAATACAGAATTATTAACCTTGAAATTCTGTAAAAAAAAAAAAAAAAAAAGAAAACAAACTAAACCTGTAGTTTCCGAAAAGTTCGATTAATGCAATATCATTATATATATAATCCTCATCATATTGCGGATGTATATGAACTCGTTCAATTGTATATTTAATAGTTTGGTAGTTATACTGTGAATCAGTTAATATCATATTTGGCTCTAAACTAAAAAATTTAAAATATTGAAATTAGTTGTGATTAATTTTATAATATTTCTGTTACAAACCCTTCAACAATGCCACAGTGTGCTGCAGTAAGCGCAAATTTTGTAGTTATCATTGAGCCACCGCATTTGTAGTCATATACAATAAATCCATTTTCATTAAACCAGCCTAAAGCTATCTATAAAAATTAAAAAAAAAAAATTAATTATTTTTATATATAGTATTGAATTTGCTTACCATATAAGGAAACTCCAATGGTTCAACGCGATTTCCACCAACAGGTCTTGATGGATAAGGAGGAATTATGCCGTGAGGAACTATCCCGCGTGTACAACAATAGTACACTTCTATTTCATGTAAATACTTAATGTGGCAGCATATTTGGGTATCCTTTTTCAAACGTGGTTCAAGGCAATCTATAGCACAATAACCATTTAGACCATTTGGATATGTGCAATTATTTGGCACAGCTGATTCATTGCACACTGGTCCTATACTACGACGACAATAGATGAAAACGATAAAAAAATCGAACAAAATGTACAAAATAACTAAGAAACATTTCATATTATTTTTTTTTTAATAATATTCAATCAGAGCTATCTCAACTATTCCTCAGCTCAACTCTTTTTAGACTGAAGCTTGAAGCATGCAGTTCATAAAAAGCTTTAAGAAAAATGAATAATTACAACTTTTTACATTTCTTTATTAATTTAAATCAGGTTTTATGCAATTAATTAAGATTGTGTATGTGAGTGTGTGTGTCAGTGTTGTATATGGTTACTAGAGACCTGCGAAAGTATTCTCTTAAATCATAATCAATCAAAAAATAATGAAATTTCAACTCTTCCAATTTCTAGCTATATAGGCTTTACGATTTCGTTATGGATTTAAACTACTTCTTATCTATTCTTGGCATTATTATAAAATCTTAGCACTGATTTACAATCTTTTCGCAAGCTGAATCCATTACAAACTGAAGAAAGTTCGCATTATTTCGATGCAAAAAAGCTTTATAGCTGCTTAAATTGCTATGAATAAATTATAAAAAATCGTAGAAAAGTTAACGTTTGAAACCTGATTGGTTCCAATTAGATGAGTAATTTTTTTATGAAATAAAATGTATATTATAAATATATGTTATATATGTTTTATTATTTACAATTCAAGCTTTGATAAAACAAACATTTGTAACTCAGAATGGAATATAATTAAAAGTATTTTAATAAAGATGCTTCACTAATAGAACTCGCCATTTTTTGGTTTTAATCTAAAGAAACAAGTTTCAATTAAAAAAAAAATTTCAAATTTTAATTCGACCAATATCTAGACGCAAGTGTTCTATTAAAGTTTCTTGCTCGATTAGCTTTACGATTTCGAAATGGATTCAAAATACTTCGTATCCATGTAGCATAGGCAGCTACTAATGTATAAACACCCGGCGTACCGCTTGCACAACCCTGTCCAAAAGATGTTATGCCCAACAGATAATCTTTCTTAAGATCCTTTTTATTGGATTCAATCATTATCAAAGGACCACCAGAGTCACCCTAAATTAATGTGTTTTTCAAAATTTATGATATATTTTTTTTAAATTATTTTTTTGTTTCCAACTTACCTGGCAAGTATCCATTATATTTTTAGAATCTTGTGCGCATATTTGTGATTTTAGTAGACCATCAGGCATGGTATCGTCATCTTCATAGTAAATATTACAATTTTGATTTGAAACAAGTTGTAGAAACACTTTTAAAAGATCATCTGATGATTTGCCGCCTAAGGATTTGTATATGAAAATATATTTTGATATAATTTTAAATTAATATAAAAACAGATTACCAAATGCAGTATCTCCATAGCCGATGGCTGTGAAATTGGTATTTACGAAATATGGGCGCCACCAAATGTCTATGGTTGGGCCACTGTAATGTATGTAATTTTTAATTACTGATTTGTTTTAAATGCCCAACAAAAACATATTACCTAAAATTGCCAAGGAGTTCGATTAATGCAATATCGTTATAGACATAAGCATCATCATATTCCGGATGTATGTGTACACGCTGAATTGTGTAGGTAAGACGTAGACTGTTGACCAAACTGACGCCACCCGGTAAAATCATATTCGGCTCAAAACTGTTATAAAGAAAGCAGGTCGTATAAATTGTTTAAAATTCAGAATAGAAAATTATTCTCAAAATCAGCATTTCGCATTAAATCCAATACAAACCCATCAACATTTGCACAGTGTGCTGCAGTTAGTGCAAATTTTGAATTAATTAAAGCGCCACCGCATTTATAAGCATAATCAACTTCGCCATCTTCAGTAAACCAGCCCAAAGCGATCTTATTTAAAATTTAAATATAAATTTACAAAGTTTTTTTAGTCGAATCGAATATTTATATTTACCATATAAGGAAATTCCGTTGGATCAGTGCGTATAGCACCTACAGCGTATGGAGTTATTAGATTCTCTTGCTCGCAACAATAATACACTTCGAGTGCATATTCATGCTTAATGTGGCAGCATATTTCTGTATCTTTTTTTAAATTTGGTAAAATACAATTTAAAGCACAGACGCCATTCTTGCCACCATTTGGCAAAGTGCAATTTTGTGGACTTGTCGAATTATTACAAACTGGGCCCAAGCTGCGTCTACTGTTCGTAATAATGGTTAAGAAACTAAATAAAATGTACGAAATAACAATAAAATATTTCATCTTTTCAATATTTAATCTCGACCAGTAATACACATGTAAACTATTCGCAAGCTCATCTCATTGTAGACTGATCTAAGTTCCCAGTATACCGAAGTCAAACAGCTTTAGTTGTTTGCATTGAGAGAACTAAAACTATTTAAAATGGCTCATAAATAATTCATATGGAAATGGTTTTCACAAATGTATTATATAATCGTATGTAATCAGGTTTCAATCAATTAATTGAAAGTGTAAATTGTTTATGATTTGCTATGTATGTGCATTTATAAATAATGATTAACATTCTTGTTTTCTTATGGTGTGTTCAAATATTTTGAAACAAATTTTTACATAATATTGCATTCAAATAAGTTTCAAGTCTTATTGTATTTCAAAAAAGTGTTAGGACTAAAAGAAAATTGAAAAATTAGAAAAATTTGATCAAAATATTTGTGTATGTTTGAACAAATTCGATGAAATTGTCGTGTACGAAGTATATATTACTTTGATGTAAATTTGAGAAAACAAAAATGAAGATTTATTTTATTACGACCAAACATTTGCATTATTTCTATTAACATTTCTATTACGATTTCGATAATTTCTCAGCACATCTTGCATCCATGAAGAATAAAATGAAACACGCGTATAAACTCCCGGTGTATTAGAGGCACAGCCAATGCCAAATGATGTAATACCCACCAGATATTCCTTTTTAAGACCATTTCTATTTGTTTCAGTCATTATAAGTGGACCACCTGAGTCACCCTGTTATAAAAAAAAAACCAAAAATTTATTTTTAAATTAAGCATTTTAAGTTTTTTTGTTTTTTTATTTAAAGGCTTACCTGACATGTATCCATAATATTATTTCTATCTTGTGCGCACATTTGTTCTGGTACAACACCTTCAGGCATTTGATCTTCTTCTTCGAAATAAAGTTGACAGCGTTGATTTGAGACAAGTTGTATAAAAACTTTTAAAAGATCATCAGATAAACTGCCAGCTTAAAATAATAAAAAAAAATATATTACTTGTGTAGCTACATATAATATGCCATGATGGAGTTTACCAAAAGAAGTTTCACCATATCCAATTGCAGTAAAA
Source organism: Leucophenga varia (assembly GCA_018903435.1). NCBI lineage: Eukaryota > Metazoa > Arthropoda > Insecta > Diptera > Drosophilidae > Leucophenga > Leucophenga varia. The sequence continues at coordinate 769,053 of JAEIFJ010001427.1, forward strand.
TTTGTATTGATAAAATATGGACGCCACCAAATTTCGATGACTTGTCCTCTTTAAAGAAATAATTTTTGCTTATTAAATATTTGTAAAATTTGAAGTTTTTCGGTTTTGAATTACTGATAATCTCCAAATAGTTCGAGTAGCGCAATGTCATCGTACAAATAACGATCATCATAACGCGGATGTATGTGTACACGATTTACTGTATATCTGGCAGCACTGGTTTCCTTTAAATTGACACCACCTGGCAATACGCTATTCGGTTCAAGGCTGTAATTTTTTTCATATATTAATTATAGAACATTTTTAAATTTTTTTGTTTTATTTTTACCCATCAACATTTGCACAGTGTGCTGCAGTGAGCGCAAATTTTGTATTTATCATGGAACCACCGCATCTATAACCATATTCAACAACACCATTTTCAGTAAACCAGCCTAAAGCAACCTATATAAAAATAGTAAGAATTAAAATAAAAGAAAAAACTATATTTAGTAATAAATTAAAAAAGCCAACCATATATGGAAATTCGGTGGGATAAGTTCTAAGTGCGCCAACAGCCAAAACGTTATTTAATTCTTCACAACAATAAAAAACGTCAACACTTGTTGTGCTCTTCGTATGACAACAAAGTCCCGCATCCCTGGTACGTGCTGGTTTAATACAACTTTCACCACATTTACCATTTCCACCGTTCGGTAATTTGCAACGATTACCCTGAGGAAGTTTATTTTGACTGCACATTGGTCCTATTCCACGTCTGCGTGCATTTTGACTTAAAGTAAAATTGAATAAAAATAATAATAATAAAATGATAAGAAATAATTTCATTTTATTTTGTTTTGTTGTTTTTTTTTTGTTTTGCGTTTCAAAGTCGATCTTAACAAGCGCTCAATAAAAAGTAAACTAAGCTCAAACTGTGCGTGTTTAAGGTTTAAAAAGTAAAAAAATATTACAATTACGTCATAAATTGATTGCATTGAGTTTAAGTGAGAAATGCTGCTTGAATGGAAATGACTTATGCAATTATTAAGAGATGTAGCCGTATGACACTTGCTTTTGCCGCGATGCTGTATTTTTTTAGAATAATTAGTTCTTCCATTAAAAAAAGAGAGAGAGAAAGAGAGAGAGAGGGAGAGGAAAAGAGAGAGAAAGAAAATAAAATGGAACATGCGATTATCGATGATATATCGTTATATTTTAAATATTACTGTATCGATATTTTTTTTTTGGGGATGGAACAGATTCGATCATTTTTATTTATCATATATTGACTAAGTAATTTGAATTTTTATTATTTTTTATTTTATTATTCATTCATTTTAATGATTTATTTTAGATGCAATAACAGTTTTTGCCTATAGCGCTAGTTGAATAATTTTTCAAATATCACAAACATAATTAAAGCATTTAAATTAGCTGTTAAAAGTCACGATTGAATCTCAATAATGTCTTATCTTTCTCGCACGCTTTTGCTCTAAACGGATTACAGAAGATTTAGATTTTGCTATTATTTTACAAGTGTCTCTCTCTCTCTCTCTCCCACTCTCTTTCTCCTTCTATTGCTTATTAATTAAGTCGTTCTAATACAGAATATTAGCTACATGGGCGCCAGTGTTTATAATTAATATCGTATAATTATTTTTTCTTGGTTTTATTGCAACCGGTTTTTATTGCATTCAAAACAATCTCACGTGTATTTTTTTTCTAAACAAGGTAAAGAAAACAAATCGAAGTACTTACATATAATATATAAAATGATTAATGTCAATAAACTGTATAAATAATATATAAATTTTTTTTTTTTTTTTTTTCATTACGAAAAGAAATAAAAATGAACATTTTTATTAATATTTTCTTTGGCATTGAGTCTTTTGCCAGGGACTCATTATCTCATTAATCCATGAACGATACGCAGCAACATGTGTATAAACTCCTGGAGGCGATGAAGCACAGCCCTGACCAAAAGAAGTTATGCCAACAAGATACTCCTTGCGCTGACCATAGCCGTTGCTTTCAGTCATTATTAAAGGTCCACCGGAATCACCCTAGAATTGTAATAAGAAATTATATAAAGTATATTTTTCAATAAATAAATAAATAGACTAAATTCTTTATTGTAGCTACCTGACATGTATCCATAATATTTTTTAGAATCTTTTTGGCACATAGCTGCGCATCAATGAGTCCATCGGGCAAATTATCCTCATCGTCATAAAAACGTTGACAATTACGTTTGGAGACAAGTTGTAAAAAAGACTTTTAGTAAATCATCAGATGAAGTGCCACCTAAAAAAAAAAAAAAAAAAAAAAAATGTAGAGCTTTTAGAACAAAATGAGAGCATTGTATAAATGCGCTCAATTCTTTTCTGAGTTGTTAACTGAGTTAATTTCATAATCTTTTTTACCAAAAGTTGTATCTCCATAGCCAATAGCTGTGAAATTTGTATTTATAAAATATGGACGCCACCAGATATCTATGGTCTCTCCACTAGAATAACATATAACAATAAAATAAAAATATAAAAATATATATTCCATAAGAAAATTACCTGAAATTTCCAACAAGTTCAATAAGCGCGATATCATGATAGGCAACAAGATCATCATAATCGGGATGCACATAAACACTTTGAATTGTATGCGGTAGTGCAGAATTGTTCACCAAATTGACACCGCCCGGTAATACCATATTTGGTTCTAGACTGTAGCATACAGAATATTTATTATTATTAAAAATATCTGATGGAAATTAATATTGAAACTTGTTTTTACCCATTAACACTAGCACAATGCGCAGCTGTGATGGCAAATTTTGCATTGATCAGTGCGCCGCCACATTTGTAATCAAATTCAAAAATTTTATCTTCCGAAAACCAGCCCAATGCAACCATATAGGGAAATTCATCGGGCTTAGTTTTAACACCGCCGACAGCACCACGTCCCCAGCCAGTTAACTTTTCTTCACAACAATAGAATACATCCAACGAATGTTTATCTTTGACATGGCAGCATATCTCAGCATCTTTAATGCTGGCAGGAACTCGGCATAATTGTGCACAAACTCCATTTTTACCCGTTGGCGTTGTACAGTTTGAATCGTAAACATCTAACAATTTTGAACATTGCGGTCCAATGCCACGTTGTGCTGTGGCTATAGCTAAAAAAAATCAAATAATATTTTTTGAATATTTTATAAAGAAAACATTTGTTTACTCAAAATTTACTTATAAAATTAATAAAATATATAATATGGGAAATAATGCGAGAACGTTTCATTTTTGTGATCTGATCGAGAGTTAAATACAAACTAAACTGGTTACAGTCGACTGCACAAAATTCTTAATAAGCTAAAGGCAAGCAGCTTCAAGTTTTTAAGCTTTCAAGTAAATAAAATATTTCTAAACAATGCGATTTATATGCACATTTTACAATTTGATAAAAATAATAATAGAATACGTCATGAATATGTTTATCGTATTTATAACGTAATGCCATGAACATCGATTTGAACAAATTTGAATCAGCTGTATCGCTTTTAAATGTTTTTAGAGCTTTGAGCTATTACATGTAGGGTTATAGGGCATAAAAAGTTTTTACAAATAGTCACCAAAAGGCTTATACTCATATTTTTATTTAAAAACCATCGTTATTTTAACTTGCACATATTTTTGTAATGTATCGATACTCCGAATACATAAGTACATCGAAACAAATGTAGATAGTATCGATACATATCGGAGAAAAGAAACGATACATATCGGAGATGAGCATCGATGCTATCGATATTAGTCGCAGATGAGCATCGATGTTATCGATACTTATCGAAGATGAGCATTCAAATGCCAAATTTAATCATCTGTAAAAAGTTAAATTGTGAAAAATTTGACAACATGCAAAAACACACATTTTAAAGAGGAGAAGCTTAAAAGTTATATTCGCTTCTAACAAATTTTATTAAATAAAAATTGGGAAAATGTTGGCCAGAAAATTGCCAATTAACCACATAGAACTTCTTGAAGTGGTTTAAATAACTCACAGTAGGCAGTCGCATAGTCAAATTAAAGCCGCATATCAAAAGCAATACTTTTTAAATATTTATAAAATGGGTGCATTTTTTTAAGATTTTTTAAAAAGTTAACAATAGAATTAAAATAGTACGCTTTGACTCGTTATATGTGACTAAAAAAAATACCCTGTATAAAAAAAACATATTTACATTTCCGTCTTTTAGCTTGAGTATTTTTTTTTATTTTTATTTATTTTTATATTTATTTTCGATTTTCGCGCGACATTCATGTCAGTGGTTGTCACCATCACCGAAAAACGGTGGACGTCATGCGGCAATATTGGCTTTTGGGCGTTTGCTGTAACCAAAAGCAAAAAAGGAAATAAATTCCATATGGTAACTCAGAAAGCTGCCAACTTTGGTAAAAACGAAAAAAAAAAAAAAAATCCAAAAATATTCACAGCAAACCGTGTCTAGTATCAGATCAGATTGTCAAATAGTGGCAATGCCGGTAAAGCATATGCAAAATGTATTTCCGCTTTTTATTTCTATTTTTTTTTTATTGTTGTTGTATTTACTTTCAATATATTCAAAAGGTGTATATAAATATTTATTTATTTATTTATTGTATTTTTTCTCGTTCAATATATTTTTTTTAAAACGTTGTAAGCGTTTTTTTTTTTTTTTGGTTTTCCGCATTTTATAGTCCCATAGCCGCAGGTGGTATTCTACCGATATGCGACGTGGTTAAGAATTTTTTTGATTACAGCTGCTGTTTTTTCTGTTGAAATTTGGTTTTCCGCCCAATCTTGAACCAGGTCGCTCCTGCGGTTTTCATACGCTCGATTTACAACACTTTCGCTGCTGTTGACTTTTTGAGCTCGAAAGTGTTTAGGTCACGTATAAATTATTGAAAGGTCGGTCGGTCGGTTGGTCAGTTTGTTTTTTGTTTGTTTCTTTTTTTCATTTTTTGTTTTCCTTTTTTTATATTTTAAAATTTTTGTTTGTGATGTTTCACGTGGTGCAATCAATATATGAAAAATTAAATTTAAAAGAAAATTTTTTCAAATTTGATTTTTTTTTTTTTTTGTTTTTGCATAAATTTTTTTGAAATGTTTTTACATAAATATTTTATGAAATAGTTGTGTAGTAGTGAAGTTGATATATATTGATGGTAGAGTGTTATATGGTTATTTACTTGTTTTTTTGCAGTTAATTTCACTTTTTGACTTCAGCTTCACCAAAATATATTGGGGCTTTCATAAAAACATTCAAAAAAGCGCTAGAAAATACCAGATTTTTTTATTGCAGCGAGACTACAATATGTTGGCGCTAGTTTAGGAACGTATAAAAAGGCAAAACACTTTTGTATGGAAAAAGTTTAAAATTAACTTCATGAATGAACTGAGTGTGATTAAGGCATTGATTTAGTGATCTATAATTATACTTGCATTGCTACCTTTCTAATGAAACCAGTTTGGAACTTATCTGTTAAATAGTTTGAAAGCCCATAGCGGACATAGAAACATTTCTACTAATTTATTTATTTAAACTAAACAAAACTAATAGACATGTTCTTGTTTTCATTTTTAAAAGTTTAAATGCTCATCAGTGTATTGATTAAATGTCAAAATATGAAATAAAAATAAATAAAAATAAATATCATAAAAATAAAGATATGCATAGAATATAATCAAAATGTCTTTGAACAGTTAAGGCATATCTTTTTATTTTACTTATTCAGTGTTTTATTTATCTATCAAATTAACATTTAGAGAAATGTCGATAATATAAACGTCAATTTATACACTTAACCTTCAGAACTACGATACATACTAATATATTTCAGTAAGTATGAGGCACGCATCTAGTTAAAAATGCAACATTTTTGGTTAGCACGCACTCTCCGTTTGGCATTTGGAAGCGTTTCTAAATTCACCAAATGTTCATTTAGCTTTGTCTGTCTGTCCGTCTGTCTGTCCGACTGTTAGGCATTTTTACTGAAACAAGCAGAAGCAACCAACTCGATGCTTTCGTTGTAAACAAGCTGTCAAAGCGGCTAACATCCGTTTGATTTGTTCAAATAGATTTTTTTTCTCTGTTTTCTGTTTTTAGCTACTCGAAATTTAACTGCCACATTTTTGGTCGTTTGAGCCTTTAGCCTCTTGTTGCCTCGTTGGATTGCCCATTGACTTTTGCCACGCAGGCAGTTCAGCAAACGCAACCAAACTGTTACGGAACGGAACGCTATACTACGAATCGATTGACCGGACTGAACAACTGAACGACAGTTGAGCATCGAATGTTAGTTTCCGCAGAATTTTTTTGTGTTTTTTTATTTTGTTTTATTTTCTTTTTGCGCTTTACTGACACAAATTGCTTAAATTGGAAAATTGCTAGCCGGAATACATATCTGCGTGTCATGGGAACATACAATACATAACTTTAGGAAATGTTTTCGTAGTAGGTACGTATCTCTACGCGACAGCAACAGCATCAGCAATAGCAGCAGCAATCATTGTCCACGTCCACCCACAATTTGTATGTTGACTACAACTACAACGACGACTACACAGGAAAATAGATAAAAAAACAAGGAAACAGCAGAATAGTATCTATATATCTTCAATACTCTATATTACACTTATCTTTTATTGCTTTTTTTGCTCTGCATTTTGTTCTCTATCTAAAATATTTTTTTTGTTGTTAGTTAGTTGGTTGCTCTTGTTCGTTTGTGTGTGTGTGTGTGTGTTGCCAACATCAAATCAATATTCGATTGATGTCAATACTATTATCTTTTATTATTGGTCATTTATTTGTTGCGCTTTAGCATACTTATGGACGACTCGACTCGAAGCTTGTTAATATATGCATTGGAATATTTTAAGCATATTAAGAATGCAAAATTGAAGCGCTTCGAATGAAGAATTTGGAAAAAAAAATAAGAAAAATAAGAAAAAACATCTTTTTTGAGCGCAATAAAATTTTATAACAGCTGTTCTTTTTCAAGTTTATTGCTTTCTTGCATTTATTTTTTTTAAATTTTGAATAGAAATTTGCTTAATGTTGACTACCAAAATATATATTTATTACTCAGTCTTAGTCACACATCGTTACACTTCGATGGGAGATGTAGTAAAGAGAAAAACAGTATATTATATGCATAGAAACAATATATGGTAAGATTTAGATATGGGGATGGAAACCCTTGATCTGATCTAAAGTCAGTATAACAGCACTGATTGGAATATCCATATAAAGATGAAGGTGAAATTCATTCCGAATTCTATATTTTCTTAAAGACGAAAACCCTCTTTCGAGTTTGGCGTTGGGAATAGAGATGGGCATCGGGAGAGGAATCCTCATGGGAAGCGCTGGGTTCCCGATTACTTTTAGTTATGAAAAACCCAATATTTGTTAAACTAGTTTTGGTCTATTATTAAAAAGCTTAAACTGAACAGTGAGTATTAATATTTATTTATATTTGCACTATCTTACTTTAAAATAATCGGTCTCAGCGGAGCACAAGGCACCCTAGGGATTACGCAAGGTTCCCGTTCAAACGCCCACCTCTAGTTGGGATATATTTTAAAGTGGCTATTGAATAAAATTTTCATAATAGTCATCTTCAGATGTTCTCCAAAAACTAATGTTATTTTTTAATTCGCCTTTTTCATTTTTGTAAATCTGTCGCTGGATCGCGACAAAGATTTTTATCGCCAGTTGCGGTAGTCACCTAATCAAAAAAATCGTACGTGACGCACTTACATTACATTTCATTACTTACATTTTCAGTTATTCTTGCGTTGTTTTTTATCGAATGCTCACGATTTGTTTCATTAATCCAAATATTATTTCTTATGATCAATTTTTTATCAACAAATTTTTGTAAATCCATATCAAATAATTTCAGTACATTGCATTTATAAAATCTTAACCCATTCGTCAAGCTCAATCAATTTTTTGTTGTTTATTTATTGCTGACTTTTGCGCTTTTAGACATAATCCACATGCACAACACACACACACACACACAGAATCCTTTTGCCTTAAAAAGAAAGTATGTAGGTACTACAAAAACAATCATCTTGATTTTTATTGATAAACCAATTTACAGCATGCGTCCATGGGTCCATTCGTTGCGTATCGATAAACAGAACATAATAATACTGAGACATTTTATGTGACATAAAAAAATTTTCGACTTACATCAGCAAGTCAGTCCTCCTTACAAGAATTTCGGCTAGACTTATGCCACGCCCAGCTGACAGCAACAGAAGTTGAAGAAGAAGAAAATGAAAATGGAAAGTCATAAACTTTATTCCGAATATTTGTTTAAGATTGTCGTAAAATCCAAGCACCCAAACATAACACATAAAACAAAGGCGACGGCCTAAGTTCAATAAAAATTACTAAATTTCTGTTGGAGTTTTACACAATCAAAACCAGAAGTAACAGCAGCAGCAGCAATTGATATCTTTCGCATTCACCTCGAAATTGGTTTATTCTGGCGTTAAGTCATAAAAACTTCTTAATTTACGTCGAAAGAGCCAAAACCTTAATATTGGCTTTCTTATTGGTTTATTTCTTTTGTTTTTTCTTTTTTTTTGTATTTTTATTTTAATTGTTATTGTAGTACACCAAAAAAAAACAAAAAAAAAAGAAAAAGTCTTTTCATGTTCATTTAAACGATTTAATGCGAGTTGTAAAAATGAAAATTAGAAGCAATTTTGTTGGTTGTAAACAAATTTATGTTAAAAAATAATTTTAATTCGTTTTGGCACGGAAGTAACATAAAATTATTTTTATTTAAATTTTTTTATGGGACTCATTGTTGTGAAGCGAAAGATTTTATTTCTGTATATTTTTTTATTTAATTTATTCAAATAAAAATAAAAAAAAAACAAATGTTTAAATTTATTTTTATTAAGATTTTTCCCAGCGGGAAAGTCATCAACGCGGTATCAATGCTGCGTTGATGACTAGTCTCTTTTTTGATGACGTACCGACGACAGCCTCATACATGTCGTTGACGACATTTTATAAAAATTTTACACTTGTCTTGATATGTCTTGCAAGACTTCAAACATGACATGTCTTGCAAGACTTCATACATGACATGTCTTGCAAGACTTCATACATGACATGTCTTGCAAGACATCATGCATGACATGTCTTGCAATACGTCTTGTGTGTTTTTGAATACAAACCAGTCATTAGTGACTAAATCATCAATAAAAAATTTTCATCTCATACAGACAATAATATATGAATTTTTTGAAAAAATTACCAGTGTGTCTCTTTGAGGCATAAATCTGTGAATGTTTTGTCTCAAACACTGGTAATTCTCTTGGATAGGGGTTGGGTTGTTTTTGCCAGTTGAAAAGATTCCAAGTCTTCTTGCCAATGCGGTGATATAGATATAATTCAGCAGTCAGGGCACAATTGATTTGATATAACCACAGTGTCTACTTTTTTTTAATAAAATATTTATACGATAAAGAGCAATAAATTCTATTTAGCTTCGAGTAAGATTATATTCAAGTAGAAAATTGCCACTTCCCTAATTTAATTCAATATTTTTGCCTTTAAATTCAATATTGAATCAATATCAAACTCAAACTTGAAGAAGATAAATTAGACACAAAATACCACAAAAAGAATTCGAATCACTTTACATTAATGTCACAGACAGCAACAGCAACAACGAGTTTATCATGCTTAGAGATGTGTAATTGTATACAGAAAAATCGAATAAAAAGGACATTTAGAAAGCAATGCAATAGCATAGTCGACCGTAGACGAGAGCAAATGTAATTCGCTTAAATGCAAATCATTACCAACGATGACATTAACAGGACAAGTATAAATGACAGCGCAGGAGCATTGAACAACCGCTCGGCGCGGCCTCGGAGATAAGAAGAGGCGTCCGTTCGTCCGTCCGTCCGTCCCATTTACATGCAAAAATCGAAAATGCTGCTGCTGCTGCTGCGTATGACATCAAATCAAGTGTAAAATGCTAAAATTCGTTGCCTGCCCATAAGTACGAACGTATAACCTTGTTGCCGTGCCTGAATGAGTTTTGACGTTGTTGATATTCTGTTGTCCCAAAAAAGAAAAAAAAATGGTGCATTAGAAGTAGTAGTGTTGCATTTGAATGGTTTAAATGGAGTATCCACTTATGCTTTTCTGGATTACAACAACCACAACAACAACAACAGCAACAACAACAAAATGTTACTAAAATGTTACTAAATTTTGCGATATTGGTGCAACTCAACTGAGCGACTCTTGTGGTCTGCCCGTGATGCTGTCGATGATACATTTGCATTTAGTGAATTCATTTTTTTTTTTTTTCACTTTCACTCCAAAGTAGTACGCTGCAAATTTTCCAATTCGATACGCAACAATTGGAAAATATTTTAAACAAAATTATGTAAATATTCAAAATATCGCCTCGCTGGTGAATATTTGTAAAGCAAAGCATTTATAGGCAGCCTGATGCACTTTGACACTAATTAAAAGATTTATTATGTTCAAATGGTACAATCGGATGTTTTAATGGTAATTTGGGAAATTTAAAATGTAAATTTTGTTTGGTATGGAAACATGAAATCATTAAAAAATACAAAAATATCCTTTAAGTCTAAATAAAAATAAATACCTACTTTAGGTACTTCAATAATTTTATTTAATAATTTCTTTTATTAAAAACTCTCTTTACAAACCATTAAATCTAATTTATTTAACTGCCAAAATATTATTAAGACTAATTTGGCAGTTTATTTCACAATAATTGAATTACTTCAACTGAAGCACTTGCCTGAGTGAGTGAATGAGTGAAGCCCAATTTGTGAAGTGGAATTTCCGCACAAAGTAAGTGTAGATGTCTATGAAGCTGAAGACGAAGATGATGATGATGATTTGTTACAAATAAAAATAAGTTGCAGTCATTTATTGTTGAAATAAGCAACCTCAAAATCAACTTAACAAACAGAAAAAACATCAACCGCAAAATAAGTAAAAGACTCAATGACTGACGGACTGACTGACAATCCGACTATATTGAATCTTTACGCCCGCATTGTAAGTAAAAGTAGAAGATATCCACTTCAGAATACTTTACTATATACTTAAATGTTTTCAAAATAAAATCAAGAGAAAAAAAGAAACAGCAAAAGAACTCAGCAAGAATGTATGGGATGTGCTGGATGTGGATGTTGATGATAATAATAAGAAGTATAAATTGTATACAACATCAAAAGCACAAGACTCTCACACACACACATTCAAACACACAAACAGAAGGACAGATGGACAGACGGACAGAGACATTGACAAGAAAGTCAAAGATAGTTTGAGTCAAGTATATACGTAAGTACAAATAGATGGACATTCACATAAAGTCAGTCACTTATAAAAAGGATGCTTCAATATTTACACAATTAAGGATATGAAAAAGGATAGTGTGTGCAACAAGGAGCGTAAAAGTGTGAGAGAGAGGAAGAGAGAAAGTGATAGAGTCAAAAAACAGTAGCACTATTTTATCAAAAAGTAAAAACGGAAGTCATTGGTTACGGTTGCCGTTGGCAGTAACTTTTTTTACGTTAAAAAATTGTAGTGTGCGTGGTATTATAATTTTGTAATGAAGTTTGTAACACAACAGAAGGATATATAAAAAAATGATGATTTAAAAAATATAAAAATAAAGAAAATGAAATAAACAAAAAAAAATATAGCATTGCCATATTGTGTGTAAATGTGGATTGTGTTGCTTGCTGATCTTGCGCAATTAACATAAGCAACGCTTTTCATACTCTAAAACATATTGAAACGAGAAAACTTTTTTCAAAATAGTTGAAAAATTTAATTTAAACTCTGAAAAAAAAAATTGTGGCAGTTTAAAGACAAAATCCAAATGGAAAATTACGTTCCACAAGAAAAAAATTCCATTTAATTTAGCAAACTTTATTAAATTGCATTTAAAATTTGTTTGTTTATGATTATTATAAAATGAATTGAAAAAAATAAAAACAAATCAAAGACTCTTTAACGAATACCGTCAATAACAAAAAGTTGATCGTTGTCTTAACTTAAGTTAAACGAAAAATTTACGTTATGAGTAAACATTTAAATAATTTAATTATTTTGTTTTTAGCACTAGGAAAAATATTAAAAAAACAATAAAGTATTCCAGTTTTAAACAGGTTAACCTATCTCAGCAATAAAACTGCAGCCCAAAGCAGTCGTCTCAAAATGTTAAGATATTTTATTCTATACGGTTTATTATTTCTCTTTGCCTTTGATCGGATCTTTGCCGATAAAGAAATACCCTGCCGTGCGTTATGTGCAAAGATCTGTAATCGTCGCCAAATGGTTATCTCTCAACACGTATGCCCAAATAAAGCCGATCTTTGCTGTTTTAATCGATTTTTTGCATTACCCAAGGTGCTCGAAGCGAAATATCGTCAAGTGATACTATAAATAATTATAAAAAAATGTAATTAGGGCCTACATCGTATATCGACAGAAAATGTTTATTATTTAATTTATATATTTTTCAATTTGGTTTTTAAAAATAAATGGAATTATTTATACTTTTTATATAATTTGGTTGTTTTTATTTTTTTTTTTTCAATATCATATTTAATTTTTTCTGTTACACTCTTTCTCAAAGCCATACAATCAACACAATCCACATTCACTTACAATATGGCAACGCTGTGTACAATTTTTTGTTTCATTTGTCTATATTAAACATATTTTTTTTCCACGTTCATCATATTTAATTATATTTTCAATTAGTTTCTTTATGGTTTGCTATAAAATTTAACTGAAAAATAAACATTTAAAAATATATAAATGGTTTCGTCTATTATTGGACGTGTACAGTTAACAGCTAAAAAATCAACAAAATCAAAGGTAAAAAAATTTAACTTCAACCAAAATCTACATTTCTAAGAAAATATTTTCAAATGTTTACAGCAAATCAGCTCAAAGAGATGAAATCTTATCTGATTGACATTTTATTATTTCTCTGCACCTTAAATTTAGTCCTTGGAAGAAGAACGATGAATCCTTTTTATAAAGTTTGTGAAAATGAGTGTGATTCTCCAGCACTTGAAATGCCCTATCATTTTTGCAAAATTCAAGGTCAGAAATGCTGTAAAGTTATAATGGACTGAAACTAATTAAAATGAGTACATAAACTATTTATGTATTCAAGCATAAGCTTGGTTTTTACTTATTTAAGTTATGGAAGCTTTTTTGTTGTGCTTCAATAAAATAATTATGCCTTTATTGAGGATTCTAGGGTCTTTGAGAATTTAACGAAGAACAGCTTTTCTCAAGAGTAGTGCATAAAAGCTTTGTTTATTATCAACTTTTCATTATATTTTTTTGTCAATATAGCAAAACCTTTCCTCAAAGTACTTCTGTGCTTGGTTCTTTGCTCCATAAATGTTGCAGTTAGTTGCAATATTTCTCAATGTGCAAGCAGCACTTTTACAGAGCGGAAAAAATTTCTGTTTTCAATAAAAAAAAAAATAAATAAAATTTTTAAACAAGTTGACTCGCTTTTTAATGAACATTTTCTGCCCAAACACTTTGTGTCGCAGTGCTTTGTTAAATTTTTGTTTTTTTATTTTTTTGAGGAAAATATGGCAGTGAAATATGCAATATAAAAATTTTTATTAACTTCGTTAAGAATTTTCTTTTCATTTTTTCAAGCCATTTTTGATTTTTTTTCACTTTTTGTTGTTTCAGTTTTCTTTCATTTTCTTCTTTTGTCATTTCCTGGCATATTGCTGACATAGAAATACATTTTCCATTTTATTTTTAAACCAATTTTGACCATTGCACTTGGGAAAATTGAGTTTAGAGTTCAATGGAAACATTGAAATGACAAATTTGATAAGAATAAATGAAAATTTGTCGTTTGTAGCTAAGACACGCCGAATTATTTCTTTGAGTTGCATGAAAAACAACTTAGTTGCAAGTCAGCAAGACCCAAACCCAGTAGCGTCGTCTTCTATTGAGACAATTCCTTAGAAGGATTCAAAATTTGTTTAAAGTTTGAAGTGGAAACTCTTTTTTTATTAGAATTAAACAACGTCAAAATGGCGGCACTCATTTGAAGTTCAACATCCTCTGCGGTGCTGTTTTGGCTTTGTTCTTCTTAGACCCACCACTTTAGATATCGAAAAGAACCCTCTCACATTTAAAGAATTTTTTTTTTTTTTTTTTTTTGGCAAAACCTGATCCATTTAACCTATAAACTTTTCTGTTGCTCTTAAATAAAATATTCAGCAATGTCGTTTTGTGTCACTTAATACTCTCTTTTTTCTTTTTGACTGTGCTGACATCTTAAAGTCATCAAGGACCTTTTATAGACTTGCAGTTACATTCTTTGCTTTTAAAGAAAGTTATTTCTATTATTTTTCTTACATCTTTTTTTTTTCTTGTTCTTTTTATTTTATTTTTATAAATGTTGTTTTCTTTGTTGTGCCATAAAAAAATTGTTATGATTCCATTTTTCTTTCGGTTGCCTGAATTTTTTATTCCTGTTCTTGTCAACAATAAAACAACACTGGCCAGGATAGCAAGGATTTTATTTCTTTTTATGTTTTTTTATTTCATTTTAATGTATTTGCATTGACTCTAAGAATTTTGTGTGTGTGTGTGTGTGTTTTTATGCACAATTTTTATGTTGTCTACGCATATAAAAGTATTTTCAGTTTATTTTATTTTTAATATTTTTTTCCTACTAACTAGCTTCAAGTAACATTTGCATATTTATGCAAAGCATTTCTTTTTCAATTCGACGAAATATATTCTTGAAGAAAGATTTCTTTTATTTCACTATTTTTTACTATTTATTTATTTATTTATATTAAATTGGTTTTAATATTTTATTACCAAAAAAAAAAAAAAAAAGTAAAAAGAGTTAATCGAAGCATGCCATATTCTGGTGCAAGAAAATAATTGTTTGACATAACACTTTGCTTTAATATCAATTCGATCCATACTTTTTTATTAAAGAACTCACTTAAGAATGCAGGCAATTGTATAATAAAACTTAGAATTTTATGTTGCCTTGGTAATATTTTCTATGCTTTTTTATTTATTGTTAGTAATCCATGTGCATATAAACATGTTTTCTGAGATAAGCGCACTTAAGCCAAGGATATTTTGTTGGCATACAGGATAAACACACACTTTCGAAACATTTTAAGACACATGTACGTATGCACATGAAAAAACAAGCGTTCTGGTGTTGGCAGAGTACACACATTCATAGCCTAATGGATTTTTGTTATTTGTTTGAATAAAAAAAATATGTAGAAAATAATAAAAATAAATAAATAAAATTATTTGTTCAGATTAATTTTAGTTGATATCACCAAATAAAATTTATAGAAATTCTCTTTAAAAATAATGAAAATGAAAATAATCCCAATGATTCTTTAAAAAAAAAACAAATAATAATAAAATATCTCACCACACTATGGTGAATTTGTAAATGTGTTGCATGTGGCAGCACTTAAATCTTATACTTACCAGACTTATAATGCAAATGTAATTCACGTTAGATATTTTGAAAATTTTCATTTACTATGAAGAGTCTGGTGTGAGCAAAATGAGGTGGAATACTACACCTTGCTATAATTGTATAACCAGATTCAATAAGTGTCACCGATTATTATTATTATATTTTTTTTTTCATTGGTAATCCGCTACAACATATGGCTTCTGTTGTTCTCAGTCTCTTAGCTATCGATCATTCTCTTAAAATGTTATTGGTGTTATCGAGTTATATCTACTTCTGGAACTACTATATATATCTTCATAATTCCAGACTTAAGGACATCAACAAGCTTTTTTTTAAGTTCGTCTGTATTGGTTGTGTTATTTATCTGATCTTTACTTCAAGCTAAGCGATTACATGATTTGTTTGAATCCCCTCATCAACACTTAAAATTGAGGTTTCTGTTAAATTTTTTATTAAACGCTAAGAATATTCTATTAGTATTGAAATCACACTTTCGCATAAGTTTTGAGAAGTGATGAGTACATAAGAATACAATGAGTACACAGTGAGTACAACTGAATGTTTGCTGTGCACTATACTCACTCATTTCGTACATTCACACATACGCTTTGCATTTGAATTTCAGTTTCTCATTTTTATTAAATTTTACATTTTCAAACTGTAAGACTTGTCCAAACGAGTGATTGAATCTTGTTTATTTTTATATTTTATATTACAAACACATTCAACCACAAAAGCTGCAATAAATCAAGCCAAATATAAACCAAATTATTGCTGTTCTGAAAGCCCCAAATTCATTTGATTAGCAATAATTTGCATTGCAGTTGTTGACCGACAAATTGTGCTACGCAAAGCTAATTAACATCGAAATTCAATAATTTTGCCACAATTCTTGTTTAAAATTGAAGTCGATAAGTTTGCAAGTAAATCAATAAAAAAGTTCCAAAGAAAAATTTTTTATATTTTTCAATTTTATTTTTAAAATGTTTATTGATGTATTTGATTTTATTTGATTTTATTTGATTTGATTTAAGGTGTTGGATTTTTATTTTAATTAAATTTCATTTTCATACAATAATCTAATTATTGATTTTGTTCACAACTTTCTTTATGTGTGTGTGTGTGTTTTTGAAGTGTTTTAATGAAGTTTTTTATTTTTATTTTTATTTGTATTTATTTTTTTCTAAACTTAAAACTAGTAAGAAGTAATTAAAAAATGTTGCTGCTTACATTTTAATTAAATTGTATTTAATTTACGATTTTATTTTATTTTCTTTAAGACTTACAAAGGTATTTAACATTTAACTTAATTGTCCTTCTTTTTGTTTTTGGTTTTGTGAAAAGTGAAAGATTGCATTTAGCTTTGGGTCACATTTTCAACTTTACAAGTTATCTGCTACGTCTTTTTCTTAGTTTTTTTTAATTTTTTTTTTTATTTTTTTTTAATTTTAATGTTGTATTTACAATGATGCTGGCATTTGCCATCTAATTAATCTTTAACCTAAATTACATAACTTCAATAAAATATGCACTTTGCTCCGCGCGCTGCTCAGCATCACACGTTAGGCTTAAAATGTAATTGAAGTCAAATGAATAGTGCTGAAGAGTGTTGGTGTACTGTGTTGTGGGTGTATTGTGGGTGTGGGTGTGGGTATGGGTATGGTGTGTTTGTAGTTCATTCAATAAGCGAGTCACGTCACAAGTCACGTCTTTTGCAATGCCACAAGTAAAAGAATCAGTAGCAATAAGAACGTGCTGAGTCCTGTGCTGCTATGCGCGACAATCAGGCTTGAGGCTGCGCCGGACATGATGGCCGATGCAGAGTATTCACCTGTTACGGGTGAAAAAAAAAAAGAAAAACAAAACGTAAAGAAAATATGTAACCCGTAGGCGATTAATATGAATCATTAAATCTGCTGACAAAATAATTCAGCAGACACAGACACAGATACACAGTAGCAGCAACTTACCGCTCAACACGTGCAAATCGACGGATACGGTTGCACTGTTCGACGGTTGGCACGTATAATTGCCGGAGTCCTCCTTTCGCACGAACGGTATAATTAATGAACCGATCTGTAATTAATGTTTATTTAATAGTCGTGATTGCTCAAAGGAAGTTTAATGAAGCGCACAATATACTCGTCCTTTTGCTACACAGCAGTGCTACATTTTATTTTTCAATAAAAAAAAAAAAAAAAAAAGAAAAACACTTACCGTATTTTGATTATCGCCAACATTGCCAAAGATATTACGATCGATTTGCGTATACCAGCCGGTCTTTTCATCATTGTCGGCAATTTTTGTCTTGCCACGAAACCAAATAATATATTTGGGTGGGTCGAGGGTGCCACGTACAATGCAGTGCAGTGCCACTTTGCTGCCGGCTTTCACAAATCGGCTTTGGTCGCCAATTAATTCGGTTCGTGGCGCTGTTGGCAGTAGTGAAGGAAAAGCGTTTATTAAATATTTATTACGTGTAAATATTTTGTTTACATTTCACTAATGATAAATGCTTTCACTTTCGAATGGTGTAATAGGGTTAAAATACTTGATTAATTGTTGCAATTAGTGTGTACGAAGTTAATGAGGAGTTTATTAAGGAAATATTTGAAGGAAAGCTAGTAACTACGTAGCGAGTAACAAAGAAATATTTATCTGTAATTGACAATAAGGAACGCTACAGCTAAGTATGTACGACTATGAGACACTCTCTATTTTGTTTTGCTATTTTGTAATGTGGTAACTTCTTTTGATGTAAATTTGTGAAACAAAAAAGTTTCCAACAAAAAAATCCAATATAATAACTATCCTATCAGATATTTAATCAAATTTTCTATTTACAGCATTGCCATATTGAACGCGAAATGAAGCTTGTGTTAAATTTATCACTCATTCTGCTCAGTGTGACTACTTACTAATTACATCCAAATAAACTTTTGCGCTCATCTTTGGCTCCGTTGCCATTTGACATTCATACCAGCCCACATCAGCTGGCTGTGCATATTTTATTTGCAATGACCAAGTATAATCGTGATCCTCTTGATATATGGCCTGAAAACGTTCATCGCCAATAAATGTTGTCTCATCTACACTGATAATATGTTCATCGCGCATGCGCACCCATGATACGGGTTTATCTGAGAGACGACGTATCTGTAATATTTTAAAATATTTTAACGCTTATTAAAATTCATTGCATTGCAGCAGAAAATCACAAATACAATCAAAGATGAAACAAAAAAAAAAAAATATATTTAATCAAAAAAATTGTATGTTGAAATGTAGACTTTCTGTTTTTATTTTCTACCAAAAAAAAAAATGTACACAATTCAAAACTACAATTTACATATCTCACCAAAAAAAAAAAAAAAAAAGAAAATTTGCATATCATGACTTCGAGTCTACATATATGCTTGCCTTACATATGTATGCATGTATCTATCTATATACCTACTATATATACTATATATACAATTTATATACATATTGCATATAGATATTCCAATTACATGCGATAAAAAAGTAAATTGTATAAAGAAGAGAACAGCTTTAGCCTTGTTTACGTCATAAAAATAAACGTAAAAACGTAAACAAAATAAATTGTTGATATGCAAATTAAATTATGCTGATCTATGCTGCGAGCAAAGTTTTGGAAGAATGCCTAAAAGGTATACTCGTTCGTTTGTACGTATACACAGGATGTGTGGTTTGACAGCGGTTTTAACGCTGACACATACACACATACAAAAGATATGCCCGCCAGTATAGCTTCGTTCTACATATACACATATCCTTTTTAAGCGCTCTCTCTCTCTCTGTCTCGCTCTTTCTGGTAAGCAAACATAGACAACAAACGCTGTAGGCGCATAACAACTACAAACATGACGCTTATACAAATCTTTAACATAAATTTACATATTTATTTATTTTTTTTCCTTTTTTTCTGTTGAAAAATATCTGATTTAAGTTAATTAAAATTATTCTATACGGGCTTATTTGTTTTTGTCTTTTTTAATAGAATAAAATAAAAAAAATTGGTTAAACAATTTTATTGTTAATGAAAATCTAGCACAACTTTTCTATGGTTTTTTTTTTTTTTTTGCATAGAGAAGATGACTTGAAGCATTTTGTAATCGGGTCAAGTTATGCTTTAGAAAAGTTTGTTTTCTTAAAAAATGTGGTGTAGCATTCTACTTTATATTAAAGTATGAAGAGGGTTGCTGCTAAAAAGCATTAAATGCTTCTGGGAGTTTATAAAGAGGCCAATGCAAGTTTGATCAGGTGAAATATTGGAATTGAAGTCGAAAATAGATAAAAGCTGCGACATGACTCCATGAAGAGTCAGATCGAATCGTCTGAAAGCGATGGAAAGAAACGAAAATCCGCCAAACTACGAGCAAAGTAAAATGTGTGAATATAGTACACAGCAAACATTCAGTTGTACTAACTGTGTACCTATTGTGCTGCACTTTATTACACTTTGCTGTTGCTTTTTGTTTTTTTTGATGTTTGTGGTTAAAGTCATTTTCTCTGAATTTATACGCTTTCGTTTGAGCATCGTTGACATTCATACCACAAACACACTACACTCAGCCATACTCAACAAATAATTAAAACGTACCATAAATAAATTTAAATAAATAATTAAATTATCCATATGAATTCTATTTATATTTTGCATGAATGGACATTTGAACATTGTTTTCATTATGTCACGAATCAATATGAAATATTATTATTGCTATTCAAGAGAACAGATTTTGTCTGTGTTTTCCGGAAACATTTATTACGTGACATGTGCAAGAAATATATCGTATATCAAGAAATTTTGTTAAAAGCAAAATATGAATACACATAAATCAATGAGAGAGAAAACATGCAAACATGCACAGTTGCTACTAATTAGTGCAAGTTCTTTCATGTAAAATCCATGTAATTATTTTCAACTTAAACGAACACATACAGAAGAACTTGGGGCATCATTCTTTTTACTGAATACAATCATCAGCACAGCTCGACTTGGCTCAGCTCAGCTCAGTTCAGCTCAGCACAGCTTAGGTACATACCTGACACGGCATATATGCATGATTGCCCATTTGAACGGTGATATTCAGTGTTGTTGGCAATGAAAGATTTCTTTTCGGATGCTGGGCATCTCCGTTGCTGTCCAGATACAAATGTTGCTCATTAAACATTTGTTCTGGTGTTGTGGTTGAAGCGGCAGCTGCTGCCGCTGCTTCTGCTGCTGCTTCGGCTGCTGCACGGTAGGCAGGCAAATCGGCAGCAGCAAAGACCGGAAATGGTGGCAAAAATGTTGGTATTGAGAAACCTTTTGTTAGTGAATCAGCGCCAGGATGTGGCAAAAGGACTGAATTTTCATCCTCATCGCTTGACAGTGTTGTGGTTGCTGTTGCTGTTATCATTGCAGCTGATCCAATGGAATTATTATCCAGTTCAGATATTGCTGCTACTGCTGCTGCTGCGTTTAATTTGACTCCTTGAATCGCTGTTGCCAATGTTGGATATATTGTTGATATGGAAAATGATGTTCCTATTTCAGCAGCTGCTGCTACTGGGTCTGCTGCTATTGGGTCTGCTGCTGTCGTTATTTTAGCTCTTGTTGTCATTTTGGCTTCTGTAGTTAGCTCAATTTGTGTTGACTTTGCTGTCCTTGCAGTTGCTCTTATCGTTGACTTCGTCGTCGTCGTCGACGTTGTTGCTGTTGCTGTTGCTTTTGTCATTGTTATCCTTTCAACGTTTGTTGTTGTTGCTGCTGCTGCTGCTGTTGACAAAGACGATGATGATGCTGATGCTGGCGTTTTTGTTGTTACTGGCGCCGGTAAGGACATTACCGTTGCTGAGGATGTTGATTTTGTTTCACTTGTCCTCGTCGTCCTCGTCGTCGTCGTTGCATTGCTCGAAGCATTAATTAGATCATTTTTTGTTGTCATCTCTTTAGTTGACATTGAAGTTGCTGCTGCTCCTGGTGCTGCGGGCACTGCTTCTACTGCAGCTGTTTGTTTTGTTTCGCATGCAACAAAATCTGCAAAATGAAAATATAAAATAAAATATTTGAGAAAGATTTATAAAGTAAGAAATTTTTAGTTTTTATAATGAATTTTTGGGGTAATTTTATTTGAAAAGTTTATTCATTTTTTCTTTGGAAATGAAATATTTTGATTATTTTCAGTGCAAGTTCAACAATTTTGGATTCTTTTTTCAAGTTAATACAACAAAAATACGAAATAACACCGTCTGTCCTCCATTTATATATAAAAAATTGATTTCAAAATTGTTCAGGTGCTTCAAATGATATGTTTGTTTATCGGGTATGGATGTATATATTCACTTTGAGAGATTGGTTCACAGAAATGATGCTCAAAAGATGGAATTACTAGTATGAACTACTTCATGGAATATTAAAAGCTTTAACCGAAAATAATTGCTTTTTTCATAGGTAGCACTGCGATACTATTTCAATATAAATAAATATATCCATATGCAGCAGATAGCCTTCAAATAAACTATCTAAAATTTTAATGAGCCTCTGGCAGCTAAAATTAATTCAAGCGAAAGTTTAGTGACACTCTCAGTAAATGACAGGCTGCCATAACACGAAGGTCAAATATTGTCAAAAAGTTGCATATTTTATGTACACATTTGACACATTTTTTTTTTTTTTTTTGGACGCATGCACACAGAAGTATGTGACACATTGCTGCAGACTTAATTGCGTGTGGCACCACAGTCTGCCAAAAATAAATTTACAAGCGAAGAAACATTTTAGCAAACACCTTAAATCCTCGAGCTGTCCTCTAAACACACACACAGGCACATGCATAAATATATTAACATAAACTTTTGCATAATGGGCTGGAATCTATGCATAAATCTGGGCAATAAACTTGAGCAAACATTGACCCATTAAAGGTCAATGGCTTAATTTTATCACATTTGCAACATTTTCATATCATTAGCGAACTGAAGTATCAGAAAAACGCATAAACTTTGAGAAGAAAAAAAAATATTAAGAAGAAACTTATTATAACTATTCAAGTTGTTGTAGAATATGTCCCATCTACATAATTATTAAAAAAGCAAAAGCGTCAGATACATACAAACATATAAAATATAATATTTCGATATATACGAGCACGAGATCTCTTCTATATAAACAAAAAAAAATATGCCTCTATAATTTTATGCGCTGTGGGGGAAAAATGTAATTACATATCGCATAAAAATTCATGGCATTTGGAAGGACGAAAAAATGCGCAACGCGTATAAAGTACTTAAAATGTTGTATGCGATACGTAGCGAAACGAAACTTAACGTTACGATATGATAGGATATGATGTGAAGTAGATGAAAACTTGCTTGGAAATGGTTCTTTCTAATTTGGCTGTTGGCTGTTGGCTGTTCTGGCTTTTCGAGTCACGATGGCAATAATTAAAAGTACAACAAGTCAACAAGAGTCTAGCTGCTTTTTATTTATGTTTCTATATTTGTATCTTAGTTGTACGGGTACGGGTACGGGTACGGGTAAGAGTAAGATTGTATCTGATTGTCTGCGTGTGGCGTGTGGATGGTGGCAAATAAAAGTTAAAGTTTTCATATGGGACTACTTTATGCGAAATGATGACGTTGATGGTTGGCCCAATGCTTTGAATTACTTTGCGCACTCGAGTAGCACAAATGTGCCAAAGGAGGCGAAAGGAATTCAAATTGAAGTAGAAGAGAATGAGAGAGTGAGAGAGAGATATGGTAAGAGCAAACGCTGAACGCGGACACTGTGAAATATGTGTCCTGACATCTTAATGAGCTTCCTTTGGGTGCGGTTAATAAACGATTTTGTATTTGTAGACATGTCTTTGTGTGTGTGGCTTGCTTGCTTGCTTTTCTCTTTGTTTTGTTTATATAATAAAATGTTTTCTTAGTTAAAAAAATAGAAATAGAAATACAAATTAATTTGTTTTGTTGTGTGTAATGTAAATGACACATTTCTATGGACAACATAAATTATATGAAATGAAATGAAGAAAAAAATCTTCTTTGTTGAGAGTACAGAGTAGCATGTATTGAAGCAGCAATTTAAATAGATACCATCGATTTTTGTGTTATTTTTATGTTTATTTATTTTTTTTTAAATTTAAATGGGTAACTAGAAATGTAAGAAAAACTCAGCATGAAGCTGAAATTTTATGAATTTTTAAATTATGTAAAAAAAAATTGAACTTGGCGCACATAATTTGAAAATTACTGCAAGTAATTTACGCAGCACTCGCTGAAATTGAAGAGCATTATAATTCAGTTTAGTGTTTTAATTTTGAAGCATAATGCCAGCTGTTGTACTGTGTTGCTGCTTCATTAAAGATACACATACTTTTTTTTTTGTACTCTAAACTTTTTGAAGATAAAAATGTTGAAATACAATTTTTCTTAAAAAAACAACCAAACTTTCTGAGTTTATACTTTTTAAGTTTAACTCATAATAATTTAATTTATTAAGCTTATCTGCAATATTCTTCTGTCTGTCTGTCACATTACAATGAAATTCCTCATAACCGGACACCCACTTTCGAAGAATTTTTATCCAGCTGTGGAAGACATTCGGTTTGAATTCCCTTTTGTATGGAAAAATTTATGAAAAAGCCACGAAAATTGTTACGGTCGAGTGAGCTGTTCGGCTATGAGGACTGTCTGTAATGATGGATCTAATGTAATGTACAAATGAATATATGAAAGAAATGAATAGTCCTGTTTGTGTAATTTTCTATAATTGGATTTTAAAATATCAGAGTTCAAAAATAAATTAAATAAATAATATTCATTGTTTAAAATTTTTTTTATTTTAAAAAAAAAAAAATAATAAAAATTTGTAATTCTTCGAAAATATTTGCAAAAGTCTCCATTCAAGCTATGCCAACTGTTTAGTGTTGCCAAAAAAATCACTTTCGGTGATTTTTTTCTCAGTGATTTAAAAGTCGCTTTATCGCACTGCGACTGAAAGTAGTGATTTGCCATTTTATTGTTTCTCAGTGAACATGTTCAGTTATCGGCGATTTTGTTTATCACTCTTTGCGAACAGTGAACCTGTTTAGTAATGTTTTTTTTCGAGAGCTGCGATTTTATCACTGTTTGCAGTCTCTGCGATTTTAAAGTCGTCAGTAACTGCAATTAAAAAATCACTCTTTCTGCAAACACTACTACTGTTCTCATTTCTCTTTATGGAATAAATGTTTTCCAGAAGTATTAAAATTTACCAAAATTGTTTTTTAATATTTTTATGGTACATAAAATTAATTTTTACATCTCCAATTTTCATGTTTGTTTTTCTTTTTCTGTGTTTGTCCCAAAACTAACACGGATGCTATTTATAGCTAAGATTGCTTGCCAAAAAAACTAAAGGCGCAAATTGAAATTGCGATAAAGTCGAAAGAACATTTACTATTTTGGGCTAAGATTAGGTCAGGCGTAGACACGTCTCACATTATAGTCAACTTTGGCGACAACTAAATAAAAAATTGTACACACACGCAGCAGAGACACATATTCTCATACCCAAAAAACATAAACAAAAACAAATATGAAGAAAGTGTAACATACACGCTCAATTGTAGTGAATTTTAAGCCACACATTTAGAACTTTGTATTTTATACTAGAATAAGAGAAACGGAGATACTGTGTAACAGCAGGAGCAGAAGCAGGAGCAGGAGTAGGAGCAGGAGTTGTTCTACGTGCAATAACACTTAAAAAATTTTTGTTTTGTAGTTGTTGTCTGTCTGTCGCCTTTGAAGTCGTTAGTTGAAGTGCGTTCATTCACTGGATTGGATAGGATAACCAAACTGAAGTACTGCTATGTCCAGAATATAACAGCAGCAGCAGAAGCAGCAGCAGCTAGTCAGATACTTTTTGGCAGTAAAAGTATAGAAGACATAAAAATATACTTCAACATTTTTTTTTCTTTTTTTTCAACAATGCAAAAAGCATTTTTGCCAAAACAGAAGAAAACAGTAAAGAACAACAAGTTAAGTTAATATTTTCTGTTTGCTTTCAATGCAAGTTTTTCCGTAAATTTTTGTACTTATTTTCTTTTCTGTTTTTTTTTTTATATAAACGTAAAAAAAACGCGAAATGGAACTTAATAATGATAAGTGCGCAAAAAAAAAATATGAAAAAATAAGAAAATACAAACGAAAAATTGTAAAAGAATTTTGTGGAAATATATAGAAAATTATTAAATTTTTTTCAAGAAACAAAATTTTAATACACTTCAAAGGTGACCTTCTTCATTGGAATTTAGCTAAAATAAATTACTACAATCAATTTCAAAATGATGACCTTGGCAAAGGAAATTTGATTGAAAAAGACTATTATAAAAATATCATTTTCCTTGAATTTACAACTTAGAACTTTTCCAAACAAAAAAAAAAAAAAAAAAAATGATTATAATAATAATACAATAAATAAAATGTTAAAAAAACTAAAAGGAGAAAATTAAAAAAAAAAATTGAATCCGTTAAAAGATCTTGGATAAACTAAGGCCTTTTAGGCGTACTTGTCTAAAGCTAAGACGTCATCTCAT
This sequence comes from Leucophenga varia, assembly GCA_018903435.1. Classification (NCBI taxonomy): domain Eukaryota; kingdom Metazoa; phylum Arthropoda; class Insecta; order Diptera; family Drosophilidae; genus Leucophenga; species Leucophenga varia. The sequence continues at coordinate 795,199 of JAEIFJ010001427.1, forward strand.
TAGATCTCTTGATGCTGTGACTACACAATCTAGGCTTCCATCTAAGCGGGTCTATGGTGTTATTTAAAATCCATAGTATTTCTGCTTCCACACTTCACAGGAATGGATTAATTTGCTCGCACAATTTGTTGCATTTGATACTTTTAAGAGTGTTTTCTTTTTTCTTTCTAGTTTTCATTCCATTTTCAAATCTACATCATGTTTTGATTGGAATCTTTTGTGAGTTTATGCTTCAATTAAACCCAAGTGGAGCGCACTTAAAGTTTAAAAACTCAGGCAAATAAAAATCCTTTTTTGGCTGCATATGTTGCAATAATATTTAGATTATTCTTGTTAACGTTTAATTTGCTTTGTATTTTTTTTAAAAAAAAATATTGTATGAAATCAAACGATTTTTTTTTGTAGCAATGGCCAACCGATTGAAACTAATCGGCTTAAAGATATTTTTAAGCAGAAAATTTTTGCTTTATTTATCACTCGAATGTATGCTGCCAATAAATGTATGAATGCAGCTAGAAAAAAAGCTTTCAGCTAAAACAAAAAGCGAAAAAAAAAAAAAAGGAAAGTATTTCTAAAATAACAGCAAAAATCCCAAAAACTGATAGCAAGGATTTTTTTATAGCAGGCAAGTTAGCAGTTTCAAGTTACAAGCGTATTTAAATCGGTTTATAGGTCTAAATCTGTAACTGAAAGCTTTAACTGCTGCACTGGGATTTTTTTCCGATTACATTTTGTGCGATGTATCTATGTGTGTATCTGTGTGTGTGTGTGTGTATCTTTGTGTGCGTTTAGAGGCGTTCACCTGCTCAAAGCTAAATCCTTATCAAACAGTCCAAATCACTCAGCACAGTTGAAAATCATGGCAAACAAAATTTATGCGATTTTCTGTAGATCTTTCTTGTTCTTTTTTTTTTATTTTTTTTTTTTTTTTTTGTTTCGTTTTTTATTTATTAAGTTTTTGGTTTTTTTTTTTTGTTTTTTTTTTGTACTTTTTGCAGCTTTTTTCTTAGTCGAATATTTTCTTGATGCCATTCCGATTGTTATGCACGACTGTGGTAACACGTAGAATTGTCCAAAAGGTAAACCAACCTAAATCATTGCTTCTGACAAGAATGAACGGACGTGCATGGAAATAATTTCAAAGCAAACGAAATGCAAATTTTTCATCCATTTTCATCTTTTTTTTTTATATTTCTTTTTTAGTTTTTTTTTTGGTTTATCTCAAAACCGAAATCTCTGCTGTTGAATGGATAAAATTCTTTAAAGCAAAGAAAAAAAGTGAATTGGAAAAGTAAAAAAAAAACCCTGAATCGAAAGAAAAATTTCTGAGATTTAATTTCGGATAAAGAAATAAGGCGAAAGGTGTGACAGTTATGTAAATTATAAGAACGAGTTTGTGTTGACAACACAGCAAATGGATTGCTTGCGAGGGTTTATTGAAAAAGTTTTTAAAATTGTAATTGTTTATTTTGATAAGTAACCGAAGTGAAAGTCATTTGCTTGCCTATACGCACATGCTTCTCTCCATCTTTAAGAACGTTCGCACATGCGTCCATCCCTACGTGGGTCCATTTGATCTTAGGACACACACAGTGAAAGTGCTCCAACGATTCTGGAGTGTCCACTACCTTACAACTTCTTCAGGTACTGTTACAAGGAATACCTAATCTGGCCTCGTGATTGCGGCTGTTAGCCTCGCAAGCTCCTTACGGTAGTTTTTCAGAATTGTTCATACACACATTCTGCCTCGTATTAGTATTTTTAAAACAAACCTCGTCGCCGTATGTAAATTTCAGTGCTGATTTCGTATGCGGCTGGTTAATGCCAATGTTCTATGCGTCTGATCTGCGTACTTGCCACTTTTCATTACAGAGAATGAAGCTCAATCTAACCAAAAAATCATTTAAATAAAACATATTTCAACTGTTTAAATTTAACCCAAAGTAGATTGCTCTGTATTTATATTGTATCAAGATAAATTACAGCAAGTCAAATTATTACTTTTCATTTGCGGCATAACTTTGCGAAGCGAAGGAAAACTGCTTACTTACTTACAGCATACTTGAATTCGTTTCACTTAGTTTTTGCTGCGAAAATTTTGTTTGACTTTTCTTTCTCGTTTTCCTTTTCCTTTTCGTTTTCCTTTTCGTTTTGTTTTCTTTTTTTTTTTTTTTGCTTTACTTATTTCATTGCTTTAGCGAAGTTTACACTTGAATGACTTCTGAGTTCACGCCTTCGTCATTTCACATTTGCCTCGCGGATAACATGTCCTTTAAGATTTCTTCTAGTGCTCAACATGGCTCAACATGGCATGACTTGTCCTTGTCCAGAACGCGTCTGTACTGCACTGTACTGAGCTAAAGTTCAAATATGTGGGTAGCTAATCACTAGGAAAACTGTTGTTGTAAAGCGTTTTTCTTTGCCACAAGTTATTTGCTTCCCAAAAAAGTATAAAAAAAGAAATGAAAGCATGAAATGTCCTTCTTTTCCTTTATTTTTCGGAATAGAATAGCAGAAAAAGTTTTCCACAAGTTATTTGTTAGCAAAAACAGAATTCCAGCTCATCTCAGTTCGGTTCGGTTGCATGCCTGTCTGCCTCTGCCTGCCTGCCACGCATTTTTTTCTCTTTGCTGCTTTTCAAAAGAAAATTTTTAATTTATGATCTTTCATGATGAGCTTGTAATCTTTTAAACTACTCTTTGTGTAAACTTTTTGTGTAACTTTTCAGATATCTGTATTCTACACTTTAGTAGCTAAATTTTTTTATTTTTATTTTAAATTATTTTTAAATTATTTTTCGATAAGAAACCATGGCAATTATGTCACTTGAAATTGTTATCAAAGTTTTAAATTATGAAATCATTTTTATCTTTTATCTGAAAACAAAAACAAAAAAAAAAAAAACATATCGTTTGCTCTCTCTTTCTGTTAGTATGCTGTCCTCGTCGCACACGCTTGTTGACAAGCCTACATAGGTGTATTTGTAATTATTAACAAACAAAAAGGCAAAAAAAAATATATTTTTTTTTTTTTTTTTTAATTAGTTTTTTTTTTCCTGTCTACTTTTTGTGCCTCTTGAGTTGTTATTAAAATTTGCAAACAAAATCTAATTAAATTTTCTGCAAAAAAAAAATGTATAAAGTAAAACATAAACAAATTTTATAAAAAACAAAAGTAAAAAAAAAAAAAAAAATATTAACAGCAAAGACCGCAATTACCATCTTTCCTATTAGCTACAATTACTCCCATTTGGGCTATTCAAATTTATTTTAATGAAAGAGACAAAATCGCTTTAGGCCAATTCGACAAAGAACTAAAAAAGATTTTTTTTTAAGAAGAAATGAAAAAATAAACAATTTTTCTAAAAAAAAAAAATAAAGAAAAAAGTTAAGGTTAGACAAATAAATTATTTACAATGAAAAGAGAACAACATAAAAATTATTGTATGAAAAGTATCTTTTGATAATTAAAAAAAAAAAAAAAAAGTACATAATTGAAAATTTAGTAAAACAAATAAAAGAATTAAAAATTAATTACAATGTTTTTGCAATGAAATCTGTGCTAATTTTGTTGAGATTTTTGATTAAATTGTCTAATATGAAAAGGTTTTCATTTCAGTAGCACCGATTGCTTTTGATGCAAAGAATGATTGTTCATGGTACAAAGAAAGGTTGTTCATTATTTAACGAAAGATGGTTCATAAAATAAAGAACGATTGTTCATGGTATAATGAATGATTGTTCATAATATAAAAATCGATAAAGAACGTTTAAATGTTCATGATATAAGCAACGATTGTTCATGATATAAAGAACGATTGTTCATGATATAAACAACGATTGTTTATATTACAACGAATGCAGAATACTCCAATGAGAAAAGTTTTTAATCATCCCTCAAAAGTAAACTCAACGCTAAAACACTTTGATCAATTTTTATTTTTGCAATTACTTTTATATTTTATTTAAATTTTTTTTTTTTTTTAATGGAATATTTTTTTGGCTTAGTAAGCATAATCGTAATAATTTCTCGGTTTTATTTGCGTTTAACAAAATTTTGTTTGAAATCGTCATTCGCAATTCGTATCTAAATTTAAATTTGAAAAAAAAAAAATGTAAAAATTCACTGCAATTCAAATAAACGCATCGATTCAAACTGATGGCTTTTACCTTTTATTCTTTTTATTTTTTTAACATTTTTGTGGCTCTGCAATTGTCAATATTTATTTTCAATTATTACATTTTAACGTTTTGTTAAATTGCAATAATGTTGCCTTTTCATTTTTCAATTTTTAATTGGAAAATATGTAAACGAAAGTTAGGAAAAATAATAATAATAAAAAAAATATCATAAAATTTACAAAAAAGTTTAATATAAGCAAGCCTAATAAATTCAAAATTTCAGTCAAAATACAATTGGAACTGCTTCAACTTTCAAGATATAATATAAACGAAAAATATATTTTCAAAAATAAAAAGAAAAAAAAAATATTGGCAACTCTAAGGAATTGGAGAAAAATGGAGAATGACAGATCTGAGCCATTTGAAAAAGTAGAAATGACTGCAAATATTAATGAAATCTTTGAAATGATTAAAGAAATAAAAAATCTGGCAGAAGAGTATCATACGATAACGACAAATATTGATGCTGAGCAACAAAGTGAACCTTCGATGGAACAATTAAAATTGATTTTTGCCACAGCGAAGCCACAATTATGGCTAAGATATGCCATGAAGAAAATATTAACAATGCTGAATCCGATAATTTATGATAAACTGCCAAAAGAATTGCTTAAAGGTAACTAATAAAAAATTAATTTCACTGCGTAACTATTTCTTTAAAATTCCCCTTTCTGCTCAGCACATCAAGAAGTGATTGCGGCTTATACAGCTTTTGAAATGGCAACACAGCGCAAGTTGGGGAACATTGATGTTCTGGAAAACGAAAAAAATGATTTGGAATATGCGAAACTGTTGAAGTCGTTGCAATGCTGCGAGAAGTATACTGATGCTTATTTCCAAGCTAAAAGCGAGGAAGAAGATTCAAGCGCAAGCAGTGAGTTATTGGAGGGTGCAAGTCATACGGGATTATCCATATTACGAAAGCAGAACGAAGAGTTGCTGAAGGAATTGAAGGAATCGGAAGCCAAAATGAATGCAATGCTTCGAGAGCAAGAATATAAACTTTGCCAAAGAGAATGAACAATTTTTGGATTTGGAAAAACAATTTGAAAATCAAAGCCAATATCTGACAACGGTAAATGCGAAAGCGGAGCAAGCTGCAACTTTGGTAATTCCAAATAGCGAATTAAAATTGGAGAATGAAAAGAAATCCAAAGAGTTGGCTGAATTACAGCAGAAGTTGGAAGAAATGGGTCAAAAAGAAATACGAGAGAATCTTCAAAAAGACTGCGAAAAAGTTCTGTCTACCATTAAGAAAAAGGATGAACTATTGAAACTTGAGAACCATGAAATGACAAAGGAGTTGCCAGATGAAAAACCAAAAATTACAGAAATTATTGAAAAGAATGAAAATAATGTTCAAAACAAAAGCATCGATTTGAAAATGAAGCTGAAGTTCACAGATGAAGAACAGCGCCCCGAAGCAACACTGAAGCAGAAAGAAGAAATTCAAAATCAACGAGAAGAAAAAAAATAATTTAAGCGAAACAAATTGCGGTCCAATTTTACTGCGTATGAGATCGAATATAAAGCCGGACAGCCCAAGAAAAGCCATGAAACCAAAAAACGTTGAATTGCAGCTGCTGAACGAGAATTTACGAAATCTTGAGCAAAAGATTGCACGCCAAAAGACAGAAACAAGTTTAGCAGAAACCTGTGAACCTGTCGAAAGAAAAACGCTTGGTAAGTCAAATACGACTTCACTGGAATCGCTTATCAATGTTATGTTTGAATTGAGTAATCAAACCGAAAAAACATTGAACGATGAAGTGAAATCTTTAAACTTAACGAATTGTCAAGATGATACGAAGAGATTGGATAGTTTGAGTTACTCATTTTGCTTTAGCACAACTTCACTGCCCGATGTGTCCGATGTGGATATGATCGGAAAAACATTCGGTAATAGGCGCAATAGAATGCTGGAATTGTGTCGTAAAGTTTTGTCGGAATATGACATTAAAATTTATGATTTTAGCAAATCTTGGTCCGATGGTCTTGCATTATGTGCCATCATACATTATTATCGTCCTGATTTGTTGGATTTTAAGGAACAAATTGAAAAGGAAGCAACTCTAAAGTTTCGTCTAATCGAAGAAATTGCTAAAAAAATTGGCATGTTGCGGTACGACACAATCGAAAAAGTTTGCAATAAAACGAAACCAAAATTTTTTCATGTTATGCAAATCATTGATCAGTTAGTTGTCTGCTTGAAGATTTCTGCGATTGAGATTCAGAAGACGATTTAGTTTATTTATTTTGTATCGAATTTTAATGCCTTTCCATATTTTCTATGAATATTTTGAATAGTTTAATGAATTAAATGTGAATATAAGCTTTCTGGAACACAACACAACACAAATTCACATGGTGTGAATTTCGTGATTATGCTTCGTAAATAATTTTATAAAATGTTTCTTATATTTAATTCGATTTCTCAAATAAATAAATTATTTTTGCCAAGTTTAACATTTTCGTTTTTGTTTTATTCTTTTGGCTTTTTAAAAGGAAGATTTTTTTTTCAAGTAGGAAGTTTAAAAATATGAGATGAAGTAGCCCACATTGTATGGACCGTCTACGCATTTGCGCATCTGTTCATTTGTTTCTCTCTCTCTCTCCATTGGTCCGTCTGTCCATTTTATAATTTCGTTCAAATATTTCACATCTCCGTCTACACTGTTCGTCAGTTCACCTGTCCGTCCATCTGTCCGTCTCCCTGCTTATCAACTTTTCATTTAGTTTATTTGCTTATCTCTGAGTCTGTTTATATTTCCGTCTCTCCTGTTCATTTGATCTCTAAAAATAAATCAAATGCAATAAATCTTTTATCAAAATCGTTAAATTCGTTTATATAATAAAATCATTTGCATATTTTTAAATATTTCCGCATATTACAATTTTATTTTCCATCTTTTATCTTTCATGTGCAAAAATTTATCAAATAATGAAAAATATTTTATTGCCCCATAACCAAAATATTGAGCCAAACAATTAACCCAAACCAAACGCTTACAATAAGATTTTTAGTAGAAATATTCATAACAATTGTTCTGCATTATATTACGTGGAAATATATATTTTTTTCCTCATGGTACTTATTTATATGGCTCATACACTTGATATACTCCACACACACACACACATCCACGTTTAACGCACTTTTGCTCTCGGCACTTCGGTTCAGATGTGCTCATAAATACCAAAGACGCCAAAAACAAAACATTTTTCATTATGTCTCAGCTTCTGGTACAACACTGTTTGGCTCCCTCCTCCGCCTCCGGTCAAACCAGCACTCTTCGGTTTTTGGGTAGAGTACATACTTGACCCTCAGCTCAAGCAAAGCGTGCCATACACTCACCCACACCCGCACCCGCACCTCTCTCTCTCTCTCTCTATGCTTCTGTGACGTTTTATGTCGTCGCTCCAATGTCGGTTTTTGGCTCGGAAATATTTCATAAATTTCATCGTTGACCAAGCAGAACCTACAACATTGTTTTTCTTTTCGTTTATTTTTATTTATTTTTTTTTTTTGTCGTTGTTGTATAATTTTCCTCGATTGGTTGTAGCAGCGTCCTTTTTTCATGTTTTCTCTTGGGCTTTTCTTTTTTTTTTTCTGTTCTTTGCTTCTTGTATCTGGACTGGACGCAGCAATCCGCACTCTTGGCGACGAAATAGAATTCGTTGACTTTTTCATTTGGGTTTTGGCTGCTGCTGTACGCTACTGCTTCTGTTTTTCTTGGCTTTGTTAGATTTAATGGAATATGTTAATTTTATAGTGATTTGCAGACATATTCCGTCGAAGATTTTTCGATAAAGATTATAATAATCTTCTAATCTTTGCATAAAATTTTAATGTTAAGTAAGGAAACTTCGATTATTTAGTGGCAAGAAAATTAGAATTTAGTGGAAAAGTTTTTTTTTTTATGTTAAAAGATTTTTAATATTGTAGTAATTTGATAGATCAATAAATGAAAGTTAATTTAATGGAGTATTTCGTTGAAGAATGCAAAAAAAATTTTTGTGTAGCATATTTTTGTGGTTTTTAGATGAAATGAGCATCCGCAAATATTTTCGGCAATTTTGGAAGACTTCAAAGCAAAGCTTATGTAATCCTAAAGTGCATTTTTAATAAATTTAAAATCGTTCCATAATGATTATTTTTTCAACAATATCAGTCGTATTTGAAAGAGAGATAAGAGATTGCTTAAAGATCCTTATTTAGATTTGAAAAGATTGTAGCATGTCGGCACCGTTAGTTTGAAATTGTTTGAAAATTATGAAATTGTCTGGGCTCACTGGTTAACATGGGTCAACAGGAACTAAATTAATTATTACCTCATGAGATTCGTTTTACAGTGGTATACGGGAAACAAACTCATTGGCTAAAAGATGAATTGTTTCGATAAGCTAGAGTTCACGAATGAGACATTGCGGTTAGATTTTATATATAAACGAAAATAATATTTAAATTTTAAAAGTTTTATTATGCATGCGTAGTGCACAAAATTGTCGTCTAAACTGAATAAAATATTTAAATAAAATACATATCTCTTCTTCTCAGCTTTGTGCATTTTGATTGCTTTATGTGGCAATGGTTTCTAAATAATTTAAGCTTTCATTTTTCAAACAAACACACAAAAGGAGAAAACCCCAAACACAAAAAAAAAAAAAAAAAAAAAATAAATAAAAATAAAAATAAAGAAAGGAAAAAAAAAAGAACATCAAAACAAAAATCATGACACATTATGGCGACATTTTTCTCGAGTGATTATACGTGCATCATAAAATAAGAAATATATTTGCGCATAAATATAAGCACAACCCATGAACTTTTTTTTGTATTTCTGTTGTTGTTGTATTATGAAATAAACCATGCCGTTTCGAACACCTACGAGAATTAATGAACACAAATAAACTCTCGCTTTTCCAAAATAAAACAAAAACAAAAAACAAAGAAACTTTTAGCAGAAATAACAACGAGTTTCATTAAACCAAATTACTATACCAGAGAATTCATTATAAAACCTAAGCGAACTGTGGACTGTGGACTGCGGTAATAGAGCGAAACGAAGAGTCATATTGATGACAGCATACGTTTCATGTTCTCCATGGATATGTGGCTTAGTGTGTCCAGTTCATTCATTTCGTTCACTTTCACTCGGCTCCTCACGCTTTTTCGAAATTAGGATTAGGGGACTTTTGCTGCTGTTGCTGTTGTGTAGCATGGCATGCTGTGTGTGTGTGTGTGTGAGTGTGTGTGTGTGTGTGTGAGATATATGTTTTGTGTCCACATAAGCATTTATAATTTATGGATGTAAACAAACACTTTAGTCGTTGTCTCTCTTAGCACGACGTATGACCTAAAGTTTCATGTAAATACTAACAACAACAAAAACAACAACAACAAAAACAACATATTACATGAATGTATATGAAACATGTTACGTATTTGGCCTTTAACATTTTCCGCATTAAAGGATTATATTGCCTCGAGTTGTTAAACACAACAACAACAACAACAACAAGAATAAATAACAAAATTGTTTCTCCTTCGTTGCACTTTAAGCAAATCATGAAATTTTAGAAGTTTTTTTCTTATTCATTTATTTTTTTTTTTATATATAAAACATTTTTTTCTTCTTCTTGATTTATCCAAGCCGTTGGCATTACTATCGAAATTTTATATTATTTAATGAACATAAAAATCTTTCACATTTTAATTTTATATAATTAAAATTTATAAAAGCTGTGTTTTGTTTTTGTTTTTTTTTTCCATTATCCTTTGGGTTATTAATATGAGACAAAAGTTAAATGTTTTAAATTGTTACACAACAATAAATATAAATTAAATTATTAAATGCTGCAAGCTGTTGTCAAACATTAATTAAAAGTTTAAGATATATTTTTTTGGTTTAAATCATTCCACGATTGTCAATTGAAATAGTTGTGTAACAATTTGTATAAATAAGTTTAAGGAATTTGAACTATTTATATCAATTTAAATATTAATTTGAGTGAAAAATTAAGATCACAAAAAAAGACTCAAATCATAAATAGCAGCCAGCAATTTTCTTCTCCATTAAAATTTTATTATGTTATAATTCTTAAACAGTTTAAGCATAATGAAACTGTTTCTGCGTGATCGAATGTGAGATGCAACAAGGACAAGAGAAATTAACTTTATAAATAATGCTGATGTACGACACAAACCAGCTATGGCTTTTCAATACAAGTTGAACGAAGACTACCGATCTCGCAGAGCTGATGGAGAATCATAAGACTGTAAGGATTTTTTTTGAAAAGTAAATCAGTAATTTCAATGATGGGTGCCTGACTAAATATTGCATCTCATACTTGCAAGCAAAATTGAGATTGTAGACCCTCTTGGGCTTGGACTTTTGAGAAAATCAACTTAACGTGATGAAACAATAATTATCGAAATGGCTCAAGATGTTGGAATTGTGAAGAACCCATTCCAAAAACTTTTATACTGTTCTATAAATAATTTCCATGGTGTTATCAACTTTTAAATTACTCAAATTTATTTATTACAATTAACTTCAAACATGATACGATACGGCAATACGATGAGATTGTGATATTGTATTACGGTTTGTATTGCTCTGAACAATGATTTTGAATGAATAAGTCAATTAGGAAACATTCAGTTGTGCACACTGTGTACTCATTGTGCTGATTGCCTTTACGAAACCAATTAACATGCATCAAGCTGTTTTATTGTAGCATTTTCTATGAAGTGCATTGTTTTTGGGAGTATAAGATTTCTCATTTGTGTCTAGTCACTGTCATTTACGCTGAGAACACTTGAAGCGAGATTCACACCACACAATCGAGTCAGTCACTCGAATGTGTGACAAAATTCATTCAATTTAATTTTTAATTTATATGCTACATTTTGAGAATACTCATATTAAAATTAGTTAAATTTTCATTTAATATCTAGACTCAATGATTATTATAAGTAGGTACTCAGTGTAGATGTGTACTTTTGTTTATTTTAATTGAATTCTCAAAAGACAGACACCATGCGTTAATAATTTAATTAGCTTAACGCCTTTTATCTAACACATACATATACATATATGTGCGTACGTGTATGGTACGAGTATCCTGCTGCGAATAAATCAAACGTGACATTTCTGTAGAAATAAAGAACGATTTAATCTTGCAGTAGACTACTTTTTGCGCGAGAATACTCGTATAGGAATGTGTCTAAATACTTACTAAGTAACTAAGCTATTTAATATGTTGTGTAGGTAAACAGAAAAACTACAAAGTCATTCCAAACTTCTTTTCTTAATTACGCACAACAAAAAAGTAAGTAAGCAAGCCAAGATGCGAATGGAAAAAAAAAACAAAAAATTACAAGCATGTGCTGTGTGCACAAACAATATTGTCTGAATTAATTATCTAATGAATATTGAATGACCTTCGCACTTTCTTGTGTGTGTAAGTTGGGAAAAAGGAAAATGAAAAAAAGAAAAAAACTACAAGAAAAACTTTGTACTAAATAGAACACGCTGCAAATGACAGGCGCTGAACTTTTACTTTGTGATAAGAAGGAAAATTAAAAATTAAAGCCATGAGAAGAAGAAGAATGAATGAAAAGAAAAGGAAATTGTAGACACAGAAGCAGCTAATAAGAAATAAAATATTAAAAAAGTTTAATGTAAACGCCAACTAGTGGCTTTCCTTTGTAAAAAAAAAAATAACCAAACAAACTTTTTTCGTTAACTTGGCACATTAAAATGCTAATTAATTTATTTATTTATATAATTAATCTCTGAGATACAAATGAAATTGCCTAAGCGTATAAAAAGTGTCATTTTTTTCTTTGTTTTAAAGGATGACCATTTTTTTTTTTTGCAAAATTATTAAAAGAAGTTCAGGTAAAAGGTTTTGTTTTAGCAAAAGTGGCACGTTTTTTAATAATTTATATTAAGAGATCAGCACAAGATGAGTTATATTTAATTATCTATATTAATGTGCAACAGCGTATACGTATTAAATACACACGAAGAAACATAATAAAATGAGTTAAACACAATAGAGTACACAGTAAGTACAACTGAATGTTTGCTGTGTACTATTTTATACCATAAACACTCATTTCTATTTAGAGCATAAAAATTTGTACAAACACAAAAAACACAAATTTTTTGCCTCTAAATCAAATCTATAAATCTCAAAGTAGAAAAAGAAGAATCATAATAAAAAAAGGACCACTTACTCGCACCAAATGCAGCAAATGCCAGGAATGTAAACCAAATTTGTCTGGCGGGCATTTTATTTTGACGTCTGTCACAATATTCACGTTCGCATCGTCGTCCTCGTTTTACAGCATTAGTCATCATTATCATCGAAGTGGCGGCGACGTTCGGTAACGCCATTATCCTTCTCGTTCTCGTTGTCGTTATCATCATTTGCCTAATAGTTGTTATTGTTGTTACTTAGCTTGCGTACTTCCCCGTTTTTCGCGTGCGGCTAATCCCAAATGTATTTAGAGCTTCTCAAAAGCAAAGCACTCGCACTCGCATTCGTTCATTCAGTCATCCGCTCAGTCATCCATTCACGCTGTCGCGTGTTCTTTACGTCGTTTCGTTTACGTTGCTCATTGCGTATACGCGATGTGAGACTAATTTGCGGCATTTTCAATTCAAGTAGCTGCAATTTTCCCGAACTCGTAAAATTTTACACATTTTATATTGAGTTAGTTACACTTTTAGTTTTCATTTATTCCTTTTTCGATTTGGTTTCGCTTTTCAAAACTTTTTTCAAAAGTTGCTTGTTTTTCTTTTTTTGTTTTTTAATTTCCACATAAACTTTACGAGTTTCACTTTTAAATTGCAAATTAGTTTCATGAATTGTTGATTTTATTTTTATACTTTATTTATTTTATTTCCGTTTTGTTTTGGTTTTAAAGTTGTTTTTTTTTTAATGAGTTTCCTTTTTTTAATACTATTTTGCATATTAAGTTATTTATTAAATAATTTATTAATTATAATAATTAAAATTTTAATGCGTTTTTGATTAGAGTCATTACAATTTTTATTGCATTTATCTGATTAGTGATTATAATGTAGTTTATTTAATTTTTTTTTTTTTTATAATTACATTTAATGCAATTTTAACTGATGTAGCTGTGGAAAAAAAAAATTAATATAAAATTTGAAAATTTTGATTTTATTTGAATATTTATTTTGTACCACAAAACATTTAAGTTTCAGTTTTTATAGTTTTCAATTCCCAAAGGCGATTTTTAATTGCCTTTTTTTAAACATTAATCATTCAAAATGTACAAAAAATGTCAAATATTTTGTTTACAAAATATAGCCCACTCAATTTTATTTATTTATTTAATTTTTGTTTTGTGTATTTCACTGTATTCTGCCAAAATCAAAATTCAGTGCTATTTATCTGTGTTATTTGTATTCAGGAGTGATAATATTGAACATTTTAATAATTTTAAAGCCACAAAGCGTTAACGATCTGCTCAGTTATCGGCGATTTTGTGTATCACTCTTCGTAAACAGTGAAACTGTTTATTTATCAGTGATTGTTGTTTTTATCACTCTTCGTGAATCGTTCATTTTCGCTTGCACATCGAACCTGTACAAATTCGTTAGTACATTTACCATTCACTTTATTCGTTAAAATGTGCAATTCACTGAAAGCGCGGTCTATTGAAACGATTGAATGGTGAAAGCCCAAATGCTACAAAAAAAAAAGAATATAAAACTAAGTGAATTGTTACATTTTTTTTATACAAAAAAGTAAAATAGTTGTCGTTCAATTTCAATTTCGATTTAATCACTGCATGCGAACACTGGCGAATTTCAAGTTGCAGTTGCCAATCACTTTGCTACTCAAAAATCACTCTTTTTTTGCCAATACAAGTCTGAACTCCATTGAAACAATAATTATGATATTTAACGAAATTGTTTCGAAAGCTTTTTGTGATTTTAATTCACAAATCGCCAAACGCATTGAATTTATTTTATCATAATTAACAGAATTATTTAAATTGCTCAGGATTATAAAGATAGCTCAGGGAAAAGTTATCTAGGCCTCCAATTTGTATTATAAAACTGAATGATGAGCATATTTTATTTTTTTTGGGATATGAATCGAATATAAATCGAATAGAAAAACGCATCAAATTATTGATTAAATCAATTTTCTTTCAAATCTGAATGTGAAAAGCAACAAAACGAAAGCCGTTGCCCTAACCTAATTTATGCGATATGCCAAATTTTGGGAGAGAGCAATGTTTTTGCTTTTCATTTTAAGATGACGTAGAGCTTACACATATGTGTGTACTTCATTTAGTTTTAAGTTAGCTTCAAAAAGTAAGCTAAATTGATTCCTGCTTTATGTAAGATATGCGTCTAGTTTTTATTTTTTTTTTATTTTTGTCATACATTAGCGCCATCCTCATCCTCAACACTTTACACACACACACACACACACACATAATTCATCAGTACAATGATTAATAGTTTACTCTGATTTTATTTATTAAGTGTAAGCCTAAAAAATATTTAACCATTTTACTCATGCCGCATTTATTCATTAAGTTGCTAAAAGTTTCCCAAAGCTGACTTTGCACATATCTAGACGAAGTTATTTTAAAACAGTTTTTTTTTTATATTTTATGTTTGTTAGTTTTATAACATCATCAATCAATTTCAAGATTTAAGTAAATTTTTGATGTGTGCCCAGATTTAAACTTTGCTTTCCATTTCAAGTGGCTTGCAAATTTTATTATAATCACACAAAAGCCACAATCTTCATTTTTTTTGCCACAAACGTTTTCGAGGAAATTGACACAATTTTCAATTAAAAAAAAAAAATTAAAATAAAGTAGAAGAATTACATATATCGTTTATAAAAGTATCTCATATATTTTCAATTTAACACGCGAAAGAACATTTACACTCGAATGACATTTTATCGGGTAATTCGCATTTAGAATATATTTTTTTTTTCTTTCTTTCTTTCAAAATTTCACAGTTAATGGGCAAAGAATAAGTAGCAACTTCACAAGATGAAGAAGAAGAAGAAGCAGGCGAAAACGTTGTCTCTCAGAGCTGACACAGATAACTTGGATTAGATTGTATATTTCCTTGGCTTAAATATTCTAAGAAAAAAAAAAACACAAAACAAAAAATTCGCTGCCAATATGGTTGCTGTTTCGATTTGGCTCATACGCAGCCAATATCCTTTTGACTATCTTTTTTTTTTTATGCAAACAAATTTAAAATGATTTTCCACAGAAAACACACACGCACTTTCAGGCTCAGTAAATAGAACAGCCAGCCAGCCTGACAGACAGACAGACGGGCAGGCACACAGAAGACATTTGAAGCTGCCAAGTAATTTTGTCGTTCTTATGGCGGCATTATTATTATAATAATACTATGGATCCGCTAGTACCGCTGCAGCTGTTAGAACGATTTTCACATTTTTTTTTTGTTGTTGTTGTAATTTTTTTTGCTTACATTTTTTTATTTTTATTTTATTTATTTATTTTTTTTTTTTTTTACACAATTGAGTCTAAGTTGCACCATAAACAAAGGACAATCGCTGCTGCTGCTGCTACTGTTTAAGTTGCTGTTCGATGTGCTTTAAGTACCGATTGCCATAATAAGGACGACAACGACGACGCGACAACGACGACGATGCGACGCGACAAGTACGAAGAAGAAGAAGTTTCGCGTCAACGCCTCGCAACTTTCCGTTACACGTTGTACACGCCCACGTGAAATCAGTGCATAGCTAACACCCGTACCCGTATTCGATATCCGGCAGTTTGTGTGTTTCAAATGCTGCTGTGAACCGTAACCGTATTTGACATAATAAAATGTTCAATCCGTACAACGTCCGCGCATGAAGAATGCAAATTTTCAACTAAATTGTTTGAAACTATCATCGAATGCAAGGACTCGTCGCATCCTTTTAATGTTTCATTTTTTGTTGCTGTTGTTTTGTTTCACACTGTTTCACTGTTTTAACTGTTAAGTTTGCCATTAACAGCAATAGACATGAAGGAGTACAGTGTTTCATTTCATTTCGTTTCAATTCACCATACAAAAGCAGACACTGTTGCTTCACTGTTTAGTGTTGCACGTGGTTTGCTTAATGTTGCGCAGGTCCTGTTTCATTTTCATTGTTTCCATTCAAGATGTAACTTACAGCATCAATTACGCTATTAAATGTTAACAGCACAGTTAAAGATTTTTAGAAGCATGCTGCTGTTGTGTGTTTCTATTTCCATTCAATCCAAACCTGCTCAGCTTTCATAGCTTGTGATGTAAATGTTTAGATGGTAACTTAGAATAACATAACAAGTGTTTCATGTTTTTGTTATCGTAGGTTTTGGACATTGGACATCGGATGTGCTTGGGAATTATTTGCAGAAAATACCTTAACAATACAATTTTAAAAGGGGTATTCTATATTTAGAACTGCGAACTGGATATGAGCGTTTCTTCTTAGAGAGTGAGTTCAACAAATATTACTTTGGCACGATTGCTCTCTTTTTAAGGCAATAAGTACACAGTGTGTACAACTGAATGTTTGCTGTGTACTGTATTCACTCATTCAACTTTTGCAGATCCCTAAATAGACATCGGGGTTGGGCATATCTTAGCTTGATTTATGATATTTAATGGCGTAATTGCTACACATAGAATCAGAGAAATTCCTCGATACTATTGCACTATTTTCTTATGTCGTAGTCTTCTCCATTTAAACACTGGATTATTGAAAGGCTCTTATGGTTTTTTTTAATGTTTTGTCATTTAAGTAAGAACAGAGCTGCTTATTCCAAAATAAATCTGTTCGCATTTAATTGTAAACGTGTCCGCCTCAAAACGAGAAATAATTTATAAGCAAAAAGTGACAATAAATTATTCATATAAATAAAATGCAAAATGTTGCTACAGCCACAATGTTTATTTAAGGAAAAACGAAAAAAAAAAAGAAAGAAAAATTAAAATACGAATTAAATTTACTACACAGCACTGGTAAAAATCGCACAAAAAAAAAAAAAAAAAAAATAAATAAAAATAAAAAAACACAAAGCCTGGAATTGATATTTGCAAAAATATCAAAAAAAAAAAAAAAAAAATAATGCATTTTGTATTGAATTTTATATCGATTTTAAATTTGTTTTTTTTATTTCTTTATTTCATTTATTTATTTTCCTTTTTTATTCTCACATTAAAAACATTTTTGCTGCATTTTGTAACGAATTCTCACAGCTCGTAGACTGGCGCAAAAGTGGATTTGTGTATTTTAAGCGTGCTAAAAGTGTAAACTTTAAACTGTAAAAATATTTTCTAGCATACGCTGCAATACGTTCTGCGATTTGAAATCACTAAATAACGTTTTATGCGAATTGAAATCACAAAATATGAAATTGTTAAAGTATAAACAAATTTTCATAAGTATTTAAAAACCTTTTCAAAACATTTAAATAATGCAAAATGCTAGTATATATGAGAACCATATCTCCGCTTTAAAAGCACTTTTAAAATATCGCATGAAAGTGAATACTGGCATTCACACGTTACTGTGTATTGAACAAAATAAAATAAAAAATAAAATAAATATTTTCCGATTGTCCTCTGGTTTAACAAACAAAGCCAAAGAGATTTGCTGCATTTTAAAAACAATTCCATTGGCTTATATATTGGAAATATTTTAATGTTCATATTATTTATATATATTTTTCTTTTTTCTCTTTTTTTTTTTACAATATTAATGACAACTTGACTTGATTGTAGTCTTTTAAGCTGATTAAAACTGATTTTATGGCAATAAATGAAAGTGTTTCAAATTCTAATTAATTATTTTTTAATAAATAAATCACTTTTCATTTCAACATTTCCAAATTAATTGAGAAATTTTAAACCAACTGAAAATTAATTGTAATATAAAACATTTTTGGTAACTAAACATTCTCAAGAAATTCTCAGCTTACTGTGAGCTCATTAGTACACAATAATTTCTTGTTTTTACAAAACTTGTTAGTATAAATATCAATTTCGTTTTAAATTATGATTTCGTATTTCCAAAGATTCTGAATGAGCCTAATGAGCAATTAAAGTTTACAAAAGCTCGAATACTCGAATACAAATATTGTACAAAATTGTATATTGAAAAGGGTTTTGCGTATGCGTAATGTATGATGTATGACGATGATGATGATGCATGATGTAAAATACCACAAATGGTGTGTAAACATGGAATTGAATACAAAGAGGTAAACTTTAACAATGGCGCCTGCAGTAATGTTATCCTTTTACTCCTTGAAACAACTTACCCGCACTTGGTAAATATTTTTTTCCTTTTTTTTTTACGTAAAGCTTTGTCAATACACAATAAATTGAACTAACTGGCTGGCTGGCTGGCATGGTTTGCTGAATGAGTGGATTTCTTGTCACAAAAAAAAAAATATATAAATAAAAAAACGAATTTATGTTGGCATTTTACGACGCATCACAATTCACAATACCACTTTGTGTTTCTATTTGCACACTCCCACACAGCACAGCACAGCACTCAGTGTGGGACAAATGCCTTCAGAGATTTAAAAGTTCTTCAATAATACTTGTAAAGCGAGAAGAAAAAAAAAGGAAAACGAAAGAAATATGTAAGAAATCGCTAAGGACTTTAGCAAATAAATAAGATTAGACTAACCATATTTCACGCATTTGGGTCATATACGAAACCGGCTTAAGACTTTGGCCAATTGCTAATATATATTTTTTTATTGTATTTTATAAAACGTAAATCTTTTATAAGTTATGTGATTTAATTTAAGTAAAAATTATTGGAAAACGCGGAAGTGTAGTTGCGTAGATATTGGCAGAAGATTTGAGCAACACATATAGCAAAGTATAGAACAAACGATAAACGCAATTATAAATATATTGCATATCATACGTAAACAAGAATTTTTGTTATATGTTTTACCGTTAACACTCGCAATTTCAATGAGCGCGCTTTGGAGAGAGAAATTCTTTTATGCTCTCTTGTATTTTAATTTGTTTTTTTTTCTTTAGCTACTCTCTACATTTAAAATATTAAGATTTTTCCTTTATGAGATGCAATACCTCATTACACCTTTCGTCTACCTCGAAAACCTTCTAGTCGTTGAAACATTTTTTTATCTCTATAAACAAGTGCGTAAATTACAATAATTAGAGTTGCCTCTTCTGTAAAACCTTTGAGTTTTCACAAACATAAAAATATTAGCTTTGATCGATTCAAATGCTTAGGGATGGGAGCTTCTTAAAATATATCGATACTTTATGATACTTAAAAAAAAAAAAATATCCTGTTAACTAGAAATAGAACTTTTCATATATTTTTTCCAAATGCATAGATACGATATAAATAGGTATAATATCAATATTTGTCTTCACTAAAAAATGTATCGATAAGACGATTTCCAAAACGTATCGATTCTATATCGATATTTTGATATTACTCAAACGCATGTATAAGATTTTAAGCATTTCCTGTTTCCATGTTTTTACAATCTATGCAAAATAAATTCTTATATTTAAATTATAAAAATAAATTAAGAACGTCTTTAAAAATTCACTTTCAGAGAATGAGTGTATATGACGCTACAAAAAAAAAAAA
This sequence comes from Leucophenga varia, assembly GCA_018903435.1. Classification (NCBI taxonomy): domain Eukaryota; kingdom Metazoa; phylum Arthropoda; class Insecta; order Diptera; family Drosophilidae; genus Leucophenga; species Leucophenga varia. The sequence goes on from JAEIFJ010001427.1 coordinate 815,055, forward strand.
AAAAAAACAAAAAAACAAATTAATACAATAAAATACCTCACTCATTTGAAATAATGTTCTTCGTAATGTTTCTCCAGCAATTTTCAAGAGTTCCTGTTGCGCAACGAAAATAATGAAAAAAACAAGGAAGAAAAAAAGTGTAAAAAAAATATATTTGTTGTCATTTATTTTCATTTGCAAGTCAGTCGGCAATGGGAAAGTTACCAAATGAAGTAGTGAAGTGAAGCACTTCTTAAGCAGCTCAAGTGGAGAAACGTGATATAAAAATTGTGTGAAACAGTGAAACTGCAATTATTTGTATAAATTTGAAGTCATTTGTGTTTGAGAGTTTAACTTAATTTTATTTTTTTTTTTGGGAGTTTTTTTCTTTTATTAATTTAAGAAAGATATTAAAGCCAATGAAAAACTTTTTTTGTTTAGCAAATAAAAGCAAAGAAAAAAAAAACTATAAACGTGCTCCTTAATCTTTAGCAACAGGAAGTCAAAATTGCCAAAGGGTACCAAAAAAGGATAAAAGAAACCAAAATGACACCAATAACAAGCTAAACGTGATGTCAACAAAAGTATCTAATACTCTTGCCAAAACATGACAAATAGACTGAAATGACATTGTATATATGAACGAACTAGTAATATTGATACTTTTTGGCAAATGTATGTGTATGTGGGGTGTGTGTGTGTGTGTTTGATTGAAGGGTTTCATGAAGCGTTCGTTCGTTCGTTCGTTCGTTGACAAAAGAAAGATGAACTTACCATGTTAAAAAATATGTCAATATTGATGACTTCCGCTATAGCAACAAAGTCATTTATTTAAAGATAAAAAAATAAGAAGAAACGAAACAAAAATTGGCTTTAAAATCATTGAAGCAGTTTACTATAGAGAAACGCTTCAAAGTACATACACACTTGGAAATTTGAGAGGAATTGTCTCGAGGGTTTAATTAAAAAAATGTGAAATAGCAACTGGTAGTGGCACAATACGTTACCATTGCAGTAACGAAAGGTTAAAGTATCGATACTAAGCTGTATCGATATGTTAAAGTATCGATTCTAAGCTGTATCGATATGTTTAAGTATCGATTCTAAGCTGTATCGATACGATAAAATAACGATATTACGCAGGTATCGATATTTTAAATTACCTATAATATGCAGTATCGATATGTTCAAATATCGATGCTGCAATTAAATCGATATATATGTGTAGTGTAGATACGTAAGCAATCTTAAATAAAACAGCAAATATTTAAATATTTATAAGATTATTTACATTTAAACATGATAAAAAGTTTATCTCTTCGTATTCATATTTAAAAAAAAAAAAAAAAACATTTAAGGTGCAAAAGGATTCCATTCTTTGTTGTATTTACGCATCATTTACTCAATATGCTTGTCTTGTATTTTGTATCAATTCATTCTTTGCTGCACAGCCTCACAGTCTCACAGAGCCTCAACAATCAATTTTCAAACAACTTCAGCTGCTTCACTCAAGTATTTATCGTATGCCTTTCACCATGCACAGATCATTTTCCCACACCATTTTCCCATCCTTTACATTTTGTGTACATATTGTAAAAATGAAAGGTGTTCGAGTGATTCGTGTATTGAAAGTGCAAAGTGATGCCACACTTTTTTTTTTTTATTTTTCTTTTTTTTTTTCTTTTTGCACAAAGTAAAAGCGAATTTAAAATGCAAATGAATTAGGGGTGAATTTTAAATAAACATTTTACTCGTAGCTTCGCTTCGAGTGGCTTTAAATTTCAATTTTACGAGTATTATGCTGCAGCAGCATCAACATCAACTTTTGCCTTCAATACTCGAACAATTGAGCCGAATTTGCAGTTTTATTGAATAAAAAACGAGCATTTTCAGATTCACTTTATTTATTTCGATTGATAGTTGTGTATTTGCTTTATAGTCGAATGTTTACATTGAATAGTCTTTGTTGGTATTTATTTGTATTTTCCTTAAACGATTTAAAATAATACAAAATTGTATAAATTCTATAAATAGATCGTCACAATACATTTTTTGTGATTTTATTAAAACAAAAATTTAGAATTTTTTTAAATAGAAACTATTTTACTTAATTAAGAAATATCTTCTCTAGAATTTCGGTATTTGAAAAAACAAGATTTGCCTATTGAATACTGCCATTTTGACGAGTATCAAGATAATGCCTTTGCCACACATCCATGCGCAAGCACTCGAACCTTGAAGAAGCCAAAAAAACAAGAGAGAATGCTGAAGTCGAATAAAATGGCTTTTCGAACAGCTCGTTTCAAATATGGTAGCTCCATATCTTGTATCTTCAATGGCGTGACGATTGTTCTCCATCAAATGCTTGATAATTTCTTCATCATTAATCGATTATTGATGCTTTAACTAATTGATCAATTATTTAAAATAATCGATTGCTGATTGATTAATCACACAGTCCTATGCTCAATGTCTTTATTTATGAGTTCAGTTTCACATTCTATAATATTGTAATTTAATGAGTCAAACACTTAAACTATTCATTGCACCCAAGACATTTTCATTCCGAGACATTGTCTTTCGAGTATCTATTTTCAAAGTCTTTAATTGTTTGGAATGCGATTGCAATAAATTTGTACAATTGAATCTCGTTATGTCCTTCAACCTTGGTAAACAATCTCAATCAATGTCTATTGCGGTTTCATGTACATCATTGACATTGCGGTTGGCAATGCTGCTCTGCTGCTCAGCTTTGCACTGCACTGCACTGCGCTGCTCTGAAGCTAGTCGCAATGTAATTGAAATAAATTCTACTGTATTGTCAAATGCAGATTTATCGCTTTTCAGTTTCAATTATAGACCAAAAAAGAGAAGCATTTTGCTTTTTTTTTTTTTTTTTTTTTCGATAATGAAATGTGATATGCACTCAATAATATTTAAGCTTAATGACAGCTGCTGTTGCTGCTGTTTGTAATTACTTTTGTATAATTAAAGAATGTTTTCATTGTTGAATTTTAAATTAAATTAAAAAATAATAATGTTGTAATTTTTTTCCTCTGAAATTTTTATTTATTAAATTTTTTTTTTTGTACAAATTCTTCAGTTCTGCAGGCAGGAAATTGCTGCAGCTTATATTCTCTGTTTTCAGTTTTAAAAGTGTTCAGATACTTTTTCATATTATTTCAAAGAAAAATGTTCATCAACTAAAATTCAGCTAAAAAAAAAAAAAACATTTTAAAGTGAACCGAAAACTTTTTGTTTTCAAAATCTTGTAATAAAGAAAAACTTTAAAATGTGTACATGAAATGAATATAGCTCATATTACTTCACTTCTCATCTTTCATGTTTGACAAAGAAAAAAAATCTAAAACTAAGAAAAAAAAACAAAAAAAAAAAAAGAAATTCTTAAGCAAAATTTACATTTGCACAGCATGTGCTTTTCAGACAATTCAAACTATTATATAACAATAACAATGACTGCGGGATGCATTACTAGTACGACTACGACTACTATTACCACTGCTGAATCCATGCAAACTGTTTCCATTGTCAATGCAGTTTTTTTTGTTTTTTTGTTTTTTTTTATGCGCTTCAGATACAATTGTTATGCCGAAGTACGAATGCAGCTGAGGAAATATGCTGTACGAGTTTATAAATTCAACTGTCAGCAATTTAAATGGAACAAGTTTTTCTTCTTGGAACTTATATTCTGTCTTTTGTTCTTTCGTATTTTCTAAGACTAACAAGAATGCGAGCAACTAAAACCATGTGACTTGAATAAGCTGCGGCAATAATAAAAATAATAGAAAAAAAAAACAAATAATAAAAATGGAAAATAACAAGAAAACATTTTAAAATTATGAATCGTTTTACTTAAAGAGTTAAGCTCATTTGTGAAATTTATTACTTTGAAATTTTTAAAAATAAAAGTTGTTGATTTGTTTTATTTTAATAGAAGATTTGGTCTTTGTTGTATCTTTTAAGCTCTAAAATTGTCAATTGACCTGCTTAGCATTCTTAGATAAATCTAAAATCTTTGCAATTACAACGTACAAACTTGTCGATACTCAAAGCTATCAATCAGTCTTCAACTTCATTTTTGACAATTCAACATGTAAATCTAATTTTCTTTTTTCAAATTTTTTTTTTCAAATATTAAATCGAGTTGATCTTATCTACTTTTATTCGGATATTCTGAAGGCCAGATGCCAACGATTTTGATTTTGGAAAATATATTCTATTTTATAGAAAATTCTGAGCTCTACTTTAACTATGCTTTTTTCAATCGAATACTTGCTTTGGCCAAACATTCCAAAGATTGACAAATGAAAAGTAACAGCAAAACGTGAAAAAGTGTTCTTTTAAGAGTTCAGTACAATGAGTACACAGTGTATACAACTGAATGTTTGCTGTGTACTCATTAACATATATAATCATTTCTCAATAGAAAATGAATGTTCGTTGTAATTAATAAAGAAGACATATATTTACCAAGTATAACAACGAAATACAGTACAAACTGTTTACCAAATTGCATATACTCAATTTTAAAGTGCATTTATCATTCTTTTTTGTTTTTATAAAGTGCATATAAAATCACTCATGAGTCGTGACAGACTGCAGCAAATATGAACAGACAAATAGACTGACATTTAAAACAATTGTCAGACATTTATACAGTCATTCAACTAGACAAACTGCCAAAACGACATATGGACAAACAGAATTCAGACAGAATTGTTGATGTTTCCAGTTGTTGTGTATACGAGTATGCGTGTGTATGTGTGTATGAGTGTGAGTTCGTTTTTAATATTAATATAAGCCGTATATAACGCACTTACATGCAACAAAACATCGACAACACCAAACGCAGCATATGCTTTTGGCTCAAGGCAACAATTGTTACCATTGCCGCTACTGCTGCTGCTGCTGCCACAGATACACAACATTTTACAACTAAGAATAGAGCAGCTGCTGCTGCTGTCGCTCCTGTTTTTACTCTGGCACTATGTGTATGTGTGAGTGTGTGTGTGCTCAAAAACAATTTTAAAAAATTTTGCATAAAAACTTATTCAAATAAAAAAAAAAAAAAAGAAAACTTTGCGATTTTCCCCACAACAATAAAATAACTAAGTACGACGAGTTTTTATTAAAATATTTGCAGCAGATCTCTGTGTTTTTATTTCTTTAACTATTTTTATGTTAAAACGCGTAGAGGTAATCTGGGAATGCTTATAAAAAAATGAAAGTTAGTGTGTTATTCGGAAAAACTTTTAGAGTAGCAATGAGTAACACAGTATACACTAAAGTATCATTTGCCACTACAGTGTATGCGCCTTAGATGTGCTAGCCAAGAGCAGGTTTTAAGTCAAGCCACAGACTAGGAAATCATAACTATTTATTTAGGATATCTCTCTCTCTCTGTCTCTCTCTCTCTCTCTCTCTCTCGGCTTTTAATTTATGTAGAAGTCGAAAACTTCTTTCTTTCTTCTAAAGCGTATACAAAATTCGCATATACACAGCTGCAAAATTTTAAATAGTTTTTTTAGTTTGTTTAGTTTGGTTTTTACGTGCTTTTGTCTTCAGCAGCTGACCCAGAGAAAATCTGTAAAAAAAAAGCGAGGGAAAAACGTAAAAATTGCTGCTGATCGCCTTCAAGAAGTTAACAATGAAGCTATCTATGTGTGCTTATTTTTGTCTGTATGTGCGTGTGTGTGTGTGTGTGGGGTTTTGTCTAACTTTTAATAAAACTACGAACGCAAGGTCAAAGACTATAAAGTGTGTTTTTTTTATATTTATACATTTTTTTTTATACAAATGCCAGATTTTTTGTTTATTTTTTTTTTATTTTACTACTTTTGTTTTACAATCTGCTGCGCTTTGCTCTAAAATGATTTTCAATTAGAAATATTAAAACGCAAAACAATGAAATTCCACAAAATTAAGTTATAAAATAATATAATTTGGGCGTGTTTGGTTGGTTGTTTAGTTTTACAATTGGTGCTAAACTCTGCAAATATTAATACATCTAATAAAACTGTGCAACCAGTTCAGCCAATTGTTGTTTGCACGTTTGCAGCATTTCATAATTGCACAGAAATTTCTGTGGTTTAAAAGAATTAAACAAAAAAACAACAAAAAAATACTCAAAAGTTGAGCAATGAATTCTGTTGTATTGTGTGGTACACTAGTGTACACATTGTGCGAAAAGAACACGAAGTGGTTTTATTGTTTTGTATAATATTTGTAACACGTGAAAAATAGTTTTTCGCCGACATTTAAATACACCTAATATCAAGTCTCTAGGTTTCACCATTTCATAGGTATGGCTTATTGGGTTTTAAGGCCCCCATTAAGCCCCTGGAGTGGCGTATGTTGCTTGTTTGTAAAAGTCAACTTGAAAAAACTTTTCAAGGCCATAAACTTTCCAAGCAATGCCGGGTATTTGCTGCAGCTTACGCAATATTTATGCTTTTGTGTCCATAACCGGCATATTGCAAATTGGCATATTTTTCGGTACATTTTAATTAGCGCCAGCAAAAACCCGAAATCAAATTGCTACAAATGAAATGAAATAAAATAAATTCGATGGCATAATTACGTTTAATGAAAAAATTTTATAGAAATATTTGTGCTGCCGAAACCGAAAGGTGCGCAACAGTGCGTATGCGTGATATTCTTTTATTCTTTTGTTTTTAATTAGCAAACTTATTCATTGCAAAATGTTGGTCGTAGCTGTTTATTTTTATATAATTTTACATAAAATGACCTCAGCACTATTTTACTATTTTAATAAAAAAAAAGTAACATTTAAAAACGCTTCAATTTTGCTGCTTAGCATTTATGCAAGCGTTTTATCTAATTAAAAAACTCATTAAACGAAATAGAAATTTCTATTTATGATATAAGAGCACTTTTAAATTGTATTACCCAAAAATATTAATTAAACTCAAGTATCTGTTCCTTGGCGGAAAATAGTGCTTACTAGAATCTTTAAGCTTTTCATTTCAACTAATCCAAAAAAAAATAAAAATTGTTTTCTTTTTTTGGAATCTAATGAAGCACACTCAAAGTGCATTTTTCATTTGGAATCTATTTCATTTTTTATTTTAAACCGCTGACCACAATATTAAATGCTAATTAAATGCAGTGAATATAAATGAGTTATTCACATTTGAATAAATACAAATCGCTGGAAAAATCTGCAATTCAACAACACAAAACACAACAAAAATAAAGCGATTTGCGCAATGAATTAACTGCGAAAGCAGTTTCGAATCATTTTTTTTTTTTCATAGAATACGAAATCCAGTAATAATTTTTTAGTTTTATTATTAAAATATTTTCTATGCAATTGAAAGTTGAAAACATAAAACAAAACTAATAAACAAAATAAATAAATGGTTTAATTAAAAATGCAATTTTTATTCAAATTTTTTTTTTTTTTGAACTTTTTTTTTCGTAAACGTCAGCAGCCAAAATATGAGAAATTCGTAAAACATTTTTTTTTTAAACATACAATTAGAGAAAATCTCAATTTGAATATTAACTTTGTCTCTGCTTGCTTAAAGAAGATTGATGAAAAGTTCGTTATGTCATGAACAATCGTTCTTTGTATGAAGAACTGCAGTTTTTTGTTTCTGGAATAATCTTTTTTCTTTTGTAAACCGAAGAAACGTTCTTTATTCCAAAAAGAATTGTTATTTAATTATACTTATTTGTATTAAGAATAAAAGTTCTTTGTACCAAGAACTTCAGTTCTTTGCACCAAGAACTTCAGTTCTTTGTACCAAGAACTTCACTTCCTTTGTACCAAGAACTTCAGTTCTTTGTACTAAGAACTTCAGTTCTTTGTACCAAGAACTTCAGTTCTTTGTACCAAGAACTTCAGTTCTTTGTACCAAGAACTTTAGTTCTTTGTACCAAGAACTTCAGTTCTTTGTACCAAGAACTTTAGTTTTTTGCATTAAGAGCAACTTAATTCTTTGGATCACAAAAGTAGTTCTTTGTATTAAAAAACAAATGATTCTAATATCAAGAACAATTATTCTTGTTTCAATCGATTATTTTATCTAGAACCATCGTTCGGTTGTTCTTTGTATAAATAATAATAACTAATTTTATTATGAACAATCATTATTTACATCACGAAAAATAGTTCTTTGTATCAAAAATAACCGTTTTTAATATCAAGAACAATCATTTTTTTGTATCAAAATTCGTTCATTTTTATTTTTTTTGTTTTTTTTTTATAAGAATAAAACCCGCTTTAAACATAAAATGTACTCTATTTTTTTTTTTTTTGCAGTGTAGTAAAATGTTTTTTTAATTTGACACATTTTAAATATTTTGCTGTGAGTTTTGAAAGTTTGTCAAGATTTGAATTTGATGTCATGGAATGCTAAACTTGGAGTTTAACATTGTTTTTTTTTTCTGGAAGTTTTATTTAATTGGAGAAAATAAAACCAATGCAACTGATTCATTTACTTCCCAAGTTAAACTAAAAAATATGACAAGATTCTTTTCAAAAGAAAAAAAACATAAGCTTTTGACATATTCAATTAACAAGCTCTGCTATGGTTAGCTGCAAAGGTGTGAGTATTTCTCGAGTTTAACTGCTTCAATTTAAATCTGCAATTTTATTCCATTCGAATCTTTCGGCTATGTTGAACTTGAGTACTCTGTTGCGTTGCTCAAGTGCAGCAGTTTGCAGTTTTGTGAGTTTGAATGTGTATGTTTTTTTTTTTTTTGTTTTTTGTTTTTTTTTTTTCTTTAAGTGGAATGTGAATGTGTGTGTGTGTGTTGCCATATCCTCTTATATTCTTCAACTTGGCAAGTGGAATGTAGGACGTGCCTGCGAAATAATTAACTTGCCACTACGTTTGCTGTAGATAAGAGCGGTTTAAAAAGCTTTTCTATTTTATATTTTATTTAAAATTCTTTTATTTTTTTTTTTGTTTTTCTTGCAACATTCTTTTCTTTCTTTTTTGTCGTTCGTGTTTGGGTGTTTTAGCCTTGTGCTACTTTTCACTTTTGCTTTAATTTAAAATTTTTATCAATTGAATCTCTTAGAAACATATTTTGAGACAATATACGCGATATTAAGCGCAAAACTTTGTGCACTGACAGTGATTTATTACCAACTTCCGTAATATTCTATATGCTATTCGCTTGTTTGATTTAATTTTAGTTTATCTTAGAAGACAATTTCATTCTAGCGAAAGGATTGATTTAAAAGTTCTTTTTTTATAGACAAAGTTTTGAATTTAGTTGTTAATCCGATTTATTTATGCTGGTAACACTATTAAAAAAACTTTTGGCAATGTTATATTGTGTCATTGTAGCATTGCCATATGCAATATTGTCAATTGTCGCGTTACCATTCGTTTATTGCTTGAGTTACAGCATTGCCATACGCAATATTGTGCAGCATATTGCAAAATTTAAAAAAAAATTAATAATAAAAATTATATTAAATCCTTTCCCAAAATAACTTCCACATAAATTTGAACGTAGAAATTGAATAATTCGTCGCATTTCTAAGTAAAATTCAAATGCAGCTTTCTAATTTGACATGACAAAATTATTCTTGGTTGCTTCTTTTCAAGGGAATTTTCATTAAATCATCAAATCTGTCTCGTCTTCTTCTTCTTCTTCATATGTAAACCTGTGCATTTGACTTCTACGCTGAGGAGACAATCTGTTGAAATTGTGTGTGTGTGTTTTTTTGCATGCAAATTTTAATAAGATTTTTCATGATTTCATATAACAAGTTGCAAATGAATTAGGCTGCCAGATTATGAGATACTTCGTAGAAATGCTGTGCGTAGTAATTTTTTTTTTTTTGATATGAAAAATATTTCTACAAAAAAAAAAAAAAAAAACCCTTAAACGCATTTTTCTTTTTTGTTTTAGTTTAAAAAAGAGACTGATTTAATGGTTAGATTTATTGCAATTTAAATTCAGATGCAGACTTTTTAGAAGCTCTTGTTTCATAAAATAATTACATAATTTATTCAAATGAGTTTTAAACTTTTCAAGATTTTCTTTATGAGGACAGAGACAAGTTGCACCTTTAAACATACAATAGCACCCATTTATGTACTCATCTAAGCATCCGTGGAGGCATGCTTTGTAATTTTATGCGGTCCGGCATACGTTAGAAAATACATGTGAAGAGTGTACAGAATGTGCTTGCTCTGTAATTGTATGTGCCAAAATGTTTGTGTACGAGAGTGGTTTCTACAAATGATGTTGTTACTATTAAACGTCTGTAAAATGACAATGAGTATATGTAGTACACAGCAAACATTCAGTTGTATTTACTGTGTACTCTATTGTGCTTCACTCTTTTTTATGCTTTGTTGCTTTTTGGAGTGTGTAGGAGAATAGTTTCTTTGTTGTCTTAAAACATTTAAAACTGTCAAATAATGCTCTTTTCAATCTACCCTCGTTTGAGTTTTTTGTAAATGCAAATATTTTCTGCATTTAGTTGTGGACACCGCGAGTCCAACATAAAACAAAAAATATGAAAACAAAATTTATAAAATGAAAATAAAAAAAATCTCAGCTTTATAAACTGTCTGTTCCACACAATACGCTGCAGATGTGTGAAAATAATATTTTTAACATAAAAACAATTACGACTAAAAATTCGAAAACTAAAAAAAAAAAACATGAAAAATATGAGCTTGAAAAAAACTTTAAATAGATTCCTACAAACAGCTTAAATATAATTTTGCATCCTATCATTTTTTTTTTAAATTTAAAAATTTATAAAAAAGGCATTTTTCTAAAACACTACAAAAACTAATAACAACTTTAAAGCATTTTTTTTTTTTTTTTTTTTTTTGCTTTGTTACTCAAAGTAAAATCTAAACACAAATTTTTCTTAAGAATTACGTGCAAACAAAATATTTTACAGCAAAAAAAAAAAAAAAAAAAAAACGAGAGTCATGCAGCGAAGTTATTTTATGAAAATTTGCCAACACGCTGCGTTTGAGTTATTTCACTTTGGCTGTCGATACTATAATTCACTCAAAATGGCGAAATGGCAAAACGGAAGCTGAAGCTGAAGAAGAAGAAGAAGATAAAGGACATTCCAGGTGTATACACATAATTACGTGATACAATCAGAATACCACAGATCGCAACAGTTGACAAAAGCTTTTGGGCAAACAGGAACAGTGAAGCATGTTGCCGTGTTGCTGAGTTTGTGGTTGCGCAAGTGATAAACATTTTGACAGAATGACAGACGTGCCTTTGCCTGCTTTGCCTTCTACAATATTTAACTGGCGTATGCTGCTGTATGCAGTAATGGAGTACAAATATAGCAGATGTATGTGTATATGAAAGTGTTGGTATACACATACACACATACAAACTCTAAATGCTAATCAAGGTGTTACTAATGCACATACCACGTGTCCCACGTGCCAATCTAAAAGGTGTCATATGCAGCGAATGCGTAATATGTGTATAAATATTTAAATGGAGCAAAACTAAATATAGCTGAAGTGGGAAAGAGTTGATTTTTATATTTAATTTTTTTTTCCATTTGGGCGTTGTCTTTTATAAAAAAAAAAATATAAGTATAAAAATTTATTCATTTATTATATTTGCCACTTCATTTTCATAGATTTTATATTAGAATCCTTTTTGTTTTATTTTTTGTAGTTTTTTTTATTTAATTTTTATGTTTTACACGTAAAAACTTTGTGCAACATTTTGTGCAAACTCAGCTTCGAGTAATTTATTTGATTTCAATTTACTTTCTGTCTGAGTTTAGTTTTAGCTGCAACATTTCATGTCAAATGTTGCCGAGGGCACAAATGGTCATTTACATTGGTCGAGTCGAGCAGAGTCAAGGAATTATTTAGTGAGCATTGATATCTTTGTTGTTGTTATTTATGTCTTTATTAAAAAAAAAAAAAAAAAAGAAAAGCAAAACAGTGGCACAGTATTCAGTTGTATTGAGTTCGACACTTGTGTACACATTGTACAACTCTCTTCTACGTCATCAAACATATTTACCAAAATAAAAATAGTATCTCTTGCTTTTCTTTTTAAACTTTTTACTTTTAATTTATTTTTTTAAAAGAGAAAGAAAGCAACTGTTTAGCATAAATTGTTGTAAAAGAGTTAAGCACAATGAGTACAACTGAATGTTTGCTGTGTACTTATAAATACTCATTTTATTTTCATTGCACCTATATACAAGCACAATCGATGCTTGAATTTCGATTGTTGAAGGCCTCTCAAAGGTGAGTTGTTTCTGTAAAAGAGATCAGCACTATAAGTACACATTGTATACAACTGAGTATTTAGTGTGTACTCATATAGACTCATTCATTTTGCATTGCAAATTATCACATATGTTACATACACACATACATAGTGATAATGCTGCAACACTTACCCAAAGAAGGGAGTTAGTAAATGAGTGAGAAAAAGTCAAAAAGAGTGCAGCGGGTTCTATGGGTGTTTTCGTGTTGTTGTTTTTCAGCTTCAGATCCGCAATATTAATATTTATATAAATTAATATACAAACTAAATAAAATTTTAATTTAATTTCAAAATAATTAAATTTCTGTGACTGCTTTAAACTCGTTTGCAACCACAAAGGAAAAAAAAAAAATTAAATAAAGAAAAAAAAGGAATCATTTAATTCTTCAAATTGCTCTGACATGCTAATCATTCTAATCCGGGCAAACCGCAGTAGCAACTTTTTTTGTTTCTTTTTTTTTTTTTTTTTTTTGTTTGGTTTTCGGATTGCCATTTATTTATGGCGAAACGAAAGATATAAATTTTATTTAACTTGGCTTAACAAGTATTTAAGTGCTTAACTTAAGTTGCCAAAGATACTCTTTGAATTTAAAGAAAAGTGTAAAATGAGTTTGTGTGTGTTGCAAGATTTTTATCAAATTGTTAAAATCTCGATTTGCCATTTAAATTGAAAATGAAATAATAAAATATTTTAATTAAGTATAAATAACGAAATTCAATACAACTAAAAGTATTCAATAATAAATGAATGAATGAGTGAATAAATGAGTGAATGAATGTATGTTGTAATAGAATAATTTGATATTCTAACTAAGCATTAAATATAAATTTAATTGCAAGCAGATAACAATTAACTAAGAAATGTAAATTTTTGGCTAAACTGTAAAATATAATTAAGCAATTAAATTAAATAAATAAACAAGTCATTTTAATATAATTCAAACGAAACGAATTGAATGAATGAAAGAATGAATTAATGTATCTATTGAATTGTATTTATTCGATTGTTTTATAATTTTTTTGTTTTTGTTTTTGTATTTTTTGTTTTGTTTTTGGTTTGAGAATTTAATTAAATTAGCAGATTTCTGAGCACGTCCTTGATTTTTATTCTATTCTTTTCTGTTACATTTTGTTTTGTTTTGTTCAGTTTCAGTTTCGTGTTTTTTTGTTTTTTTTGTTTTTTTGTTTGAGGCACGTATCTATTGTATCTCATTGTACAACATCGTCAAAAAAGAAAGTTAATTAATTTATTTAACATTTTTGCTTTCGCATTCTAATGTCAAACATTCTTACATAATACATCTGCTCTACTCTGTTCTGCTCTGCTCTGCTGTCGCCTGCGTGTTCTGTTGTAAGTCACATGAGGAATAAATTAATTTAGCTTCTTTCAGATTTTCTTTTAGCGAATTTTTTTTATTTAATTATTTTCATGGAAAAATAGCTTATATGCATATGCAAAAAAAAAAAAAAAAATAAAAAAAGTGTCCTTCTGTAACAATGAATATTTTATAATTTTCACACGTGCTGCAATTAGTTGTTATACTAATTTGTAAAGAAGTTTTAATGTACTATTCTGATTAAGTTATATGTTACAAAAAAAAATATATGAGTAAATATTTTTCTAAAAAAACTGTAACAGATAGAAGGACAAGCTGAGAGATTTAAAGATAAAAGTACTTAAGTGCAATAATACAAAGCTTACATAACTCTTTAGCTATTGACCAGAAAAGTCAAAACTTAGCGATAAATGTACAAAAATACACCAAACTGATCTACTAAACGCAAATAGTATAAAAAGTACACAGCGAGTACAACTGAATATTTACTGGGTACTTTATTTACTCATACACTCATACAATTAAACACGTTTTACGTTTTTTTACAATACGGCAAATATTGCTGAGTTTACTTTTTTTATTTTTGAAATTGAGTTAGTTTAAGTGAGGCGGTTTTCTTAAAGAGCTGTGGGAAGATAATGGAAGAAAACAGCCAAGTCGATACTGTTCACATCCCCAAAATACTTGTGGGTACAGCGGCGTCGGCCTGTGGGACAAAGTTGGTTATGCATAGCTCCTAGTGCTAAGTTAAGACATCATCTCTGTATTTAGGCAGAAAGGGCGGAGCTACATATTTGCCAGGAGTACCCCAGAAATTTAAAAAATTTTTAAATAATTCGATTGGTAAAAAATAAAAAGGAATATATTGAAAATTGTAATATATTTCTTTTCACTATTTTTTAAGAACAAAGTTTATTTGCTTGCAATGTCATGAGTAGATTCCAATTACATTCAACTCGAAAATATAGGTACATCTCGAATATTTATTTATTAAGTTAGGTTTTTTTGTATCGAAAGAATGGATAATATTTCGAAAAGGCGAAATGTTCGAGAGCGAATAAATGAAGCATGGAGTTTCATTAGAAAAATCGGAAAATATCGTCAAGATGAAGCAAAGATTAGAAAATATCTTTCATATGGACACTCGCGTATAGCTTGTCTCATTTTACCCATTTTAAATGAGGCAACAGATGAAATAAATTCAACTTTTTCGTATTTGAATGAACGTGAGCAACGCGAAATAGGCGACTAGATAAATTTTAAAATATATTTTTTTTTTTTTCAGTTTATACAAAACTACAAAAACAATTTCTTGCATTCAAACTGCTAACTCAAAAAACTGAGGCAATTTCAAGAAATGCTTGGAATGAAAAATACGTGGAACTGTTGCTGACATTGCTTCAATTCGATGTGGCTTTTGAGAAATATTTCATGGAAAAGACAAAGAAAATTGAAGAGCTACAAGAAAAAAAGCATCAAGAAAAATGCTCAAGCGAAAGCATTTAACTGCGCCAGAATTAAAAATGAGACACAGTTCAAAGTTCACAAAGCAATTCTAAGTTGCCAAAGGAAAGTCGCTGCAGGTTTTAATAATCATATCGATAGCCACGTGTAAATTTAAGCAGCTTAGACAAAAATCTAAAGAAATTTCGCAGAAACTTCAAACTAAAATCACAGCAAAAGAAGAAGAATTGTGTTATCTGCAAAAGAAAAAACTCAACAAAATCGAAAATTTCAAAGAAAAATCAGAAATGATGAAGCAGCTTAGCAGAGCATGTGTATTGCAAATGAGTTTGAAATGTTTTGAGTTTAAAGAAAATTTAAAGTTCAGCAGTCAACCGGTGCAGCATGCATTTTCCAATGCATTGGATGTGCTGCAGCTTAATTCCTGCAACACTGAAAATGTACAAAAAAGTATAATTTTATCGTTTTGTCTGCAAGAAGCATTTCAAATGCGACTTCAATTACGAAAATGTCAACAGGAAAATAATGAATTAAAGCAAAAACTTGAACGCATTGAAGGCAATTATAAAAAATCTCAAGCATGCATCTATGAAATGCATCAGCAGCGCTTACGGCATAAAACGAACGATGCATTTAAGCTTAATCAGATACAGATACGCATTGAAAACTGTTACGAAAAGCTAAGAAAATTTATTGAAGAAAATGCATTGGAAAGTGTGCTAAACGAAATTGCACAGGAACTGCGTGAAATATTGCAGCATGCATTTCCATTGCCTTTGCCAATTTGATGCACTTTTTTTCTTTATTTTCTGCACAAAGTGTACAGTAGTGTAGATTTCGATACAACTGAATACTTTGTACAAATTATGCGTTTTACTCAAAAATCCAATAAAGTCATTAAGTGAACAGACAAATTGTTATATGATCAATTTATTTATTTCATTTAAACTGAAAAAAAAAACACTGCTCTATCGCAAGTTCTAATAGCAGCCTACGATGAGTAATTTATTTTGTAAGATTATTCAGAATTAATAATAAAAACATTCTATAGTATTGAACATTGATAAGCTTATCTCTCTGGCTTATGACTACTCAAAGTAAATTCTCTAAACTGCAAACAGTCGATTTTATACGTTTTCGCGAAAACATTGTTTAATCTTGACACGAAAATAAAAATGTGGAAATATTCTTTTATACAAATTTTTGTGCTTTTATTTGGTTGCGCTCTTGGAAATCTGGGTAAAAAATGAAAAAAAAAAAAAAATTTAATAAAACGAAACCAACAAACTCTAAAACTATATATTCAATATTTTTTTAAACCAGCCAATTCCAATGATGCTGTCTGTCCGAAAGACTTCAACGAATGCGAACAGAAATGTTATCATTTTAGTTCGATTGAAGTAAGTTTTCATAATTTTATTTTACAAAACTTTTTTTTTCTTTTAAATTTTTCGAAATTAATTTTTTTTCCCAAGGCTAATTGGTTTGAAGCTACACAATATTGTCGCCGTTTGAATGCTGATTTGGTGACAATTGAAAATGATGATGAAATGATTGCATTCGATCAGCATTTGATTAACAATTTGGGTTGTACTAATACAAAAAATTGTTGGTTCTGGACGTCAGCAAACGATTTAGGTGAAGAGGGAAAATTCTTTTGGAATAGCAATGGAAAAGAAATGATCTACAATCGATTTGATGTTGGTGAACCAAATGATCGTCGCAGAAAGGAGGATTGTGTTAATATTTTTTATGGTAGCGTTCAAAATAAGTATTTGATGAATGATGAAAATTGTGAAAGAAAACTAAAATTTATTTGTGAAACCAAAATCGATTTGCTCGTTGATATATTTGATAACAATGTTCTTGATGAAAGTGAAGTGGATGATTTTTTGAGACAATATGAAACTGGAAAAACAAAACCATATTTACCAAAATTAAAGTATACAATTTTATAAAAAGAAAAATAAAATATAAAAAAATGTTAAATCACTCTTCCTTTTTTTTTTTAAATAAAGCTCTTTGAGTTATGAGATGTGTTTTGAAGTTTTTTTTTTTTAAGAACCTTTAAGCAAAAAAATATATTACGACGGGCACACGTGGAGTTGGTGACAGTCGTTTTGAAGTACGAGTGTAGTTAGGCACGCAAAAAGCATAGCTGTTGACTCTGTTATACATATGGAGTAATATGGGGGTTAAGTGAACCACTTAAATGTTGTAGCTATGCTTTAAATCAAGCTGTTCTGATAATTTTGGCTTTCAACTTAAATTTCTTGAACTATTCTAGATATTTAGCTACAATCATATTCCGATTATTCAAATGGTTCACTTCAGCACACCCAAACAGTATGACACTCATCATAGTTATGCAACACTTTATATAAACAACTGACAATGAGTCGTATTTTTTATATTACATTTTCTCAAATTTGGTCTGCAAAATTTTAGAGATAAAACTTCTCTTTGGCACATATAAAAATCTCAATATTTTACATGCATTAAAATTACCATTGCATGACATTTCTTTTGGGATTTGCAGCTCTTTTTTTTCTCCGCGTGTATTCAACTGCAAATCCCAAAAGAACAATTCGCAGTGGAACAGTTGAAGTGTTTCTGTTTTTTTTTTTTTTCTTTCTGTTCTTAACTTGGTCTTTTGCAAGTTAACGCTGTCATTTGCCGCTGATTTTATACAAAAGACTTTTTATTGTATTAAAAGAGGAAAAAAAGTAGAATATGAAATTTAATTTTTTTTTTTAAATTTTCACACTTAAAAGACAGCATTTATTTTTTTAATTGTTTTGTTGTTTTTAATAAATTGATTCAAAATTTTGACAGCTTATATAATATGTAATTATGTTGAATATATTATTTTTTTTTTCAGACGTTAACATAATTTCGCTGAGATACATTTTGTAGCATGCCTCCATAAGATACATTCGAGCCATGACAAAGTAAATCAAAAAGCAGCATGCAAATATCCTTTATTGCTGTTATGACCTTCTTAACTGTTCGTTGCTATCTTCCATTTCTCTTCTTTATTTTTATATTTTTTCTCCATATGTGTTCCTGACGCCCATTGCCCTTTTGTGCAATATCCGGTTTAATGCGAGAAAATTTAAAGCAATTCTTATTTATTTATACAAAAAAAAAAAAGAAAAAAGTGAAAAATAAAAGAGACACTCGAAACTGTGCGCTGCCGAATTCATCGTATTGCTGTGCACTACATTGTCCTTAGTGTCATATATATATTCGAGAACAACAACAACAACAACAAACAAAGTCTGGCGCATAAAAATATCTTACGATGAGTTCATATTTATATTACACATACGTATATGTACATGCATACATATATGAAAATTCGTATCTACATTAGTGTTGGCAAAAAGAGTGATTTTTGAGTCGCAGTGTGATTAGCGACTGCGACTTGAAAATCGCAGTGACTGCAAACAGTGATTCAATTACAGTTTGCGAAAAACAATCACTGTTCTTGAAGAAATGACAAAACCGACCTTTTATAATCAGCTACGGTTTTTTTATTTTTTTGAATAAGTCACAATTTACTACGTTTTTTATTCACATTTTTGTAGCCAAATGCACCAACGAATTTGTACAGGTTTGGTCTTCAAGCGAATATGAACGATTCGCGAAAAGTGATAAAAACACTGTTAAATAAACAGTTAAACTGTTCGCGAAGAGCGATACACAAAATAGCCGATAACAGAACATATTCGCTGAGAAAAAGAAAATCACAAATCACTACTTTCAGTCGCAGTGTGACATTACTATTTTTAAATCACTGTGATAAAATCACCGAAAGTGAATTTTTTGACAACACAAATCTACATATTGTGTCGATGTACTCTTGTAGTATATCCTTTTGTGCCTTTTTCATTTTCATTTCCATTTTTTTTTTTTTTTTTTTTTTGCTTCCATTTATTTACTACTTTTCACTTTCATTTTGAGTATTTTTTTTTATCAGTCACAGCAGCTGTTGTTTGCATACAATAAATAAGCAAATATATCAAATTAAAAATATATTCTTCCGATTTAAAGGAAATCTGATGTGAATACGAATGGTGCTTCATTTTCATTTAAACTTTTTACCATTTAACCAATTAGAAGTAGCCACATTTACCTTTCTGTAAATTGGTTTAAAATTAAACATTTTACAAGTTCCTTTTAACTGACTTTTGGAAGTGTATCGAACCATTTTTTTTTTTTTTTCGTTCTTTAATCTCGAAATCTAAAAAGCACTCAGAAAAGAAAAAAAAAAACACAACATTCTGAAAGTGACATTTAAATTTTAAATTTAGCAAAGCTGTTCGAAGTTTTTTTTTTTATTTATTTTTTTTTTTTTACTTCTGTGTGTGTGTGTGTGCAGCAGATGCTTCAAATGTTTTATCGAAGGTACACTGCCCGAAACGTAACTGAAGTGCTTAGCAAATATATACAATGTGAACGTGAAAGGTAAATAAAAGTTGTGTTTGCAAATTGTAAACGAATCCCTTCATTAAAACTAAAATAAAACAATCGACTTGAGAAGCAGAAATACTCACACATTGTATGGCATTTGCTAATTCAAATGCACACACACACACGCATACATACATATATAGACACATATTTATTTATATAAAGTATTTCAATGATGACCAACAGGATTGTGAAAATATATAAATAGTTCAGACTTATTCAACTTATTTACTGACCAAAATTTGTTTGGGTTAAAGTTTTGTTTTATTTTAATTGAATTTAGTTTGTTAATCGAAAAGGTTTAATAATATTTTTCATTTAGATTTAGCTAAAAATAACATTTTTATTGTGTTCTGGTTTTCATAAAAACAATTTTTTTTTTTGGTGAATTTAATTCATTTTTGTTTTAATAAAAAGTGAGTTCAGTTCACAGAGTGCTAACATTAAATAAAATTTATTTTATTTGCAAAAATATTTACGTGACAATTGAAAATTTTAAATATGGCAAATCGTTTTCATATTTCTCAATGTCTTTCATATCCACAAGATTATCCTTCTCACAAATAAATTTCAACGAATTCAATTTCGCTTCACAAATGTATCTCCTTTTTCTCTTACAGTTCATATCGTTCATGAAATACTCTTTTAAAGTTGAATTATACGAAATCACCACACAATGTTCACCTTTTTTCAAAATTATTCGGTTCATTTTCATCGAATTTTTTTATAAATCATCGGTTTATTGTTGCTCTGATAGTAGAATTCATTCTCAAAGGCCAAATCATTTGCAGCTGTCCAATACTCACAATTATGATCATAATTATTACAAACATTCGAAATAAGATATTCATTGAGTGCTGTCATTTCGTCTTCTGTTTCGATTGTTGCCAAAAAGCCGTTTTCTCTCTCACATTCGAGTATGGCCTGATACCAAGTTGACTGAAATATGAAAAAAAACATTACACATTTTCCAGAGAGTTTTCGTTTAAGTAAAACTTTTTACATTTTTTTATTAAATTGATAACACTTTTCTCCCAGCTGAATGAAATTTTCTGCACATTCTGCATTTATTGAGGTAGTTTCTATAAAAAATATAAAAAAAAAAAATGGAAAGCAAGTTTTAACAATTAAAAGAAAATAATCCAAAATTTATTAAAAAAACTACCACTTTGCACTGAAAAAAATAAATAAATGAAATAAATAAAATTTGTGGCCACATTTTGTTGAATGTTGCTCACAACTGAATATAAAAAACTTTTTACTTTTAATATTTGTCAGACGCATCGTCAAACATAAAAATTATTGTCAAAGGTTATCGCAGACTCTCCGTAATTTTATATTTTATAATTCGCATCAGAATATTTGCTGGCTTTTTTTTTTGGGAGTATTTTTGGGAAAGAAAGAAAAATTAAATTATTTTATGATATAAAAACTAAAATCCCAACATATATTCAGCTCAATTCAACCCAGTTTTTAACATTGAAAATGAGATCAGCACAATGAATACAACTGAGTGTTTGCTGCATACAATAATCTCTCATTTTGCATTTAATCTGCATTCATACGCTTTAAGAGAGACATAGAGTGAGTGAGTGAGTTATTGAGAGTGGGTGAGTGAGTTAGTGATTGAGTGAATGAGATAGTGAATGAGTGATTTAGTGATCGAATGTTGTATCAACACAGATAACCTTGCTTCAAAATTATTTATTATTTTATTAATTTCATTGAAATAATTATTGCAAAGTATTTTATTTTTTTCCCGCTGGATAGAAACAGCATTTTTGAGCTTCATTTGAGCAAACGCTCTTCGGCCAAACCCATTGTCCCTGTGCACATTTATCAAGACATATCGCCGGGCATGGTATTTTTTCATCTGCACGCATCCAATTAAAGCCAAAAAGCAATTATAAAATGTTTAGGAAATAAAACCGTAACATTTTGGTCTCTGAAAATCAGAGCAACAAAAAAAAAGAAATATGTGTCAACTTTAAAGGTTTTTTTTTATACGCTCTACACATGTGTGAATGGGTATATTCAGTTTGTCAGAAAGTTTTGGAAGCATTAAAGGAGATATTGTAGACCGTAATAATATTCTTGATCACCACGACGAGAAGAGTCGATCTAGCCATGTCCGTCTTAGTTTTAGAGATATTGAACTGAAATTTGAAACTTAAACTTTTCTCAGCCCTAAGCAGGTAAAGTGACAAAGTTTAACTCCCATATTTAGGCATAGTCCCTCTACCAGTTTTCGAATTTTTATACCCTGTACCCAAATGGAATAAGGGTATATTGCAAATGAGTGAGTGAGTGAGTGAATGCAGTACCAACACAGAAAGTCTTACTTTAATTCAATTATTAATTCTTTTATTTATTTTAACCAAATTATTCTTTTGTTATATTTTATTTTTTTTTGGAAGATATAAACAGCATTTTTGAGCTTTGTTTGGGCAAAAGTGAGTCGGAGATGCAATGGCCAAGGAGTGGCAAAAGTCTACACATGCTGGACATTCAGACATTGGGGACCATGGGGCACTCGTTAAATTAAAGCCAAAAAGAAATAATAAAATGTTAAGAAAATAAAATCGTAACATTTTCGCCACTGAAAAATTAAAATACAATATTAAAATTTTCTTGAATATAATAAAATTCAGACAAAATACAATATTTTTTTTTTTGACTCATTGACAGACTTGATGAAGTTTTTACTACATCGAAAATGTGTTGAAGATTTTTATAGAATAATAAACCTTAACTAAACAATTTGTAAATTGAAATAAATTCCGTTTCGCAAACTCTTTAAAGTGGTTCATTTGTCCGTCTGTCTGTAAAGTATCATATTAATAACGAAACTAATTCATAAATCATGCTACGTCCGTGGCAATACATAATTTTTAATTATGAAGTTTTATTTCATTTAAAAACGAAGGTCTACTTCACCTTAATTCTACCAAATTTCTATTAAAAAATTTATTGAAATTAGAACAAAATTAATATATGACAGCTTTGGATTGGAATTTGGTTTGTAGTGATTTGAGTAAAACTGCAGATTATAATGAGACTCGATATGATATGCTTTTTTTCTTGAAATTCACATACATATACATTTTTTAACTAAGACTGAATCAAATGAACTTGAAAATCAAAAAATTCAAATTTTTATTTTAGATTGAAAATTCATTTTGCCATTTTTATTTACGTTTCACCACCATTTACGGGATACAAGCAACATTTGTGCGCTTTATTTGGGCATACGCCTCTGGGATAATGTATTTGTTCCGGTTCACAATTTCCCGCACATCTCGCCTTGCATATATAATCCTTCCCAGCAACCATATTCAAGGCAATAAAAAATAATAAAATATTAAGAATATAAAATTTTGTCATATTTTTGCTGACTTCAAAATTATGGCGTATGCTGAGAAATAAAAAAAAACAAGTTTGAGTTTAGCTTGAATAAAGTTTGAATAATGAAACTAATTTTTTTTTCTTAAATAACTTTTTTTTACACTTTATTTTTGAACTTATACTGATTTTTTTTTTTAATAAACCTTATCTAAACTGATTATATTTAAATACAAGTGTTCTTCTAAGTTAATTTCAATTAAAAAAAAACCTACTAGTGAATTAAAAGAAATAGTTTTTAACTCTTTGGGACTCGAACCTACAACAAAAACTTACTGTTCAACCTGTCCAACTATCTTTTTGCATATTCTTGAGTTCGCTTGCTATTTTGCTACCTCATGCCACCGTTTCCCCTTGTTACCTTCCGCTCCACGCTATCAAGATGTTACGCTCGAGAGCATCTCATACCGGAAGTAAACGTAAGAAACGTTTAATCTGATTAGACACAAAAGGCAGAGTATTATGAATTACATAAAATGCAACACACTCGTACTTGTGTATGAGCAATTTCATATTCAATTAAAAATGCAATTTTTACGTGAAGAGTACTCAACCGAAGTTTTTTTTTTTAAGTTGAACATATCCTTTTGATTTTTTTTTTTTTTGGTTTGCGACGCCTTTAATTATACGAAATGCAACTACGAAATAAAGCTAAACACCTAAATTCATTATACTCGTATTTATCACATTTAGGTTAGCTTCTCATACACACTTTCGCCAAACTGTAGTGTAGTGCAGTTCAAAAGAAACATTTAACATCAATTTGCATAATTGCATTTAATTGAAACGAACAAGTTAATGAGTATAAATACGACGACTCCGACACAAGTAAATGTAAGGCAGGTATAAGGACATAGACACACACTATACGAGTATAAATGCATTTACAGCTAAATATATAAGTAGTTAGTTAAGTATCTCAACATAGATAAATGAATAGATCCTTGTTGTCGTTTTAGAAATTGAAACTTAAATTGAAACCGAAACTAATTTCAAAAAACGGAAATTGAAATTGAAGCTGAAGCTGAAGCAATGAAACATTTTTAAAGCATTTAGAATAAATACTTAATTCATTTCATGTGAAGCTAGGATTTCTATGAGGTGTCATATTTGTCTGCAGGATATTAAGGACGTCATTTGAAGTTAAATATTTCTGGTGCTTTTAATACTGAATACTGAAAATGTTCGTGCTTAATTCCAATTCATTTATTAAGAAATTTTACACTTTAGCAGACAGTAGCAGCAGATTGACGTAGATGCAAAAGTTAAATGTATTTATAAGCACTTACGTGGGTAGTACATATCAAGTTAATGTTTGTGAGAAATATGCTGTGTGTTCTCGTTTGCAGCAAGTGCTTCGAATTTTGTGAATTTAATTCACTTTAAGCGAATTTAAATCGTAAATATACACCGAAAACGAGAGACATACTAGAAAAAAAATCAAATATTTAAAACCACCCACCCACCGCACTCAAGTGAAAAGTTAAGAAAACGTGATAACTGCATTCAATTACCCGTGGACCATAAACCGATTAAGTTATATGTATGAATATGAATATTTATATCCTGAATGCATGCATGCATCCATTCGTATACTAAGTATTAAAATTGTGTTTGGCAATAATGATGACATTATGTCTGTATGGAAAACGTGTCTGAGCATGCATTCCCATGCAATTCCCTTACAAAGTTTTTCCATGACTTTTTTCTTGTATATTTTTGCGCATTTCAAGTAATTCAAAAAGTCATCATTGAAGTATTTCGTATTTGCAACAAAAACTTAGCGTAGCGCTTTTTAAAAATAATTTTGTTATTTTTTCACCTTGCACTGAGAAGCCAAATAGTTTTGGAAGAAGTTTTTCGTGTTGCTCGCAAAAGTTTTCCCTAAAAAAAAAAAGAAAAAAAAAAAAAAACGAAAGAAAAATTCTTTAGCGCTTTTCTTTTTTGTTTATTTGTTTTGTAATTATAATTTTATAAAATGCTCTAAATTAAAATAATATATTTCTTTTTTGAATGTGGGGAAAAACTTAAACATTTTTATAGCGTTTCACACAATTACGAGTGTAAGCGTGCGCATATTGAAAGAAAAACTTGCAGCAACTGAGTAGAAAGAAGTTAGCGTTATATTGCATCTCATAGCAACAAATCTACAACTCAGTGCTGCAAATTTACAGTACAACAAATAGAAAACCAAAGAAATTGAGAGAAAAACATATAATCTCTCTTTAATGTGCTTGCATTCATGTTGACATTGTGTAAATTTTTAGTTGGCTATTCTCTCTTTGCACATTTTTATGTCGCAAGAGAGAGCGAACACAACACTTTTAAGTAATTTCACCATCTTGAAGTGTATTCTGATTACTGTAACTCGAATGTTTCTTCAAACTTTTACTCATTCTATAAAATTATGTTTCATAATTGAGACGCATTTAACTTAAAATTAATAATTGCATATTTTAAGCATTATGAAATTCTTTTTGAGGAAAAATCAAATTGTTTTACTGCAGCTTTATGGCATACCATAAATTTCAAAATATTTAAAATATGTTTTTTTTTTTATTATACAAAATTTTCCAGCTAATTGCATGCAATAAAAATGCTACAACTGTGTTTGACATTCAAAGTATTTGTTAAATTATAATTATCGCCATTAAATTGTTATTTACAGATGATTGCATAATTTAAACTGCCCTTTTTATGTTTTCATGGAATGAGTCTGATTTGATTGTCAAAGTTGAGTAGCAAAGATTTTTCGTCGACAAAACTGCGTAATCGATATGAAAATAAAATGGCGTAGAACGTCTTTTGCGAGAGCGAAGTGATAGCGTTCTCTCTCATACTTAGTGCATTGCCAATTGAACAGTTTCTTTGAAAAAATACATAAATAAATAAATAAATACATTTTATGTTTAACATGCGGCAAAAGCTTGTTGTCTGTCGCCATTAATATTTTAGCTGACATTTGATTTGACAAATGCGATTCCGCGTGCGTAACCATTTTGGGGATTACTTGAGTGTATAAATAGCTCACATATGCGCTTATGAATTACAAATATGCGGAAATTTAACATTTTTTGGAGAATTTATTTTTAAAGTAAAGCAATCTTTTGAAGAAAATGCTTAAGATACGCACAGACTGCAACTATTCCCATTTTAAAAATTTGCGATAACTTTATTTTAAATAGCTTCAGAGATGGAATTTTTGTATAAATATTCGATGCCTTTGGGAGCACAATGAAACAGTCATGCTAGTCATTTGGTTTTAATTATGATGCGCGAGTGCATAAATAAAAAGTTAATGGAAGCCATTAAATATCTTATCTGGAATTAAAACAATATGGTCGCCGAAGCTTTTATGTTGTAAAATGTGATTATCTCATGGAAATTAACGGCGAATTAATGCGAACTACTACTTTAGTACTCTACTGCTTCTCTACTCGACTGGCGAAGTCGCAAAGGCAACAAAGGACAAAGCTATGACGCGAATCCTGTGACGCCTGCAGATAAACAGACTCGACGCAACGCGACGAACGCGACGAGACGCCTTATAATGCCAACGCAAAGTCTTCGTCGTTGTTGTTCTTGTTGCTCTTTGCTGCTGAAGTAAGCAATTTGAGAATGTCTTGAGTCGATAATTAAAAATAGTAAATGAATTTCATGCGAAATTAAGTTGTGAACATATTTTATGCATGATAACTCACAAACAAAACCAAATACCTAAATACTCCCAGCTAAAAACATTAAAGCTAATCCAAAATCGTTTAAAGTTTATAAAATTTTCATTTATGCTTTACTGAATTTGTTTTTTATTTTAAGTATTTCAAGATTTATGGCTTTAGTTCATACTTTATTGCCTTCCCCACTACTCCGCATCGTCTTCATCATCATCGCTGCTGCTATCAACTCCACGACGCGATTCTTTCGTTTCGACAGTTTTCTTAGTGCTAACACGCGGCTTTGGCTTGGCAAATTTCTGCACAAAATCCACAACATTTTCATTGTATTTCTTTGGTGATTCGATATATAATTTTGCGGCTAAACTATTTAACGGATCTGCGGGATTTGGATTTCTTAAGAGTTGCGGTAGAAATGTATCGAAAATGTTGAGTAAATCATAAACTGGTGACCAAGCATCTCGAAATACATTCATGCAGACAATTCCATGAACAAAGTCAATATTTGGATGATAAATCTTATTGGTGAATCTGACTTCAGGCGGTTTATATGGATAATTCTTAGAGAGTTCTACAAAAAATAGTCCAAACGCCATTTTCATATGGTGTATCCAAAGGCCCATTGAATTTGACATGAAGTCGTATGGGTTCATGATTTGTTATCTTCAATTTACGTCCTGATGCTTCCAATTTCAAAATATCCATTTGCATGCGTCGTGGCTTTTCGGCAGCTCTTGTCGATGTTTTTGTTGTTATTGGATTTTGTGCACCAGGATGTGCCATTTTGGAAAACACAAAAACAAAACCAAAAGAATTTTGATTGGTACACCAGAAATATGATTCTCTTTTTTTTAGGAAACAAATTTTTCTTGAAAAGCGTCACCTACTCTTTTAATTTTTTTTTTTTTTTTGTATTCTGTTCAGGAAATTAAAGTAAAAATTAGTATCCATGCGATTATTAATTAATGACCTACATTCAACATTATGAACTGCTACTAATGGCAAACAATGCAATATTTTATGCGTAACAAACAAGTCTATAAAATAATTCATTGATTTCCAGTAAATTACAAAGTATAAACGGATGCGTTGAACAATAATTTTAATGCTGAAGCATTTCCAGTTCATTAATTGCCAACTCATAATAAATGTACTACAAAAAAAAAAAAAAAAGAAAGAATAACAAAATAAATATGTATAAACATGCTATATGAATATTTGTATTCCTCATTCGAAGGAAGACAACAGCAAATGAGTTCAAAAATTTTCTGTGTCATTGAACATAATTTTTATTAACAAGAAAATAGCGCAACGTATTTATGAACAACAAGAAATGCCGCAACTGGCAAATACAATAAATGGAATTTCATTCCTTTCAATTACAATTTGAAATGGACATATTAAAAAATGCTTGAAAAAATAATTAAATTAAAATTTTATATAAAAAAAAATTTATTTATGTAACGAGTCTCTCGATAGGATTATGCATATGCATGATGAGCTTCTCAATGGAATTTTCCCAACAAGAATAAAGGTATTTCCAATGAGTATCTTTAATGAATATATTCAATGAGTATCTTAAATGAATATATTTAATGAGTATTTCAAATGAATATATTCAATGAGTATTTCAAATAAAAATAAATATATCAATGAGTATCTTTAATGAGTATCTTCAGTGATTATCTCCAATAAGTATTTCAAATGAATATATTCAATGAGTATCTCAAATGAATATACTCAATGAGTATCTCAAATGAATATAAAATCTCCAATGAGTATCTCCAATGAGTATCTCCAATGAGTATCTCCAACTAGTATCTCAAATGAATATATTCAATGAGTATATTAGTGCATATCACGAGTATATCAGAATCAGAATATCCCAGTTACCTTTTTATATATTAGTTTCATATAGATTCGTAGGAAGAATGGTATAAAAAGTTACTTTTATTAAACAAATCGATTAAAATAGATTATACTAATTCAAGTAATCCATTCGAATAAATATAGCAGCAATTGCTTTCTTTTACTATATATGAAGCAAGGACACATTACAAAGACTTTGACCCACATTTTTCGTATATCTTAAAAGCAACAAACAATAAAATTGAAAATAGTCACGTACTAATTTATTCTTGTTGTATGTCAACAGATTCTGTTCTCTAGAAACGTGTTAGAAACATGACACACGTAATCACCTATAAACGTGCAATTAAAGTTACCAACAAAAAACGTTGCTACAGCTGCCTTTCAATATTTTTTAACTGTCCAATTTTTTGAGAATCGATGACTTTAATTAGAGACAAAAATTTATCGAATAAATGCGATATTTTTACGCTAATGCTTCTGGGCAAATCTAAAACCGTTTTTACGTGTTGGTGGCGGTGCTGGTGTTGGCTGTGTCATGCTGCAAA
This sequence comes from Leucophenga varia, assembly GCA_018903435.1. Classification (NCBI taxonomy): domain Eukaryota; kingdom Metazoa; phylum Arthropoda; class Insecta; order Diptera; family Drosophilidae; genus Leucophenga; species Leucophenga varia. The sequence continues at coordinate 844,089 of JAEIFJ010001427.1, forward strand.
TTAAAAATTAATTATTGCCATAAATAATATTTTTATGTGCTGCATTGCAAGAATGGCTAAAAGCTGTAAAATGCGTTCGAAACATAAATAAAATCTCAGCGCACTGAAAACAAACAAAAAATGTTACTTTAAAATTGTAGTTTATGTGACTTTAAGTGAATGCACGTGTTTTGCTTGGGAAAAACAGCTCAAAGTGAGCTAAGCAAACGGACTACTGAGGACGTTGAGGAGCATTGCGAAATCCAAACTGCCTTAAAGTGTCAGAGAGCTCAGCATCAGCATCAGCATCAGCTGGAGTAACGCTATCGCATACAGAAATAAAAATTTAGAACAAGTGTTTATGCCAGCGTGAAACTGAAGCAAACTGAACTGAACCAGGTGGGCGCCATTACACGCTTTCAGTTAAACTCAACGCGGCGTATCGGAGCTGAAAAATTACTTTGTAAATCGCGCGAAATGAAAATAAAACGCACAAATTTTATATTTTATTATTTGTATTTATTTTTCTGTTGTTGTATTTCTGCTGCTGTATTACTACATTTCATTGCAATAAAACAGCAACACTAACAGCAGCAGCAATGGAAAATGCTTCATATATCAACGACGACATAAGCTACGCTTTTCTTTTCTTTTCTTTTATTTTCTTTTTCTTTGGCTGTTGTTGTCTATTGATGCGGAAAATCTTTTGAATATAAATTATAAAATGGCGTCATAAAAAAAAAAAAAAACAACAAGAAAATACACACAAAACAATTTACAAGTTTTTCTTAGAATTATTAAAGTGTTTTCTTGAGGAGTTATGGAAGAATCTTGTTAATGTTTTGCATTTGAACATTAATTTTGGTTAACAATTTGAGTCACGTGTTGTCAGGTTAGCTGTAAATTATGTTGTGCCTTTATTTTCAAAAGAAACAAAAAATTAGAGATGAAACATTATGAATATTTAAGCAACAAAACAGCTGCCTTAAGTATCGATGCATTGATAGCATATCGATATTTTTGTTTCATCTTTGGATGCAGAGAAAATTTTTGATACAATTGTGTTCGTGATGCAATCATACTAGGTATAGTATTCCATCACTGTTTCTTTCATTTCGCTTACATATTTTTTTGAGTTTTATTCAGTATGAAATGTCTTGTAGTGTTGGCAAAAAAAATCATTTTTGGTGATTTTCTCACAGTGATTTAAAAAAAGCAATGTCGCACTGTAACGGAAAGTAGTGATTTGCAATTTTCTTGTTTTTCTGTGATCATTTTCAGCTAAAAGTGATTTTGAGCATCGCTCTTCGCAACATAAATTTGATATATCGATTAATTAAGAGTATCGATAGAATATCGATATATTTTTATTCCCTTAAAAAATCTCCCAGTCATCCGTTCAATGAATACATATAGTTCATCTTACTAAATCTTAATCAAAATATTAATAGCTGCAAGCCATTAGTTTTAAGCAGCACGTACAGATTCAACTTTTTTTTTGTTGTTTTGAAAGATTTCAATTACGATAATGCTTCAAGACTTAAGTTGTCGGTATGCATTCGCCAACATTTTCTCATATCAATTTACAGCATTTTTCAAAAAATTTTAGCTACACTTAACAACTTTAATCCAAACGGCGCGCCGTTTCCATTAAAAGCATTCGCTTAGCTACACTATTTTCCATCTCGTCTTAAGCATTCTCAAATACCATATTTCCATTTACCATATTTGTGTACATTTTGAGTTGAGTGGAGTTGAGTTGACTTTGCCTTGAGTTGCGTGTTACTCATTTCATGGCTTGTTTACTGCAAACAGTGTTGCCATTGCCGCTCGTCATGGTTTGTCTTTTGCTTTTGTATATTTCCCACTTACGGCGACGCCATTGTTTAACGCTTCCACGCAGCCACTTCCTTTTTCCGTTTTACTATAACTACACACTCCATCTTACGCCAAGCTCAGTTTCCTTTTATATTCTGTCTAAAGAATAAAAAAAAAAGAAAAAAAAATACTTTGTATTGTGGCAGTTTGTTGCTATTGTTCCGTCAGGCAGCTGCAATTTATACGCTATTCTTATTGTTGTACTTGCTCTAAAGATGCGCCAAACATGTATCTTCTGTATCTTTTGTATATAACTCTGCAGAGAAGGCTCTTAACTTGTTTTAATCTTTTTCACTTCATCGACATTCAAAACAAAGACGTTATGACAATGCTGCTCAGTACGGAATAGTTGAAATTTTGTTTCAATTTGAAAATTAAAACGCGAAACCAAGTCGAATCATTTTACAAAATATTTGCACACTTAATTTCTTAATAATGCTAGCCACAGCACTATTTGCCATTACACTTGGGCATACTTAAAACATAAATATATATGTGTGTATGTGTATGTAAGGAGCTGAGATTTTGCTTGTGTCTGCAGTCGTCCTTTTACGTTTTACGTTCTTTTCTTATGCAATGCGAAGAAATAAAGCCTTAAACTGAAAATGAAAACGAAAACTTCTGCGCTACATTGCCGCATAGTTTGCATTAATTTCGCGTTAATTTCGCGCGATAATCGTATTTTGTCGACATAATAGACCTGACTTCCATATTGTTTTAATGGCAGATAACACGCTTAATGGCCGCCATTAAAGTTCTTATTTACATACTTCAAAATCGCATTAAAGCGAAATTTTATTCGAAATTTTGGTAAAAGTTCATTTGACCTTGTCTGTTGCGTTTGTTTCGGCGAGTGAGAGTGGAAGAGAGTGGAAGGGCAATTAATTTATTTTCAATTTTAAGTAAAATTATTTCTTATGCAGCATATTTTAATAGTTGTTGACATGAATTACTGACATAATTTCATTTTATTGATGATTTAACAATAACATTTTCAACATTAAAATTTAATGAAGAAGTTATTTTAATATTTATATGAATTGCTATCAATGAGAAACTATAAAATTATATTGATATTGCATCTCATACATACAAAAATTTTTAAACGTTAAACTTAACAGAACTCTCTCCTTTGTACAAATGAGAGTTAATAACATAAATACTCGCAGCATTGCCATATTAACAGTTAAGCGCAACAAAATGAGAGTTTTCATGCAATGCTTTCATTTTTTTTTTTGCGCTTATTAACGGGTTTTCTTTTTTATCAACTTTCTCGTTTACAATCTAAAACGTTAAAATCACCACACACACACACCACAAATTTGTTTTATTAGCAATCACTCAGTTAATCCTCCAAATGCTGTGATTCATTGCCAACTGTGTCTGTCTGTCAGTCGTTCTAATGTTTTCAGAGATTACGCGAAGCCAATAAACCAATCGCAATAATGTCAAATGTCTGAAACGAATTGCTTGTGTCATTTGCTTAAACGGTTTTCACCAAGTCAAAAGCTTGTTATTTGCTGACCACAAAAATGAAGAAAAAAAAAATCGAATGAACAAACGAACAATCGAACTGATTTTCACACATCACATTGTTTAACTTGGTTCAGAGAGTCCTTGAGTTTCTTGGTCCGAAGTAAACGATAAGACCAAATGGCATGAAATTATTTTAATGAGCACATTATATGTATGTACATATGTATGTATGTATGTATGTATGTATGTGTGTATATAAAGTAAACACGTTGACGTTTAATTAAAGGCAAAGCCAAAAGCGGAAAAAAGTATTGAAATGCTCACATGTCCTTTTAAAAAGTAAATAAAAAATAAACCACTACAAATATAAAACGTTGAGTGTTTAACTCCATAAATGGTTTTTTCCCCTTTTTTTATTATTTTTTTTTGCATTTCGCTCTCAGTTTTTTTTTCGTTTGAATACTTTTTGTTCTGAACTCATTTCGAATAACCCAATTCAGTGAAAATTTTTGCTTAATTGGTTTTCAATAGTTTTTTGTTCAACTTTTGTCATCATTTTAAATGATTAAAGAGCACGAAGTAATTTATTTGTTCTAAATAATAAAAATAAAACAAAAAAAAAAAAAATTGCTTTAAAAAATAACATTTTAAAATTAAACCATTTTTAATTGTCGTTGTAAAAAAGTTTTTTTTAATTAAATTATGACAGAACTCAATTTTTAATTGGAAGCGCTTTTGTGCCAAAAACTCTTGTTGAAAATAATAAATTGATGTAAAGTTTCTTTTTTTTACTATCTTGGCGGAAAAAATGCGCGGTTCGTTTGAAAAAGATTCATTGTTAAAATGTACAATGTAAATCGAATACTTTACTGTTCTCGGTAGTCTTTATAGTCATTCACTTAATCACTCACTCAAATTAGAGATATGCAAGCGTCGACGATCAGACGCATTGAATGGTTGTGAAGGAGTGAGTATTGGTAAGTACACAGCAAATATTCAGTTGTACTTACTGTGTTGATTCATTTTATTTCAAAATAGTGTGTAGCAGAAATACTTACTTTGAGTGCACTTGAGTTCAACTCGTAATCCTCTTGATTTCAACATGTATTTTACATCACTCACACAGAAAAGTATGCTAAAAGGAACTAAGACAAATTTACAGTCAATAATTTTTGAACAAACCTCGCAAAGTTTTAACAAACTTTCAACATGGAAATTAGTCAGTTTCATGTACTTACATAAATTTGCTAACAATGTGGCCATGTTTAATGTATAGTTTGCTACCTGAACATGACACATTCTCATGCTACACTCTTTCAATTAAATGTAGTGGTTCTCTTCCAATATTTTCACAACAAAATTTTTTTTTTTAGTATAATTAGCTAAAGACAAATTTTATACCTGTCACACATAGTGGGACGGATAGTTTGTAACGCATTAAAGTAGGCATTGTAGACTCTATAAAGTATATATATGCTTGATCAGCTTGACGAGACGTGTCGAACTAGCCATGTCTCTCTGTCTGTCTGTCTGTCCATTTATTTCAAAGCGATTTCCTCGAAGACTATTATTGGAGATATTTAGCTTAAATTTGAAACTTAAGCTTTTCTCGGGAACGACCAGTTCAAGTTCGAAAATGAAAGTGCCACGTAGCAATGGTTGAAATATAGCATTCGATTTTTATTTAAATTTGTATTTTAATTTATGTAAACTGATTCGTTACAAATAATTTCTACTCCGTAATAAATTGTTTAAATAAAAATCTCATAAAATATCAAAATAAATATTTTGTTGATTATTTGACGTGTACAATCAAAAGTAAGCAGTTGCCGAAGGTAAGCTAATTATTTTCATTAAATTTCCAGTTTATATAAATAGAAATGATATATTTTAACATTTCAGATCATTTAAGTCGTTTGGAAATGATAAAATTGATTATCTTAAATATTTTATTAGTTCTGTTTGCCGTAAATTTGGTTAATACAGCTTCGGAAATGGATTGCGATTTGAAGTCCTGTAAACTTGAATGCGAAAGATTGAAAAGGGACTACAAATTGTCTTGCCCCAATGCATTTGTGACCCAATGCTGTTTAAAACATCCCGAAATTGGACAATAATATTAAAAATTTAACATGAAAATAAAAATAAATAAATGGGCCACATAATTAAATCCATTTAAAATATTTGCAAAGAGTCTGGCTATCAGTTTGCTAATTTTTGTTTGTTTATAATCTTAAATTTGAAATTGGTTCAGATCGAGCCACGAATTTCTTAAACTTTTGTGAATATTTTTAATTTGTTTATAATTTTAAGATACAAATTAATACGAAAGCTGCACATGAAGATCTTTCCACATCAAATAATGTGTGACAGGTTTATAAGCTTCGCTTCAATCAAATTTTAACTTTTTCCTTTGTTTTTTTACTTAATTTTTTTTTGTTTTTTACAAATATTTTCCAAATTTGTATTTATTTGCAAAATGCAAAACTTATTCACAATTCATTGCGCTTGTAAATCAAAAATGTGCGAGTGCAGTCATTTCAACTAATTAAATAACAAAATATGCCAAATGAGTTTAGTAAAATTTTAATAAATGAACAAAAAAAAAAAAAATTATTAAATTTATACAAATTTACTTAAAAGTGCAGCGGACCAAAAGTCATTTCGCACGCAAATTAAATTTCGATGGAAAACTAACGAAAATGTTACAATTTTTGTGTGTTGCCCGAAAATGAAGTTTTGTGACATTTTCGCTATTTGACTGCACACATTTTCCGCGCAAATTTTCTGATAATTTTGTGCATGCATAAATTTTTCCGACCAAAAATGACTTCAAATGAAATGTTCCCAGCGGGGTTTTTGGTGTCTCATTTTATAAATATTTTTGAATGTTTTTTCTCGTTGTTATTTTTTTGAATATTTTATCAATGTTGTCATTGTCTGTCGCTGTTGTTGTCGTTGTTGTTGGGAAAGTGTTGAATGTGAATATCAAAAGTTTACACTACATTTCGCATTGCATTTGCCCTAAAATGCGTTCGGATTCACTCATATAAATTTCAGAAATTTGTAAACTTTGCAATTCATTGGCTTAAAATAATTACAAAACGGTTGGGGGTTTCTTTTTTTTTTTTTTTTTTTTTTTTTTTGAATGCACGCATGCAAAGCATTCTCCACAGGTTTTGCAGTATTTTGTAGAAAATTCTGAATATGCAATTCAATTGAAAATTTGTTATGCGAACAGCCAATTTGCATGCTTATAATAGGCACAGCAGGTGCTTTGGCTGCTACTGTATACCCTGTAACCACTAGAAGAACGGGTTTATTAAATTGTATAAATTTTATATATTAAATAATTAAATAAATATAAATCAAAGTCATATCCGTCTGTCCGCTGTTTTACAAAGCTAAAAGATGCATTGCCCCCGAATACAAATAAAAATTCCACTACGTTACTTTAGAATGCTTTTTATATAAATTGAATTTAAAAGCATTCAATTTGGAACTAAAAAACTAAAAAATGTTTTAGTTTCGCTTAAATTTAGCGCACAAAAATCTAAAGTCAAAACTTCAATTTCACAAATGATTCACATCCTTTGAGCATTTTAAATGCACGAACAACTTGTTTTGTACAGATACAAAATATATAAATTCTTTTTACAAATATTTTACAAAAAGCAAAAATAAATAAAATAAAAAAAAAAAAAAATAAAATAAAATAGTGCAAAGCATTCATTCATCATTTAGCGAGATTTCCCAAAACGAAAGATTGATTGTCTCAAAGCAAAGTGTTGACTTTTTTACCAATCGAGTGAACAACTAAAAAATGGAATACATATGTGGAAAAAAAAAAAAAGAAAAATAAAATACAAAACGTTGCTGCATTTAAAATACATTTTTGTGCAATTTTGCAATGCATCATAGTAATTTCCCCAAAGTAACAAAATGGCATGCAGCAATAACTTTTCAATTGCTTTTCGACAAATTCAAATTTTCATGTTGAAAAACTATTTTGTTTTATCTAATAAAAAAGTAAACCAATTTTTTTTTATTCATTCAATTAAAAATATAAATCCCATTCAAGTGATGTCCTTTATTCAAGCATTCAGGCCATTCAACGTCGTCGCCACTGATTTAAATTATGCACAAGTTTGAGTTTTCGCTTTCACATTTACCAAATTCAAGTCAAGTTAAGTCGACTTGACTTGTTTAATATTCAAACTAAACTGAGTGGGTACCTACTATACTCGTAGTATAAAGTAAATGCATTCATTAGCATACTCAAATTAATTTGTATTATTCCAAAATTTACTACTCGTCTTAATTGTACTTGCCACTTAGTTAATTAAATTAAATTTTCGGCTTTTGCGTTGCGTTGATGAAATACAAAATTACATACAAACAGCCTCGTTGAAATAGCTTTGCTCGAGCGGCAACAGACGTCAACTTAAATCACAGTTACTGAGGAGGACAAACCCGGAGCCAATTGTGTACCAAGGTGCGTTGAGGTTAAGTTGAGACAGTCGATAATAATTTGCCACAAACTGAATTAAGGTGTTTCAGTTAGTCAGGCAGTCAGTAATTCAGAATGTCTGTCAGCCATTCAGCCATTCAGTCAGTCAGCCAATGCAAATAAATAGTTGAAATTATGCGTAAGGACACAAATTCCCAATGGCGCTCATAATTTTCCGTACAGCTTTCGTCGTGCTAAGTTAATTGTGCACAGTGGACAATAAATGTACAGTGGTATGAATGTATTTGAAGAAGAAATTGCAAAGGCGGCACAAATGAATGTAGAAGATATTAGTGGTTTTGGAACGGTGACAGCTACAGTAACAGCAACTGAATTTAACAGTGATTTTAAAATGAAATAGTAAAAACTGAATTTAACAGTTATTTTAGCATGAAACAATTACTAAACAGAGTAATTGCGTCATTAGAAATTAACAGTGCCATAAGTCAGTAATAGTGACTTTAGATGGTTACAGTGACTTTTTATATGTTAACAGATATGATTACAGTGCCTTTAGACGTTAACAGTGCCTTAAGATAATAACAGTGAATTGAAATGGTAAAATTGACTTACGAAGGTAACAGTGACTTTAGTGAATAAGAGTGACTTAAGTCAGCAGTGACTGCGTCTTTAGATAATAGCAATTAGTAATAGTTACTTAACAGAATTTCGAGAGAAACAATTTATTGAGTCACTAATAATGGCTTTAGGTGAAAACAGTGACTAAAGAGGGTAACAGTGAATTTATACGGTCATAGTAACATTTGATACTAAAATCACTCTTAATAATGTTAACTTCACTTTAGCATTTAAGCAAATGTTATGCTCATAAATAGATAATTTATGTATTTCATTATAACTTTTTAAAAGTAACAGTTATGAAAACTGTTACTGTTTAGTTACACTAAGTATCTTCTTATCCTTCTAATAATTCAAGCAGTAAAATATGTCACTGGCATTAATATTCGCATAAAAAATAGAAATAATAATCTGGTAACAGTTACAAACTGTTATTTTTCTATTCAAAACTTTGGTAACGGTTTTCAATTGATATTTTTAAATAAAAAGCTATAAACAGTTAAGACTTAAATTATGCCAAAATTGCTTAAATTTGCAGTTTGACATCAAAATCTTTTTATAGCATTTCTTAACACTGTCAACTAGCAAACACCTGCACAGCTTTATAGCTACAACAGCAATATACAACAGTGGCATTGTATACATTGTTAGTTATGTCAGAGCATTAAAAGATCTCCATTTATTATCAACTCAGTTCAAATTCAAACAAATTGCCTAAGCTCACTAATTTCATTTGAAAAGTATCTGCACGACTGTTACTCCATTTGTTTGTTTGTTTGTTTGTTTGTCAAAGTATTTCTTCGTATTTTTTGTTTTTTTTTTTATTCTATAGTTTCGAAGCTGGTAATTTGCATAACTGAAAACTGATGCTGTGAAATTTTCACAGTTTGTGTTGGCTGCTGCTACTGCTGCTGTCACTGATGTTTTCAAGTATCCTTTACGCACATTTCTTGACTTGCTGCTATGTTATATCTTCAATTGTTGGGTGTGTTGGTGTTGGTAGGAGTTTAACTCGAATACTTTTGCTCTTTCTAGAATCAAACCATGCCACGCCTGTGTTTGACAATCTGCGACACATGTTCTCAATGTCATTTCGTCGTGTACTGTTGTTGTTTTTGACACAAACAAAAATAACAACGACGACAACGACTTAGGTGCAAAACTTCGTCTAGAGAAGATTTAGCTTAAGATACTTTTACTGCGATGCAAGGTACAAGCATAAAGTATGCCAAAATGTTTTTCGAGTACTCTAAAATCGCTTTGTAGCTCTATGACTGTGTGTGTGTGTGAATGTGTGTGTATGTGTGTGTATCTGTGAATGTAAGCAGAAATGTTTATCTAATAAAAAAAAAGTATCTATTCAATACGTGCAAAATTTGTGGCATATTCTATATAAGGATTTTTTTTTGGCATTTACTTGAATACTATTTTTATTTTGTTTATTTTTTTTTTTTAGAAGAGTTTACAAAATGTGTTATTTGTATGTAAATATTTTAAGTATTTTTGTCTGTGGCAGAGTAGACTTTTTGTTTATTTTATTTTATTGTCGTCGTCGTTGTTTTTGTTTTTGTTTACCTTGAGTTGCTTACTGTTGTATAAGGAAAAAGAAAAGAAGCAATTGATGTAAAAGTATTTTGTAATCGTATAGCAGCACTCAATGACAGAACTTAATAATGTTCTCGCTCCATGATGGTACGTGTTATTCTTGGTTTATAACTTTTTAATATGCTGTCAGTTGTGCTTAAGTATGATTGAAAGATCAAGCACTTAATTGAAGGCACTGAAAGATATTTAATTAAGTTTTCAAGCACCTAGAATATTGGTCTTAAATAAGCTCAAACCCTTAAAACTTTTCTTATGAGCAACAGGCTACGCAGCAAGCTACAACACTGTTAAAGTAGCTAGCAACAGTGAACAAGAAAGAGATTTGATATAAATATTTGATACGCTTCCGTTTAAAGTTTTATCAAATTAAATCAGAGCCACAATTCTGCTAGCAGCACTCGGTAATCCATATAAATTTGTGGTCAATAAATCTTAAACGTTTGTCGAAACTGACTAATCTATAAGCTGCAATATTTGTGCGTTCAATTAAAATATAATACATAAACCATACATATCTATCTCATAGATACTTTAGTACAATGCCAAGTAACAAAGCGTAAATTAATCGTTTCACAGATGCTCGATAAGCTTATATTCATAGACTTATGCCGCTCAACTGAATGCACATGAATTGACAGCGTATTACAGAGTTTTGTTACGTAACGTAAAGGATATGCATACGTAATAAATGTATAGATAGATAATTACTTAACACTCATTCAAACATAATAACTGAATCGCAACAGCAACAATTTGAACATTTAAGCCATAAACAAAACATTGCAATATAGCCCAATCAAGTTCTGTGACGAATGAACTTTAACGATTATTATCGATAAAGAGAGAGAGAGAGAGAAGAGAGAAAGAGAGGGGGGGAGTGAGAAAGATTTATTGTACAACAAAACCTTAATTGAACTGAAACAATACAAACGCAATGTACTGTAGCCAAAAGGGACACATTGATATTGAAAGTCAGAGATAGAGGAGAGACAGAGATAGAGAGAGAGAGACAGAGACAGAGACAGAGAGGAAGAGCGCGTGATATGTGTGTACAACACAAACACATTGAAAGATGCGCGCATGCCGAGATTGACTTCCTTCCGCTTAACTTCCTGACATTCGATGTACTAAACTCAACTTCATGACTCAACGCAACACAACTCAACTCAACTGTGAATACGTCGTTTCAATGCGATTTATGTGTGTGTTGAGCAATTTCATGCTGCATTCTATAAAATCATGTTGCGATTTTTTTTGCACTTGACTTATGAACGATTAAAATCGATTTAAGCCGCTTGCTCATATCGAATAAAAAAAATCAGTTTATGAATTGTGCTGCCACGCCTCATAGCTCATCGATTTATACGCTTTGTTATCGAGCAAAAATAAAATAAAATAAAATAAAAATAAAAAAAGCGTTAAAGGTCATCAGGATAAATGATGAATGACTCTTGTGTCATAACGAACGTTTTATATATTTTGTTCTTTATTTATTTATTTATTTATATATTTCTATACCCTGTAGCCAAAGGGTAATAGGGTGTATTAAGTTTGTGTTTTCTCTAACCCCATTTTAAGGGGTAACCCATACAAATCTACCCAAAATTTCTGGGTTTATGAAAAAATTCTCATTCTAGGAAGTCTTAATTTCGCATAAAGTAAGCATTTGATAGTTCCAATAATATAGACCAATATGAGTAGGATCAAAACAAATTTTAGGAATAGACCCAATGCAAATATAACCCATTTTTAAAGTATTTGTATGAAAATCCAATTAGAAACAACTTAAGGTACATAAATATTGGGTGCAGGGTATCTTGCCTTCGAACACACTCGACTTCAGCGTTCTTTTTTGGTTTTCTTGTTGTTGTATGTCAATCAAAAGTCATAAAATATTTAAACATAATCTGTCTTCTATTTGAAAGGAAATATATTTTGGAATTAAATATAAATTAAATTATAAAGCAAAATAAATTCAAATATTTAAAGTTTTTACGTCAGAGGTGGGCATACACGCAGAATTAAATTCAAGCACTGAACGTAGCAGTAGTCAAACGCATGTTGCTGCAAGACACTGCAAAAGCAAATCGCGAGCAACATGCTACGTATAACACACGTGATTGGAAATAGAAAAAGTGTACACCGCTGGTTTATGTTTACTTTATCACCTTGCACACTTTTGACTATTCATGTGGTAAGAGTTTATTTATTTTCACTTAATAAAAAGGGACACAATTAAATTATTTCTTTTGGTTTTATCTAATCTTAAATCATAAAAACAACAACAAATAAAACAGAGACCCATGAGAAGAACATGTACATATAACAAAAATAAAATGTCCTTGAGCCATGTATGCTACACATGCAAACGACACAAATCCATTCAAATTGACGAACATTAAACGGATGCCAATAAATGACAATGACAGATACGAGATCAAGGTGATGTCAGATGCGCATTGATGTAGGAATATGTATAAACTAAGAATGCCAAAGCATACAGTTCAGTTGAGTCAATAAATTTCGAACTAAGGTCAAATGAGATGAAATAAAAAAAAAATAGATGCCAAATTGGAATAGAAAAAAAAATGAAGCTAAAAAAGGAAAAAAATTCAAGTGAAACATGTGACAAAATAACGTCTGGTTAACAGATGGCAAAACATTTTCAAGCGCATCAATCTGACATTGCAGGACATCGGAAAGCAAATCCATACATAAAGCTAAAAACGAAATCATATAAAAAAAAAAAAATAAAAATCAAATAAAGAAAAAAAAAATAAAGCTGCTAAGATAAAATACTGCATGAAATGACCAAAAACTGTTTGCCACATATTCTAGCCACACGAAAGGACGGACGGACATAGTACATGCAAAGAAATTGACTGGCGACACATGAAACTACGACGAATTTGACGTAAATTTACTTTTGGTTTAAGGAAATAAGTTCAAACTCAAATTCTGTGTAACACATGGCAAATAAGTCACGAAATGTATTCATTCAGTTCAGTTCAGTTCAGATCAGTTGAAATGTGCAAACAAACAAACAAACAAAATATTTGAAAACAAAACTTTACGAAAGCATATGTCACATGCTCTCATTTTGCATAAATCAAATTTTAATATGCACACCAATGCCATTCAGTAAGTTTGGAGCAAACATTTTATAGAGTGACCAGATTCAAATTATGACGACTTCGTAAAAAAAAAAAAAAACAAAAAATTGCACGTAAATATTTAAAATGTAATTCACTTGCCGCTTCGGCGTCATATGCAGCGTATTTTTTTTTTCTACGATTTACTAATTCCAAAATTAAATTGAAGAAAACCGAAAGAAAATAACTAAATTTAATTAAATCCTTTTCTACACAAATAAAGCCACTAAAAGCATATTTGGTTACCCTGGAGCATGCCTCTCACTAAACAGCCAAAAAACTTAAATGCACGCAGCACACTTGCAGTGAATCCTTTTGCGCCTTGCTGTAACATAACATAATGTAACGTAACGTAACGTAACGTAACGTAACGTAACGTATCCTTTTTACCACTTCACCACAGCTTAATCTCAAATGCACCTGTGTACATTTTCATTTCAGAGTTTTCCTCTTTTCCTTTTTTTTTGGAAAATGTTGTGTGCGTTTTCGCGCTGTAATTTCTTTTTTAATTTCGTTCGCATTAACTTGAAATTTTCTACTTGCTAATTTACGAGTGCGTTCCTTTCGTTCGTTTGTTCCTTTCGTACATTTGCGTTGTGAATTTTCGTTTGCAATGCAAACATTTTATGCTTTTGCTAAAGAGGGTCCCCTGCTGTTTTTCTGCTTCTTTTACTTCAACGCATTTCAGTGTGAAAATTTAATAAAGCGCTTCCAAAAAGGAACACTTTTAATACACTTTTTGCATCGAGTGAAACGTGATCCAAAGAATTTACACTTTTGATACTTTGCAAATCGCACCAAAGTGCATAAATGTGCAACTGTGCAATGCTTGCTACATATGTACTCACTTTTTAATGACAAACAACATTAAGAGCAGCAGCAACAGCAGATGCAGCTGCTGTTGAATGTGGCAACGTAGTGCATGCCACACACTTAGGTGTCAACGTGCAAGATTTTATTTTGTCATTAGTACATTTTATTGCCAAAAGATGCCAGAAGTTTTTGTTTTTTGTGCGTTTTTGGCATAAATAGTTTAATTAAGTAGTTTGTTTCCCTCACAAATGAACTTGTTGCCATTTGTTGTCGTTAGATGTGGAAATATCGTATATGCTTGGGCTGAACTTCAAATGTTTTTACTTTAGTTTATGCCAAAAATACTTTTTCTGTTACAAATCAATTTTATGAAGAATATCGTTCATAGACACCATGGAATCAGGAATAATTTGGTTTTTGTGTCATGAGCAATCGTTCTCTAGTTCAAGAACAATGGTTCATTGAAATAAACCAAACCATTCGTAATGTCAAGAACCATGGTTGCTTGTATAAAGATCAATCGTTTTTTTAGATCAAGAACAATGGGTTCTTTGTATCAAGAACCATACGTTCATTATATAGTTAATATATCTTTTAAAAATCCCTAATAACATGAAAAATTATGCATTTTATCAAGAACAGTTCGTTCCTATAAAAATCGTACATCCTTAACGTGCTTTTGACCACGGATATGTACGCATAAACTTGAGATCAGTTTTTCATTTCTTTCTTAGAGAGAAAACTAAAGAAATTAAGCTTGAGGTTTCGAGTTTCAGATACTAAAAATTTATATTCATCTATTTTATTAGTTTCCTTTTTGCATTTATCTTTTTCTTATATTGTATGTCCAGCCATTTTGTCCGTCTGTCTATTCGTATATGACTTCCTGTTCCATTTTTAACCTATTAATGTTTATTAATAATAAAAACAAAAAATAATCATAAAAACAAATGATGTTCATCATAATAAACAAGCTTATTGTAATTATGAACTAAAGTCAATAAAAAAATATTGCCTCAAGTCAATAATTTATTTCAATTTAATATAAAAAAAAAAAAAAAAAAAAGTATGGAAAAAGAGAATCGAAACGACTTAAAAGCCACAAAGAAAGAAAAATGTAGAAAGTGTTTAATTAGCGTCACTTTGTTTTATTGGCTTTTTTGTTGCTGTTTTCTTAGCCAATTTTTCACACATTTCGCTTAGAGCTAAAAACAGACATAATCACAAAAAAAAAAAAAATGAAAAGAAAAGAAAAAGAGAAACATAAAAAAAGAAAATCATTTGATTAAACGCTCAGAACGCAGTTGAAAACGTCGCAGTTTATTAGACATCTGTGCTATTTCCCACTCAAGCACTTATTTTTATTTTGTTTCTTTTTTAACATTTTTACTTCCTCTTCAGAATTCATCTTACACCATTTTACTTTTGTATTTCTTTTTAATTTTTTTGTTTTCGCTTCATTGTCTCTTTTTTGTGTTTTTTGTGTTTTTTTTTTTTTGGTTCATTCTTCTGTGTCTGTTTGCCGTTTGCTCATTTCATGCTTGGTTATTTCAATGTCCTTTGTTCCTTGTAAAGTTTGTTTGCCCGGCGACTTATCATAGGCAACGCCTTTGCCCCTCTCATCTCATACTTAACGCCATATTGTCTTTAGGCTTTGTCGCCATTTTTCTTTTGTTTGTTTTGAACGTTGACGTTCTTATAAATCTTTTGACAATGGTTTATGTTTTCTTTCTTTTGCTTCTTTCTCTTCTCTTCTCTTTTTTTTTTTTTTTTTACTGCGACAATTTTCTTTTTAGTGTTTTAGTACAAAATAAAAAGAAGATGATACTATTTTTTCTCGCTTTCATTTTTATCGTATTTATTTTCATTTTAAGTACTTCGAACCAAAGTTGCTAACACTTCTTGAAAGTTTAGAGCTTATAGAAAAGAGCTTAGTTTTTTTCTTTTTAGATTTTTCAATCAAACTTAAGCTGCTACTCATCGAAAGGTGTCACAAAATCAACTCATTAGTTTCATATGCATTCAGTGTATTCAATTCTTTAACATTTCAAAGCATTTAGTGTCATTTTATATGACAAATTGCTTTAAAATTTTTGTTTTTTGTTATTGCAAACTCACTGTGAGCTGGGAGCCGCTATGAAAGTATCTAGAACGTTTGAAAGTATCCTATAGAATGCTAGTTTGTTTATAGTTGATGTTTGAAATGCTGCAAGCTTTAATTAGCTTGTTTCTATATTGCTACATCTTTCTCTTTCTGTCTAGCTCTCTCTCTCTCTCTCTATCTTTCTCACTCTTATTTCGTTAATTATGAACTAATCAACAGGGTCAAAAGGGCTTTTGGTAATTTTAGATTAGTATATACAAAATTTTATTGCGCTGAAATATTTGTTTGACTTTATTATTTGAATACGTAGAGTCTACGAAATTGTTGACATTAAATAATAATAATTAAACTTCATTATTATATGCTTAATTAAATCAATTAATTGAGTCTAGGTACTTGCCAAGTGAATCGTTTATAATTTTTTGTCATATTTAGAAGCTCACAAAAAAAAAAAAAAAAATAACAGATTTGACAATTTTTAGTTGGTTATTTTAGTTAATTTAAATAAAGTGTTAATCACTTAATTAGGAAGATTTGTTGTGAACAGTAAGAGAACCACATAGTTATTTTATATTTGATGTCATAAGATCTTAAATATTTCGAGTTACGAGATAATAATAAGAATTATAATAATATTAATATTAATAATGACTATATACAATAATAATAAAATATTTCGTGGACAGACAGACAAACATAAATGAGTATTATAAAAAACCAGAAGATGAATCATTTTTAAATTTTCAGTGTCCATTTTTAAAGCCACAATTTTCGCACAAAATGCGAGAATGGTAATAAATAAATCGATTAAATAGTTCGATTATATATCAAAGGCAGTAATTAAGAAAATAAATTAAATATATTTTGACAATTTAAATTGTTGCTTTTGGCAATTTTTGTTAAAAATTTTGTTTGCATAACTTTCGACAATTTTTTTTTTTTCAAAAATATCCAAAGCAATTTTACTTTTGGTAAAAAATAAATTTAATTTATATTTTTTTTGAAACTTAATTGCCAATTTAAAAGCTGTGCAAGGTGTATCCATTGCAGCGTAATATTTTTCATTTATTTATTATTTTTGTTAAAAATAAATTTAATATATTGCAAAACTGTGCGCACTTTGTTCCTAAAGCAACAAATCCCTTAAAAGGTATTTACTTTTTTTTTTTTTGCTTCATTTCAAGCAAGTTTCGACTTATTGAATACTTTTACGCTCTAAAATATTCACTAGCAAAAGCGTTTATCTTGCATTTTTCTCATTTTTACTTTTGTTGCTTTCACTGCTTTCACTGGAATCGCATAGAATAAGTATTTATTAAATTCCCTTGGAGTATATTTGGCATCTTGAATGCTTTAAGCGATTTTAGTGTTGCAGCTCGAACTTTGGCTTTCATTTTCTTTCTTCGCTGCAATATGAAATGATGATGGTGTGCAAAATCGCATTATCATAGCATCGACTCCATCCCTTGACTCCATCCTCTGAGCGGTATTATTCATGAATTGGCTGCATTTCATTGAAAAAAAGAAGAAGCTTTAACGTTAAATGCCAACAAATCGATAAATTTAATATTCATTTTCTTGTTGAATCAATAAAATATAAAAGCTATCGACAAGCACGAAAGCGTATCAAAATATATTTCTTTTTATTGAATTTTGTTGATTTCATTTTACATAAATAAATTGAAAATATTTCAATCGAAATAAAATCGATTAATTATTAAATATTTCTATTATTATCGAACACACACATCTCGGAGACTATAAATTTGGAACTTGAGATTCTGAGATACTATTATAAACCCACCACAAATTGTTGAAATTTATT
The DNA here is from genome assembly GCA_018903435.1 of Leucophenga varia. Lineage (NCBI taxonomy): Eukaryota > Metazoa > Arthropoda > Insecta > Diptera > Drosophilidae > Leucophenga > Leucophenga varia. Next base: position 862,010 of record JAEIFJ010001427.1, read on the forward strand.
TTGTTATCGGTTCGATTATTTGTGCAATCGTAAATTAGTTTTTTTTTTTTTTATTGCGAACGCAGCTGTGGTGAAAATGTAGCTTTAAATTTTGATCTAAATTTTTTTTTAAATTTCCATTAAAATTTTAATTAAATTGTCAGACACGGATCCGATACTATACATAAAATTCATGAAAACTGATTCGATTCAAATAATTTCTACTCCGAAATAAATTGTTCAAAGAAAAATCTCATAAAATATTAAAATAAATATTTTGTAGATTATTTGACGTGTACACTCAAAAGTAAGCAGTTGCCGAGGGTAAGCTAAATATTTTCATTATATTTTAAGTTTATATTAATAGAAATGATACATTTTAATATTTCAGATCATTTGTCGTTTGGAAATGATAAAATTAAATGTCTTAAAAATTTTATTTGTTCTATTTGCCGTAAATTTGGTTAATACAGCTTCGGGAATGGCTTGCCGGACTTGTAAACCTGAATGCGGGAGATTAGAATCGATCATAAATTATTCATGCCCCAATGCGGCTCATAAATGCTGTGTAATATATAGGAATTAATTAATTAAAGAAATCCCGAATTAATTAATCAATGGCTCGAATATACTATATGTGTTAGTTATATTTTTCATCACCCTGTATAGCTAAACAAATCATGAACAGAAATAATAGAAAGAATAGAAAAGAAATGGTTCGATTTTCGTCTCCGTCTCCTACAGTCGTACCGCGTCCAAACAACAGATGATTTGTTTGTAACGCATTAAAGGAGACGTCATTGACCCTATAAAGTATATATTCTTGATCAGCACGATTTTTAGGCTATGCCCCATACAAAATGACCGCCCATTTTCGAATTTTTGTATGAAAATGGTTTTTATTTACGAATGCATTGACTCCAAATTGGGTAAAAATATTTCTAATTTCATCCAATATCAAAACCAAGGTGCCACGACCACTTATAGGCATCTAAATTTGCATTTTTTCATTTAAATTCCATTAAAATTTTAATTAATTTGTCGGATACGGATCCGATATTATACATAAAATTTATGAAAACTGATTCGATTCAAATAATTTCTACTCCGAAATAAATTGTTCAAAGAAAATCTCATAAAATATTAAAATAAATATTTTGTAGATTATTTGACGTGTACAATCAAAAGTAAGCAGTTGCCGAGGGTAAGCTAATTATTTTTATTGTATTGAAAGTTTATATTAATAGAAATGATATATTTTAACATTTCAGGATATTAAAGTCGATTGAAAATGATAAAATTGAATGTCTTAAATATTTTATTAGTTCTGTTTGCCGTAAATTTGGTTAATACAACTGCGGAATTGAGTTGCGATTTGAGGTCCTGTAAACTTGAATGCGAAAGATTGAAAAGGGACCACAAATTGCCATGCCCCAATGCATTTGTGAGCCAATGCTGTTTAAGTATTCCCTACATTGCAAAATAATATTAAAAATTTAACATGAAAAAAAAAAAAAAAAATATATGGTTCACATAATTAAATAATTAAATCCATTTAATATATTTGCAGAGAGTCTCGCTAACAGTTTGCAAATTTTTATTTATTTATATTTTGGCCCGAATATTTGTGTTTACTCCACAAAGGCCATTAAATGAGGTTTTCAAGTTCAAATGTTAATTATTTTTCATCACCCTGTTTAGCTAAATTAATGTTAACACATGCACTTAATGCGTCGGAAATTTTTTTTGGAAGCGGCATTTAAGAAGACATAGTATGAGACGAGTCAATCTAGCCATGTCCGTATGTCCGTCTGTCTGTCTGTCTGTCCATTTATTTCAAAACGATTACCTCGGAGACACAGGAAATATTTGGCTTAGATTTGTGACTGAAGCTTTTATTCGAACGACCAGGTAAGTTCGAAAATGAAAGTGCCACGCATCAATGGTTAAAATTTAGCATTCGATTTTGATCTAAATTTGTATTTTGTTTTATATTTTTAATTTCCATTACAATTTTAATTAAATTGTCGGATACGGATCCGATATTATATAATTTCTGTAAACTGATCCGTTTCAAATTATTTTTACACCATAATTAATTGTTAAGATTATTTGACGTGTACACTTAAAAGTAAGCAGTTGCCGAAGGTAAGCTAATTATTTTCATTAAATTTTAATATATAAATATGATATATTTTAACATTTCAGCATAGTAAAGTCGATTGAAAATGATAAAATTGATTATCTTAAATATTTTATTAGTTCTTTTTTTGCCGTAAATTTGGTCAATGCAGCTGAGAATACACCCTGCCCTTCGATTGCTTGTAAACTTCATTGCGTAGGTTACGAAGAGGACTACAAATACTCATGTCCCAATGCAGCTCATAAATGCTGTATACGTTTTCGCTAATATTTAATTTTCTAATATGAAAATAAAAAAAATGGTCTCATAGTTAATATATTTACAAAGTCACCCTACCAGTTTTAACTATATTTTGTAGCGTATATTTTGTTTAAATCGAAATTATTAAGAGAATAGAGTGAAAACTTTCTTGGGCGGACTCTCTGCTTTAAGGGGAAATATCGATATTATAACGATACTTTTTTGTTGAACATCGGTCTGTCGATACATATTTACTTGCAGTTAAAATTATCGATACATGAATTTAAGAGATGGCAAATCGATGTGATGATAATATTTAGTTTTCAGGGTTGTATATCGAAAAATATCGATATATATATTTTGAGATGCTCTCGTCTCTAGTCAATGCAAGAAAATTGTTTATTTAGGAGATCTAAAAGAGAGTATAAAATCATTTTAGCTGGCAACGATTATTTATCGAATTCGAACAGTTCTTTTTGAGCAAAAAAATATTGACAAAAATTTTTTTGGAATGGTTTATTAAAATTTAAAAATTTTATAAAATTTAAAATCTTTCTCAATTTAATTAAGTTTCAAGCAGTCTTTAATCAAACTTTACTCAATAAATATGTAAATATTCATTTTTTAAAATATGTTTCAATGGATTTGTGTGTGTCATATCGCATATGGTATGTATATAGTATATAGTATGTTGTATATTGTATCTGTTATTTGCTGTTTCAATTTGTTAAGTTAATCTGAAATATCCATATTTTATTTGCTTATTATTTTGTTTACATTTGCGTTGATGCGTTGTGTATAGTATTTGTATATTTCAAATATGCGGTTGTCATTTTATTTTATTTAATTTTTTTCGATTTTTTTTTGCTTGTATTCAAGCATTTAAATAAAATATATAATCAATATATATTTACATATGCACAGATTATATAAATGTATCTAAGCATAAGTATTGTTTACAACAATAACAATAACAAAAAACATTTAATTGCATAAATATTGCTTTGAAAGCAAAAAAAATAAAATGGCGCCAGCAAAAATACAAAATGGCATTACGCAAAATTATTTACATTCCAAAGCGTGAATCACAAAGAGAGAATCAAATCAAATCAAATAAAATTTAAGCAAAAAAATAAGAAAAAAATTAAATAAAAGAACTTCAAATGAATAAAATTTTATTAATTCAAGTCAAAAGCGCATGATAAGCTGTGCAGAAAAGATGCCAAAGCCAAATCAAATCAAACCAAATCAGATTCGTGTCAAATAAATAATTGTCTGAAATTTAAGTCTAAGAAGTGCGTTACAAATGACATTTCAAACTAATGAAATAAGCGAAAAATTTGATGTGATTTATTTCAATTTGGCACTCCTCAGTCAGTGTAGTCAATCGAGTCGTCTTGTGTTGTATTGCGTTGCGTTCTGAAAAATACATTCACAGTCACAGACGACGATAAAAGAAAAACGAAAACACATTAAATATTAAGATCTCATAAAATATTTACTAGATTCACAGAATGCAAAACAGAAAAGAAATTCGTTTGGGAAATTGTGCGTAATAAAAAAAAAAAAGTCTGGCATGATAGCCAACCAGCCTGCCAGCCAAGTCATTCATATGAAAATATAAAACAATTTATTTGAATATGCACAAATCTATTTACAAATCATTAGACTGACTCGACTTAATTAGTCTGCATATTTAATGTTTACAGATAAAATACGATATATGAAGTGATTAAAAGCAAAACTTTGATTAATTTTGTACATAAATTTAGGCAACAGCACAATAAGTACAACTGAATGTTTACTGTGCACCATCAGCACTCATTTCGCTTTGCACTTATATTCACTCATACTTTTACATTTCACAGCAGCAACAGAAGCATCAAAAATGACATTCAAACTTTTATCCACTTAAAATTTAATTAAAAATCTTGACCGATGACGCTCTACAATGAAAAATAGACAGACGGACAGACAGACAGACAGACAGACGGACAAACACATTCTCATTAGAGTGCAGCGCAATTTAGCAGACTTCAGTATACGAAAATGACTTCATTTCGAACAATCAGACCGAGTATTCCGCTGGGATTAATAACTTTTCTTTTTGTTCATTGGACAAACGCACTTCAGGCATTTTGCCTTTACGCTATTTGCTTCAGCGTATAATAGAGTAATTTTCACGCTGAAACTAAGGCAAAAAAAAGAATATGAAAATGAAATAATATGAAAGACAATAATGTGGACGTTCAAGTGCTACGAGTTGAATATTTTTGCCATATGTTCCACTGAGATTGCTACGATTCGCAGTAGTCACTAAAAAGATAAAGAAAAGAGTCATCGTCTGAGAATATATGGAAAGAAAGAAAGCAAAGAAAGAAAAAAAAATTGTAGTGAAAATCACATAAATTACTTTATGATGGCGCTGCATGAGAATCTCACAGCACAACTTTTTCTGCTTTTGTTTTTGTTTTTGTTTTTTTTTGGACGACACATATGGACACGCAGCAAAAACTTGCCTGACATTCTGCAGAACTTCTGACCCAGCTGCCGCACATTTTTTTTGTTCTTCTTCTTCTTCTGCAATTCATTCGTGTCGTCCTGTCGGACAATTGGACAGTCATTCCGGACAGAGGCAATGCATCAAACAGGCAACAAAAGTCATTTGGAAGTTATTATATTCGCTTAGTTTTTTATCTTTTTTTTTTTTTTTTATTTTATTTTTTTTAGTTACTTGCTTGGTTTGTAAAGAAATATTCTCGCCATTTGTTTGCGTCTTCATGAAAAGGCGAGAAAACAAAAGTTTTCATCGTTTTTTTTTCATCTTTTGCTGATGTCCAAGTTTTTCTTAAAAAAAATTTTATATTTACTTGTTTCAAAGAGTTTTGAATTAGTGTAATCAGGGTTGGAATGTTATGTAAAAAAAATGCGCAAAAATATTTTTAAAAATTTTTTAAAAGAATTTTGCAAAACATTCTATATGAATGAATTTTAGTCTATAAAGAAAATAAGGACTGTAAGCAAAAATTTTCGTAATTGCTGTGACTTGCTGCGATGCCTGTAGCTCTCTCTTTCTTTATTTGCAGCCCTGTCAATCCATTTTTGTATAATTTCTGACCAAAGAAATTTCTTTTTTATGAAGTCAAAGTTAGTTTTGTGTCCATGCGTCTGTCCGTCTGTCTGCTCTTCTGTTTTTATTTCGACAGTGCAACTACTTTTCACATTTTGGATTTTTGCAATGCAAATTCAATTTAAATTCCCTATTTAAATAGTTTTTTCCAAACTCATTTTTATTGTTTTTATTTTTATATTTCATTTCAAATTTTTTTTTTTTTTTTTTGTACAAAAATAGTTTTGCATTCAAAAATGCAATTTGATTCTATATATTTAATTTTTTTATTTTTTTTTTTGATATATTTCTCTCATGGTTTGGTTTTATTTGAATAAAAATGCAAAAATAATTTTACAGTCAAATGTGGAAAATGTTAAATTGTGTGTCAAAAATTTTATTTAAAAATTTTATGCAGTTTAAATATTTTCTAGTTTTCAATCATTTAATTTTTTAGTCTTAAATTAAGTTTAGAATAATTTAAAAATTAAAAAAAAAATTTGTTCAAAAATAAAGAATTTTTTTTTTTTTATAAATGAAGTTGGTCATCAGTCAAATGTCTCATTCCGTCTATCTGAGATGGCTTAGCTGCGCTTTGACTTTGACCACCTTCTTCTGCCTGCCCATCCGCCAGCCTGCCAGGCCTGCATTATGTTTAGATTTGCTTCAGTGACAAACATATTGAAATTACCAAGCGTGAAATGAGCAACTGTCACAGACGAATGCCGACATTGAAGTAAAATAAAGTAAAGTAAAGGACATGACATGACATAGACAGCCAAATCAACAGCTGCATTTGGGCCTTGCCTTCTGCTAACTCTCTGTCTGTCTGTCTGTCTGACTGTCTGTCTATAAGAAAATTTCATTAAAATTTTCTCTTAATTCAAACCATTGAGAATTTAAAAAAAAGAATAATAAATAAAATAAAAAGAAAATTTAATAAGAAAAGGAAAATTTTATGTCTAGGCAAGACGACCATGACAAATTGTATTTAATATAATTCAATAGCGTCATTCACAGCAGTTATCTTGTTTTATTTAAGTTTTATTTCCTTCTCTGCCTCATTTTCTATTTTATTTGAGTGTTTGTCAGTGTGTATGTGTGTGTGTGTGTTGCTTTAGTTAGTAACTACATAAGTAATGCTTCAAAGTAGAATCAACTTTATTGATTAAATGCTTCATTGATTTGGCTTTCATACATGTTGCATTAGTCGCAATAAACTTCATTTATCTTATTTAATTTAATTTAATTTCTTTGATTGATAGAAAATCAATTTAGTTTTTTATATAAAAAGTGTTTTTCTAGCTAAGTATTTTCATTTCAAAAGATATTGCATATCATAGAATATGTACAATGAGACCAGCGAAGTTGGGGAAGCACCAATTTGAAGCTGGACAAGACGTGCTATTTTTCTGTAATATTTAATAAAAAGTATTTTTTTATAAACTTATTTCAGAGAAGTATCTTTTTTACACTGAGAACTATTAAATAAATATCTCTTGTGACTCAAGTGCCATAACTCATTTAAAAAAGGGATGAGGAGCAATGAGAACCTCTTCATCACCTACGATTTAAATGTCAAAGGCGGTCGGTCGAGGAAGAAACAAAAAAAAAAAAAACAAGCATAATAAAACACATTAAACTTCTTAGTGGAAGTGCATTCGACAATAAATTAATGCTGAATAAGTGACCCACTTAATCTTTCAAATCTTTTTCGGTTATTTTCAGTCTGCTGCAATGCCTGCAGAGAGTGTTTCATTTTCCTGAACAAAACATTGTAGTCCTTTGTACTTACAGCATAAATCTACATTTTGACTATATTCCGGCGTTTTTTTTCTTTTCGTTTCATTTCGTGGCACGTAAACATTTGCGTTGAACGAAATGGTCCAGCATCTACTGACCAAAAAAGATAAAAAATTCAACTCGTACTCAAAAAATGTTATACAATCGCCCGAATGCATTTACTTTCATGCTTTAGTTTTTTTTTTACCGAATTTTTTTATATGCAGGATTAACTCTTTTCAGAACACAAAGTCAGCGCATGAGGGGCAAAACAACGAAAAAAAAAAAAAAAAAAAAAAAAAAAACAAATAGAAAAAAAGGAAAATTTGTGCAAATGTGTTAAATGGGAAAATAATTCGAATCGAGGTTCATTCGTTCATTTGCGTTGGAAAAAATGCGCAAAAGATAAAAATGTTCAAAGTAGCTCAAAATCAAACAGTTTGCATGCAAATGGAGCAATGCAGGCTTCTTCCTTTTTAGCATTTCTGTTTTTTTTTGTTTGGTAAAATTTTTAAATAAATTTTCTGTCAATGGAAATTATCTGTAATGCAAAAGCAAAAAATATTTTAAAAAAAAAAATGCCGCAGGTTATAATTGAATGTCCGGAAAATTGCGTTTTTGCATTTTACTGTTCAATAGATTGTATGCATTTTTAACTGTTTAAATTAATGTTTTGACTATTGTTGTTGACTCAAGATTGTTTCAAATTAATGTGGGGGCTCATTGTAGTTCGTCAGGTAGTGAGAGATAGAGAGTAGAGATAGAGAGGAACGATCGATAATTTTTTGTTGATTTTTATATATTTAATCTGTTCTTATTTATCTTTAGAAAAACCCATATTTTTATTAGCCCACTGGCTAAAAATTTACCCATTATTTTTTTTTTTTTACAAAATTCTGAAATAAATTGTACAAAAATGTTGCACCTATGAGAATTTTCTATCCAAAAAATATGCACAAAAACTTCGAAAAGGAATTTTTCATCTTTGCATATGTTTGGCATTCGAGTGCATTATTTGTTGCTGTTGCTGTTGCCATTGCTGCTGCTGTAATTTTATTTATTTTCACTTCTCTAAAATTAAAAATTTAGCAAAAGTAACTTGCACATTTACATATCTTTAGTATATCTAGACACATACAATGCATACAATACATATATGAATAGAATACACACATTGATATTGAGTGCATTTGCAGTATTAGAGAAAGTCGTAAACAGACTCGAAAAAACCTCAAGATTTGTAAATTTTGTTCATAATTTGTATGGCGCCAAAAACCACAATTCTCATATGCGTACTTTCGTATATTGAAAGTCCTTTTGAACAAACGCACACACACACAGATACATACATTTTGCTATCTCTTTCTAACGCTATGTCCCTCTCTTTCTATTGAATGCAATGTATGTGCTGTGATGTACTAGAAATTCTTTGAAGCGTATTTGTGCTACGGTGTCATATTGTAGCACTTGACTCGACTCGTCTCTACTCGACGACGATGACTGACTTTGTCGCTGACATCATGTCCAAATAAAAACAAATAAAAAAAAAAAAACATTTTATTCACTTTAGTATCCTGTTCAGTGTGTTCAGTCCTGTGTATGGTATGCGTGTGTGTATTGCTCTATCCGTCCGTCCGTCTGCATATTTTCTGTGAATGTTTATTTTGTTTTGGTTTTCTGGTTCTTTGATTTTTATGGCATCGCATCTTTGTATATTTTTGTAATACAATTTTACCACATTATTGTATATGCGTACATATATGACAGAGAGAGAGACATAGAGAGTGAGAGAGAGCGAGTAGATACTTGACGTTTGTAGGTAAAATCTAACTCTTCAACTGCTTTGAATTCTTATTATTACTTGTATCTTTTTTCCTCTTTTTTTCTTGCGGTTTGCTTTTAAATCATGTCACCGCATGTTTGTGGTTTTCCTATAAGGATTTCTTTTGTGTTATTATAATAAGTTATGGTAGCTGTCATTGAAGTTTGTTTACTCAGTCTAATGTAGCAATCAGTTTTATGCTTTTTATTATTTGGGAAAATTCAATGAAATGTTGAGGTAAGAAACATTTTTTTCAATGTTCTTAAAGCCAAACCTATCTGCTGCAACTTCCAAATGTTACATTGAAGCAATCAAATTAAAATCATTAATTTTGTTCATTTGCAAACTCATTGCAGTAATTACTTCACAAAACGATTGAAAAAGAGCAACCAAAAAAGTTGTCCAAATCAATAAAAAACAAAGAAAAAAGTCAAGTCAAATGCTTTCCTAATGATTGCCAAGCGATAAAAGAACATTTTCTGTTTTTGAACAAAAAAAAAAAACAATGAAGCAATAAACGCTCTGTAGACTTATGAATCCTTACAACATGCAACTCGATTATGCAGACACATAAAGTAGTCCTGCAGGAGGTGTTAACAAGATAAACGCTATAGCCTTTTTTCATCATGCAGATAGACAGACAAGCAGACAGACAGACGGACGGACACTCATTCAGTTAGCAGCATTTGGCATCAATGTACAAAAGCAACCGACAAGTCCCAAGGCGCATAATGCTCACAAAATGCAATTATTCATGCAACGCATTCGCTTGTAAATGAATTTCAAAAGTACAGAAACAACAAAAACAGACGGTAGCAAGCCCAGACAGCATTCAGAAAACTACAGAAGTACACACACAGAGAGAGAGAGAGAGAGAGAGGGAACGATCGACCGACAGACACAAAAGTTTCATTTGGCCTGAAACGAAACAGCCACGGATGAATGCATAAATGAATGAATGCATGAGTGATGCATTAAAGGAGCAACAAGCAAGAGCAACTTACAACTGAATCAACTGAATCGACTGAATTGAAGGCGATGAATAGCTGACAACGCCTCCAAAAAAGCTTGGCGTGCACATAACCATTTACATATCTCAACTAGGCGTTGAAAAGTATCTCATAGATACATTTTTTTCTTTTGTAAGATTTATGAGATTCTTTTTTTTTTTTTTTGTAAGTGTTACAAAGCGTAGCGTTGTATCTGTTTGTTTGGTTTTGAATTCAAGCCGCGATTTAGAAGTGACATTGTCTTCTTAAAGCTTTCTTCGTTGCTAATTTAAAAGAAATTCGTTTGTTCTTGTTAAATTTTAAATATAGCAATACGCAATAAGAACTCATTAAAAAAGTATGGCATGTCGTTATTATGTAGCTACACAGAGTGTGTGTGTGTATGTATTTGCGACATATTCAATTTCAATATTTGACATTTACAATTAAATAAAGTTATTACATTTTTAAACAGGGCTGGAAGTTTCGTATTAAAAATCAAAAAGCTTCTAAAAAAAAATAAAATGTTTGAAAGAAGAAATGCAAATTGAACCCACACAATTCTCATAAAAAGGCAAGTCTTAGGAAATTTACTTTTAATACTCAAAGACTTTGTGGCATTTTCAAAGAAGTGGATTTCTATTCTAATCTATTACAAATCACCGGAGACCAAGGAACAGTGAGAGAAGTGCTCTTCTCCGGGTGAACATACATCAATCTTCGCCCAAACTTACACATCGGGTATATGGTCTAATAACAACTACAAACCCCAATTGAACTGGAACCAAGCATACATTACATGTTTCTTAAGTCTAAATCCCTCGTAAGCAAGCAAGCAACTAAGTAAATATATGGTAACATGTGATGAGATTTAAATTTACAAGCATAAGCATGAAAATAAAAAAGAAGAAAGAAAGAAACGTTTTTATTGCCATTAACAAAGCAATTTACATACCTATAGAAAGAACTCAAACAAACATTGAAAACACAAAGATACAAACTCAAACACAGACACAGACACAGACAGACACAGACAGATACACAGATACACACGCACTCAAACCAAATAAACATTTGTCTGTTGCGCATAAATTAAAGCCAAGTTTTGTTGCCGTTTTTTGTTGTTGTTATTATTTCACAAGCTTGCGACATTTTTGTATTTCGTTGATACGGTGCCATGTCAACGAAGATACACATACGAAAAATTCAAGGAACAAAAACAAAAAAAAGTAAAATTTGAAATGACTTTTGCGTACATGTGTCGCAGAATGTCAAACACAGACAAGTTGATATAGACGAACAGATACAAAAGCCATAAACACATGCACACCCAAAAACACACAAACGCATACACACGCACACACACATGCAGATATCGCTCGAAGATAACTTTTAAGCATCCAAACACTTCATACTCGCGCGCAAATAGCGTTGGTGACACGCACTCATTTTGTATCTTGTTTCTAGGTATCTGCAAAGTGTATTCAACTAACAAGCGGAAGCTAAGTGACTGACAGACGAACAGACAGACAGACAAACTGACTGAGTGAATGAGTGTGCGGGTAAACTGGGCGTATACGCAACACAATTTGTTTGACTGCCAAAAATATGTAAAGCCATGAAAAGCAAATTGCCAGGACTAACATAAAACTCAGGCGTCGCTGTCATTTAAGTCGCCTTTTGCCAACTCCAGCTCCAGCTCCATCGCCTTCTTCATTTCAGTCTTAACAAATTTAAACATACTTAGATATCTGTCCGTCTGTCTGTATGTCTGTCTGTCTGTCCGACTGTGTATTAAGCTTTTTGTCTTATCTTTGAATTGATTTCTTTGGGTGCAAATTTTGCAGTCTGTGAATTAATTTTCATATTTTACAAGCAGCAGCAGAAACAGCATAAAAAATCGAAGCATTTTGTTTGTGTTTGAGTTGAGGCTAAAGTTGACAGCTACAATAAAATGCCGATAGACATATACTATACATGTATGTGTATGTATGTGTGTGTAGCATGTACACATATAAATGAAGTGTTTGACGACCCTTTTTTGTGTTTTAAGTGTTTTAGATTATCATCAGCATTCTGTGTGCTCTTTTTTCCTATTTTTTTTTTGTTTTGTGGACTTAAATTGCGTTTTAATAAAGTGACTAAAACTATGAAAAAGTTATAATCTTTTGGTTATCTTTAGTAGAAATAAAGGGTTTAAATGAGAAATTATTTTAAGCCTTTTGACAATACAAACCCGCATAAAATGGATAAATATATTCTTGAACAGCACGACAAGCTATGTCAATTTAGCACTGTCCGTCTGTCCTTTTATATGTTATTGAATTTAGAAGTAGTTAGATCATAAATCAATATCATCAAGTAGCATTATAGACACCCTTCATAGAGAACTACACTTGCATATGGTGGAATAATTAACAAGGTGTCACATTATAACTCTTTCTCTTTCTAATATCGACCCATTAAATTGACAGCCTCTCTTCCTTTTCAGTATTTCTCTCTTGCGTTTTAACGCTCTGAAAGGTGAAATGAAAAATTTGAAAGGACAGAGAGACGGAATAGTTGTTCAATCATGATGCAACTAATCATATTCTACTCTCTTTTTCGATATTTACCATGATTCTCTTTACCATATTCACCATCATCAAATGCATAGCGCAAACTATAAGACCAGCTCATGGTGAGCACGACACCATATTTCACCATGCTTTCAACACTACTCAGAGCTTTAGACGCTGATGACGTCATAATCTTAGATCACTCATTAAATCAGCATTCATATAGCACGCAATCGGTTACAAAATATGCTCCAAGGAGATAGCTGAGAATTTTTTATTTTTTTTTTAGATCAGCTGTTGCATAAAAAGCAAACATACATTTTTTTGAATGTTTTCATAATTTTTGTTTATATATTTATTCTGTAGAGAAATTTATTTGTAAAAGCTTTCAAGCATAGAATATCCTTGATATCCTTTAGTTTGCTATAGTTTAACACAAGCGTAACGCTTTTAACACGTTTACAATATTTGTGTGTTTTATTTTAAACTTTCTCGTTGCGTAAATGTATCTCCCAATTGCTTGCTTATCTTTTGTATCTATCAAATACACGTTCACTTAAATCTCTATGAAATCTTTTGGGAAATTACTTTTATGCATTTCGAATACAAATACACATTTACACTTGGTTGACTTTAGCTTCAATTTACTACAAAATTGGTGCAGTTATAAACACATACACATACATACCTATGAATATAGTAGATACATCAATGCCATTCATATGAATTGGATAGGTGTACATATCATACGTATCTAAGTTTATCTTTACCACAGAGCAATTTAACTTTCACTGGGATATCATTTCACTTTTCAATTTTGATAACGCAAAAAAAAAAAAAAAAATATAATCACTTTTTTTTTTTTTCTTTTTTGTATTGCATATTTTGGGAAATCAAAGTAAACGATTTTTATTTTTTCCAATTTTAATTGAAAAAAAAAAGAAACATAAAAATTCAATTGTGTAAATTGTGCAATTGATGTTTCATCAGATTTTGTGTTTTAATTCATATTATTGTGCTGAAATTTTCGTTTTTTTTTTTGTTTTAGGCTTTCTTGAGTTACTTTAACCATTTCGACTTTAAACTTTATTTTTAATCCTACAGAAACGTTTAAAATAAAAATATAGAAAACTAAAACTGAACTCTAAGCCAAAATCAAAGCAACGAAACATTTTATTGTACAAATAAATATTTCTGAAATAAATAACTTATTTCGATTTTAGTTTGACATCAAACCAAACCAAAGCGGCTTTAGTGCTTTTATTTTAAGATTTTTTTTTTATTTTTTATAAATTTATCTTTTTTATTTAGAATTTTTTTTTCTCTCAATATAATTCCCGATTAACTTAAAATTTATTGTGCAAAAATATAAATGGTGATATCTGAACACAAAGCCACCAGTCGAGCGTATCCAATCACCGGAAACATTTTGTCCGTCTGTCAGTCTATTGGCAAAAAAGTTTATCAGGCAGGAACAACAAAAAAAAAAATTTGTTAAAAGACAAAAATATTATGCCAAAGTTCAACATTTTTTTTGTTGTTGTTGTTGTTGTGTGGAATTGCCCAAAAATAAAATTTTACACACCCACACAAACACATTTCATAAATCTTTCCTTCGATGTAGCGCATAAAAAAAAAAAAAGAAAAAAAGAAAAAAAAAAAAAACCTTTCCACAACAACAAATCCTTGCTTCCTTGCTAGTCTGTCGGCTTTAGTGCTTTTGGTTTCCTAGCATCATATCGTATGCATACATGCTGTGCTGCAGTGTTACGAATTTTTTCTCGTTTTTTTTTTTTTTTGTTCCTGTGGTGTCCCAAAGTTTTATTTTAGGTGCACAAAATGTTCACACTTCTACAAAAAAAAAAAAAAAAAAATTAAAAAAATTAAAAAAATTCTCCAAATGACATAGTGCGAGCATTGTGGCATACATCAATGGTTTTCTATTTTAGTACAAATTTGATTTTAGTTTTTCTGCACTTTTTCCTTCCAAAAATGTGATTAGTATGAAATTTTTGTTAGTCAAACTGATATTTGAAAGCAATTAGAATTCTATGAGTATGCATTTTGCATTCAAAATTTGTCGTTACTTCTGGATACTGTAAAGCAATAAAACGGAGAGAGAGAGAGTGCGAGTGGGGAAGTGTAGTGTTATGTAAACATGTACTTTGAATTTTGAGTTATGCCATTTGAATTGTTAGTTTTTATAGCATTTTGAGCGAAAGTTAAAATCAGTTTGTGGAGTTTTTTGGATTAGAAAATAACTTAAGGGGACAGCGCTGGTTGTAAGGCAAAAAAAAGTATTTTTAATTAATTTTTTTTTTTAAATTAAAGCATAAACATTTCTAAAAAAAGAAAGTTTTAGAAATATTTTTAAAATTTACAACCAGGGCTGCGCCTTAAATTATGCAACAAGTTTTGAGCCTAAAGAAGTGAGAAACGCATATTTTCACAATTTAAATAGGCAAACTTGGGTGCATCATAAAAGTCAGTTCCATTAAATGCAATAATGATGCCATAAGCATAATATTGAACTGATTGATACATCCACAATGTCAACACTTTGCTTTGCTGTGCATTTAAATGCATTGAAAAGTCTCATTTTAGTAAGCCACATTAGTGCAAACCAATCCTTTAGTCCTTTATAATATTGTATGTGACTATACGACTGACTATATTGTATGAATTTCGTATGCACATATCTACTACATAAATACTCGTACATACGTTTGTATGCAAATTCTTATGAATGTCAGCTTTGATAATTATTTCTCACCAAGGATATCCGACGAAAGAACCGCAGAACAACGATGATGCCATTTAGAATTTCTATTACATCCTTCTTGTTGCTATGCACTGCAACTGTCTCCCCCTTTTTTCACTCATGAGGTAGGTTACTCTGTTTTCTCTGTTTCAAAATAAAATTGTCGCTACGTCATTTTTCCGCATATTCTGAGCGTACATCCGCCAACAACACACACACTCGCGCGCACACACATACAGAAATGAGTGAAAAAAAAAAACTTTTACTTTGAAAAATCATTCTATGCCGCATTGAAGCGGTTGCATGTGATGTGGTGGTGGTATACTAACTAGTTAGTTGGAACTGTGTACGGCTGCGATGCATTCAACATTTGAATTTGAGTCGGAAGCATACATTTAAATACAATCCAAATGTCACACGCTTCCGTAGCAACATTTTCAAAACTTTACTCCTTTATTTTTTTATTTATTTTATTTTTTTTTTTTTTTTTTTGTAATTCTTTCTAAATGGAAAGCATTTTATTGGCATTTAGACATACATTTAATCAGAATGGCATTGGCTATTGATTGGAAGAGCTGAAAATGGATTTTCGAACAGCAAAAAATTTGTGCAATAAGCATTAGCATAACATTAGAATGTGTTTTAGTCTTTTTCCAGTTCAGTGATGGGCACATGCTGTGTTAAAAAAATATTGAAAAAGTGCATAGCACTGCTCAAAATATTTAAAATGGTTTTCTGAATCTATTTAAAATTATGCTCGAAGCAACAAATGCATTCGAAGCTATGCGAAACATATTCCATAAAGCTTAGCATTTTCCATGAATTTCATTTTAAAAAAATCTTTCTACAAATATTTTCTGTCAAAAAAAAAAAGAAAGAAAAAAAGAAAATGTAACTCAGTTAAGCAGCTTCAGTTGGGAAAATCCACTCTATAAACTCGCTTGACACTTTAACACAGAAAAGTCAAGTTCGTCATTTGAGTTTCAATATTTATCATCGTGAAGCGAGTTGTGTGTTGCACGTTCATCACCTTTGCGGGTATTATCCGACCATCGTAGTAAGCGCATTTGTTTCCGTTGAAGCTTTATGTAATATTTTTTGGAATGCAGCTTTTGAGTGTCAGAATTGTCAAAAATCTTCTGCAATTCTGACATTTTCCCTCAAAGAACGAAAGAGCGAACGAACGAACGAACACGAACTTAAATTAGTTTTTGCCAAGTGCGACGCGAATATTCATTTTTTATGTCACATTTACTCTGTGTGTGTGTGTGTGTGTATGCGGTTGTGTTTGCGCTGCTATCCAGCTACCAGAATGAAAATAAGAAGAAGAAAAAAAAGAAAATGTGAAAATTCTTAGTTCAAGTTGTGCTTTTTTTCGTTGTAGTTGTAGTCAGTCAGTTAGCTCAGTTGGTTGACTTTAATACCCGCTTGATTTCGCTTACTTGGTTTGTTTGGTTGTTCTAGTTTGTTTTTACTTCCGGAATTGTGCTACTTGAGCGAGTGGAAAAAACTGCAGATACGCATTTGCATGTGGACAGTGTGTAGCTAAATTAATTGTATAAAATGGAAAAATAATCAAGAAATTCTAGTGGAATGATGTTTCCGAAACTCTGAAATTCCGAAGAAAGGGGCAGGCACGCAGAGAGTCGATCAGATAAATGAGTTTAACAAGATCATTGAGACACTTTTTGGTTAAATGTTTTATATGTGGGTTAAGATTCGAAAGATATATCGATTATTTTTGATATTCTAAAATAATCGCCACATCGATGTATATTTTCTGGGGTATTCGATTTGTCTGTTGTCAGTTTTAAAAGTTCGAAGTAAAAATATTTAACAAAATTAATACTGAACTCTTCAAGTTTCCATTGCAGTTACGTTTGCGTAGAAGAGCAGATTTACGATTGCCGAAATAATCGGACCAAAAAGGTTTTAGAAAGACTAAGAACCGCCTATATAACTATTTATGATTTTAACTCATCGATTACTCGATTCCTCTTATCGTTTCGATTATCAGAGCAACCATAAATCGATTTACTGACGCAAAAGTAATTATAAGTAAAAAATAAAATAAAAAATTTATAATTCATAACTATTTTCAGTTTATGTTCAACTACATTTTTAACGCACTTTACTTGCATAGAAGAATACATGAACATTGTCTCCGTCGAGTCTTGGTCTGGAACGTTTGTGGCTTATTTTATAGAGTTCCATGCGAGCGGAAGTTGACAATTTATGAGCTCACTTGCGCATCCCTTTCTGTGTATTCATTTACCCATTTGCGGATTAAACTCACATTTTCCTTTCGCTGCGCATACGCTGGCTGCATAGCGCAAATTGTATCAAATTAAATGGTGTGAAGCGATTGGCTTAAAGTTTGTGTCTGAAAGTTAACTACAGCAACAAAGGAACTTTGCAAAAAAAAAAAAAGAAGAAGATAAACTTTCAATAAACAAAAGAGGAAAAAAATAGATTTAAAATGTTTATTAAAAGATCTTTCTGTCATTGATTTATTTATTCGATTTTATCGAAAAGTGAAAAACTTCGAACCGATTTTGATGCATAAAAATAAATCCGAAATCAATCCAAAAAGCGACGAATGCCGTGCTTGGCTACAGACAAATTGTCGCAGTTGTCGTCGCTTATTAAAGAATGCCGATTTAAATAGTTTTATCAGCGAAATTAATCCTTTCGACGACGGCGTTGGCGATAGCGTCGATTCATACAGGCTGCAGCGATTTAAACGCGAAGCGTATGAAATGAACTCGAAATGGGAATACGATGATGAAATGTCAAAGCAGCTATTTTTTATGTTTCTATTTGTTTTGGTGCTTGTCTTTGCGATTTACAAATATTGTGCCATGAAAAGAGCAGTGAAAAGCAAGGCTAAAAGGCGTGAATGTGTGCGGCGCTGTTTAAGAAAATACAATTGCATTGCAAAGCACAAGTGTGGCGATGAGGCTGTGGATTATATGACAGGTTATGCGCAAGGACGCAGATATGTGCGACAAAGGCCAACAAGAAAAACCGCAAGATCGAGAAAATCAAATGCCAAGTCGCGAAAGAAGAAAAGCCAAAGGCATAAACGTCTGCGCGGTGGTCAAGATGCAGTGCTGCTGACAATTGAAGACTCTTCCAGCAGTGATGAAGAGCGCAGTTATGCACTGCAGCCAGGCTCGCGTCGCTCAGTTGTACGCTCTTACCGCTCCTTCGGCAGCACAACACAAGGACAAGCACAGCGTCCAATTTCACGTTCCTGCTTTCGACCACGCTACGTGGCACCTTTAATCGTTAATAATCATTTAATCTAAACATAATCGTAAATTTAATCAAATTATATTTCTTTTTATTGTCAAAGCGGCAAACCAAATATTTTCTAGAAATAAACGAAAAAGAAAAGAATTTTCTTTATGATTGATTTTTCTATTTTATATGAATCCGATTTGTGAACAAAATATAAACTGTGACGCCTGTCAGAATTGGATGAGCGAAGTTTGTGCCCACTGTGATCCTCTATTAGCAGCGCAAACGATAAATTATTGGGATCAGTGGTGGATCGATAGCGTTGCTGATGCTGAAAGTGATTTTTTTTATTATCGTCCAACACGTTTTCTCTCAAGTTTCGATTGTCTTCGCATGAAACGCGCCGTACAAAGTCAACTACAAACCGAATCTGCTGATGATCAACTTTGGTGGCAAATACCAATGCTGCTGTTGGTTATTTTTATGTTACTCATTGTGGCCATTGCAATTGGTAAACTGCTCAGTGTGCTCTCGAAAAATAAACAACGAACGCGTTATGATTGCATGGACGAGGAAAGTTCGATATGTTCGCGAACAACAACAAGAACAGCGCGTTCCAGCTCTACAGGAAGTTCGAGAAGAACAAATCGCGTTCTAAGTAGAAATTCAAGAGATGATTGTCCTTGTACCACAAAATCGGGCAGAACACGTTACGGGGTGCGGCGTTCATATAAGAAACCGATTATTGTGGTGCCCAACAAATTTTGTTATCGTTGAAGTTTGATACATTTTTGTGTTTTGTATTTTTTTTAATAGAAATAAATTTATATTTTTTTTCAGGCAGCAACAAGTCAAATTACTTTTACTATCTTCTTGATGCTTCAATTAATTTTAAAAAAAATAACTTTCATAAAATTGTTTTTTTCTTTTTGGTCATAATTAAATCAATTGTGCAACTGCAGCGCGAATTTCGAGAAATGGTGTGCGCATATATGTGGCAAGGATGCGAAAGCATATGAAATATTTTTTATGCAGTCTGCGTTTGTGCATGTACGAATTCGCATAAGAATATATTTCAGCCAATTCACAGCAGCAATTTGCGTGTAAATAAATTGCAAACTCTTGGCTATCTCAGCTGCGCAGTTGTAAAATATCAATTTCCCAATTTCCCTTTATGATTTATTATTGCAACAATATATTTGGATTTATTAATTTTTTTTTTTTTTTTATAGCTGTGGTTATTAATTATGTTTGTGTTTTGAATTGAAATGATTTGGCTTGATCAGATAACCACAGCAACGGATGGAGTCATGGAATTGCAGATGAACATAAATATGGAAGGAAGGAATGACTTGAGGATCGATATAGATTTAAATGAATGAGAGGAAGTATGAACTGATAAATGGATGGATGAATGGGTAAATAGAAAAACTGAAGAACTTGCTACGGACGGACTTGTTACGGACAGCTATGTTCTGCCTCACACAGAACTAATTTATCGAGTTACATTACGGCTACATTTGAAATAAGTTTTGCCCATTTTAGATATATTTTTTTTTCTGTTTCAAAATCATTAAACTTTAAGATTTAACTACTTCAAAATTATTCCCTTTTCCATTTTATTTAATGCTTCGCAACACATATTCGCGTCAAGTGTACTCCAGTCCAATTAATTTAGTGAACCTATTTTAATTGCAAAAACTATTCCAAAAGTTGAGTTGAAAACACTTTCGAAAATTGTGTCGCAATGCGTTACTCAGACAAAAAAAAAAAAAATTTATATCTTCTTTAGTTAATTTTTTTGTTGCATTTTTTCCCTTTATTTGGCAAAGCGTAGCAAATAAATTTAGTTAATTGCACGTGGGTCAAATGCAGAGCGCCGTAGTAGCTAGTTTGCCAAAAAAAGGAGAAAAAACAAGAAAAAAAAAGTTTAAAAAAAAAAAATCTGTTCATTTATTTGTCTAAAATTTAAACGCGAATATGAAGCACTTTATTTTTTGAGATACGAAAGCTTTTAGAGTTGAGATACATTTTTTATATTGTATCAGATTTTGATTGTTGCTTTATTTGTTTGTTTTATTTTTTAAGTTTTTATTTGATTTGAAATGGAAAAGATTTTTCCAAAACTAACCAAAAACTTTTACAAACTAATCGACGCTTTTATTTGTGCAAACAAAAAACAAAAAGAAACTTTTTCAATGTTAAAACTTGAAATGCAAATACGTATTCCTTATTTTAAATAAAACTACAAGCAGAGATGAAAGTATTATTATTATTTTCACATTTTTTTTTTTTTTTTTTTTATTAATAAACGAGCTCTGGATAAAAGGATAACAACCTTCAGCATAAAATACTGTAAAATGAGCTGAAAAAAAAAACTATTCATTTCAATGCCAAACAGACAAAACAAAACAACAAAAACAAAAACAATAAGCGACAACGACGCAATGCCATTTAATGACTTGAAAATTGTAAAATTATTCTCAACGGATGCATTCTGCACAATTTGCTATTTTAGATACAGTCTGGCGGCTTTACGGCTTCAGATACATTTACATTTATTATGCAAGTGCAACTCGGTTACGTCAAATATTTTGCATTTTATTAAGTATAAAATATATTTTTTATAGTCAAATAATTGCAAAATGAGTACGCTTTTCCACTTGAGCACATTTATAGATTTTATTTGTTACAACTTGGATCGTTTATTTTAAACGGTTTGAGCTGAAATGGGATTTCATACACGATTTGTTGAGTTTATTTGAAGATTTAGAGTATGTAGTTATCTTATTAATATAGCTGAGAGACAATGGGAACAATACATTTTATGAGGACACACTCCTTGCTTGCGTAGCCACTGAAATTAAACAAATAAAATGGAATACACATAGTGTATATATTTGAGAATGAAATACATATCAGCTCCGAACAAACAGACAGAGTCGGACAGACGGACAAAACATCTCCTTTTTTGACCTCTTCAGATTGAGCCAAAATATCGCTTGAGTATTTTCAAATCAAGGTCTTTAATTTTTCTACACAATTTTCAGCATGGATGTTTCGTCATTCCGGTAAGATTTTCTCAATACAATTTTTTTCCGGGAATGCCCCGATCTAAAGATAATTCAAATGAAGTTCTAATTTTGAATTTAATTTCAGCGCATTTTGAATATTTTTCAACTTGCACATTTTATAAAAAAAAAAAATGGAAAATATGCATTTTCGTTTATTGTTGCAAAAATATTTCATTCAATGTCATTTTAAGTTAAGTCAGAATTTCATTTTATAAAATAATGAAATGTAAAATTATATTCAAAATTACATTCAAAATATGCTGAGCTAAAGTTTTGCCGAGTAACGTGCTCTTTTTTTTTTTTTTTTCCTATTTTTTAGTTGTTTCGAAACTGGGAATATGTTGACATATTGCAGTAAACATGAAAATAAATTGCATATTGGGAAGAAGGGAAATGAGGGGATGAAGGAAGGAAGAGTAGTGAAAAATCAGTAAGAATGTTGCAACAAGCGTTGGCAATGAAAGCGTTTGTATATGAGGCAATGAATGTGTATGGATAGAAAAGTATACGAAACGGATATACATATGTGCACACACACACACACACACAAACACATGTGTACACATATGTTTCTATGGATGCAATGAAGGCTGTAAAGTACTTATTTGAGTGTGAGCATTCGTGTTCGTGTTTTTGCACAATGCAGCGCAATCAAACGTGGAACAATATGCATTACAGGCCACCAAGGACCTCTTGTTCGAGCACACACACACACATTTCATACGTTGTTGGTCTATGCTCGTCTGCACTGGTCTACTCTGCTCTGGACTGTTCTGGTTTGGTATGGTCTATTTTGGCATGGTCAAGTCTCAATACGACTGGAAGCGATTGGACTTGACTTGAGTGCTGCTTTTACTGTTGCTGCTATATGGAAGCAGGCGAAGGAGCGTACATTTTGCGGCTAAAACTGGTTAAATGAGTATAAGCCACAAAATCAACGAGTTAAATTGTGCAAACAATGAAGCTGAAGCTGCTCTACACTGCACAGCACTGCACTGCTCTATGCTTCCTGACAGTTGACTTGCGTTGCATTGCGTTGCATTGAGTTTGGAGTAGCTTTAAGTTGCTCGACAAGCCTGATGAGGCTTTTCATGTGTTGTGTGGCATGTAAAAGAAGAAGAAAAAAAAATTAAAAAAGAGAGAACAAATAAACGTACAACATGCGCGCTTTACATTTATCAAAACTTTTCGAATATGCCAGGCACGATGCAGCTCACCAACCAACCAACGCAACCAACCAACACAACCAACTAGTGCAGCTGTCAGAGCTCAATGCTTGACTTGTTGGTACATCTCTTTGGCTATAATACTGCTGGCCACTTTTATAATGAATAACTGCCTGCACACTTATTTATAAGCTAAAAGTGGCTCGCTCGGAAATCATAAAGCAACTTAAATTGTTCTATCCAAACACGTGCTGCAAGTATGCAATATTGGTATTAAAAGATATATGCAGCCCACCACAAGCTGTAGTTATTTACAACTATGCTATGCGCCTTTTATTTAAAGTATTTCATTTAGTATTTTAATATTTTTTTCCATTTTTGTTTAATCCAACAAAACGATAAATTCAATTTAAATTTAGATATCGTATTATCGATTGCATTTTTCATGGATTTTGACATGAAATTTCCGTTGCAAATTCTAATAAATAAACGGACAGACACACTGTAGGCGGTATTACGATTAAATAATACAATAAATATTAGTTTCAATATCAAACCGAAAATGTATATACGATATTTTATGCACAATTCACATAAATATTTGAAATTCTATTTTCTATTCATTTGTCAAGTGTCAATCACAAACGCACAGCTAGAGCAGAACATATAAAATGTATGCATGCAGAGAGAGACAATGAGAGAGAGATGATGACGAAACGAATGAATGTGTGCGAGCGTTTGCGTGTGTGCGTTTGTGTTGGTAACACTGTCGACAGATAGTCTAACCACAATCTATCTAAATACTTACATACATATCGTATCGCATCGTATATAGAAAGTTTCAAATAAATACCACAAAAATATTTATTTCACCATTCATTCATTTAGTATAAAATTTTAGCAAATTGTGTTGTTGCTAAATTGATTTAATTATATAAGCCAAAAAGCATGCTTACCACATAATAAATTAAGTTTTCGCTTTAAATAAGCTCAGATTTATAAAATATTACAGTTCATAGTAAATGAATTTGATGTTAAATTATTTAGAATTACTTCGATTTGCATGCAGTAATGCATCATTTTGTTATATAACAATTAAAATCATTTAGCAAAGCGAGAGACAAGAGAGAGAGAGAGAGAGAGAGAGCGAGATGTAAATTAATTAAAGTTCAAAATTATATAAAGCGTACAACAACAGAATGCAATGAGAGAGAGAGAAAGATTAATGCAAGCAAACTGCTTTAAATGTTATACAAAACAGTTATGCGCTTGCTTTGCTTGCTCACAACAACAGTGCACAATGTTAACGGTATACAAAACAAGCGTATAACGGTAAATAATTAAAACTTAAATGCGCTTATATTATAATACACAAATAGTTTTTAAAAAGCTTTAAATCAAAATTATTGCATTATTTCAAAGTGCCTTTTTTAATATATTTAATTATGTTGCAATATTTTGCAACTTTAGCTCAGCAGCAAACAAATTAATTTACTTTGAATTTATGGCTGAGTGAATACATGTTTTAAATTTCTTTGATATTTAAAAAACAAACTTTTTTTAGAGCTCAATGTCCTGTAAAACATAAATATTTGTTATACTCTTAATACTAAATATTATATGAGCCAGACGGTGAAAAAAATGTACTATTATGCTTAAATGTTAACGATAAAATGTACGTTTCGGAAATGCCAAAATACTTGTTTACACCTTGTCGCAGTTACTGATTTCCGCTGCCATAGCTATTTGATACGCAAAAGGAAAAAAGGAAAAAAAAAGAAAAATATAAAAAGTGAAAAAGTGAAATAGTAGCAAAAAGCGACTTTATGCTCTGTTTAGTAATTTATGACTTTTCATGTTAAATTGTACAGTGGGGAGCTAAGTAAAGTTTAAGCAACGCTTCAGGTTCTTCGACATTAGAAATGCTTGTAATTTACTGCATTTAGAAGTTAAGAGTTTTGTTTTGTTAAAATGAAATATTTATTTTATATAAAAGAGTCAGTCAGTCAGTCAGTCAGTCAGTCGGTGGGCGTTGTTTTTTAATTGGCGTTTAAGTAAATATTTATTTTATTTTAAATGTTACATCACGCTTTCGACGTATTCTAAACTTAAATACAAGATGAGAATAAATAAAATCTTAATCGTTCAACAGAAGTAAGCATTTCATTCTGGTTTTTTAACAATTGTTTTTATGTAATTCTAAAGCTTTAAGAATCTTGAGAATGAGTAAATATTTATTTTCAACTAAAGTTTTTTTCTTTTAAACTTTTGAAACTAGCAAAGTTTATTTACCTAAAATGCAATGAATTTTAAGTAGAAATATTTGAGTTTTATACATTTTAAAGAAAATTAATTTTATGCTTTTTTAGTTAATTTTTACAATTTGTAACTCATAGGTTTATTAATTAAAAATGTATAAGATACTTTTAAGAAAATAAATTCATATTTGACATTTAAGTAAACCAAAAATGCTGATCTGCATAAATCGATAAATGATGTCAGACCAAATTGCAAAATAATAGACAGATACTACATTACGTATACGAATATGTATTGGCAAACAATATTGTTAGGCGGCTGCTGCAAACAAAAGCGTACAAAACCGTAATGTAATTCAGAATCAATGAAATCGACATTCATCACAATCACTGAATTTCAAAGCAGCAGCAGCAGCAGTAAGCAAGCAAGCTGATATGCTACTCAAACAATTGCCAATGAGCATATTGCTGATGATGATGATGATGATGATTGCGGCAGCATAGCAGCCGCTTTTTGGCGTTATGCGTGCCATAGATACTTTATCTACAAGATACTTCTCGGTACTTGCCGTTGCAACAATGCTCATGAATTCTGATGGCATTATTTCATCTAAGCTGATTTGCATGTTGCTGTATTTGCTGCTGCTCATGATTTGAATACGTTGTTATTTTATTTTGAATAATTTATCTGATCCCCGGCTACAATACTTTTCTCTTTATTCCATTAATTCATATTTAAACATTTTAGACGAATTGACTTTAAGTAAAATCGCTGACGTCATTGCTGCTGCTACTGCTGCTGTTTTTCTTATCAAATATGTATCTGCTTACATTAAAAATATATTTGTTTTTTCGAAATGGAATTTTGCATAAATTTGACTATTCTACATTTTCTCAATTATTTTAACATTAAATTTATTTTATATTTATTTTCTTAGATGTGTTTTTCTTTGGCTTAGAAGCGATTATAATTTACATTCTATAAATTATTCGACACTTTGCATGAATTTTATTGAACAATTTAGTCATGTCATAAAGTTTAAATGCTTTCGATTTTATTACTTTTATTGCCTTTGGCATATTAAACAAAATAATTTAATGTTTATTGCACACATTTAAATATGTCACATTCAGAGTTAAATAGTAAATAATTTAACCTTAAATATTGCTCGAAAGCTGCAGAGTATCTATGCCTGACATTGAAGTTTGCTATTTAGTGTCACTCATTTAGTAAGCATTACAGCAGCATGCTTTGCAGAGATGCTCTGAAATTTTAAACGTGTTCATTTAGCATAATTAAAAATTCTTTAAATTTTTTTTATTTTTTTTTTCTAAGCGTTGTCCATGCTTAGCAAATTCCAGACATCTCAGCTGGCACACATTCTTTGTGTATTAAATTTATTAAGTATCTCTAAAGCAATTAGCTTTTAAATTAAATATTTATATACAAAGTAGATACGCATACTTTTAGTGTGTTTAGCTAATCGTACGTGTATATTAGGCAACTCTAACTTGTTTCGGTAATTTGTCACCTCTTGACCTTTTTTTGGCTGTCAAAAATGTCTTAAGTTTTTTTTTTTCTCCTCTTTTCGCTTTTTATCTACTGCCGCAAAACAATGAAGTACTTAAATATTTTTTATATGTTTGTTGTAGTACAAGTAAAAAAAAATATACAGAAAAAGAATAAAGAAAGTTTCTATGCTTCTTTGCGAAAATCAGCTTTTACAGTAAATTAGCTACTCACATGTTAAAAGTTTGTCAGAAAAGAAAAGTTTTACTACAAACACTCACACACACACGCATAAGAAAATATGTTGTCTAAATGATGATGAAGTAGTATGACGCACAAGAAATATAGAAAAAATAAAACAAAACAAAAGAAAAAAAAAAAATAAACAAAAGCAAAACTTACCTCTGAAATATTGAAGCTAAAGCATACACTTCATATTAATACAAAAATAAAATGGACAGACGGACGGACATACGGACGGATATAAATGGCAAAGTTTATGTCCAGACAGACAACTCTATTTATTTTATATGCATTAAAAGTAGTTATTATTTTTGGTTTTTGAAAATCTTCAGGTATATATTTTGTACATTGTTCAAAAAGTATCTTTAAAGTTGTAAGAGTTGCAATCAAACTACAGCTTTATTGATTAGGCTCATTGAGGTGACCATGTATCTCCCAGCATGATATTGTACCGCAAGCTTCATTTTAAATTGCATGAAGTGTATAAGAACTAAATAATATATTTCTAAAAGCATTAAACTGCATTTAAAGATTATTATTTTGTCAATATATACAAATGTATCTTAAAGATGCAATTTAACAAAACAATAAATATTTTATGATTTTGTGGTTTTTTTGTTATTTAATGTGGCAACCAATTCTTAGCATAAATTTAAATAGAAAACATTAATTTGATAAAATTGAATGATGTCACTCTAAGAAATTTGCATCAGAAATAAAATTATTCTAAAACTTTATTTTATTTATTTCGAAATATTTTTTTTTTTTTTTAATAATATATTCACATGAAGAATACATTTAAATATTTCATTAATTTATGTCATTTGATTTTCTAAGTTTTTCGTAGTATTTTTTTCATTAGTCATGTTTGTTATTTTTACTCAATCATGTCTTAGCTAAATTCATTTATCTTGGCTAAACTACTCCGACTGTCAAAATTCACATAAAATATCATTAATTTGTGTATTTAGTTAGTTAATTTCTTTATTTAGAAAAATTTTGTAGGAAGAAAAGTTTAGCACTTCTATTGATTAACTTTATTAGTGAAAAGTTTTCCACTTTATTGTGCAATTTTATTGCTTCGCTTTGAAGGTATTTTTTGGTGCTTCATTGAGAAAAGTTTTTGAGTGCGACGAGTATTTAAACTCTTTGTAAATAAACAATTCGTTATAAATTGTTTACAAAATGGAAAAAAAGTTAGTTATGGTGTTAAATTTTTGTTTTGTTATTGTTTAATTCAATTGAGAAGCAAACAAATAAAAGTTATTTTATTTTGAACTCTATTGAAGCGATTTTTATTGCATTTGATGTGTTATTTTGCAATTGATTTTAGTTTGAAACGAGTTTTAGCTTTTCAAAAGCATTTAAAATATTTTTAAAATTGTTTGATTTATTTGAGGCAGTTAAATAGAGTATCTGAATGGATCGAGTTTAATGCAGAGTTGTCGTAGAGATGTCAAAAGATCTTAAAAAATAGACAAAGTATATATTTGCAGTTATATAAATATTAAAAAAATCTTCATTCTTTATCAAATGTAAAAATAATAGCGAGAAAAAATAATTATAATAATATTAATATTAATAAAAATAGAAATAAAATTATTGTATTTAAATTTTGAAGAGCATCTTTCTGTGCATTTCATTTCAATGCCGACAGACAACTGAATATCGCAATTATTGAAAGCTTTTGGTGCTTTGCAAAATATTTTCATAGAAATTTCCAAAATTGTTTTTATTTTCTTTGTTTCAGCGAATCTTTTGAAATGGAACGTTCTATGTTATTTTTAATAGATTTGTTTGTAAGTTTGTGCAACAAACTGTTGCATTGTGGGAACAGAATTTACTTGTTTTTAATGCGCATGTCTATTCCTAGGGAACGCTTTAATTCTCCTTTAACCGTTTCACTTTGTGTTCCCAGTAAAACAGGTTTCTGTGAATATATCATAGCTAAAACAGCTAATGGCTTAAAAACATCAAATTTAATTTGATATTAGAGAAGTTTAGGAGAGATCGTGCTTCGAGGGAAAGGAATTTTATCTTTATTTAGTTTAGTTTGGTGTATTTGAGATCTTATATGCTCGGCATACAGTGCCCTACTGCAGTACTGCATTCAGGTGTGCAAATTTTTAAGTCTTGTGAAGTCAAGGCTGAATTAATGCCGAAGAACCTTAGAATATGCATATTTTGTGTTTTTGCAAAGGTGTATTGACATATTTTAAGTCAAAGGTGAATTGTAAAAAAAAAAATAAATAAAAAAAGTAAATAAAAATGCAAGAAAGCAAAAACTAAAAACACAAACAATTTACAACAAAAAAAACCTTTTTGCAAAATCAAAATTTTACACACACACATACACATTCCAGAAAGTATTAATTTTACTTGGTAGGTAGTTAGGTTTTTGTCGTCGTCGTTGTTGTTATTGTTGTAATTTTCTTCTTTGTTTTTTTTTTTTTTTTTTTGTATTCTTTATCTACATTGCAATTGCAATTGCTGAAAAGACTTTCACATCGTCGATAAATTGAAACAATAAACCCTTTTGAAGTGCCCGCGTGCGAAAACAAACGGATAAATAAGTGCACAATGCAGTGAATTGCAAAATAGTACGCAAGTAGAATAAACTCGAAGGATGTCGATGTCGATGATGATGATCATGATGATGCTGATGATGACAATAATGATGAAATGAGTATATGAAAGGAGTCGACGATGTTGATGATGACGATGTTGCTGCCAAACACACACATACACACATACATACAACATACACACTCATAAAACTTATCAAAATGCCAAAGAGCCGAGAGCATAGTAAATGCAGAATACTGAAATAATAAACGCAAACACAAATGACGCGCCACCATAAATACTCGAATGCTTGAATGCCTCGGTTTGTGTCGGTTGTGCTTGGGATATATTTAAACGAAATATTGTATATATTCATTTGTATTGTATTGTACTGAATTGTATTAAACGAGGCAGAGAAATGGCTGGAAGGAAGGCAGGAAGGAATGAAGTTACTTGCACACTTAATAAAGTAAGCATCGAAGCAAGGCGTTATCGTATTCGTCTCATAACGTAACGTACACGTAACGTATCGTATACAACCAACACACACACACACGCACAGTCAAAAGTGCCATAACAGAGTCATCTTTATGTATATTTTTTTTTTTTTATTATTATTTTTATTTTTTTTTTTTTTTTTTTTCAGTTAAATTCCGTGGAAATAGTTGCTTTTGCGTTTGCTGCGTACTTAAAGTTGAAATGCAACACGCAGTTGGTATGTGGCTACGCACACGTCTCGATAATCTCAATCAGAATTCTGCCATTCTTATTGCTACTGAATTAAATTGCGAATTGTTAATGCTCTTGTTTTTTTGTTGTTGTTGTTGTTGTTATTGTTGCTTGATTGCAATTGCAGTTAATATTAATGTTGCATCGTCTACAATAAATTCAATGCAACATTAATTTGATTGTTGATAGTGTGAGTGTGTGTGTTTGTGTGTGTGTGTTTGTGCGTGGCATAACTTTTAATTCATTACTTATACGCCGTGTATTGCATTAACAAAGTAAATAGTTAAAGTTTTCATTTTTAAGATTAATGCTAAAGTAAAAGTTAAGGCATGCGTGCTACTGATGAGCGGAAATTCAATAAAATTATTTAGTATTTTTAGTTATCCTCTTTTTTTATGTTTTATGCTAGCGTTTCCGTTAGCATTAATCTGTTGCTATAACGCCTACTACCTACATTCTTATGTAAAACTGCTTACATTATTTTTACTTTCAAAGAATTTATGTATGAAATGCATTTGTCCATAGTTGGCGTTGCTTTTCAGAGCAACAGTTTAATGCTTACGCGAACGCTAAAGCCAGTGAAAACATAACATTCGAAATTCTAATTGCTGTTATTTTGTGTTTTAAAAATTGATCGAAATATATATTATCAATGCTCTTCCTTTAGATATTTCTTAAATTTATAAGCTTTGTTCGTCCGTATGTCTCTCTTTTCGGTCCATCCGCTCATCTGTCAGTCTGTCTATAATATTTTTTTTTTTAACCAAAGGCAATATTTATATAAAAATCATTTCTTGGTTTTCTTCATCGATTTGCAGCTGTCTTAGATTACCAATTAGAAAAATTCGGCATAGTAGCAACCAAATTTTCTATTGTTTTACTTTTTAGATGTTCAAGAAAAGCATTCCCTGTACTGACAGCGACTGACAGCTTTTGTATAGATTAAAACTATATAAAATCTAACAATTTATTTACATATCAAATTCAATAAAATCTTTATACACTTCATTTCACATGTAGCAAGCCAATTTTATGTGCACCATGAAAAGCATTTCATGAAAACGTAGAAAAAGTTAAAAGAATTTTTTTTTATGTCGATAATGTGTTCATATTTGCATTTTCTTTATTTTTTCTTTTCGTTTTTGCTATTTTCGACTTTTGTGTGAAGTCACGTAGCCAATTTTGCACATTTTGACGCCATCTTATAGCCCAATCCTGTCGAATACACATGCAAAAGGCGCAGGCATTGTCGTCGTCGCCATCTTTAATGCTATACCTTGTACGTTGTGTGAAGTCAATAGACTTGACTGAAATTTGAGTTTATGAAATTTTGCATGCGCAACCAACTTTCTGTTGCTGATGTTTGATGATTTTTCTTCGTCGTCGTCGTCGTTGTCGTCGTCATTATTGTTGCTGTTGTTGCTGCTTTAGTATCTTTTCTATTATGTGTGCAGTTCATTGTTGCCAAACGTTGCATATACGTAACATTATTTCAAACTGTCGCAAATGTAAATTTTCATTTTTTTTTTTTTAATATAATAGTAAGAGTAAACTAAAAGTAACATTTGGGCCCACTTTAACCATTTTCTATTATCATTATTATTGTTTGCATCTATTTTGTATTTGCATAAAGTATCTCAAAGATACGTTTTTTTTATTTTTGTACTTCATAGAACCAAATTCTCAATTCACAATGTGCTTAAACTTGACAATTACTGTTATTGTGCAACTCTACAAAGACAAAATGAATGACTTTAATAATAAATGACTGCATAAATGGTTGTAAAGTAGCAAACAACTGCGATACTTTACATTTTGCTAGAAACATTGAAGTCATCACTTTTGTTGCTTTGCATTGCATTGCATTTTTCTATTTTACTTTACTTTTTATTCTTTCTTTCCTTCTATTTTTTTTTTTTTTTTTTCAGCATTTAAATTCTTTTTACTTATTCAAAACAACAATATCCATTTCCTCAGGCGTTTTGCAATCTTTATTCTTATTGTGTTTTGACTTTATTTTTATTGTTTTTAAATTGTTTTCAATTCAATTCACTTCACTTTTATTCGGTTTTGTAACTTTCTTTTCAAATGTCAATAACTGTGCACAGTTTTAATCGCTGCGTCTGCTTCTGTGTTTGTGTTTATTTATTTTTACTTTTTTTCTGTCTTGAAATGAATCTTTTATTTTATAATTTTTTTTTTATTTGTTTGGCTAAATTTTAAATAGTTAAGTGGCATAGACAGTTAAATGTTGCATACTTTATGGCGTTAACAAAAAGTAATGTCAAATCGTTATTGTTATTATTTTTTGAATTTATAGGTAAGGTTTTCCGATTAAAGGTATTCAATTATCATATCACAGGTTGTAGATCTTTTATTTTAAAGTGTAATGAGCGTTTTTAATATATTAAAAATACTTATATGCTAGGTAATAGCAAGGCAACTACTTTATTATTTATTTTATTTATTTTTTAATTTAAAGATTTAATAAGTTCCATATTCTTCTTTGCTTTTTTTAGTTCCAAAGAAAAATGGGCAATTTACTCAGGTATAATTGTTAACAACTAAAATTCAAAGGATGCATTAAAGGCGAATATCGTAAAATTGACCAAAATATTATTTATTGTTATTATTTACCACAAAAATGCATACCCTTATAGAAAATGGTATGCCTAAAAAGCATTAAAGCTTTAAAGCTGCCAAGCTAACAAAGCTTTAAGCAAATAATTATGATTCTGTCCATATTAAAAAAAAAGCTTTCGAATAAAGTTTATAAAGTTCATTAGAGCTTTTGCAATAAAATAATGTTTGTCTAGGTTATTTTATAGCGCTATAATTTGAGCTTTTAAACAGCACAGGATGCGTTTTATCAACTATTTTTGCGAAATTTTAAATTTCTTTGGTGTCCATGGTGGCCTCCTTTAATGGAATTCGTTTAAAAAATACGTCTTACTTTTGGAGACAATCTAATAAAACTGTGCGATAAAAAAAAAAAATGCCAAATTTTATGGTAGGAGTTGCCAAATCGAGTAAAAAAGTATAATTAGAATTTTCGCCGGACCCAGAAAATTGGGATCTAGGTTCGAACTGACATGATTTGTTTTTTTAAACAAAAAAAAAAAAAAGTTAACGTTATTCGTAAAAACATGTCAAAAAAAATTTATGTTAAAATTTTACACAAATTCCTTTCAAATATTTTTTTGACTATGTTTTTTTTTTTTTTTTTTGTTATTTATTTTTTGTATGCAATATTATAATATTTTTCAACAGCTGACACATTTCTCCAGAAATATAAACTTTTTTGCTCTCCAGAGAATATGCAAAACACTTTGTGTGTTTACTAAAAACCACAAAACAAAAAAAAAAATCAATTAAAATTCAATTCAACCAAAACTATGACCGCGACAGCAAATTGGTTCACACGCTTCGATCAGTACAATTTGGCAGCTCGTTGTGAACGGATCGAACTAGAACGAAGATAACGGTAAGCAGAACCAGAAGTGAAATTGAGAGCGTTAACAATATAACGGGGAATTCGAGTGTAAGTTCTAATAAGACAAAGCGAGTCTGTATAATTAACACTCAAAAGTAGTGGCGCGAGGGGCGGTGCAGCAGTTTTATGCACACACAAGTTGGCGTTCATCAAATAAACAAAACAAATCTGAAATATAAACGAAGTACGCCACGACGCCGTCTTTGCCACAAAATAACAAACAATTCACGCCAAGTGTTTGTAAAGCGTTATGCGGAGAAGGGGGTGACAGAGGCTGAGTGGTGGCATGAACATATGTAGAACTGGAGGACGTTCTCACAAATGATGATCAAAAGATCGATCGGTTTATTTGTACGAGAATGAATGAAACAAACGTGCTACTATATGCGGCGGCAATGAGTTCATGTTGAAAGATATTTTACACAAAGAATGAATTTGTTTGTGAATTCATTAAAAACGACAGAAGTGATTTTCATTTTTCATTTTATACAATTTTTTTCTACTTTTTTCTTTTATGAAATGCAAACAGCATCGAAGGAATGGAGAATGTGCGTTTTTCTATAATTGTAAGTTAAGTGGCAGTGTTTTCTTCGTGAAGATTTAAATAATTCAAGTTCCAAATTTATAGGAAAATGATCTAAAATGGAATTCGGAAAGTGAACAGACGGATCTGCTCTACGATAAGCGCAGCATTTCAAGTGAGACAAATAGTGATGCCATTTTTAGTGATGAGGCACACGAAATCTTCAACAGACAACTGCAGCATCAGGTGCTCTGGGATGCTAAAGAAATCGAGGAATCGCTTGGCGCAATGCCAAATGCCGCACATGTTCTGGAAATGGTTAAATCCGGTTGCGTTTTAGAGTTGATTGCCGATCCAAGCGATTGCAATCTTGCGTTGCTCTATTCCGCAATCAAAGGCTGCACCGAAAATATTTTATTCATATTGAATCAGGATAATGCCAACACAAATTGCACCGATTTCCAGGGACGCACGCCACTACATTTTGCCTGTAGCCGAGGTCATGCACATATTGCTAAAATATTATTGGATCGTGGTGCCGATCCGAATCGTTGGGATGCCAAAAAGGAGGTAACACCGCTGCACTGTGCTGCCAGGTGAGTGGGTGTATTTGGGAAATTTTTTTTTTTTTTTTTTTTAATTTTTTCTTTACAAACTTGCCACATCAAAAAAAAAAAAAAAAAAAAAAAATATGCTAGTGCCAAGAGTGTCGAGTGTATTTTGTTGCTGCTAAAACGCAAAGCGAACATAAACATTGGCATCGAGAAACGCTCAGCATTGCATTATGCCATCGATCGCGATGCGGTTGAAAGCGTTGAGATTTTATTAAAATATGGCGCCGATCCGAATACACCACAGGTGTATACCGAAACGCCGCTACACACCGCTTGCGCTTCTGGGTTTACAAAGTGCGTCGAACTTTTGTTGAGTCATAATGCCGATGTGCGTTCGCAGTTTGGCGAGGGCAAGGTTACCGCATTGCATTTGGGTGAGTCAGTGGTATTCCTCAAATAAAATCTTTTTTGTAGAAATAACTTAGAAAAAAATTTTTTTTCATAGCTGCTGAAAATGATTACGTGGAATGTGCTCGTCTGCTGCTGGAACATGGCGCAGATCCGAATTGTTTGAACGCGAGTCGCCAGACTCCATTGCATCTGGCTTGCCTGTCGCAGTCGATTGGTTCGGTGAAGTTATTAATAAAACATGGCGCCGATGTGAATGCCGTTTACCGTGATGGACGCACTGCATTGCATGCTGCAATTGTAAAACAGTCACGTTGCCTCGACTGTTGCAATGCACTTCTCGAAGCCGGTGCAGATGTCAATAAGGCGGATCATTATGGCTATGCGCCGCTACACATTGCTGCGCTGAATGAGTTTAGTAGCTGTGTTTATACTTTTATTGGTAAAGGACAGATAGACATATTTTTTTTTTTTTTTAATTTCTAATGATTTTTTTTAATTCCTCCACAGAACACGGTGCCGATATCACAGCTCGCACAAACGGACACGTCTCTGCACTCTCGTTCATTGTACGTCGTACTCCGGAAATTATTCCAAAATTAATGCACAAATTGGACGCCTCGATTAAAGGCCGACGATCATGAAATCGGCGATGTGGATTGTGAAATAAAATTAGACTTTCGATTATTGGTGCCTGGCACTGCCTTGGAACGTGGCGAAACTGAGCTTTTGCTCTCACTTATCGAAGTCGGTCAAAAACGCATTTTGATGCATCCACTCTGTGAGACTTTTCTCTTTTTAAAATGGCGTCGCATACGTAAATTCTTTTTAATGAGTTTAGCCTATCACGCCATTTACGTAATGCTCTTTACGCTATACGTAATCGGCGTATTTGTTCGAAATTGCAAGGAGAATGAAGTCTGCAAAGCGCCTGGATATGTGCGCACTTTTGGCTATTTTGTTATTGTTCTAAATTTAATACTGCTCGGCAAGGAACTATTTCAGATGGCACACGGCTTGCATGGCTATGCAAAATATTGGGAAAATTGGCTACAATGGACCATCGTGTTCGGCGTGTTGCTGTGTGTGGTGAGTTTGTAGATTTATATCTTTTGAAAATTATTTATAATTTTAATAATTTATATCAAACATATTTTTTTCAATTATAGACACCCGAAATTTTGACAACTGGTGACCTGCAAGCAGTGCCCGAATGGCAGCATCATGTGGCAGCAATTGTTATACTCTTCGTTTGGATTGAATTGATGATGCTTGTGGGACGTTTTCCCATTTTTGGTGTCTATGTGCAAATGTTTACCAAAGGTAAAATTCAAATTCTTATTTTATTTGTAAATTATTTTAAAAATGCGTCTTTACAGTCGCTCTTAACTTTGTTAAATTTCTTTTGGCCTACATTTGCCTGCTGATTGCCTTCGGCTTAAGTTTCTCGGTGCTTTTCAATGATTATCCCGCTTTTGAGAATATAACCTGGTCATTTTTGAAATCCATCACAATGATGTCCGGCGAACTGGAATTCGAGGACATCTTCTACGGCGATTATAAAGTCAAGTTTCCAGTCACAGCACACATCATCTTCCTTTCGTTTGTGCTGCTCGTCACCGTAATACTGACCAATTTAATGGTTGGTCTCGCTGTCAGCGATATTCAAGGTTTGCAAGTTTCAGCCACTTTAGACCGTTTGGTGCGTCAAGCCGAGCTGGTATCGCGTCTTGAAAGTCTATTTTTCTCACGTTTGTTGCGCGGTGCTCCGACAAATTTGCTAAAACTCTGCAAACGTGCTGCACTGCTGCGCACTTCGCGCAATAAACTGCAATTTATGATCAGACCAAATGATCCGCGCGATAATCAGCTGCCCGAGGATATTAAATTAAATATTTATAAATTGGTTGCGGAGAGACGCGATCGTAATCTGAGCATAAGACGTCGTAATTTTGAAAATAATTACAATTTCTTTAGTCGCAGCCTAAAACAGCAACAGGAACAGCAGCAGCAAAGTTTTAAGGCGCAATTGGAGTATGCCAAGCGTAGCCCGCTGCCGCGTACTAATAATTATGAGCTAAATGTCAGACAGCCCTCGCAGCAAACGATTTCACAACCGGCAGCAACAACACAAAATTTCGAGACGCCACCAAAGCACGATCTGCTGCGTCCACGTTCGACAACAAATGTGCCACAGCAGCTATTCGCAGAGAGCGATCTTGCAGTGAAACTGAAGAATCAGGTGAATGGTTTGGCAGATATACGCATCGAGGTGCAGGGTCTAAAATTGCAGCTAACTGAGTTGGCACAAAAATTCGATAAATTTTCAGATTCAGCAACGCGTAAACTGAATCACGTCACGGATGAGCTGTGTCGTCTGAAGTTGCACTTTGAACCACGTGCAACGCGGCATCATCCGTTGCAACAACGCTGAGGTTGCATATATGCTGCGTAGCTAGATTATTTTTAGTTGAAAAAAATAGCTTTATTAACTTTACTCATAAATTGATAGACTTTATTGATATACGTAATATTTTTTAACACTTTTATACTAAAAAGCATGCGCAAAATATATTTTTAAAAATAATTTGTAAATAAAATAATTGAAATGAGTATCTTATTTAAGTTCAATAAAAAAAGTTTATTTTCTCTTATCTAGAATGCAAAATATTTTCTCGTATTATATTACTGCTACGTGAATATCTGAAGGCCCTGGTTTCACTTTTCTTGAAACGTTTTATTTTACTTAACAATTTTTTGTTTATTTTTATTATTTAATTTCTGAGGCAAAAATTTATTGCAACGCAAATTTATAATTTTTAATTTTGCAATTAAATTTCATGGTTCACAATTCACATTCAGTAAGTTTGTTTACATTATTTGATTGTTTATTTGTAAAATTGCAAGTGCAATATGCACACATTTGCGTTGATTGCGAAAATGTATTGCGATTTTGAATGCAACTTTGAGAATTCTTTTCAAAAATTTGGTAGTTTTAGGTAAAAATTAAATAATTGTTATCTTATTACTCCATTACACAGTTCAAACCAGGGGTGGACTAAAGAAGAACTCAAATAATAATCTTGAACCGTATACAGCTGATTTCATCCCGGAATTTGCAATTTTGTGGGACAAGTTCAGAGCTACAATCTGAAAACTAGATGGAAACACTGTCTCTATTAAGAAAGAGATCGCGTATAGATCAGTTTGTAGTCGCATATACCATTTTTATTAAAGAATCGGAAATTTTCAGTGAGGGTATTCAAACTGGTCTTGAAACTCTAGTAACGGAGTACAATGTAAAAGAAATGTTGCACAACCAAACAAGAATTTCCATACAAAATGTTAATCTACCTTGCAACTGCTGATTCCAAAAAGTTGCACAGAGTTACACAAATTTACTTGCACAAGGGGCGCTCGAGCTTTTGAGTGCAAAGTTAATTTTTAATTTTATGCAAGACCATTCTTGTAGCTGTGTAAAAATTTCGAAACATTGCTTCTTGTCTTCTGCGAATTATTAAGGGAAATAAAAATAAATTGATTTATTAATTTTCTTAAAATTAACAGGAGGAAGAGTTGATAGCCATTTGAGTTGTATAAATTGCTTTCAATACGAGTATGAATTTATGAAATAATCAAATAAACAAATATGACCATTGCTGAAATAGGAATGCAATACAAGAATTACGAAATTGTATATTTATATTTTCAACAAACATATTTGTACATTTTATTATTTTTCATATTTTTATGCAAAAAGGATACCAACCGAGAGATCTGTGTGAAAGCAAATTTGTTGTTTAAAATTATGCAATAAATATAAAAAACCAATTTACACAGCACGCATACAAAATATGAGCTGAAAATAATATTACAAAAGACGCAACAAAATACAAAAATAAGAAGGCTTATGCGACTATGTTATACGCTATAAAACGGTATTACTATATGTCAAACATTTGCAAATATTTTTTATTGTAAATAGACATGAGACATGTAATTTTACAAACTTCGTATCATATTTATAAGACTCCTTATTTTTTGTTTGCTTTTTAATAAAATATTTGTAGTGTATATAAGGGGAAAAAAATAAAAGTAAAATTGAACAAATGGCCATGAAATTACATGATGTGAATATTTTTTACCTATTTTGCAGCATTTGCTGGCAACAAAATTTTGAAGAGACAAAAGGGTTTGCCATATAAAATGATTGCATGCCAAGAAATGTGCCCACGGGAAGTCTCTTGTTGGTCGACACAAGTCTCCTGGGGTTTGCAAAAAAAATAAAATGTTGTAAAATAAAATCAAAAAACACAACAAATTCGCACACGATTTGCTAAAAATCCATAAAAGTGCTTTTGACAATTGGATTGCTTTGCTTCAGCTTCAGCGCCCATTCAAGCAAATCCTCAAAATTGCCCAAACACACGCACATCACATGAGAGATCAATTCATTTTCGCGGCGAACGCTTAAAGTATCCATAATGCTGCCTTCCTACTTGTTACCTTTCAAACTGATTACAAGCTTCTTATGCGATAGAGTCTATAAATTTTTTACCTTTTTATTTATTTTTTGCGAGACAATTGCAAATGCTCTGTCTGGCCCATTGCTCCCAATTCCAGCTCCAACTCATTCCCAATATAAAGGCTATCAATTGCAAATTTATTTGACTGCTTTTCACATGCTTGATCCTTGCTTTTTGTGTGCTTTGTATGTTTAACGCGTTCTTTGATTCAGCAAATTCACATTATTTCTGCAACAGGACACGACCTACGCAGGACAATAATGATTTGGCAATGTTTTGTGTCTTGCTTCAAGTACAAATCACGAATTTTATAACATGAATTGCAATTTTATTTACTTTTTTTTTTTTTGTGTTTCTCTGCAGCAACAACAGCTTGAATACTCTTCATTATTATCAAATTTGAAATTTTGCATAACAAAAAAAAATAAAAAAATAAAATTCTTCAAGTTTTCCATTGTTGTTGCTTGGGAAAGTGTTGTGAAAACTTTTATGAACATTTTTGAAATTTCATATTCAGTTATGCAGCGTGAATATCTTTACTACGAAAGTTTTTTCTTCATTGGTGACTGTAAAGACTGTAGCCGAAGAAAAACGCGTCACAGAGTAGAGCAAGCACCAAAATTGATTGTTCTAAAGCTTGAAGTCTTTGAGCTTGGCTGTCATTATTGATTAGATCGGTTTTTATCGAATTGATTATCGAGTGAGCAAAAAATTTGAGAGGTGAATATCTTTTTTTGTAATAATTTTCGAACGTTAATTTTTGACAATTCGGATGCTTTCGTTGTATTAAAAATTTATTTTAGAACACACCTAATGCCTGTGGTTGTGTTCTAAAATAAATTTTTAATTATTTTTATCCATTTTCAAGATTTCACAAAATGCCACAAACAAAAAACAAAAACAAGCATAAAAATTTCCATGAAAATGCTTTCATAAATAATTTCATTGGATCTTTTGCCGCGCTGCAAACTGCTCGTTGCTCCTTTATGAAATCTTCAAATGCAGCAAGTTTTAGGTATACACTTATGGAGCCATCACTGCCACATTTACTTAAAATATTTATACCAGCCAATTTCTTATTGCATACCAAAGGTGCACCCAAATCACCATAACAAGTTGCACCACCTTTTGTGCAATAAGTTAATTTTAATTCTTTTTGCGCAAAATTATCGCCACAATTGTCAATTGATATAATTTTTGTAGTTGCCTGTAATAGCAGATCTGATGTATTTACAGAACTCTGGAAATTTTGAAATAAAATTTAAAGAAAATATAAATAAATAAAATTAGTTTACTATCAAAAAAAAAAAAAAAAAAAAAAAATAAGAAAGAAAAACTAACTTTCTTTGTAGCACCCCAACCAAAAAACTTGACATTCTGTGCCCTCTTGTACTTCTTCATAATCAACTTCAATAAAATTTAAGTGATCCGAAACTCGTATATTTTCTTCGAGTCTTATAAGCACAAGACCCGTGGCATCAGGACCTTGCGGGCAATTATAAAAGTTTTCTTTGCAAGTAATAATTGCGATTCAGTATCACTAAGATTTGCAGTGCCGCCTTCGAAATCTAGTTTATGGCTTTGCGTTTGAGTTTGATTTTGATTTTTTTAAAATTAGTTTTTCTCTTATTTTTATTTTTTTTTGAAATGTTTTCATTTACCTTCTGTGTATAGTTCTGAATGTGAGTAGACTATTTTCTGAAATTAGCACACCGGAATATTTAATTTCATATTTGCCAGCAACTTTATGCGCAGCAAATGCCACAAATGGTGCTTTTTGCAATGAAAACCGGTCAATGAAAACGTCCATCATACGATGTACTCGTTTCTTAATTAAGTCGCCATTTACTAAAAAAAAAAAAAAAATATATATAAAATTTAGAAATTCGAAATTTTTGGCCTAATTTACCCAAATCGTTTGTGCACAATATAAATTGAATTAAAATAAACAAATATGAAATTCTTAATATTTTTGACATTTTTTAAAAATTATTTTAAATTTATATTTGTAGTTCAAAATGTTGAAATTTAAATCGAAATAGCCAATGAAATTTTTGTTTTTTAAATTAATTCAATTACTTATAAGATCGAACGGCAAATAAACTAGGATAGATCAAACTTATTTTGATATGTCATGTACAATTTTTGAGATTTGACTAGATTTAGTCAGAGTTTTCTTCAGTGCAATAATAAGGTTCGATACTTCGAAAGTATCGATTTTTTAACGATATCGAAATTGCTCAGCAATTAAATTAGAATCGATATATCGTTAGTTTTTTTTTTAAATTTAGTACACACACTATTTCAAATTTTTTTTTAATGCTTTTGATAAAAATACAATAATATCCAAAAATACAATAATAAAATGAATTAATCGCAAGTTCCATAAATACATGAACGTACCAATTCGAATAATCGACAACAATAGCATTTTGTTGTTGATTCTGTTGGTTGTTTTGTGGTTGTAGTTGTGGTTGTTGGTTTCTTTGTGGTTGTAGTTGTGGTTGTAGTTGTTGTTGTTGTTGTTGATGTTTTCAAATCCTCCAATTCAGCGACAACATCTTTTATAACATTATCAAATTCATTTATTGCATCTTGTATCGAAATACATTTTTCAACCATTTCCAATATTTTTAACAATGCCTGCACAAAGACACCATTTTCTTTTGTACACCGAGAATAAATTAAACTTAGTACATTTTGTTCGACTTCTTGATTTACATCGAGAAGAAGATCATTCGAATTGAGTGCAATATAGCAATCTTGTTGACACGATACCAAATGAATTTGAAAAACGAGGCAGACGGTTAAGATTATTTTCAATGTTTTTTTGGAAAACTGTTATAAAAATTATAAAATAATAAGAAATCAATTTAAAAAAGAACATCTTAAATAAAATTTACCATATTGAGATTATTTTTTGTTTCGAATGAAACCGTGTATGCTGGAAAGTCTTAAAAATAATAATTAACTCTGATTATTTTTTTTTTTTTTTTTAATATAGAAAATTAGCGACTTAATTTGTAAATCGAATTGATAAAAACGCTAAATTATAATAATTCATGCGGAAAATTAAAGTAAATTAAACAGTTTAAAATTTAAGAAGAAACTTGCAAAGATACCCATTTATTTTTAAAATTTAATAGTTCCATAGATTTAACTGATTCAATATAAACGCGCATTGACCAAAAATAAATAGAAAATTCTTTATGCTTAAAGTTTATAGAACAACAATTGATATAAATCCTTTGACAAATGATGCGGAACTAATAAAAAAAAATAAAATAATATGAAACCAAAATGATAATGATAGTGAAAGATAATAGTATATATAGTGAAATAGCTTATCTCTTATCTAAAATAAAAACTACGAAATAAAGTTCTGGACTAAACAACATTTTGTTTCGATTTTCTTTTCCGTTTCCTCATTGACATATCAGAGAGAGAGAGAGAGAGAGCGACTGCCCATTGTTCTCCAATATATACATTTGCTTGTGTATGTGTGTGAAAAGTTTAAAAAGTTTTTTTTTCATGCCAAATTTTTAGATAAATGATTTTATTTATATTAGCCATTTTCTATCTTAAGCATTCTTAAAGCGATACCAACATGTGAAGTGGA
Organism: Leucophenga varia; assembly: GCA_018903435.1. Lineage (NCBI taxonomy): Eukaryota > Metazoa > Arthropoda > Insecta > Diptera > Drosophilidae > Leucophenga > Leucophenga varia. The sequence goes on from JAEIFJ010001427.1 coordinate 905,304, forward strand.
TTGAGATAAAAGACCATAAACTGCGTGAAAACTTTTTATCAATTCTTTTTTTTTTTTTTTTTTTTGGTTACACATCATCAACATTGATTTGAAAGTTGCTACTTGATTTAAGAGTTTCTTTTTTTATTGGTCAAAATAGCTTTCTTTTGGTTTTTTGTTTGATTTTTTTCTTGTTTGCAGCTGATTTGTTGAATTCAATTTCGTCTTAAATTGAACAATTCAAACTTTGGAAATTTATTTAATCCAAAATGCGTACAGCTAAAAGGCGTCTAACTGCAATAATTGTACAAATTAGTTAAAAAGCAGACAGTAAATTTAAGCGTGACAAATAGTTTTGGTCCAAGTAAACCACAAAAAAAAAAAAATAATGTTTGCAATGTGTCGACCAAAATAAGTCAACCGTATGGATTTTCTATAACAAGAAATCCTTTAAAATGACTTTTCCTTGTCGAAAGCGTTATAAATAAAATAAAATCGAAAAACAACAATTACAAACTTCCATGAAACATGAAAAAGGACATAAATTTTGACTATTTTAATCAATAAAGATAACGGATAAAGCAAAATATAATACAATACAAGCCTAAGAACCTTGAACAAAACGAATCGAGAGTGAGTAAGTGGGTGAATGGGTGAGTGACGCACCAACGAACAAAACAAATACGCCCCAATGATTTCACCAAAGTAGGCGTACAGCAGCATTTGTAATGAAGACAAACAAATAAAATAATTTCGACTAAAAACAATAAAGACATAAATTTATATTTAAATGAAACGAACGATAAGAACGACATGGACAGACGGACAGACGGATAGATCGCTGACTGAGCGATTGAATAAAGGACAAACGCGTGTGATACTGGAAAAAGTGTGCGTAGCATGCTGAAAACACAATGAAAAGAGACAGAAATACTTAGCATAACAGCAGATTACGTATACGCACAGTTGTGCGTTGTCTGCTTTTAGGCGCAATAATTCATGAAAGTAGAAGCTACGCGCAAAAATGAAGACATCGAAATGTAACGTAAATTGGTTTAAGCTGACGGCAAGGCACACAACACGCAGCACAGGACACTGACTGCAAATGCAAATGAAAAAAAAAAAAAATATACAAAAAAAGCAACGGCTGAGCATGTTGAAGTAGTGAAAGGGATACACACGCACACACAGTTTGCTTGAGAATATTATTTGCAGTCTAAATAAACAAATAAACAAAAAGCTTTCAGCAGAAAAATAAAAATAAATTTTAACATTAGGATGAGTCGAACATGAATTTTATTACCAAGTTTGAACTGTAAAAATGACTTGAGGCAGTAGCAGTGATTTGAGACAGTAACAGTGACTTGAGGCAGTAGCAGTGATTTGAGACAGTAGCAGTGACTTTAGGCGTTAACAGTGAATTTATGCAGTAACAGTTACTTTTGACAGTAACAGTGATTTGTTATATTAACAGTGAGCAACAGTTAATTAAGTCGCTGGCAGTACGTTAAGACGGTGATTGTGAATTAGAGATATATTTTTTTCTTTCTTTTTAAAGTATCACTTCCAACATTTTCTCAAACCTTTCAAAATACCCACACATACCTTTTAGATTAAATCATTTCAAATTCCATGATGCTACTGCACGGCAAAAGGTTACGCCAAATTACGTAAATTTCACCGGCTCGAGATTACCCAGTCTCTATCCAACCTAAGCCATCCCATACCAAACCATGCCATCCATTGCACGCATGCTGCTGGGTCACTCGTCGCTGCTACGATATAAATCATTTAAATTAACAACTTTTGGTTTATTAACACAATTTATTGGCAGCACTTTGTGTAGCAGTTGTTGCTCTTCGTCGCCATTTTGGCATTTCACCATTTATATTCCAAAAAAAATAAGAAAAAATATCTCACGAAAAGGTGCGCACGTTTCTTGTTTTGAATAAATAACTGGGCAAAGTATGCTGTGTCCCATTGTTTACTTTTAGCAAACGGACAGCGGCAGGTTGTATATTATTTTAATATGGAATGGGAGATTTTTGGTTCAGTTCGGTTCGGCTCTCTCGTGCGTAAGTTGCGTTCCTCTGTGTATCGTTTGTTGTTTTGTTTTTGGTATGGTTTGGTACGGTTTGGCATTGAATTGAAATGATTTGTTGCTTGTTAGTGAAATGATAATGGCAACAAATGAGCTTTTATTGTTCTTTTGTCTTAAAGCTTTATCGGGCCTTTAGTTACGTTACGCGACAACGTGATACATAAATTCATTGAACGTATAAAGTAATTCATTCAAATTGGATTTTACTATGCAAACTGTTTTATGGATATTCTATGAATTGTATGGTCGACAATAATGAAATAGTTTTGGTTTAAGTTCAATGAATATTTATGTTGCTAGGATTATTTTATAGATGAAAGTCTCGCATCGAATTTGTGATGTAACTGTTAGCTGCTCTGCTATTAACTTTCTCATTTTCAGCTATCTCGTTTAGAGATCTGCAGCACAGAATGCTGGTATTCATATTTTTGGATAATGAGCCAAGTGATCTCAGGTATTGTGGTTTTGATTTTGAATAAATGAATGTGAGAGTATGAATATTTTTTTATTTTTTTATAGAAAGTATCTACATAGAAATTTGTTCATCAATCTATTTATTTATTCATTCAATTGTACGCATACTTCAATTTGATTTCGATGTCATCATCGTTTATGTATATTGAACTTTAATCAGCAAAATATTGACACAGAATTGTCACCTGGTGCTGCTATTCTTGCTGTTGCAATTGCTGCTACTAATGCATAATTATTCACATGTGACATAACGAAATGCAATTAAATTATTTAAAATACATAATTTGCAATTAAGCGTATGGTTTTAGTTTGTTTTCATTTAGTTAAGCTTTCAGTAAAGACTACAACAACAATGTTGCCAACATAATTTTTTTATGAAATAATTTTACATGCAATGCAAACAGCAAAATTTGTCGATATTTTTTTCATAATTTTTTTGGTTATTGTTCATACTTGTATGCGAAATTAAAACAAATTTGCATATGAAAATTATAATCGGTTTTAGTTTTAGGCAACAAATACAAACAAACAAAAATGAAACGATACAAGTAACAGATACAGCAACAGTAGATGGAGTAGGTAGCTACAATAAGATACAAATGTATCTGTGTATGTATCTGTTTACATTGGAATATTGTTTTAAATTGATAATATTGTTGTACGTTCAAAAAAAAAAAAAAAGAAAACTGTTTAGCAACGACGTCATCACGTCCATTACGAAACGGCAGCACCGCATACTCGGGGCAGCTGCCCAATCCAATTCCAATTGAATACCACAAAATTCAACGAGCTGAACGGTAACTAGAGCGGTTTTTGGCTACGATTTTTGGGTATACGTAACGCTTTGGTACAAAAATTTGTATCTGAATACATTGTATATAAATATATGCGCTACCTTTTGCGGTTTCGGTGCTATTGCGAACGTAAAAACGATAAACAGACGAACAGACGGACGGACGGACATATATCGATGTTGTTAGCATTTTCAATAATTGGGTTAGAGAGAGTATGAAATTTATTAATTTTTACATTTCACTAATTACGTGCATAGGAATTTGTTATTATGGCAATCTGCTGGCTGGCTGGCTTGCTGGCTGCTTGCATGTATCTGTGTGTTTGTACAAATTGTATCTGTGTGCTTATTTCCGCTTCGATTCGCTTGCATTTTAGATTTAGCGTAATTCATTTGCGCATTTCGTTGCATATTTTTAGTTGCAACTCGATATTCGTGGTCAAAGAAAATTGTTTATAATTTGTATACTTTTATGCGTTCGCAATTCATTTGCGTATCTTTTTCATTAAAAATCTTGTGTCCGGAAATGAAATTAAAAGCTTTTCAGAGTTTGCACAAATTATGTACGATTTTCAAATTAATTTTGAAACCGCTCGATTCATTTCGAAATACAATTTGTCAGGTTTTTATTTAATGGAATTCTTACAAAAAAAAAAAATCAATAAAACATTTAAAAAAGTGCTGTTATCTTTCTGAAAACTCAAATATTTTAACAAAAAATGCATCCTATCAATATGATTTGAATATCGGTTAGCATTAATAATCCGAATTATTAAAAAGCATTATTGCCAACAGTAAAAACCTTCATCTGAGTTTATGATATTTTAAAGACTCATGAATCAATTCACACTTAAACCGACTAGTGAATTCAAATCGCACAGCTTTTGCGAATGTATTAACTGGAACAGATGCGATAGATACACTTTTTACGCTTATTAAGGCAATTATCTATTCAAATTTTTAACTTTTGCTCTTCAGTTGAAATAAAATATATTTTGCCTTAAACAATGAATTATTTTTATTGTTTTATTAGGCGATTATTCATATCTAAGAGCTTATATATTGCGTTGTTTTCAAAATAGAAACAATTCATTTAAAGTAAAAACAGCTGGCAGCATCTTTTACCTAATTGGCCAGCGTCATAAACATTGAATTTATATGAGAACAAATTTGGCATACAATTGAAAAATATAGAAAAAAAATATTTTATATTTTCCAAGTTAAAAACAAAAAATAAAAATATATAAAAACCTAAATAAAAAAAAATCAAATACATTTTCTATATTGGATAAACGGCAACAAAAATAAACAATTCGAGTGGGTGTCAGTATGTCAAATGAACAAGAACTGAAGGCATTCGACTGTAAAAAAAGATATATTTTTTGTATAGAACGAAAGATAAAAAGAAGGCGCAACTGTTGCACTCGACAATTTTTTTTTCATTTTTTTTAAATTAATTTTTATTCATTAAATTTGTAATTTTTTTATTTTTTTTATATTTTTATTAATAAAATGCGAGCGTTAAAAAATAAATGAATTAATACAAAATAGTTTCATGAGAAATTAGAGAGAATGCCAAATGACGTCATACGAGAACAAAAAAATTAGTTAGACTAGATACAAAGTACAGCAAAATGTTTTTTTTTTTTTTTTTTCGAAAAATTATTACGCTTAGTCTAAAACAAAACTCTTCGAAAATTATTTCTTTCGAATAAATTTTTAATCTCCGAAAAGTTTCTTGCCCAAATCCATCATTCTGTGATTGCGACAGACACGCAAAGCATCGGCCTTCTTTAGTACAGCAACAACATCGGCATTGGCATCGACCAGGGACGATAGAAGATCTTCGTATGCTGACTTGACATTCGGTGGCAACGTGCCGATCTTGACCTTCTTTAGTGTCAGCACAATGCCTTCGGCCCAACCAGATTCGAGCGCAAATTCAGATAGCCATGGGATCAACGCTAGCACACCGCTAATGGTTTGCATGCCGAGGAACCATAATTCTGAAATATCATTCCAATGTTCCTTATATGCAATGGCGACAACCAACGCTGTCGGATCAATCGATTCATCAATGTTATAGGCATCCCAAAGGAAACGTATGGTCGCCTGTATATAACGGCAAATGGAGAAATCATTTTGTTTGACCTTCTTCGCTTGCTGCTTCAGCAGTAGCAGGCCAAGCACTGCCATATTGCCATGCAGCAATAGATTATCGGGAGTATTCTTCAATTCGGGTAAATTTTCAACAACAAATTTGAGTAGCGTATTAAACGTTTGACTCTCCTCAGCGCGTTTTGGCTCCAATACAGCTAAATTCATGAGTATATTACACAATGAGATGAGTGCAGCTCGTGCATCTTTCATTTCTTCGAGTTGTTTTGGTGTTGGCACTGGATCGGGTTCATTCATGCGCTTCAAACGCTCAGCACGCGGTATCGGTGGACGCTTGTAATGTGCAATGCTAAAGTAGAACTCAACCTGCTCCACCATTACCTCATCCTGTTTGTGTGTAAAGAGCACACGACGTGCCTCATCTTCAATTGCGAAGTGACAGAGCGCCGGCAACATGAAACGTAAAGCATCGACTGGTGCCTCGCCTTCGCGTGTTCCAGCGCGCCATGCTTTTAGTTCTTGGAACGAAGTGTTTGCCTTCTTCAAGATGAACGGTAACAATTTGTAGATCGCGGGACGCATAGCGGTGGTCTCCTGTGCCAACCAAGCGGATAGTATGCGCACAATGGCACAAATGAAAGCCTGATCACGTGCACTTGCGCTATCTTTGACTTTGTCGTTGGAGACACGCGTCAACACTGCCACAACCTGATTGAATGCACCCTTAAGCGCTGTGTAGGTAGTCTGCTTTTCCTTCGCTTCGAGATCCAATTGATCGCTGGCCATGTACTCAATGCAATGTTCGAGTATGACAAAGCAATTCGTTATGAGATCAGCCTGCTTAAATGTTGTCTCCAGTTTCTTTTCATCCATTTGCATGCGCACCTCGATGGCAGCGAGCTGCAAGAGCAACAAAAAGAATTGCTTTGCATCGTCCATGAAGGCCCACTGTATGCCCAAAACCTGCAGCACTGTAGCAATAAGCTGTATGGCGGGTTCACGTTGTTTTGGTCCAATTTTCGCCTTCAAAATATCGCCGCAACCCTTGAACAATGACTCCGGCCAAATTTCACCTTCGAGCGAATTAACAATGATCTCACGACGACAAGTTATCAGAACGGCAGACAATATGCGACATAGTTCGTATTTACGTTCCGTATGATCTGTTTCCATATCGAGCGCTATGCGTTGTATAAGCGCATGGAAGGGCTTCGGATCGTCCGTCCATGAGGCAATGCCGAACTTATTCACCAGCAACACAATCAAGTGTAGCGCTTCGTCCGTTTGAAAACTCTGCGCTGAATAGATTTGCGACATTTTCGGTAGAGCGCCTGTTGCCAGCAGCGCATTTTGACCTGGCGCATAGCTGGCAATGCTCTTCAGACAGCTATAGGCCTCACTCACAACAATCAAATTATCCTCATAATCCTCGTCATCCGCCTGTTCAACTATCTCCAACAATGTGGGTATAGCATCGATAATATCCTTGTGCGTTGCCAACTCCTCCTCCTGACAGAAACATGTCAAAATGGAGAGCGCCACGGATTTATACACCAGTGGTGGACAATCGTTTGGTAAATCTTTTGAAACGAGTAATTTCTTCAAAAACGGAAAGCCAATCGCCTCGAAGAGTAATTTTTTGGCTGCTGCATTACAGTCCTTGCCCTTCACCAGTTTTGTAACCATGAAGAGTATAGCAAATTTTTCAGTATCACTGCGTGTGCCCTTCAGCATAGCTGCACATTTTGTTACCGGTTCCGGAACGTCAGCCATTTTACTTTACTTCACTTTTCTTTTATTTATTCTTGCGTTCTATTTCGTTCTTTAATCGGGAAAAACTTTCGAACGTGTCTTATTGTTGCTTCTTTCGTATCGTATATGTTTTTATATAGCGCGTGTGTGATGATCTAATCTAAAAATATATAAAATTTTTATATATGCCACATCACACTTTCACTTGACTACAATATAAAAATTTTCTTTTCTTTTACAATTGAAATTATTCTTTTGCGATCTCGATTTCGTATGTTCCTCACTCGCCAACGCACTCTCGCGCACTGAATTCGAAAACGATCTATTCGGAAAATCTATTCGACGAATTTTTCTTGTGCAACGCTGGGATTTTTCTTACTTTTCCAAAGTATGCAGCAGCGTCAATAGCAGCAGCAGCTGTTTCGTGGTCTTTTCATTTGGATATTTTAACGCTTCGGTTTTATATATAGAATCATGTAGATACCCAGCATTGCTCGCCATGTATATGATTTTATTTTATTTTCAAAAATATCTTAGAAGTTTCGGTTTCTCAAAAAATAATTCATCGATTCGGTTAGACGTGCTGCGTAGTTCTTAGTCATATAAAAATTTTTAAAAATATTTTTTTTTTTTTAAGTATAAATCGAGCGTTGCTCTTTATAGGCTTTCTCTCGCTTACTCTCATGCTCTCCCTCTCTCACTCGTTCTCTCGCTATCTGTCTCCCGTGTATAAATTTATCTGTTTGCCGGCTTTTTTCTATGCGCATCGCATGAATCGCTTTTTAAATTTAGAATAAATTTGTGTTTGTATTTTTTGTTTTTTTTTTTTTTTTGTGTTTACATTCTTTTGTCTAAACTTTTAGTCTAGTTTTGCTGCATTTTACTTTCCAGAAAATTTTCTTTTCGTTCGTTTAAAATCTTTTCAGGGTGTTGGCCATGCGAGACTGTTGCATTTGGTAAAATTTTCGTTTAAAATATTTGATTTGTTTTGTTGTGTGTGTTTGTGTTTTGTGTGTGTGTGTGTGTATGCATGTGTAATACGGCTAATGTAGTAAATATAAATAGCAAATGTGTTTTTCTGTTCGCCTAATTTTTTTTTTTTTTTTTTCTTTCTGTTTTTGTTTATTGAAAAGTTTCTATATAAATTATTTTTATAGGCAGAAGAATAACGAAATTAAAAAAATATTCCATATACGTTTCATGGGGTCAATGCAATAGAATTTTTTTTATATATTTGTGTTTCGATTTGATGATAATGTCGCTCTTGCAATGAAAAAGGATTTTCTTTGTTTCTAAAGTTAAATTTGTACATTTGTAGCCATTCATGAAGAAAGCAGGCGCTATAAACCCTATATAGACCTTTCGTTCGAACAGCTATGTCCATCTGTCCGTCCGTCCGTATGTGCGTTTGTCATGCTTTCTGCTGTACGACAACGATTATCTCGGAGACTATAAAAGAGAGGGCATCCATATTTAAAATTTAAACTCTACTAAGCCGTAAGGTGTTCACTTACAAATGGTTTTTTTCTAGCTCCATTTTTAAGGGTACCTACCTCGCAAATCGTTTTTGTATGCAAATCTTATACAATGAGGTATGGTATTAACATAGGACTCAACTTATGGTATATAAATATTGGGTACAGGGTATCTTGCAGCCGATTTTACTTGACTACAGCGTTCTTTCTTGTTTTTAAATACGTTTATAGAAATATACAAAGTATCTGAAGGAAAATGCATATATTCAGCTGTTTAAAATAATTAAAAAATTCTTTATATTTAAAATTCATTTAAAGTAATCTAAAAAAAAAAAAAATTATCAAGAAGATTACCGGAAGTGTTGACTTAAAACAACATCAGTTTCTAATAAGTAAACAAATAGAAGCACTAAAAAATTATAAAAAATAGAAAAATATAATAAAAAAAAATTTATATATGTATTTTTTTTTTTAATAGCAAAACAAAAAAATGTCTTTGCTCATTCTTGAGCAAATGACTACTCACTCTATAAATAATAAAAAAAAAAATTATATTAAAAAAATGTATAATGATGACGTTGTAGATGACGACTATTACTGTTTTTATACGAGCTGAAAAAATTTTAACTAAAATGGAAAAGTAGATGGACGAGTGCTATAAAGCTTAGTCAATCCGATCTCAACGACCAAAAATTGCTGGTTTTTCGAGTCTTTCGCCATATTCTATCGCAGATGAAAGTAGATTCCGAATTTCTGTTTTCTTCGCTTATTACCAAATATTTTGCATAAACGCAGTAAAATTTTTGTTTACGATGTACAAAATATAAGCAAATCAATAAAACAAAAATTTGTATAATGAGAAATTTGTCGCATGAGTTTTATGTTTATTTTAATTAGCAATGAACCATCTTAATTTTTATTTGATAAATAAGTAATAAGCAAGCAAAATAAAGCAAAAAGAAAATGATTTTCATGTTTTCATTTTGTTGCATTTTTCAAGGTGATATATGTATGTATGTTTGTGTGTGTGTGTGTGTGTATATGTATTGTCAATGAACTTTTTGAAAATGAAATCATAAAAATTAAAATTAAAATTAAAATGCTAAAAAAAAAATATGGCATTTAAGGCAAAAAGCGTCAAATGAAAAATTAATTGAAATGTTTAGCAAAATTCTAAATTAAAAATGTTTGCAATGTTGACTTTTATTTTTGCTCCAAGGCAATTCAAGCAAATTATAAAAAAAAAACATTAAAGGCAAATATTTTATTAGCTTTGACAAATAAATATAAAGCTTAAATCCAGACAATCTAAGCACGAATCTGCACAATCTTCTGCTGCTGCTACAATTATGTTCTTCAACGAAGGTATTACAGCGTCGAAACCCATTAGAAAAAAAAAAATGTAAACGATTTGACGACAAAATGTACAATTTTTACGAAATAAAAAAAAAAAAAATAGTACAACAGCTTAGAGAATAAAAATGTGTGCCAGCGCACGTGTCGTCCTTACGGCTCGGACTATAACTCGAATACAATACAGCAGCAGCAGCAGCAGCAGCAATACGCAGTCACAGTTATGTAATAGCAAAAGGGTGCAATGATGCTGCAAACATTCAAATCTAAAAGGACTAAAGGTATGCAATAAAATATTATGTTGTAATAAAAAATGGAAGAAAAGGATTTCGTTTTGTAGAAAAAGAGAGAAAAAGAAAAAAAGAATAAATAAGTGTTATCATTCGATTGAGCGATACATTTTACTGCCTGTCCTCAAACCTATCTTCTATTCGTTCTTTGTGTAATATTTGTGTAATATTTCTCAAGTGCTAAGCTGCAGCAACTTGGATAAAGAGTTAAGCTGAAGTAGGAAGTTGAGGGCATAGGTAGCAGCGCACAGTACACATATTGGCAAGGAAATTTTTTAAGATTTATAGCCGATATCTTTGCTTTTGCTGTCGAAAGCGAGCGAGCGAGCGAATGAGCCAGTGAGCACAGCTGTTGTTCCATTGTTTTTCAGTACTTTCGAGCACAATCCTATCCTGAAATATTTCAATGTGATGACACAAAATATGAGTTTTCACATTGTGTAAATGAAGGTTTTTACTTGGTTTCTCTCTCTCTCTCTGGTATAATACATCAAAATTATGTTTTAGTTAAATGAATATTTGTAGCTAAAGAATGTCTTCATGCAACTGTGTCTTGGGTAAAAGGATTTAAAGTTTAAAAGTAATTATCAAAATCTGTCATCTTAGAGTTTTTAGTGTTCTCGTAGCAATTGAAATATGACCAATATTTTACAAATGTCTATAAGCACCTGCTCTGGATCGACAATAAACGAATGTCTTACCGTAAGGCTAGAAATTGGGAAATTATAAATTAAACTATTTCCAACTAAAATGTTTTAAATTCAACACAAAATTATTCATATACAATTTTTCGTCTTAAATATTTAATATTGTTTTTGTAATTTTTATATAGTAAACTAAAATATCTAATATATTTCATAAAAATACGTCGGCAAATAATAAGAATAATAATTATAACAAAAGGTTCTAACATTGTTTAAAAACACAACTAATAACACTATCAAACAGTTCGGAAAAGGCAGCTACTCTTGATCTTGACTTGGGTTTTCTGGTGGTTGTAATTTGATATTTTGCTGGAGGCATAACATTAGTCTTCGGATAAGGCGGTAAGGGTGGGAATTTTGGGAAAGGAAGTTTAAATGGACAAGTTTTTGGACATTTTTTTGGACAATTGTTAGCCGGTGGTGGACAAGTTGTTTCTGAAGGTATTGGTGGTAGATCAGTTTCTGGTGGAACTGTTGTTGTTTTTGCAGGAGGCTTTGTTGGTTTTGGACGTTCAGTTGTATCTTCCTTGGGCGTGGCTATTATATCGGTTGTTAAATCACCATCAGGTGTTACTTCTTTACCAGTTTGTGTTTGCTCTGTAGTTTCATTGTTAGGTCTAGATCGTTCCGTTGTTGTAGGTGTAGTAGTTTTTTTGGTCGAAGGCTTGGTAGGAGGTTCGGTGGGAGGTTTGGTTGGTGGATTGGTTGGTGGTTTGGTAGGAGGCACGGTCGGAGGTTCAGTAGGAGGTTCGGTAGTAGCTTCCGTAGGAGGCTCGGTAGGAGGTTCGGTCGGTGGCTCGGTAAGAGGTTCAGTAGGAGGTTCGGTAAGAGGTTCGGTAGGAGGCTCGGTAGGAGGCTCGGTAGGAGGTATCGGTAGGAGGCTCGGTAGGAGGTTCGGTCGGAGGCTTTGTAGGAGGCTCGGTAGGAGGCTCTGTAGGAGGCTCGGTAGGAGGCTCTGTAGGAGGCTCTGTAGGAGGCTTGGTAGGAGGTTCAGTTGGTGGCTGTGTAGGTGGTTTCGTTGGTGGCTTTGTTGGTGGTTTCGTTGGTGGCTTTGTTGGTGGTTTTGTCGGTGGTTTTGTTTTAGGAGGTTTCGTTGGTGGTTTCGTTGGAGGTTTCGTTTTAGGAGGTTTCGTTTTAGGAGGTTTCGTTTTAGGAGGTTTCGTTTTAGGAGGTTTCGTTTTTGGAGGTTTCGTTTTTAGGAGGTTTTGTCGGTGGCTTTGGTTTTTTTGTTGTTTTTGGTGGTTTTGGTGGCTTTGTTGGTTTCGGTTTCTTACTCGGTTTAAAAGTACTATGTTTATTAACATAGCGAGTATGTCCGTAGTCATAATCATCATCATTTTCAATTTTCCATATTTCATCGCGCACAACATCATCGTAACTTCGTAATGATTCCTTTATTGGCATGCAATTTTCTATCATTTCCAGAATTTTTATAATAGAAATACCAAAAACGCCCGAATTTTTGGGACAATGTTTATAAATTTCCGATAACACATCTCGTTCGACCGCATTTTGAATTTCTATTTTAAAGTTGCGGGACGTTAGACTATCGCCACATGATTCTTTACAAACGACCTCATTGATTAGCAATAAGTAAACACCAAGTTTATATAAAATCAAGTTGAATATAATTTTCTATAAAAATAAAACTTCAAATATTAATAGACCAATTTAATTATAAACTGAAAACATACCATTTTGTTGACGTCGTCTTAGATTATTGTGTCTTGCATGGTGAACTGAAAGATTCAACATTTACCAAGTTTATATATAAGAAAAATTTCTCTGTTGTAATTATCTAAAAGCGTATCTGATCGCATTTTCCTCAAATAAAATGCTTCATTAAACTGTGGCAAGATTTTTTGATTACACGCTTGGAAAATATTAAAACGCTTTGAGAGATAAGTGAAAGCAGAGCCTTGTTTACAAACGCTTGAAAATTTTTTCTCGCTCAAAACATGGCATTTAATTTTGAAGTAAATTACATCAAAATGAGAACAAACTGTTTTTGAATTTAGACGATTGTTCTTGATATAAGAATTTATGTTTTAGATACAATAACGATTTTTTTTTTATATAAAATAAAAGTAGAAAATTTCGATTTATTGGTTCACATAAAAATATTATTTAGAAAAATATAATTGTAAGACAATGGTTTATATAAGGAAGGGTATATTGGTGTTACATGATTCCTAATTTTGAAAAATACCGCCAATAAAATTATCAAAAATGTCGTTAAAATCAAAGATTTTTGCTCTTCTTTGGGGTTGTCTAGTTGTTGTAACTGTATACTGTGCTGGAGGCATTACATTGGATTTGGGAAAAGGCGGTAACGGTGGAAATTCAGGAAAAGGTGGAAAAGGACAAATTTTCGGACACTTGGCTGGGCAAGCATTTGTCGGTGGAGGACAAGTAGACGGTCTATCAGGTTCAGTTGGTAGTGGAGGATATGTTGAATCAGTGTCGTCTGGAGTTTGTTCTGTATCTTCGGGAAGGTTTGTTTCGTAATCTGGGAACGATGGAGTAATTTCTTCTGGTGTGCTTTCTCCTGGTTCAACTTCTCCTGGTGTGCTTTCTTCTGGTTCAACTTCTCCTGGTTCAGTTTCTCCTGGTTCAGTTTCTCCTGGTGTGCTTTCTCCTGGTTCAGTTTCTCCTGGTTCAGTTTTGTGCTTTCTCCTGGCTCGACCTCGCCTGGTGTGGTTTCCTCTGGAGTGCCTTCTGTGGTATCCTCACCTGGGATATCCCCTTCTGTGGAAACCTCTTCTGTGGCAATTGCTTCTGTGCTAACCTCTTCTGGGGTGTCCGCTCCTGAAGGGGTTTCCTCTCCTGGAGTGGTTGGTGTGGCTTCTTTTACTTCTTTGTCTTCGGGTTCTTCGTCACTATTTGCTGGTGGTACTGGAATGGAACCATCCCTCTTTCCATTACCATCACCAGAACGTGTTTTAGTTCGCTTCAGTGCACTCAATTTTTCCATTTTCCATATTTCATCGCGTAAAACATCATCGTAACTTTGTAATGATTCCTGTATTGATATGCAATTTTCCATCATTTCTAGAATTTTCATAATTGAAATACCAAAAATGCCCGAATGCTTTGGACATTGTTCATAAACTAACGATAAAAGTTTTCTTTCGATTAAAGTTTTCACTTCCATTTTAAATTCATTTGACTGAAGACCTTCGGCACAAGATGCTTTACAATCGATTTTATTGACAAGCAATGCAACAATTATGCTAATCAAATATAGGAACAATGTGGCTTTCTAAACAAAATAAATATTTAAATTAAAATTTTGATAAATGTTTTTTTTTTTATTCGTTGAATACTTTTCTTACCATTTTCTGGACGCTTTTATTTATTTTATTGTGTCTTGCATGTTAAGGTAAAAATTTCAAACTGTGAGAAATAAAAATATTAAACTAATTTTCTCCATAGATAATCTAATATCTCATGTTTATCTAATGAGTGTCACTAATTGCATTTTTTGTAATAAAATGCTGAATTAAAGTGTGTCAAAATTTCCAATTAAACGCTTGGAATAAAATGTAGAAGACTGCGATTTGCGTTTAAAAATTCACTTCTAAGAAAGCTGCGATTGTGGAAGTTTTTATTAAATATTTTTTACTAAAATAAATCAAAAAATTTAAAAAAAAAAAAAAAAAAAAAAAAAACAAAGTCTGCCTTTCCTAAATAGTTAACTGCTAACCCTAAAATTTTACTGCAATATTTTACAATTCATTGATTTTCATGTGATTTTGATTGCAAATATTCAATTGCCATTTGGTGGTTTTGGATTTCAAGTCATAGTTAAGCAGTTGTGCTCGTTTATCGATAAAAGTCTCCCCTGCAATAAGCTTCAGCAAGGGATATATTCGCAATACACTGATAATACTTACAATGTGAATTTAATAGACAACAACTCCACTTGCCGCAGCCACTCAGTTGCAGTCAGTGAAAGATACTGAAATGTAGAAGGCGTCTCTACATTTTCATGCTATAATCTGCTGCTTAGCAGATACTTCTTTTTTTTATTCTGTTGTGACAATAAAAATACATTTTATATACGATTGCTTTTATTTATCTTCGATTGAGTTGCAGTTTCATTGAATTTTGATATATTTGCATTGAGCTGCAATACAATTTTTGTATTTTTTCTTCATAGTTAAGTATGCATGACAGAAAAGTATCTTTAAAATAAAAAAAAACTTTACTTGAATGCAGTTGCTTAAAAAAAATACTTTAAAATTCGATTATGCATCTCAAAAAATAACTCAAACTCAAATTTCAAAAAAATTTAATAAACATAAAATTTACTAAAAATAAATTAGAAAATAAAAAAAATAAATGAAAAACTTCAAAAAAACAGACATAAAGTCAATGACATTTATGAACTTTGAATATCTTCTTTTTATTTTCTTACAAATAAAATAAAAAATTGCGCAATGCGGGAAGTGCTCTTCAATAGAAAACTTGTTGAAGAAATGTGCACAAGAATAATAGAAATCTGAAGTAGGTATAGCATCAAGTTCAATGTG
The DNA here is from genome assembly GCA_018903435.1 of Leucophenga varia. NCBI lineage: Eukaryota > Metazoa > Arthropoda > Insecta > Diptera > Drosophilidae > Leucophenga > Leucophenga varia. The sequence continues at coordinate 920,878 of JAEIFJ010001427.1, forward strand.
AATGACGATAAATAGACTGCTAGACAATTCTAGGTAGACGACAAATAAAAGATACAGATACAAAATGCTGCAAGTATCTTTCTTATTGTTTTCACAAAACTGATTCAGCGAATTGTAAATATTCAAGTACGCGCAATTCTGCGTTTAGGTGCACTATAAAGTTCAAAGACAAAAGAGGAAGTAGTCTGTCAGGAATATTATTTGAACGATAACATTTGAGAGGACACAATGAATAGATTGCAATTATATTGAATGCTTGTGTCTTTAGATATGTCTTAAGGAAAATATTAATCTATTTTTGTTAGCTAAAAACACATCAGACTGCATAAAAATATTTTTGAAAAAATTGTAGTATTAAAGCCTGTAGTAACTTTGTCTTTAAGCAAGCCGAAGCACTCGTTTAGCTTCTCATACTGCTCGTCCACTTATCAGATGACCCTCCGAGTGAAGCTTGTTTAAAAAATAAATTAAGAAAAAAATTTTTTTTTATTTTTTTATTTAATAAGAAAATGTCAAAATTTTGTATTTTAATGGTTATAAATTTTTCACGCATCACTGACTTTCGTTTATCAATATTAAGCAGTGCTGGTAATTAAATTGAAAATAATGTTCAAATAAAAATAAAACTCCAAAAAAAAAAGGGACACTTAAAGAAAATTTTTATTTTTTTAACCCACAAAATGCCACAAGCATGCTGCTTATTTTAGCCAAACCAAGCCTTCTTTTCTTCTAATAAAAATCTATTTTGCACTGAAGCTGCTTAAAATCAAAGTAAATAATAAATTTTCTTATTATTTATTTATTATATAAATTTCATCTTTTTTATAAAAAAAAAAATTACAAATGATTTTGTGTTTATTTTGCCTAAAAGTATGCTATATAAAAAACTTTGCCAAACATTCTCTTTTTATTTCTAAAGAGATAATTTGCAAAGAGCGCACACTTTTCTCTTTTGATTTTCATATAGCTTTGAAAGCTTTTTGGTTTGATTTTACTATTTTTATTTTTGCTATAAATTTTTTCTTAAAGCTTTTTTACACCTCCTATTTTCATTTCCCGCATTCTTAATGATGCGTTAAATTTAAATGGCCATAACAATTAATGATAATCACTTTTAAATTATTGTTTACTTTTTTAACTTCCGTTAAATATATAAAGAGCATATATACTCGCTTATTTCTTTATTTTTTCGTTATATTTTTTTTTCATGTTTAAGAGTGCTTTTGCACAGTCAAAGAAAATTGTTAATTGATTAAAGCCTTTTATATGCAGCACTGCTTTTTTACATGCAATCACTCAAGTCTTTTATGTAAAATTCAATTTTTTTAGTTGAAGAATTATCCAAAATTAGTTTCGATCAAAAATAAATTTTCAGCTTTACACTCAAGACTGGTCATATTACTAAACTCTTTTGGGACAATCTACAAACTTGATTAAAAAGTATAAATTTCCTACAACTTTTCAATAGTATTCTTACTAAGTGGAACAAAACAAATCGAATTACAAAATATTCACAAGAATGAAGGTCATTTTAGAACTCACAAAAAAAAAAAAAAAAAAATAATAATCACAGAAAATAGAAGAATAAAATCTAAATCAAAATTGCAAATGAAATAACTGAAAGCCTGCTTCAATAAATGCCAAAAATGATTTGAGTGCACTCAAAGTGCAGCACTTGTTGCAAAATTGTTTAAATTGCTTTTGTTTGAATACATTTCGACTACTTTTCCAGGTATTTCGTTCGTTCGAAGAGAAATGCAGCAATGCAGAAGGGCTCAGTCGACTACAAAAAAATCGACAATCAACAATCGTAATATTATTTACGATTGAGAAAAAAAAAACAACAACAACAACAAAGAGAAGGATAAATGTAAATGAAAGTTTGTGGCAAGGACCTACCCTGCAGGTAACTATACAAAAAAAAAAACTACAAAACTAATAATTCAAAATTATTTGTTTTTGAAGTTCGAAGTATGGCAATCGAAGCATTAAGTAAAACAATGAAAAAAATCAACATGAAAACTTTAGACTGAAACATGCAATTTTGTTGCCAACAACAACAAAAATAACAACAACAACGAAAGCAATTGGCATTGGAAATGGAAAATTGCTGCTGCACTTGTTGCCAATGAAAAATCGCTTTTGCCACTAAGCTTTTTACCTTTGCTTTATGATTTTTATTTATTTTTTTGTTTTGTTTTGCATTATTACTATTTTTTTTTGCTTTTGAAGTGCAATGACGTTTTTAAGACGAATTATTTTGATATTTGTAGTTTAAGTAATTTGAATTAATCAACTTTTCATACTTGAGTTATTTTAATCGAAAAAAAAAATTAAAGAACTAATTTAAGTTGTGTCGAGTTTTGATTGAGCAATATTTATTCAAGAATTTATACAAAGTTTATTAAAAGTTTTTTCTATAGAATATCTTAAAGCTACAATGCCACAATTTATTTAGCTAAAGCACAACACTGCGTATACACAATAAATAAGCAGTCAACAATTTCAGTTTATGTTAAACTGGACTACCGCAATAAATTTCAAAGTAGGCGTCTGCAACGTCTGCAATTCGACATTTTACGATTTTATAAACGAGAGAAACTTCTTTTATAATAATTTACAAATAAATACAATTTAGACAAACAAAAAAAATAAGAAAACAAAAACTATAGATACGGAAGTATCTACAAGTATGTTTATGTCTATCGTCGCTTGATTGCATTTGAATAATTTATCTGAATGCCACACTTGTTTCTATCTGTGTGTGTGTGCCTCACATATTTAGCTAATAGCTGCAATAGTCTAGCTTTTGTTTATACATTTTTCTAAAAATTTTCCAAAATGTAAAGTCTAGCCAGATACATTTCATTAAAACAATAAAGCACTTCCAATGAGATAATCTTTTTAGATGTTTTTACTTGATTTTAGTTACTTTGTTCGCTCGTTCGTTCGTTACTTGCGTGATGTATGTAGTAAGGCAACATTTTTAAGTGTATTTGTGTGTATCTATGAGTTTGTTGTACTTATTGGCAATGTGTCGATGTGTTAATTGTAGTCTTGAGTGCTGTTGCATGCAACAACGCGTCGTATACGCTATATGTACGCTTTATGCTTTTTGCCGTTTTGCTTTATAAACCAATTCATCTTTTTCTTCATTTTTTCGATATTTTTTTTCTTCTAGTTTTCTTTTGATTTTCTTGGCTTTCATTATGTGTCTTTCAACATTCTCCTTGGCATTTAACTTTTCTATAGATACAAGATACATATAACATATACAATATACTCGTATGTATATATTCTTCTTAGTAAGCTACTAACAGCATTTTACATGTTGAGAGCATTGTATCTAAGTTCAGCATAGCGGGTGGCGTTGTGACTTTAAGAAAATAAAAAAGAAAAAAAAAGACTTTAATAAAACCAAAGCCGGAATACATTACTACACATGTTCATATGAGAAATAATTTTAATTTTAAGCTAAAAAAAGTTTAACAAAAAACATTTTTTCTTGACGAAATATCAGCAATTTTTACACCATTCGTATGGCTCTATTCTCTGAAGTGGTAAGTTCTCCTGCAAGTCTAAACTTTATACTTAATATGAAACTAAAAGAGAAACGAAACGACAGACGCATATGTAGACCTGCAGTAAGACAGGTGGACAGACAGATTATCTCATCTACAAACATTCTGACCAGTTGGTTAATTATACCCATTTCACACACTGTGTGTGGGGTATACAAATATTATGCGCGCCAAAAGAAAATGAAAAAAATAAAAAATAAAAATCTTTAAGTATTTACTGAAGAGTATCTATGTAGCTAAATGATTTTACTAATATCTAATGACAAAAGTTATTTCATTGATTAATAAGCTGCGAGTGTTGCCATACTGCAGCTATATTTATGAAATATGTTAGCTTCTTGTTGCTTACTTAAATAAATGTAATCATTCTTTGTGAATTTAAGAAAATAAAATGTGATTAAATTAAGTTCTTGCTTAAAGTTTCAGATACATTTAATTAGTTTAATTTAAGTTTGTCAATATTTTTGTTTAATTATAGCGAATTAAATTTATTAAAACATTCTGGCAACATTAATAATGTCAATTTCCTTATAAGAAAAAAAAAAAAAAAATCAGCATGTGGTAAATAGGTTGCATCAGGCGAACAAAGCATGCATTTTTTTTTTCTGTATCTCAATGACAATGAGATTTTTATTTTTTTGTTTTTTTTTTTTTTTTTTGTTCCGCAACAACTCGTTCAATTTGGCTTCTGACATAAACACGCACACACACACACACTAACGCATACACATGCATACATGCATATATTAATAGTAAAATATACAAATGCACATAGATACAAGTGTGCGTATGCAATATAGAAAATAAGGCGGCACTGGCACACTTACACATACACACATATTTATACAAATACATACATAGTTACATTAGATACTAAATATATACAAAGAGGCAAATACAAGCGGTAGTATACTACTATAAGATACAATGAAAGCAGCAGTGGCAGCAGCACCTAAAAGTACTTAATATGTGCAGCTACTTTCCAACGTTAGCAGCAGCCGCAGCAGCAGCAGCAGTCGCAGCAAACGGAATAGCAGCAGCAATGTCATCGTCATGCTGCTGCATTGCCGCTGCTTTTGTATCTTTTAAATTTCCAGAATATAAATCGACTTACCGCCGCCTACAGTCTACTGCGTTCGTAAACGCCTGCATTTTTCAGATACAATACACGTGCGCGGCATTTTACTCAGCTGTTCCAAAAAAAAAAAAAAAAATTGTTTGCCAGACGCTGCATTGCAATTTATTCGCTTTTAGTCATCGTCGCAGTAAGTCAGTCTTGCGCAATTGTTTTAGTTTTTGCATAATGATGAAAACGTTCAATTGTAATTAAAAGCAACAACAACAACAAAAAAAAAAAAGATACAAAAATTTGAAAAATAATTTTTAATTATTACTCATACGCAGTGTAGGCGTTGCATGCAAATGCAAAGAAGTGAAAAGTGTTGCAACGATTTTTTAAAAAAATAAAAAAAAAAAAAAAGAAAAGCGCGCCAAGTAATAATTAAATTTTCATAAATCGTAAAAATATCTGCAAGACAAGTGTATAAATAGTGAAATAATTTTGAGATAAATTCGATTACCGAATGCACAAATTAAGCGTAAATCCTTTGACGCATTTCACTCAAATAAATAAACGAAAGAAATATAATTTTCTTTTTTTTTTAATTGTGGCATAGACGATCGATGTATACGCTTTAAAAGATATTTTATTAGATACAATTGTAAAAGATACATTTTAAAGTTGTGAAGAAAAAAAGTACAAAAGCGAATATAGCTAATATAAAACCACAACAGTTTTCTGTTTTTTGTAGCTTTTCATTAACATAAAACATGAAAATAAAAATAAATATATACAATGACGTTCTCATTTCAATGTCTTTAATTAAATTATTTGTATTTTTCTCTGTTTTTTTTTTTTCCTTTTTATCGAAAAACAGTAATTAACAGCAGAGATAATTTGTGCAATTAAACACTTTCTCCATGGCATTCTATTTGGCCTTGTTACACTCATGCACGTTGGTAACAAGCACAGCTGGGAAATTTTGTAGTTAGTTCTGATTTCGAATTGTTCGTAATGCTTCCAAAAAAGCAAATAATGCAAAAATTGAGTATCTTAAAATTTGTAGACAAAATTTTTGTAGTTTGTATTTTGGATTTTTCTTTCAAATTTATTTTTAAACTTTTCGTGTTTGTTTTTTGTATTTTCGAGCATTTATTTACATTTTGTATTAAATTACAATAAACATAAAGCAAATTGTTTTGTTTCAAGTCATTCTGTTTCGTACAAACGTCAAGCGTACACACACGTATTTCCCCCTCTTTGAAGTTCATTCAATTTTCAGTCATTTTTTGACATATTGCCATTAACTAAGTGCACAGTGGTATGGAAACGATTAAATTTAAATTAAAAACAAATATATTTGTACAGACAATGATAAATTGAGTTAAATGATTATAATAATAATATTCATTTATTTTTTTTAATCTATGCTAGCAAACGAGAATCAATTATACAGTTTTAAGGTTTCGTTAGGGTATATTGCATATTAAGAATTGCTTTGCATTAATCGATTTATTGCAAATAATCGAAACTTATCAAATTGAAATCCAAATAATTTTCATAATTATCTTTGTGTTTCTTTAAAATACATTCAAAACTCGATAGTAATTCATCTGTAAATAGAAATGTATGTGTATGTCTCCATAGTAAGCATTACTTTCGATAACTTTTATCGGTTTGATTAAATCGATTTGTTAATGTGGACGTAAAAGCAATCATAGTGAAAACAAATTATTTAATCATCTCTTTTATAATTGTTTATATTATTTTAATTTAATTTGCAAAATTTGTACTTGATTGATTTTAAAAACATTTTCACTGTATTTTCATCTTTTCATGCCACTGTAAATTATTAAGTGCCAAAAATAATTTTGCAACGACGGAAAAACAAATGAAATAAATTTATGAGTTTTTGTTTCATTTTATTGCAAATTGAACATGAAAGATTTAAAAACAATAAAATATAAATATAAGATTGAAAAGGCGGAAGATTTAACAGCCAAAGTGTGCCGAAATTAGAAAAAAAGTTTTCGTATAAAATTTACGACACAGATACTTTTGGCACATTTTTATGCAAATTTTTTTTTATTTTAAATGAAATAAATACGAAAATATGCAATTAAATTGTGCATAAAATGCAACTTTTCTATTGTCAACTGCAGTTTCATGTAGTTCGAGGTTTTGTAATAGACAACGTAATCAAATACTTAAGGTAAAAGTTGCGAGCAACAAATCCGGATTTAAATACGCAAATATGGGTCACACGTAAGGTAAAAGAAAAGAAGAAAAACGTACGAGTTAGATTCATACGCTCTGTGTAAACAAATATTTTATACGAAATTTTCTTTAAAGTAAGCATTTTGGGTGTTGTTAACTTTTGTATGCGCTACAGTGTATTTGCAATAGCTAAAAGAAAATGTATCTGTTAGATACATTTTGTACTTGATACAGCGCTAATTGTCTATTCAACTTTTAACCCTCTTTCTGTTTGGCTTACAATTTGTCCAAAAATTGTGAGTGCTTACTCTGCGTTTTTTTAGTAATTCCCAAACACTATGGCAAATCTATCAATTCAAAAAATTGTTTCTATTTTGCCAAACTCAAATCCGTTTCCGAGTATTATTCATAAAATATGAAATTTATTAATGTTATTTCTTATTATTATGTTCAAAATATAATATTTACCCTACAGCAACAAACTGCCAAACAGACAGACAGACACAAGCGAACGGACTAACATTCAAACAAATTGTTTGTACGCCCACTTGTAGCTGAAATTTGTAAAAACTATATAAAATCGGTCAATCATTGATTTAGCCCGACAAATCGAAATGTATTGCAGAAAAAAATAAAATAAATAAAAAAAATTGATTGTGCAAATAAACAAAATTGCGTATGTAGCGAAAAAATAAAAAAAAACTGAGAAATTAAATTCAGGAAAAACTGAAGGCAGACAAAAGCGGAAAAAACAAACCCAAACAAATATTGTACAAATCAATGGAAAAACAAAGCAACAACAACGATAAAAAAAAAAAGTACAATACAAGATAATGTGCGAAACGATTGGAAAAGCGCTAACAGCGAAAAATACAAAACACAGAGTAACAGACAATAAGAACAGCAACAGAACAACAGCAGAGTTCAATAAGAAGAACAACAGCCTCAGACAAATTGGCAGGCATTCACTCAGTCAGCCAGTCCGTCATTCAGCCATTCAGTCATTCAGTGGGATCCGATCCGATACAAGAAAGAGTAGCGTGCTGCTAACAAGTCAGCAGTCGTCGTTAATACGTACAACAAATCGATAGGAATTATCGGAATGAACGCTACATACAACACACACACACAACCCGATCACTGTAGTGTACGAGTGTATTATTTTGTTGAATTGAGGTAGTTTTCTTTCAATTTTTTTCCCCGAGAACTGCTTCTATGAAAAATTTCCAAAACAGTTTAATTGAAAACGCGTGCTATGCGGTTTTGTTTTTATGAATAAATTCAAAAATTAAATTAATAAATATGATTTTAGATATGCAAAGCTACTAAAAGGGAGTTCTAATTTGGCTTTTTTTTTTAATTTCTTAAAAGTGTAAAAAGAAAAATAATATTAAACACCATTTACAGATTTGTGCATACATAAAAAAGAAATAAAATAAAATATATTCCACTTAAGTGCCAAAGTGCATTGTGCTAATTATGTGCAATACGGCGTATGAGCGTAGAAAACGTATCTAAAAAAAAATAGCCGTATACGCGAAGTGAATTCAACCGAAAAAATGTCAAACAAAAAGAAAAATAGTTAAAAATTTAAAGAAAGAAAATAATAAACTAAGCGCAGTGCTCTTACTTGTTGCTCTTTAAACAAATATAAAAAAGTATCTTAAAGATACAAAAAAAAAATAATAAAAAAATTTATTATGAAAATGTCAACGCTCTAAAACAAAAATCAACAAATTTGCCAATTGTTAAAAAAAAAAAAAAAATATTCTCATTGTTAATTATTTAAATATTTCACTCTAATTACTTTTGTGTCTCATAGTGAGTGTGTTTGAGTGCAAATGTGCGTGTATCTTTGTATTATTTTTGTTTGTATATAAATTGTATCTAAATAAGTAACTGAGTGTGTTCATGTTCGTGTTGTAGCTGCTTTAATTTGAAATAATGTCATGCATTGGCTCGACGGTATTTCTTTGGATGACAATTTAATTAGTGGACGCGCCAGCGGCAGTAACGACGTCAACGGTGACACTAATCAACGCAAATTAACGCAACATTCACCATCATCCTCAACAGCGGGTAAATCAAGTAAGTTGCTTATAGACAGACAGACAAATAGTCAAATAGCAAAAAAATAATAATAAATCTATTAACAAAAAAAAATCATATAAAACAAAAGCGTGTTTATTTAGATAAAAAAATAATAAAAAAAAATAAAACAAAGAACAAAGCTGGAAAATATCTTTTAAATCATTTTGCAAACATTTTGCGAAATGCTAAATAAATTATTTGTTAATATGGAATGTGAATGAACTTTTCATGTTGCAAAAAATTATTATACGAAAAAATAGTTCATAATAACAATTTTTTATATGCTTCATGAATGATGTGCTTAGCGGTTTTATTTGCTTAGAAATATATTGGAAATTTTTTGCTTATAAAAACTGGCTTTGCAGAAATACTTTAGAAACACATTTAGACACATTTTTTTTCTGCAATAGTTTTGCTGTAAATAAATAATTTAAACAAAATCAATTGCAACTGTCAATCTGTCTCTTCAGGCAGCTCAAGGTATTTTTTTTGGTATAAATTTAGCATAAACATATTTGCTCAATGTCAAACTTCAATTGAATTCTATAAATCACGCGCAGCATTTTTTTAAGTGTATATTTTTTTTTACTTATTAAAAAATGAATACTAAATTTAATTTTATTGATGTTTCTGTTTGAATTAATAGTAAAATTAACAAATGCTTAAAAGATTAATAGGCTTTTGAATGTATTCAAATCAAGACGTTAATGTCTGTAGATACTTTTGTGTGGTTACTATTGGGCAGATACATTTGATGAAAAATAAATATCAATTAAATCGTATATAAATAGCTAAGATGATATTTCGATTTTCGACAAATTAAAAAAATGCGAAGGATTTAGCACGACTTCGAGATACCCTGTCTATAATTTTGTTTAGATTAAAATCGTGGGCGGATCATGGATTTTGGATGGATGTTGTTTTATTAGCTTCACTTTAGATCGTTAATACACTTTATAGTAACTGTCATGCCTTCTTTTTCGACCTGTTACATGCCATTCCACAAATTTAATAAACAATTTTACTTTTCGGTTGCAGGGCATAAATAGTAGAAAATTGATTTTTTTTCAATTAAAAAATTTAAAAAGCATTTTATGATTTGTTTCAATTACGCAGGCCAAAAAAAAAAGAAATACATAAATAAATGAAATGTACTTGAAATCATAGTTCAAACGATATTTATGAGTTTAGAAAATGTTTTTAATTGGATTTTCCGGCTACAAATGTGCTGAGACAATTGAAAATTTTAGAAAATGTATTTAGCTCATAGTACAAATATATTTTATTCTTTTTGAGCAAATTGGCGTGGTTATATTAATTTGGTCATTGAATTTGGTCATAGCATGGACAGACAGATGGACATACGGAAACTATAGAAGAATTTGGTATTTCTGCTTTCCATGCATATTTCTGGAATGGAAACTCAAAGAAACTCAGTAAGAGAATTTGATGGTCGTATTGCCAAAAAATACCATACACTCCAGTGAGTTTCATACAAATTTTTCCAACTGGCCATATTTTTTCGATGTGAAGTGTAAAAAAGCTTTGTTAATTCTTAAATAGAATTTATATTTTTTCCGTCTTGTTTGAAATGAATTAATGTTTCACAAATGCAATAATTATTGAAATTAAATTGATTTTCTTATTTTGACTCAAAATGTTTAAAGATGTACCACATCAGACGTGTACAAGAAAAAAAAATAAATAAATAAAACAAGACTTCAATTTTATTGGCAAAAATCGTTGCAATTTAAAGCAAAACAAATTGTCATGAGTCATGTAAATGCTTTTGTTTGTTTCAAAATTTCGATTATGTTTTTTTTTTTTTTTGTTCGTATTTTTCCCAAAAATATTTACAAAAGATTCAAATTTATTTTTGTATATTTTTCCATTGCAACAAATCGCCCCCCTCAAGGCATTCTGGATTGAAAAACAAAAAGAAAATCGTTTATGTTAAAACCGGAAAAACACTGTAAAACCATTAAATCGATCGAAAGATTTGACTTTGTTTTTGGGCTTAAAAATAGATTTTTATTTAGCGTCGCATGAACGTTTCACCTCATGGCAGTCTTTTTCGTCGTCAACTGATGCGCTCATTTGTTTTTCTTAACTTTATTGTTTGTGGTCTTTAAAAAAGATCTTTATAGTTTTTTAATAATAAAACAATGTGCAGCTAAAGTCTTTTATGTATTCGGAAAATTATGTTTTGCCGTTTCAGGTTTTTGACACATTTAAAATAAATAAAATTTCGTAAATATGCCAACTTACCATTTAATCGAAACTTTAAGAATCGTTTGCTATTTTAAATATCTTTCAAATTGTGATGTTGCTGCTGCTACATGATTTTATAATAAATGTCTTGATTATGTTATTCTCACATATTTTCGAATGATTTGTTTGATTTTCAATTCGAATTTGTTTTTGTAAGCGTACAAAATTTTCATATCAAAATTTTCACACTTCTCATCTCATAGCTGAAGTTGCGTTGAGATACAAATAGAATTTTGTAGCGCAAAATTGTATGCATGCGTTGCAGCGTGCTATCTATAGCTCTCTCTCACTCTTTCATACACGCACTGTCTCATTCGCGCACAAGCAATAAATGCATCAAAAAATTATACAAAAAAATAAATAACAAAAAAGTTTACGCAAATAAATTTTTTAACACGAAAAACATTTCTAGGCAGCAGCAACATAAAAATGAGCAGACAAGAAAAAAAAAGAACGCATAAATTTTTGTTTCTTTTTTTTTTTTTGTAAACTTGCGGGAAGTGAAGATTGGAAAGTGAAGATTTAGAAAAACGACAGCAAAATTTTGACCGAGTTCAGTGGGCCAAATTGTGTTGCAGTTGAAAGTCGCGTGCGTAAGTGCGAGCTGCGCGAAATGCCTTCGAAAAGTATCTTGTATCTTTTGAAAAGTATCTAACGCGTTGTTAGACATTGTTGATTTTTGTGTCGCGTGTGCATATTTGACATATCTAAAGCAAAACGGATGAAAAAAAGAATACAAAAACTTAAAAGGAAATTAAATTAAAATTTGCTTATTGAAACGTGCGCCTTTTACTGTTCTTGTTGTTGTTTTTCTGCAGTGTAAAATAATTTAATTTTTTTGTTTAAATCTTTGGCAATTTATTTTGTAATTAATTGGTGCGTTATATGAGTATTTTATGACGGCGCCGTTTAAAGCCAATTTTTGGCTGAATTTACTTAAATAAAACGTTTTGTTGAAACGACGCATTAAACGATTATATACAACGATCATTTATATTTCATTTTGTGGATTTAATTACTTATGAGTTCTTATTACGATTCAGAGTAAGTTGAATTTTTAAAATAAAAATTGTTTTAAATGCGTTCTTTATTGAATCGAGTAAGTAAATTTGCATGCTATAAATAAAAAGCATCAAAGAAAACTATTTCAAGTAACTAGAAACATTTAGTCAATTATTTTACTTTTGAAATTAATAAGCAAACTTAGTAAGTAAGTTGAAATAAGATACAAGTTTTCAACTAAGTTTTTCCTTGACCAATATGGTAAATAGAAACAATTTAATGCACAATTAAATATTTGTATCTTGTAGATACATATTTATCTTAATATATTAACCTTATACTTACGTAAAAAAGATATTTAAAAGAAAAAAAAACATTTAAACGACATTTTCAATGTTAGAGAAAAACAGAATTTTCTGCATGGAAAATGCATTTGTTGAAAACGAGAGAAGAAAAAATACGAATAAAGCTCAGGCCACTTGAAATGCATTTGAAGTGCAGTCAACTAGCATATAGACAAGCACGTGGTTGTATACGTATGTATTTGTGCAGATATTGTCTTTATATACGCCTCTGTATATAATAAAGGCCTACAACAACAACAATAACAACAACACTAGCAAAAGTTACAAAAGGATACTTGATAACTTAATCGATAAATTAATTGCCCCAACAGATAAGCTATGACTTAAGTGAAAGACTTGTCGTCGTCGTCGTCGTCGACAACATCGTCTACGCTTTTGTTCTAGAACTGCATTATAGGATATATACATATATACAAAATATATGGGTACTGATTTCGAATCTTTATTTTATATATTTTTGTGTCTATATTTTACAAGTGTGTGTGTGTGTGTTTCTTAGTGTGTATTTATGTGTCTCATATGAAAAGTTGCTGAAATTAAAAAAAAAAAAAAAAAAGATTTAAATAAAAATAAATAAAAAATAAAATCGGCAAAAAATGTAAAAAATTATGAATGAAAAAAAAACCAACAATAATAATAAATAAATTATTTAGCAAATAAAATTAAAATTTTATTTTCCAGACATTTTTTGCAAAGATATTGACAAAAATAAATTTAGTTCTATTATAAAATTATTGTCAAAACAAATATACCACACTTAACTAAAAATGTGTAGCGTATAATAACAACTAAATTTGTAATTTCCATTTTGGGAAGAAAACAAATTTTCCAAATGTTTGCATATTTTTTTTTGTTTTTTGTTTTTGTTATTCTGTTTTTATCTAAATAAACACGCTTAACGCTTAAGTATTTCTAAACAAAATCTTGAAAGAAAGACAGCAAAAAAGAAAACATTTTTACAATTTCTTTTAATATTTTTACATTTCAATAATTTTTCATGTTAACTTTTGTGTGACTATCTCTCTCCCACCCTCTCTCTCTCTCTTTCTTTCTTCTTGTTTTAATCTATATATTTATCTCTTTCTATTTGTTTACTTTTATTTTTTGCTATTTTCTTACAATCTTTCTTTCTTTGTTTTGGGTTTTTTATTTTATTATTATGTTTATTTTGTTCTATATTTTTTTTTTGTTCTTGTTGTTGTTGGTTCTCTCTTTCATATGCCGGAAATTAACAACGCAACTCGACTATGCTCCGAGAACGAAGACGGCATGCACACTATAAGCTAAATAGCAGGTAATGAATGAATAAAAAAAATAACAAAATAAAAAATTAATTATGTATAAAAAATATTTTTAAAAAATCAAAAAACAAAAATTTTTGTTAAAAAATTGGTTTTGAGGCATGATCACCATTTAGCATAGACACCAACCTTGTGTCGTTAAAGCAGTGCACAATGAACAGCTGTGTTAAACGCATGCGCTGTGAACTGAATTCACATTTAAGAAACAGTCTGCGCTAAAAGTAAATAAATATATTTTTTTTAATAGAGTCTTCTGACACATGTTGATTGTGCAAAAAAAAAAAAAAAAAAAATTATAAAACAGTGTTTATTATGTAAATAAAGATTTGGACCATTCACACATTTTGAAGCCATTATGCATACACATACAGTAAAGATATTGATTGTTGTATACATCAAGCTTTATCTCGACGTCATTCTAGTTCAAAACAAACTAAAATCTAATTCAAAAATCTTTTTTTAAAATTTTTTATTCTAATGTCGATCAATAATAATAAATATTTTTTAAAATTAAAGCCCGCTCGCCATTTATTAAAATTTATGTTATCATTTTTTACGCTTAAATAAAATTAAAATACGTCATACTACGTAGTACCATATAAAAAAAATCATAATAAACCAAAAGATTAAATTTGTTAAATTCAATTTAATGTCAAAATAAACAATGACACATATCCATTCGATGACAGCAGCGATTAGTCGTAGTCGCTTTCGGCTCATTGGAGAATTCCTTGGCGAATTTCGCATTAATGACTTTTAATTAGCTTGCTTAATAACCACAAATTGAGTGCCAAAAGTTTTTTATTATAAATACACAAAATTTTAGTGGTTGTGCTTTTTTTGGGGGTGGGAAGGGAAAATAGACAAATTTTATTTATTAGAATTACGCGCTCCGTGTGAACTTAAAACAATGAAATACATATTTTCGCTTGTATTAGTTTTGTATTTTGTATATTTCAAAAATAAAAAAAAAAAAAGTTTTTTATATAAATTCTATTTTTAAAAATTAAAAACAATTTGTAGTTTTAGTATTTTTTTTATTGTATGTTTGTAGGCACGTGTTACTGTATATGTGTGTTTTTTTGTATCAATATGTGTATATGTATGTGTGTGTGTGTGGGTCTGTTTGTTTGCTCTATAAAGCTCAACGATCATAGACGGCCAACGGCCATTGCCAGTGCCATGACACATTTCATATTGAATATTTTTTGGCTTTCACAAATGCAGCGACTCCCAAATTGTTTAAGATATTACATTAAAATGATATAAAGCAAAAAATTATACTTTCTAATAATAACTAATATAAGATATTCCTACAAGAAGATATATAGAAACAGATCCCAGCTCAGAAAATGATCTCAATATGGAAATTACAAATAGAGATAATAAGGTATCGTACTGGGGCCATTCTTGGTTTAAGTGACAAATTATGTGGATTGTGTTTCCCATTGCAACCCTAATCAAACTAAGGCCCTTGTCATATTGATCAGCATCGACAGTATGAATTGATACTTCCATTAAGGCATTGCCAACATTCCAAAAAGAGTGATTTCACTTTAATGTGAACATGCATTTTTTGAATTTATTTATTCGCCAACATTTTATTGTTAATTTAATTGCATTGTATGTGGTTGATTTTAATTTTCTTAATCTGCAAAGCTTAATGTTCAAATAAATTAATTTTTGTACAAAATCAATTAAGTTAATATAAAAATAAATATATTTTGCATTTAATGCTTTTGCTGTTTTTACAGTTTATCAGATTAACAGCTTGTTCGATTTAATTAATTTCTTAAAAAAAAAAACATTAAATTCTTTTTAAATTTTAAATACAGTAGGTAAGGTCAACCTTTATTTTTAGGTATTGAGAGTAGATAGACTGTTTTGAATTTAGGCAGTAACTTTTCATAATTTAACATGAAAAAAAAAGTTACAAAAAGTATCGCTATGATTTCAATATATCACCGAGATTCGAAACAATGATATGATATCGATATTATATCAATTTGACAACGATCTTGAAGAAATTTTTATGGAAAATTATTGTAAAAACGATAAATGTTCTTGTATGTTCAATGTTTTTTAAGATAAGGAATATGTTCTTCTGTTTGGGAATCACTGGCTAGTTTGCTTCATTGAAATACATATAAATTATTATTTACACCTAAAGTTCAAACCGTAGACGCTAAATCATCTTTTATTTTTATTACATTTTTTTTTATTTACATTTTATTTTATGGCTATAATACATATATATTAATTTAAAGCTCCCCTTATGTGCGTTTATTTCATTGAGAACTCAAAATAATTTGTATTCGATTTTTTTTATCGTATTTACTGAGTGCTTTTCGGATTTTCCAACCCATTTGCCTGTGTTTTTCTTTTTTTATGAAAGACTTTTTGATTTTTTCTTTTTTGATTTTTCAATATTTTAATACAATATTCGACTGGGCGTTCAAAGCTTGTTGCTCTTGACGGCAAATATTCACGACCACGACGCTTTTCTCGATGCTCCCGCAGATTTTTTTTCATTTAGATTTTTTTTTTTTGGCCAAAACTGATCTCGCACAATTGTCAGTTTTCGTTTCATTGCCGAGTCGTGCGGTATTGAAAAATTTATAAGTGAACAAAAATCTCCGAATAATTTTCATTTATTTCGATTTGTTTAACAAATTTAAAAAAAAGAGAAACAAATATTTTAATTCCAAAAACATTTAAAAACTTTGTTTGGAAAATAATTAATCAAACGATTTAATTTGAAAATATTTTAAATTGTTTTAGTTTTTCAAGTGAAATACTAGAAATTTGTTTTTTTTACTATACAAAAAAAAATATCGGTTTTCAATTTGTGCTAAATTAAGCAGAAGAAGGAAGAAAAAGTGTGTCAAGTAATATCTACGACAAGTGTAAATTGTATATATTTCAAATATAGAAATAAGTAAATAAAAAAAGTGTGTGTGTGTGTGTGACATAAAATTTGAAAAGTGTAAATGAAAAGTTCGAAAACCGCAAGACAGCAATATGCCAGCGAACGTAAAAGTGGAAAACGTTCCGAAAAGAGCGCAAAGTAAGCCCAAATTGCTTTAGTTACTACCAAAAACCCAAAAAAAAAAAAAATACAACAAATTAAAAATTATATTTGAACTTATTTTTGGACTGGAACATGTGTTTTTAAAAGATATTTTTTTATCAGATACTTTTGTTTTTCTGCTCATAACCATTTGCACTGCACTAAGCATCAATAATATGAAAATGTAATAAAAATGTTCTCTATATTTTCATTGTAATTTTTCTAGTTTTCTATTTTCCTTTTTTTTTTTTTTTTGGATTTATGAGTAAAAATCTGTCTACACATGTAGACATAAATAAAACAATGTTTGCACATTTATTAGGAAAAAAAAAAAACGGAAAACATTAATTTAAGTAAATCTAATAAAATTTGTTTATCAATACATTTTCAATTAATTAAATTTTTTTGTTGTTGTTGTTTTTGTTGTTGTTTTTTTTTTTGTTATTGTTACAAATATATTTTGTTGTTGTTGTTGTCTCTAATCGATTATTGTTTGTTAAATTCATAAAAATTTTTCTATCGTTTATAAATTTAGAGCGTTGTGTGCGCTAAAATAAATAAATACAATTTTATATAAATTTTATATATACAAAAAAAAAAGAGTAAAAATTTATCGTGAAAAGAGAAAATTAAAATTAAAAATGTAAATTTTTAATACAGTAAAACCTCATAGAATGTGGCTAGTATGCTTACATAGGCCAAAATATTGGGTCTCTTTGAGAGAGCGAAATAAAAATTGTCACAATCGTTGAGGCTATTGCAAATCCATAAAGCGTTGCCATAATATCTATAATTTTGAATCTTGTGGATTGTGTTTGAAAGATTTTCGTTGGGAACTGCCTTTTGTCAACATCGACAAATGTTTCTGCACAGCCAACTGCAAAAATTTATCTATTGTTTCATCCTAAACCATCCTTTGAGTAACATGCAGCATATCTTAAACTTTTATATCGTACCTTGCATATTAATGTATTTTTTCTTTTTTTTTTTTTAAATGAAAACTGCATTTAAAAATTCGCCAAGCATGTCAGTACTCCATAAATTTATATTTTTTGATAATGAATTTGGCTTAATATTGCAATCGAGTTGCCCAATATTTTATACGCCACACAAACCGCAACAATTGCGTATTCGATTTTAAAAAAAAAAAAAATAAAATTACGAGAAGCATTGTGTTATGAGTTTTGGATAAGGGAAACGTCTCTCGACGTGATAGACCTAAGGTTTTTCTTGAGGTTTTTCTTCGACCAGTGCAAATATTCGATATATCTATGGTATCGACATACATCGATACTTATCGACATTAATCGATACTTTCGATATATTTCGGAAATGATTTAATTTATACCCTGAATATTCGATTACACTAAAATTCATCTTCTTACTAGTTTTATCCAGATTGATCAGCAATTTTTCCCTGCCGTACTTCTCTGTCAACAAACACAAATGATACACATACTTCAAAGATATTTCTTGAATGAATTCTTTTTTTTTCATCCAAAATTATCTTATTATTTTTTAAGAATAAACGCACGCGTATTTGTTGTTTCAAGCAAAGTCAATACACTTAAAATAACTTAAAAATAAAATAAAAAAAATAAATTCATTTGAGATGATCTAGCAATAATTTTGCTTAATGCTAAACGTCTTATGGTGCTTTTGGTTCGTTTTCCGTTGGGATTTAGAAAAAAAAATCTTTATGAGAATTTCTTTAATATTGACTGCGCATTCCAAACCAAAAAGACAGACAATCTTCTACTTTAGCGACAGTTTATGCAGACTACTCAACCGAGACGCAAGACATTTTTTTAATTTGTTATAGTATATACGCGAGTGTATCTATACTATATATAATCTTTATTTCCCGATAATTGTATAGTAAAAATAATTCAAGTAAGTTATAGTTTCTAATATTTTTTTCGAATTTTTTCAAACATAATTTGTCTTTCATAGATAATTTATTTTAGCAATAATTAAAGAACTGTGAAAATTTTTTGAAATTTTTTATAAGGGCTTCGCATAGCATATATCAGCAAATAAATTTATTATATTCTATGATTTTGTTTTCTGTTTTGTATCTTTTCTGTTTTGTATCTTTTAGATACAACAACCTGTAGTCGTAAGAATTTTGATCAAAGCACGTAAGCAGTTTTATTTATGTTTATAAAAAAAAGAATTTTGTAATTTATAGTTTGTTTTCAAAGCATAATGAACACCTTCGATTTGACGCGTTTCGAGATAATTTTATTTTTTACTCTTCACATAATTTTTTAAGCGACGTGCGTTGGTTTTTTCGCTGATCTTGAATAGTTCTAATGGCTGAAAAAAAGAAATGTTTTGAATTATTAGAAGCAAAACAAAACTACAAAAGACAAAAAAAAAAGTGGACCAAATAATCTTAAATCAGTTTACTATGGTTTAGTTGACTTACAGCATCCGCTGGAACATGTTGAATATTTTCTAGGATTGACATTTTTGTGTAAACAGTGGAATTTTTATATTCTTATGGCGCAATAAATTGTTTTATTATTAAGTGTGACACATTTTAATAAAATTTGATTAAAAAATTATATTTAAAAAAATGTTGATAAGCGCGAGATCACCTTGGGAACCCTTAAAGAATCGAAGGCAATTAAATTTTTTTGATTATTAAATTTTTTATTAGTTAAAAAAAATGTGTTATAAAATTATAAAATTCGCAATCATCAAAACAAAATTTTCAAAATTCCAGATTGGATCGAAAGTCATCACGTGGCATGATCTATGAAAATGAAGAACTTCGTTTACGTACCATCAATATAAATGCTGAAGTTGAACGAGGTAAATTAAAAAAAAAAAAAAATTACTCAAATTGGCTTTAATTTAATTTTTATTAAAAATTCTTAATCTAAAATTTTTCATAAAATTGAATTCCATAAAAAAAAAAAAAATAAAATAAATAAATAAATAAATAGAAAAATATAAAATATAAATAAATAAACTAAAAGATATTTAAAAATCGAAAGCAAATTGTTTAATCTATTAAAAATATCAAAGAAACGAATAAAAATAATGTAGAAAATTTTTGAAATCATAAAAACATTCTTGTTTTGTTGTCAAAACATGACATAAAGCCAGATAAACAGCAACAACATAGATTAAGATACATTTGTATCTGCGTATATTGTATGTATTCATTCAAAGAATAAGTCAGAGTGTGGTGCAAAAATGAAAGCACGTGCATTGTTTTAGATACTTGAAAATACTTAAACTCAAAAGCAGAACAGATCCCGATTTCTAATTTATTTGTTAAAATTATTAAAAAGAATATCTCGAATACATTGTTGCATTATTTTACAGGCCAATCAGACATCAAACGTTTACGTCGTGAAAATGAACATTTACGCCGTGAAATTTGGACGCTTCGTGATGAATGTGATCGCCTGAATAAACGTTTCAAGGCGAAATTAAGTGAACATGAATATGGTGGCTGTCGGGGGAAGTGGATGCAGTGGCGGAAGTTGTAATAATAAACGATGCAGCGGTGGCGTAGGAGGTCCTGGAGGTGGCGCAGGTGGCCGTGGTAGCGGTGGTTGTGAAGCCAATAGTGATGTAAGATACATTTAATGAGATACTTTATCTTGTAGATACATTTAATAAATAAATATAAATATTTATTTGACAGGATTCAGACTCTTGTGATACTTGTCGCGGTTGTGTCGACGATGATGGCCAATGCAGCGATGAATGCTGTCAGGAAGGTAGTGGTAGTGGTCCAGTTAAACCACCATGTGATGCAGCAGCGCCCTATTGTCAAAGTGCAAAATGCTGAAAATGTACATTTTGATCATTTATCTGTCGTTTCGGAAGAGACGCTTAGTAATTCAGAGCTTATGGCGCAACATAATAATGAACATCTTATGATCTATACGCCTGATTTGAATGGTTCACAGACAACGCTGCAAAGTTTAATGGGTCCATTAACGCCATTGACACCCATTGAACTGGTAGCAAATCAGCTGAACGATCTACAGGCTGTTGTGCCGCCATTATCATACTTTGAGAATATATTGCAGCAGCATATGGGCTCAACAATTGGTTTGTTTTGCATTAAATAATTTGTTTTTGTTTAAATTGGGTTTTAGAAAAAAAACAAGAAAAAACGTTAACTTCGGTAGAACCGAAGCTTAAATACGTCACACGAATCTTTAAAGAGTTTATGTGTAATCATCAGTGGTCACCCAAGTTTACACACAATATTAAGTTCAAATTTTGAGCTAAAAATACAGATATGTATAACAACATATTTCTCGAATATATCTGGAAATGGCCGGTAAGGTTGAATGCAAGAAACACCTGAAAATGGGCGTGGCACCATGATATTGGAAGAGTTTTTACCCAATATGGAGTAAATACATGAATAAATAATAACCATTTTCATACAAAAATCGAAAATGGTCGGAAAGTTTGTATGGGGGCTATACCAAAAATGGGCGTGGCCCATCTGATTTGACATTGGATGACATTAAAAGTGTTTTTAACCAAATTTGAGTGAATATATGCATAAATAATTAGTATTTTTTTACAAAAAATCGGAAAAATCGGAAAAACGGAAAAACGGAAAGTTTATATGGAGGCTATGCCTAAAAGAGGGCGTGGCATTTTGGTTTTGACACTGGATGACAAAAGAAATGTTTTTACACAATTGGGAGCGAATACATTCATAAATAATTACAATTTTTATACAAAAAATCGGAAAAAAACGGTAAGTTTGTATGGGGGCTATACCTAAAAATGGGCGTGGCACCTTGGTTCTGGTATACAAACTAACTAGGAGCACAAAAAGCTTAAGTTTCGAATTTCAGGTCAATATCTTTAAAACTTTTCGAGTAACAGCCATCGCAACAGACAGACGGACAGACAGACAGACGGACAGACAGACAGACGGACAGACGGACAGACGGACAGACAGACGGACATGGCTAAATCGATTCGTCTCATCGAGCTGACCAAGAATATATATACTTTATAGGGTCTCCGATGTCTCCTTCCATGCGTTGCAAACTTTCGGACAAATGATAATACCCGTTCACACTATATGTGACGGGTATAAAAATATGAAAATAAGTACTTAGTTGAGGTTGGCTTTGAAGCAGATTAGGGCTTAAACAGAATAAATGATTATTTAACACTGAGAAAAATTTGAAATAATAATTTTCAAAACATGTTTTTTTTAGGTACTACTCCCGAATCCGCAAACACTTCAAGCACAAGCACCGGCCAAACTGTGCGACACACCAATGGTTGGGATTACAATATACAATCGCCATTTGCACAGCGTAAATTCTCGAACGATGGTTCACCGGCGCGTGCCTTACCAGCAGCAGCAACAACGACAACAACCACAACACCAACACTGACAACATTTGCAGCGCCTAAAATCGAATTGAATGCACCACCCGCACCAACAACAAACGCAGCAACCGGCTTGTACGATATTGAAACCGTTGCCATAACCACAAATGCCACACAGATGCTCAATACCAGTCCAAAGCATTTCTTTGCACCGATGAAGCCACGCCTTAAGATCAACACAACATTAGCGAATCGTAATATGGATGCTGCAACAGCAGTGCCAGTGGCAACACCATCGCCGCTTAGTGGCAGTAATTGTGAATTACAAAAATGTGAGCCGCCCGATATTTATGTAAATAATGCCTTAGCATCGCCGTATCATCGACAAATATTGCCGCAACAGCAACAGCAGCAGCAGATGCATCATTTGAATACACCACAAGTAAGTCCGCGACGACGTCGTACACAGCAACAACAAGAACAGCAACAGCAACAGCAACAATTGCAAAAACAACATAAATGCCAGCAACACCAGCACCAGTGCCAACAGCAGCAACATCAGCACAAACAACAACCACAGCAACAACAACAACAACTGCAAGAGCAGCAGCAGCAACAATTTGCAGCGCAATCAATGCAACATTTGCAGTTGCAACATATGCAACATCCATGTTCGCTACATAAAACTGTTTTTAATGTTGCTGCTACTGTTGGTCTTGGTCTGGGCGGTACCGGCAGTGTTGTTGATCTTTATAGTGCAGCACTTGCCACAGCAGCAAATGTTGCTGCAGCAAAGAAAAAACTCATTATCAATCTCAGCGCCGGAGCTTATGCCTTTGCCGCAGCAAAATAATTTTATAACGCCACAGCAAATGCAACAGCAACTGAAACAATATCAAACTAATCAATTTTATACTAAACCCTGTGAGCCCATCTATGCTACCGCACAAAAACGCTGCAATAACACTTGTATTTCGGCTATCGCTTTATCAAAGCCTCTGATGACTGCCACAACAAACTCGAATTCGAACTCGAACTCGAACACAACTAAAACTGCTTCACCTAATAGAAAAATTGTACAGCAAACAAATGCAACAGCAACAATAGATTCCACAGTATCAAATAGTTCCACAAATGCTACGAAAACTGTGGACTGTGAAATTCAGGTGAGATCTAATGATCAACACCATTTTCAATACATTCCTTTGAGTAAATTGATTCAAATTTGCGAAATTTTCGTTTATTCACTTTTCAAAATCAATTTTTTTTTTTTTTTGAATAGTTGCATTAATTTAAATCTGATTTGAACGATCATAAATATATTTTTGTAATAAATCGGATGTTGAGCACATATCATATCCAAATGTGCGTCTTCTGAATATCTTCCGTAGGCCTTCCGCATGTTTGCCTTATGTCTTCCCCATATCTACCATTTATCTTCCTTATCTCTTATGTAAGTTGTTCGTCAAAGCTTCCACATTCGCATTCTGTTTGCTCGTATTGTTCCTTGCACTATCATGTCATCTTCCAGGCACCCAGTTTAAGTTAATGTAGATACTTTTGCTTTACACTAACAAAGAAAATTTGATATTTTACCTTATTTTTTTTATTTTGAAATATTTAACGAGTTCATTTTCTAGACCGATTCAGTTAATCTGGAGACAATACTTAATGATATCGAAACGATATCAACGGATATTTTGGCCATACAATTGGAAAAAGTCGTTCACGTGATAATCTGACATCACCGAAGAAAATCAACAATGGTGAAATGCTCGATGATAAAAATAAGAAACCATATCGCTCCGAAATGAATTTATATCTAAATTATGATGGCACAAATGCAACCATAACACCAACAACAGGGTCGACAACAGCAGCAGCAGCAACAACAACATCAACAACAACAATAACCAATGGAAACTGTCGTATTGAACGTGAGCCAACCGATAGTCCTGCACCATATGTACCCGATCCAATGGCACCATTTCCAGAGAAATGTAGCTATCTCGGTTTTGAACAAGTTAATCAGGCTGCCACAACGCAACGACCACCACTTGCCACTGTGGCAACAACAACAGCTACACGTTCTTCTAATACACTAACAAAAGGACAACCTCCCGTGCCACCAGCGCGTTTGTTTCCACCTGTAAATGGTGCGCGAAACACACCAACAACAGCCACAAGTATAGCCTCCAGTGTTGCAGGACAGCATAACTTGATACCAAATAAAAGTAATCTTTACAAGGCAATTGCCTCGGCTGCGGCCAAACGTGCAGTTTTTCGTTCACAACCATCGCATTTGACAAGATCCTTGGATGTCGATTATACACGAGCCGATGCCACGGAACGTGAAGCGCTTTGCGCGGTGCCGGCTGATAGTGGCGAGACCCATGATGTGAGTTTCTTTCATTTTATTTTATTTAATTAAATAATTTAATCTTTTTTTAATTTCCTGACAGCTTGAAGATGCTGCAAAACGAAAAGCACGTCGCGTTTCGATTAATTGCGGCGAAGAGGTTACTATTGGCCAAACACCATTTGCCGGTTCAAATCTGCCAACAACAACAGCGAGTTGTGTTGATCTTATTAGCGCTACAACTGCCGCTGCTAATGTTGCTGCCACAGTGCTGCCAAATCCGACTATAAAAAATTTTAGACAAACAAGTCACAGTACACCCAGCTCTCCACATTCCGCAAGACGCCAAAATAGCGAAGTAACTGCAGCACAACAACAACAACAACAACAACAGAATGCAACATCGCCGCAACATCGCAAGAACTCAGGAGATGCTGCCACAATGCCAGCTGTGACAGCAACCGCAACAGTCAGTCGCACTAAATGTTCACGTCGCCATTCCGATGGCACCGTGCATCGAATGAGCAATTCCAGCGTTGGCGGCGGTGTAGGTGGTGGCGGACATCATCATCATCATAGTCATCATCAGCATAGCTCATCGCTGCTCAGTAATAATCCACATCATAGCCACCACTCGCGCCAGGATAGCAATCATGAGACAGTTGCCTCATTGTCAGATCGCAATTCCAATAGTTTCTCTTCTTCGCGAGAGTCTTCGGCAAGTTTTAGTATGCGCTCAAATCGTCGCAAAATCTCAATTAGCTCACATACTGGCGGCAAAATACCCTGGTGCGGCTGTTGGGGTAATGGTTGCTGTTAAAGTTCAATTTTGACCCATCCATTCACAATAGCGACCGTCCATGATCTTGTTGAGCTCTGCAAATGTAAAAGAGTTGAAGTTTCAAAAAAAAAAAGTTCACAAAAAAGAAGGAAAGAAAGAAAGAAGAAGATAAATGATTTCTAAAAAGAACAATTTTGAAATGAGCTGTGTCGAGTCTATCTATGCTCGCTCATTTCCTCTCTATCTCTGAGCCCAATTTTATTGCGGGTCTGTTCGACCATCCGTTTGTCTGGCTGTCTGTCTTTCAGTTCTGCTCTAAATTTGAAAATTTCAGCTTAAATCTTTTTTTTTTTTTGTGAACTTTGTCATAAGTTGAATGTAATTAATTAATTAATTTATTAATAGCTACAAAAAAAAAAAAAAATTAAAATTATACACAATTTGTACATTTTCTAACTGAATTCTGTTAAACGTACAAACCAAAACAAATTTGTTTAATATTTATGTAAAAAATTTATTCAATTTGGCAATGATTTAAAAAAAATTAAAATACTTAAGTTATATTAACCCATTTTAAGCTTAATTGTTCAATTTTTCTTCTGATTAGCTGCATTTCTAAAATAGATTTAATTTATTTAGAGAATATTTATGTGAGCTGCGAAAAGGAAAAATTATTATAATAATGTAAACTTTAGGAGTTTAAAATTTTATGTTTTAAGAATAAAGTATCCCAAAAAGTTGAGTGTAAATTGTGTTTTTGTTGTGTTTTTTGAAATATAAAAATATGCAAAAATATGAGACTATTATCGGCAACATGTCGTATACGCGATAATAATGGAATATGAAAGGGCGTTACGTATACGCAGTGTAATAATGAAAAAAATAAAATATAAACAAAAAATGATTTTTAATGACATTTAATAAAAAAAAATAAAAAATATATATATAAAGCATAGAAAAGCGCATAAATCTGGTGCTAAAGTGTTAAGAAGCAAACAAATAATTGCAGATATTTTATTGAAGGACACGCATAGAAATGGAAAAAAGAAACTTTTTTTTTTAATAAAAAATTTTGTTTAGCGCAGTTAAATGTAAAAAAAAAAATGTTCTTTACAAATACACCGAGTCGGCATTCAGTTGTGTAAACATTTTAATTTAAACTAAAAAAAAAAAGAAATGTAGCAGCACAACAGCAAAGATTTTACAAGTACACTGAAATGTGGCCACGGTTGAAATGAGTCAAAAATGTTTTGGAAAATAAATGCATATGAAGCATTTAAAAACAATGAACAGTGTGCAAAACTATTAGAAGGAGATTTTGTTTAAATGTACACTTGGAATAAAACTTGACAGCGACATTTTGAAGCAAAGCAGAATTAGCAATGCCAAAGCTGGAACGATGATGAAGTAAGATTCTAAGAATATTTTATGAATATTTTTTCCATGCTTTTATATTTAACAGATACATTTGATTTAGTTAAGATACTTTTACGCTTTTCTCGCAGTGTTGGCATTACAAGTTCTTTATACAATATAAAAAGAAAATAAAGATGACGATGAAGAGCAGAAGCAGAAGAAAAAGTGTGCGGTTAAATTTCCAACACCAAAGGCGCCATTTGAATTTGCAGCTTCAATTTCAATGCAATTCAATGCAAAGCATACAATAAATGTTAGCATAAAAGCCAAAAGAGCTCGGTTGTTCGACATTTTGTGTGTGTGAGTGTGTGAGTGAGCTAAGCAAAAGTATCTAGAATGTATGGGTTTGCATGTTTTTGTATGTTCAACGGTGAACATGTTGCGGTTGATGTCTGTGGTTGTGTTCTGTTCTGTTCTGTTCTGTTCAGTTCTGTTCAGTTCTTATGTGTATTTCAGTGTAACGTAACACTACGTAAATGCATCTGTATCTGTAGGTGTCGTTGTAGGCTGTTGTTGTTAGCATATTTAGAGATGCATTCAGAAAACATTTTTGCGCATTTACAGCAACTGACGCTGACAGCGTACTTGCTAGTTGCTGCTAGCATGCTGTTCAGTTTATGCCTCTACTCTACTCTTTTACTTCTCGTTGTAGCGGTCCTGCTGCCATTTTCAGCCAACAACATCTTCAACACAGCAGCAGTAAAGCAGTAAAGCAATTGAAAGGACAATTCTATTCATAAAGCGTAAGAGTAGTACAAAAACACCAACCAACCAACCAACCAGCCAGCCAACAGCTTGTGCTATACATTTTCTATACATAAAAATGAGAAGAAAAATATTTTTTACATAAAACAATATTCTTCTATGAAAAATCTGAAGGATAAATATATGAATGCATTTTTATGCGTTTGCATTTGTTTTTATATAAATAAAAAACATATTAAGAACAAAAAAAAAAGAACAAAATAATAAAACAAAAACAAAAATATGCTTTTCAAGGATAACATTTAAATTTAAATGATAAAATATTTGCGTCATACATTTTACATGCGTATTACGTTATTTTAATGGAAGATACATTTTTTGTAAAGACATATTTTTTATTATTAAAACTTGCGTTTTGCATATAAACGTTTACTGCAATTAGTGTTAACTGAGATATTTTGTTATATTTTAATTTATGCAAAACAGTGTAACCGAACTGAAAAAAAAAGAACGAAAATATCTAAGGTGAAATTTAATATATTCTAGAATAGTTTTCATTTATCAATGCAGAAGTATCTTGAACTTCTTAAATAGTTTCACTTCTTTCTAAGTAAGAAAAAATGTAATTGCTTTATTTTATTTACATATTTTTGTACACATTTATATTTTTTTATTATTTTTTTTTTTTCCCAGTAGTAAGCGCAAATACCGTAAGACGCATATATCAAATTCATTGGGTCATTCATCATATGTTATATATTTGACATTGTCAGTGATGGATAAATACTGAAAAAGCATTGAAAAGCAA
Source organism: Leucophenga varia (assembly GCA_018903435.1). NCBI lineage: Eukaryota > Metazoa > Arthropoda > Insecta > Diptera > Drosophilidae > Leucophenga > Leucophenga varia. The sequence goes on from JAEIFJ010001427.1 coordinate 949,239, forward strand.
CCAAACGGATACAGGAACAATGTAAAAGATACGCAGAATGTGTATTAGAAAAGAAGTAGATAGGAATGCTGCAAAGGAACAAAATTTATATTCATTTTTTTATTTTCAAACTCAACTTTTCTTGTTTTCGTCGTAAAAATATTGACTTACGATTCGCTATGTTTGGTTTCCATATATTTCTGTTTCTTTCCTTATGCCATATCAAATAGTTTGTGTATACTTTACAAGGTTCTCAAAATCAGCTAATCCGTAAGAGAACTAAAGTAAGCGAAGCAGCCATAATAATTTGTATCTAAGCAGATAATTTCTAAAAAAAAAAAAAAAAAAACAATACAAAGAACCAAAGCAAATCAATTATAAACAGCAAATAATTTAATTTAATTCGCTCTAATGAGTACACAAATCAATAAACGATGCAAATATTGTACTGAATGTTCTTAACCTCAATTATTAAATTAATGGCGGCATTGCTTGTGGCTGATAGTTTCGGTTTTGCATATCTGGTCAATGTAATTAGATGCATACATGCCCATATACTCGTAGTCGAACACACACATTAAGGTAAGCCGCTATTAATTATGACGCCTAATAGGTGCAGCACCCTTGAACGTTCTCTAATTGTAGCGCAGTAGTTGGGCATCTAAAGTTACTTTAGTGCTGACGTCAGACACAATTGCTCATTATGGTAACCCAAACCATGCATGCGCCCCTTTGCATACTATCTGGGCTGTTAAGAGAATGAATAAACGTAATAAATTTGTTTTTATACGAATAAACTTTTTGTTTGATGTATTTTTTTTTTTTTTATATTATTTATATCTAGTAATAAACTTAAAGATACAAGACTGTTTTGAACGGCACTATACATTTTTTACTAAGTTGAAAGTATGCTATATAATTTTTGGCAAATTGTATTTAATAGTCAGCCTGAAAGTAGGCAATAAAATATATTCAACGTAACTGAAACTCAAATTAGACATATTCAAATGATTAAAGCTTAAATCTATTTAAGTTTTAAAAAAAAAAAAAAAGAGATATCAACTAAATATAGAAAAAAACTCATCAATCCAACCATTCATTTAATCAACTCACTTCCCAACTGAGCTGCTATATTCATTCACTTTTCAATTTTCTTCTTAAAAGCAGCGCATGTCGCGACATTCTCTAATCTTTAAGACAAAATCTTTAAAAAAGTAAAAAAACAGAAAACGAAAGACGGAAGTACTTTTTATGCTGCCTTTCAAAAGTAATCAAGCATACATTTCCTGATTTTTTTCTTTTCGTTTCGAATTTTTTCCTTTTCGAATTTTATTCATATCAATGAACAATCGAATAGACTCTTTTAAGTTCTTCTACTCAGAAAAAAAAAAAAAAATACAAATCAGCGAATAAATCAATTCTCAATGAAATGAAGACTTGTTTCACTGTGTTTATTTAGCACGACAGTAAATGGAGTTGTGTGTATTTGTCTGTCTCTCTGTCTGTCTGTCTGTCTGACAGTATTTTTATACCCTACATTGTTAGCATAAAAAAGGTGTTTTAAACTGTGTATAACAAAATAAATTAATAAAATAAAAGCATGATAGATGCCAGACGTTTTAGTGTTTGATCGGCTATAGATTTGATAAAGATTTATGCTTCTGTCGAAGCATACGAGCATCCTTTAAGATTAGATTGGTACATATGACGAGCTTTGATCTACATAAAGCTCATCTCATATTCGACGAAAACTCACTTTATTTTTCTTAAGTATTAAATTTAAGCAGAAATCTGCATAAAATCAACGCTAACAAGCTTTAGCTTAGCCGTAGTAATATTCCAATTACCAGGGATGCAGACATATCACAAAAATATATGACAAAAAACATGACTTTAAGTCAAGCAATCAGTAAAACATTAACTCACAATGATTTGCTTCTTACTTGGAATCTTATTTTAAAGATTATTTTAAGATGGCTTAACTTTCAGTAGTCAATCAGAAGTTTGCATCCCTAAAATACGCTGACTTCTTAAAACACTCATCAACCAGTTTTGCTTGCATACAGCAAAACGCATGTTCTACAAGCAAAAAAGAAGGAAAATAAAAGGAAATCCAGACGTTAAACCATCAAAGAGCGACATGAATTTGAATAGTAGAAAATTTTCGTACAAGATTTTATTTACATTTACATTTCCTTTCGATTCGATTCGATTCGATTTTCATATGCTTAATGCACGATTTAAGTTTGAGTGGAATATTATAAAATTTTGCGTTTCGATTTTTCGAAAATTATTCAGCGATGTTTCATATTCTTGCATGCTTTTCTAGTCGTGACATGATTCGACTGCTGTTGCGTCCTTTGCGTATTTAATGTGGTTTTCATATGCAAAATATTAATGCTATAAGCTTGTTTTTGTATTTGAATTTAAATACGCAATGCCTTCGTCTATGTATATTTTAGTAGATTATTTTTATATGCATTTGAACGTATATGGATGCGTACCTGAAAAAGCTAAATGCGAATTTCTTTATAGATTAAAATATTTGACTAATTTTAAGTAAATCTAAGCAAGGCCTCACTCTGATAAATAAAATCTGTCACTGAAAAACAAAGATTTTTTAAGAGAGAATTCATATAGTTCGCTCATTGTGAAATATCAAAAATTGTTTAGTACTTCACTTGGAATGTATTCATATTTAAAGATTTGTTTTATCCAACTTTGTTGTGAAAAGAGTATAGAAAATATATTCACTGTATTCGTTTGGTCTGCGCTCTTGGCTGCGACATAATTTTAGCTAGCTGCTCTGAATAAATCTTAACGAAACGTACAGAAAGTATATATCTTTCTCGTTCTCTCGCTCATGGTTTATTTTACCATGCTCTCAAACTATGTCGCAAGAGAGAGTGAATACACCACCATTAGGTAATTCCACCATGGCTGTATATTTTCTGATGCTCTTATTGTCATTTAAGTTTTCTTGGAAAATTTTTCTTTAGAAAATTAAGAAAAAATTTACAAGAAAACTAAATAATCATAACCTTTTATATTTTTTTTTATGGTGCCAAGGAAGCAATTTACTTTAAATTTATTTATTTATTTATTTATTTTTTTTAGAATATTTTATGAACGACAACAAAAAAAACTATCAAAATAAACACTAAAGTTATTTTTCTTTTAACAGAAAAAACAAACGACAAAAGATGAATAAGTTATTTGACGAATCTACTCAACTACTAAACAACGCGTTGAAAGCATAAATTTATGTTTATGCAAAACACACAAAGAAAAATATGATCTAAACATTTGTTTTTCTGTTTTTCTTTTCTTTCTTTTTTCTATAAGTTATGAGAGTAGGTGATGTATGCTCATGAAAGCTAATGAAAGAAAAGTACATAAAATTTTAGAATGTCAACTAATAAAGCTTTACCGGTGCTTATCCGATAAAAGAAAAACAAAATGTGTAAAGTGAAATGATGAAAACTAGTCGAGATACTAGTACATACATAACTACCTACCAAAACCCACCCACCTATGTACCTACTTACTATAAATATATACATACGCATGAGTTTATGCAATAGTAAAAAGTGTTTTACTGAAAATACGTACTAGTAGCAACATAAAAATTCCATTTGCTATGAAACACGATTACATAAGAGCATACTAACAGACGGACGGACGGACAGACAGACTGAAAGACTGATAGACAATTTGTTGTATGTTCTTGTCCTGTTGTAGAGGCAGCAGAATGAGTTGAGCGTTACATCGAGTTGTAAAAACAAAAGCTGACATTGTAAAACTGACAGTTTTGACATTTCAGTGAGTCAATGTAAATGTGTGTGTGTGTGTGTGTGTGTGTAAAAAGTGTTGGAAAAAGAATTTGCATTTGACAACTGCGTTGCATTCCACGCTTATACTGTACGTAAACTACTACTCAGACTTTTTCATGGGTGCTCAGCACTTGCATAATGAGACAGACACAAGCATTGCTCATTTTAAGCAAGAACATGATTCGAGCTCGTTTTATGTAAACAGACAAAAGCTAGGCTGAACGTTTTGCAATGTCAACTAAAAAGATAAAAGCTATTTCAAATTATTTTTAAATTTAAAATTAGATCTACATTATTAAATTTGTTATGATCAATTATTATATTTTTTGCCTAAGATATTGCATCTCATACAAGCAGCAAATGCAAGACTTACTCGCTCTTAAATTTGAAAAGTTTAGCAACCTTTTTCGCATATATATTTCAATTTTCTTTCTTTTATTTATTATTATTATTTTTTTTTTTATAGTATTTCGAAGAAACCTGGTCACCTTACTTACGCAAATCTTTATTGTGCTGCTAATCTAGTCGCGCTTTTCTATGTTATCGTCGCCATTGTTATTCGTGCAAAATTTGAAGCTGCTGTTTCGCTGCAAAGTTGTCATTATCAACGCTTTTCTCATCAAAATACTTTACACTCTTCGCGTATAATTCCAAAGTCGACATAATATCGTATGTATGCGAATGTTGATGATGTTGAGCTGATGGCCTGAAGCATCAAACAGCTGCGTCTCGTCTCAAATGAAGTCTCCACAACTGTCACATGTCCACAAAGTCTGCAATCATCATCATCGTCCTCATCGTCCTCATCCTCATCGTCATCTACATCACTCATTATGCTTCATATTAAAGTAATATGTATGTACTTGCATCAATTTGTGCATACTTCCGTTTCTTTTTGCTTAATTTTCCTGCCCCAATCAACTTTGCTTACCTGCAATTGTTACGAAATCTGGCAATATACATCGAATTCGTATGGATTTCTTGTTGAGGGAAAGAAAAAAAAACATGGAAAATCACAGGGATATGTGTTCCGCATGTCGTTGCATGCATGATTCGACACACGCAGCATCGTCTTCAAGCGTTTGCATGCAGATACTTCCATTCAGACATTTTCACGGATACGCCCCCCACAAAGGTATAAAGAAATGCGTGCGTCAATTTCGTATACAGACAATGTCCGCGAATTTCTCATTCTGAATTGATACCATGGGAGTAATTGTCTGCTTTACACTTCAATGTACTTGAATGAATGAACTTGAATGTTGGTAAGGATGGTGGGCTTGCTTGTTAAAAAATAAAAAAAAAACAGAAAAGAAAAGTTGTTACAGTCAAACGGATTTCCGTTTGTTTTACATTGAAGTTGCAATTTATTATTTTCATTTTTTTTATACGTGGTGTGAGTAGCAATTTAATTTTAACAAAGTTTCTGACACTCAAAAGGAAGCATCAGCGGCCTCATTCTTAATCTTAATTCATAATGTCCGTCTGTCTGCTTATCCATTTGTTTGTCTGCATATGTTTATATGTAAGTCTGTCCACATACTCAGTATTCTGCATGTTCTTTCGTCTGTCTGCATGCCCGCGTCTAGTCCTTAAATCTTTCTGTCGGTTAACTCTTTATTGATATTTAAACACAAGAATCTATTAAAAAAATGTAAGTAAATATATGAATTTATCTCAAAGATACCGACTCTCTATTTCATTTGAGTTTAAGGTCCAAATTAAATATTCCAATAATCAGACAAATAAAGGCCAAAACTAAAAAAAAAAAAATCAATAGCAGAAATCTAATGTCACAAATCAGATACATTCTATGCTCTGTCAAATTGCGTTGAGTTTTTCCTGTTATCGAACTATTCTAAAAAAAGAAAAAGAAATGCTCGCAGCAAATTTGCTATTCAAGCAAAAGATACATCGCTCAAAATACGAACGAAAAAAATAAACTGAAAAATGTCAAAAATTAAATAACTAGGTTAAGTTTATATTGCTTAGGGCATTTCGAAGTGGGCGCTTGTATTGAATTCGAGTGGAGGAAGAGTGAAGAGTGCTTGGTGTACCACTTTTCTGTTGAGTTATTCGTTTCTGATTTGTCATCGCAACAGCTTCAAATTTTTATTTCTATTTTTATTTTTATTCATCTGCATTTTACAAGTTTCTATATTTTTTTCTGCTGTCTAAACCAAATCGAAAGTTACAACAAATACATACATACACAAGCATAAAATGAAATATTTATGTCGAAGGTCAATAAAAAAAAAAGCCAAACTCAATTTGTGATAGTCAACAAAATCTCAATTCTTGTAATATCCTTTAAAATATTTTGTAGCTGGGTCAAGGCACTTTCACTTGAATTTAAGTTTTTACACAACTTGAAAGTTTTAGTCTTAAAGTTTTTTTTTTTTTCTTTTTTTAATTTTTCTATTTTTTTAAAGTTTTAATTAAATTGAAATTTGCTCTTTGCCAAGTTGAAATTTTAGTTTATTCGCAATTTGAAAAATAAAAAAAACTAAACTGATTGTAAAAAGTTCGTTTTCTAATTGTACAAAAAAAAAAAAAAAAAAAAAAATAAGAAAAAAAAAGCATTTCGATTTAGCCATAAAATTTCATGGTCATATAAATTTATAGTTCTGTTTGTTTTCATTACTAGAGCAGTGAGAGCATAAATTAAGTGTTTACTTACAAGAACAAGCAAAAATAATTTTTATTCCACTTAAGCGAGTCTGTATTTTATCAATAGCAAACTAAGCGAAAATAATATCAAGATGTTTGGCTACAGATGACATCTTTAGCAGCGCAATTTCAGTAATTGTTTCTTGTTTATGAAGCAAAAAAAAAAAAAAAAGAACAAAAAAAAAAAAAAAACAATTGCTATTAGATACTTTTTTTTTTTGTATCTTATAGATACTTTATGTATTTAAGTTAATATAAATTATTTGAAGTTCAAATTAAATACTTTTTCGATTTAGTTATATTTTTAACTAAGTTTTAATCAATTAAAGCTGCATATTTATATTTCACTTTATAATAAGTTTATTTACTCTGTTTTTCAATATGAATTATGCTAACCTATATACTTTTGGTTTCCTTTATTCTTTTTTTTAGGTTATGTCAATATATTTATTTATTTTCTTTAGTACCAATTAAATGCATGAATGATTTTCAATAATGTATACACTCGCCTATTTATTAACTAAATAAACAAATAAATAAAATATATAAATAAATAAATAAACAAACAAAATAAATAGTTGTACTCGTTTGAGTAAATACAATACTTATTCCAGATGTCAAAAATATAAATAAAATATTATTTTCAATAAAATCACATCACCAAATACTTTTACAATAAATATGTCATGGCGATTTTATTTTTATACAAATAAAATAAATACAAAAAAAAAATTATATATTTAAACTAGAAAATTATGAATCGAAATGCCTTGAAATATAATATTAAATTGAGCGTTTTGTAAATAAATAAAAAAAAAAAATAAAAAAGTGTTTAATGCATATTTTTACCAATTACTGAAATCAATTAACTGAATTAGTTAAAAATACAAAACTTCATTGGATTTCATAGAGTCGAGGCGCTAGACTATTACCCTGTAAAGAGTGGCAGCTTATATAAAAGAAAAATTAAATAGAAATTTATATTTCTCAATTTAGAGTTCAAGTATGCGAGTGTCGCAAATTTAATATAGAAGTGACTATGGGACAGTTCCATAGAAATGGCCTGCCTCTTTGAGCTGAGCATGCCAATATATATTTTGAATGTTGTCGCCAATGTTCCTTCATTATTTTTTATTAATTTAATTACACTAAATAATCGGCTTATTCCGTTTAGGTATGCTCGTATTTTATCTGTATAGAGTAGAGTATTATGATTTTTATTGTGTTTAGGTTACATAATTGAAAAAAAGTTGTTTTTATTATTATGCTTTTTTTTTAAATACTTTTTTTAAATATTTTTTTTTTTTTATTTTTTTTATTTGTTTTTTTCTTTTTTATTCAGTAAAAATGTACTTATTAATTGAAAATAGACACTTTTTTTCATATTCCTTGTTTTCTATTTAGCATAAAAAATGAATTTAAGCGTAAAGAGGTTTGACAAAACAGTATTGGAAAACGTATAGATATTGAAATCAACGACCGGTTCCATTTTCGAATAGTCTCATTTCATATAATTCTAAAAACGGCTTAAATTTGCCGAGCTGCAACATAGTTCAAGGTATTAAGGTAACAGCAATGAACTCCAAAGCAGTGTTATGGTGATTTTTCAGAAATCTTCGATGCTCTGCAATTGTTGCAGATGTACCACAAATCTAGATTTGGGAGTGCCCTTCATCCGGTTAATGGTTCGCACCACATTTACTATTTTTTTTTTTACAAACCTCGCAAAAATTTATTTGTTTATGATTTATGCATTTTAAAAAAAAAATTACACGCGATAGTAGATCTATTGTCAAATTATTTAGTGCAACTTTTATAGGAAAAAAAAATATTTTTTGTAATAGAAATTAATTGAAAACGCTTAAATTTCTGACACTAATTTGATTTATGACAAATATTTAAATTAAAAAAAAAAATAGTGGAATATATAAACAAAAAAAAAAATAAATATAAATAAATATTTAATTGCCGATAAGCAAAAAAAATTAGTTTTATCGCCTTAAAAAGATGCTAAAACGCTTTCAATTATTTCGCTTTCAATAAATTATAAAAAATAGTACCAAGGGCAAAATGGCGTCTGTGAGGGAAGGCGAAGAGCTGTCGAATATTTTTAAAATATATAAAAGTGAAATTAATGTGTTGCTAAAAATAAAAAACAAAAGTATTTCAAAGAAAAGTGAAAAGCAAAAAAAAAAAAAGAGACTAGGACAATCTTTAAATGCGATTTTTCCAAAGCTTAATGCTGCCACTTTTCTTTTCCATTTTTGTTTTTCTTTGAATTTTCTCAACTGCTTCGCCAGTCAGTCGTGCTTGTAAAAAGGCGAAACTTTTCGCGCTTAGTTTGCCTGCTAAATGCACAAAAGCGTTCAAATGAAAAAAAAAAAAAAAATAAAGCGTAAAAGCAAAGAAAATCGAATAAAGAAACATTTTTGGCTTTTCGTAGCTTTTCTTTTCATTTTCTATTTGTCACCATTTTCTATTTTATTTTCCTTTTTTATACTTTAAGTTTTTTGTGTATTTTTTTTTTTTTTTTTTTTTTTGTGGTTTTCCAGTTGGCGGCGTGCATTCCTTTTTTTCCACAAATGATAACTTATCGCTTAACAATGAAAGAAAGAAGAGGAGAGAGTCCAACGAAAATTGAAATTGAGCACATGTCGCTGAAAACTTTGAAATCTTTTATTAAATTATTAGGCATTTCCTCTGCATTAAGAATAGTTTTTACATAAATTTTCATAATGTATGTTGGAGCAGTAATTTGGAGTTTGAAGAACTTTTAGATTAATGTTCTCTACTTTAGTTCTTTCTTGTATATAATAAAATGTTTTTGTATTGGAATAGCGACATCAAATAAATCTTTTTTTAGAAATGGGAATAACTAAAAATATATCGATAATTTTCGAAAATCGAACCGACATTGGTAAAGCATTATATCGATAATTGTTACAGCACTAACTAGTACAAAGTAAAACAGTGTTTCCGAACTTTAAAACTATTAAAATACCAATGTTTGCGCTTAGCGATTCCAATGATCTCACATTCTAATAATCTTAAAAATCCGTACATTTTTAGTATACATTTTCAGATACATTTCAGTATTAGGTACACATTATTATCAATCTTTGCCAAATTAAATCTGTAGATCAAACATTGAATAATAAATACTCGTTATACAATAAAGTATTAAGTTATATCACCCTAATTATTTCTAACTTATCACACTTACGTATGTTTATGCAAAGATACAGATACGGATACAGACACAGATACACGTGTTAGCGTAACTGAAATTAAACCAACGTTTTTTTTGTATTTAGTTTCAGGCAACAAACAAGGCTTTGTAACCAAGCGTTTCAGTGTATTTATTTTCGTAATTAAACAATTCATTAAATAAGCACGAAATCTAGCCAAGAAAATGTAAAAGTATATAAAAGATATTGGGTGTATTTGAAAGTATCTAAACATTTTCATATAACTATAATAGTTATAAGCAGCCTGTATATGGATTTTTAAATACACTCAATAGTTGCGTAGCTATTTATTTATATAACTTTATATATAAAGCATAATAAACATATTTCAATCTTAATGAAAATAGTTTCATTTTCCCACTTTGCCAATAATCATTTTCCTGTGGAGCTGTTAATGTAATTACAGTGACGTCGTCGTCGTCATCGTCATCGTCTTTGTTGTTGTCGTTGTCTTCTTTGGCAAAAAGGATACGTACGCACGTACAAAAAGATACATTCTGGTAGGTAGATACTTAAACTCATTTTAGCGAAAAAAGACGACATATAAGCGACGTGCACAGACACAAAGTCAAAGGACACAAAGCGTAAATGTGGACATCATATGTGTGTGATGTGATGAGCCTGTGTGTGTAACTGTGTCTGTCTGAGTAATTTTATGCATTCTCATTAAAATTGACCAACCTTTGGTTATTATAGGAACGTGATTTCTTTCTTTCTTTCTTACTTACTTCTTTTTTAGTTGCCCATTGTATACTTTTTGGCGAAAACTTAAGTTGATTCCTTTAATGTGTCCCACGTTGTACTTCATCTTGCTTTGTCTCTTGTCTATGTGCAATAGTTGTAGTGTATCGCATTGTAGAGGGCGTCAATGTTTATTGCTCTGTCTCTCTGTCTGTCTGTCGTTACTTTTATGAACTTTTCTTTTATAGATTTTTACTTAACTTTAATTTTTTTTTTTTTAGTTTTGTTTGTATATATTTCTCTTTTTCTGTTAAACTTTTTTTTTTGGTTTTTTTTTTTTTTATATTATTTTTTTTTTTCTTTTATTTTCTTTCCTCTTTGTTTTTCCTAGCCACTATTATCTTTTCTGTATTTTTTTTTTATTTTATATTTTTAATTGTTTATTTTCCATTTTGTAATAGTTGACTTGGGTTTTAACGTCTGCAATGTTTTGGTTCACTACAAAATTTGAAGCGGGCATATGTATCTGTAAGATTTTAAACATACTTTGTATAAATATTCTAGATAGACAAATCGCGTCTGTTCGTAAGTCGCCTGTATGACCGTCCGTCTCTCTGTCCAACTTTTTGTTTGTACTTCCGGTTCTCTGATTTTCAATATTAAACATTTTAAGACGACGCTAATATTTTTTTTAAATATTGCAGCGTATTATTAAGTCGAACAAAATCATCAAAAGCATTTCAACTACATTTCTTTTTTATTATTATTATCATTTCTCTTACTTGTGCATTCGTTTTTCTAGCATTTTTCGCCCTTTTTCATTTATTAAGTTAATGAGTTTATGTAGTCGTTAATTTTATGAACAATTCGTAAAAAAATAAAAATAATAAAAAAAAAGAAAACAGCAACAATGCTAAAGAAAAATAATAAAAAAAGAAATATAGTATATATAACTTAATATATATATTTTTTTGTAAGCAGCATAAAAATTTAATAGAGCTGTAAATGAAAATAATGTTCTCGCATTTTAATGTTCGCAATTCGAATTGAATTTTAATCGAGGTCATTATATAAAAATTGCATTTTACTATATTCAAGTCGAAGGATAATTAGAGAATATGCGCTTCATTAAAATTTAAAGCTAAATAAAAGAAAAAAATAATAATTGTAATTGTAGCACCAAAATCTAACACTTTGTTTAAAAATAGAAAAAAATACCCATCGAAAATTGATTTACAATCAGATACTGTATATCATATGAATATAGAGAGTAAGAGTTAGTGAGAAAGATGAGAGATGAGAGTGTGAGTGACAAATTGAACGGGAAATATATTACTAACCCATCATACTATATTTTTCTATGTATTTTCATATTTTTCTAAATATCAACTCAAGTCATTTCTGGCTACATATAGACGAACGTTGCAGCACCAATATCCATACCAAAAAAAAAAAAAATTTAAAAATGTCCTTGAATATAAAAATAAAATAACATAAATAATAATTAACACATTTCACAGCAAACTAAACGAAAATTCATTCAAAATGTGACTTCAATAAAATGGTTTTTAATTACCTATTTTCGAGTAAACTCATAAAAAGTTGTCTTATTGCTTATGACAGCATTGTGACTTGAAAAGCAATTAAAAATGTCGTAATTGTCGCATTAATGGATTTCTGATATCTTTTATTATATTTTTCAGCTTGTCGCTTTCAATTCCTGCATTCTTATTCTTCATAATTCGGTCCCGATTCTCAGCATCATCATCAAATGCTGACAATGGCAATGAGCGATAGCAACGGAAGAACGGTGCAACGTTGAAGTGCAAACGCATTTTTAATTGAAAGCACGAAACGCAATTAAAGCCCAAACGAATGGCACAAGAATAAAATAAAAATAATAATAATGCAAATAATTCAATAAACTTCAATTAAAACGCGCTAAAGAGACAAAATTTAAGTGGAAAATTTAAATTCGCACAGAAGGAATGGAATCGAATGGAATGCATTGAAATTTTTGTGTTCTGCGGTTTTATGCGGCCACTGCTGCTGTTTTGCTTCTGTTGCAAGAGTGCTCCGCTGTGCTGCGCTTCGCTGTGCTTCATTCTTGCGTATAGACCATAATAATAAACCATAATTCAGGCTGTAGTTTATGGCCAGGCTAAATAGCTTTTTGGCCTCAAGCATAAAACGCACTTGTGTTGTATGTTGTTGTATTTATTTATTATATTATTATTGTTGTTGTTGTTGTTGTTTTATTTCATAACATATCTGCATATACAAACAGTTGAAGCTTGTCTATTTTATGTGAATATTTCTTCTTGCTTAAATACTTTTATTGGCCAAAATTGGCTAAGAAATAAAAAATAAAAGGTTTGCTATGAAAAGCAAAAAATTTAAATTCCGAAAATGAGTTTAAAAAAAGTTTCTTTGATCATAAAAAAATGTAATCGATTTAACCAAAACTTCAGATACAAATTATAATAGGCTGGTTCAGATTCACTTTGAAAACTTCTGCTGCAAAAATTTACATAAAATCATGAAAATGAAAATACGTGTTCCGTTTTTCAAAATAGTAAAAACTTTTAATAAATACATTTGACGCGCAATTTTGAGTTCGTTTATAAACTGCTAAAAAGTTTTCGTTACAAATAGACAAACGCCGTAAAAGGATTTTATTTACTTCAAATAATCTCGTTCATAATTCAAATTTTCTTAAATTATGGCAACGCTGTATCGAATTCTTAGATATTTTTCTTTTGCCTTTATCAAAAAATCCACATACAGATCATTTTTCACTAAAGACGAAAATGAAAATGAAAAAATATTACGCATATTTAACACAATTTTAACGCCATGGACAATTAGGCAAAGCAAACTGTACTATAAAAAAAAAAAAAAGAAAGGACAAAGTTATGAGTTAGTCAAATAAGCCCAAGGACACGCGCGTCTAAAGCGACCAAGAGTCAATATATATATACGAACAAAGGACGACGATGTTAAGTTTTGTAATGAAGTAAGCGAAAGAAAAATAAGTTCAAAGGACATTAAGGCAGAAAAAATGAGCAGCAACACGAAGTAACAAGAAAAAACTAAAAGTAAATCAAAATTATGAGAGACAGACGACAGACATGTACAAAGGCACACATAAAATAACAAAAAATTCGGGGGCACCAAAGCAATGTCATCTTGCAACTAAATACAAAAAGAAAAAAAATGATATATAAAAGTATCTGCGTATCTATTGAAGACATTCGCATCGTGTTTTCTTCTTTTTCTTAAAACTTTTTCCCCTTTTTATTTTTTTCTTTTTTTTTTTTTTTTTTTTTTTTGCGCAAAGTTCTGCATTTTTTTTGTATTTAGTTTTTTTGTTTTTTTTGACGTTTTCTTTTTTTGTTAAGAGATTTCTGTCTTCTTTTGTGTTAATCCATTTGGAAAATTAGAAATGAAAATTTAATGAAATTTTATTATTCATTTTGTCGTTGTTACTCACCCAAATATTTTCTTTATTTGTTTTGCTGCTTCTTCTTCTTCTACTTTGAAACTGATTTTTCTTTTTTTCTTTATGTTTTCAAGATGGAAACTTATTTTTCAACTTGCTTCACTTATAATTGTTCTTTTCATAATGCGCGAATTTTCTTTCGCTTTAGATAAAAACTTTTCGCAGAGAGCAATTAAAATATGCACAGCAGCTATATAAAACTAATTTGCGACTCGCCAAGTCAATAAGTATCTTCGACTGGACTGGACAATGTTAAATATTTGCATTTTATGCGAAATTGGTAAAAGTTATGCAAAGATGCAAGAAAATAAATATTTATTTTCGATTTAATAGAAAAATACTTAGCCTTAGACAAGATAATGGCGCTGATATTTGAAGAAAAATAAAATGTCAAAAGTGAAAGGTTATTGTTTTGTATACCAAGGCAGTTGTTATAACCTTGAAATTGGCGTTAAATAGTTAAAGAAATTTTTTTTACAAAAAAAGTATTCCCAGGAGAACTTCAGTTTTTATGTTTGTTGTACTTCAAATAGTATCTAACCAAATTTGGTGACTCTAGCAATAATTACAATGGACGGACAGACATGATTGGCTTGATTTTCGCTATAAGTCCGTAACAAATTGAAAAATTTATGCAAACTTGAATTGCGTATTTTAAATTATAATAAAAATAAATTTAAATAAAATTAAAGAGATTATAAATATTCATAAATACATACATACATATGCATTGAAGCGTATTATGCTAACTAAAATTAATGCATTGTGTACATTGTATGCAGTTTGTCACAGATACATTTGTATCTTTCTGTCTGTCTATCTCTCTGTCTATCTATGAATTTGTATCTCTTAATAGTATTTATTTTGCATACACAATCTATGCAAGCATATCAGTTCAGACGACAACTGACAAACATGGTCAACACTCATAATTATTCATTTGAATTATGTGGCCAAGCAATGGAATTGAAATTGATTTCACTGTCGTATCGCAGTTTTTGTTATTTGTTTTATAGAAACACATATAAACATGAAAATGTGATTGCTCTTTGCACAGTTGCTGTATAAAAAAAAAAAAATAAATAAAAAATAGCAACAAAATAAAAATTTAATAAAATTTGTAGTGTTTTTAAGCTGAACATTTCAGGCGTAGTTTTATTTTTCGCTTGCAATAACTCTGTCTGGCTGACAACGTCATGAATGACAAGAGACAGACGGACAGACAGACAGACAGAGAGACGACTGACTGGCTGAATGATAGCACTCGACTGCCATTCGCTACATTTGGGCGCAGATATATTGCATACATTCCAATGTTGCACCATATTGTAGATACTTTTGTGTATCTGTATCTGTATATGTCATTGTGAATGTGTGTGTGTGTTTGTGTTTGTGTCACAGTCAAAATGATAAAAGGTCCTATTCCGTTTTGTTCGGTTGCGCCATCCGGTCGAGTTGCAGTTAAATCGAGGCGAGTTGAGGCATAAGAGTGCAATGTGCAATTTTATTGCTGAGTGCTGCTGCTGCTGCTACATGGTTACATGTGAAAATTCAATGCAAATCATTTAAGTGTGCAGCTATGCAAAAACATGCCACTTCACTTCAACAACAACAAATGAAAAAAAAAAAACATAACATTAATGCCAAGCTTTAAGGACATGACTAACAACAATAGCGCCTACATTCTTTTTTTTTTTGTTTTTGTTTTTATATATTTTTCACTCAAAATTTCACTCATGCTGCACGATTGATGCATGTCATGCAATGTCATTATATTCTCATTCCGACAAAAAAAAAAAGAAAATAAAACGTATAAGAGTGCATCGTGTCCTGTTTGCATGCAACTTTAAAGAAACATAAATATTTTCGGGATTTAGCTTCGCTCAGCTCAGCTTGGCTTGGATTTATTGTTTAGCCAAAGACAAAGCTGCATAATGACAAAAAGAAATCATTTCAGCTTAAGAAAAAGCAGCTTTAAGCAAATTTATAGCTAATAGATACAATTTTATCCCAAAATTATGCTTCAAATTTTACACAATTTTCCATTTAAGCGAGCAAGCATATATCTGATTTCCATTTATAATACATATTGTACAAAATATCATATAAAATATAATATATGCGCATAGATTTCAATGAACTAAATGCATATATAAATAAAAATCTATTGAAAATGTGATTAATGTTGTTCGTCAAACATTTTTGTCAATATTTAGTCGGAATATTCTTTTTATTTCTTTTTATATTTTGCTATTTTTTGTTTGCACACGATAACAAACCACATTCATCACTCAAAATATGTAATGCATAAATTTTTGTTCAAATATTATATTGTAGTATGCATTCCCCTTCAAACTATCCCAGCGGAAGTTTATACAGTTTGTGTGCGGGTGTTATATCAGTTACAACAATTGAGATGAGAGTACGCCATGAAATATGAAATCGCAGACAATTGAATATGTTTAATGTGCTTTGTATTATATTACAATACATATGAAGCACTTAAATCAGTTCAAATGCTACCAAGCGTTTCTCTGTTTTTATTAAAATTGAAGCATTTGTTGCAGATTAAAGCGATATCTTTCGAATATAGAAACTGTTTATGTGACTAAAAACATAATACAAGTCAAGACCTTAAGCTCAACCGCCCTTCCCTATTTTTTTAGCTAATTTTTTATTAAATTTATTCCAAATATAAAACTAAATTAGACCTTTAATCAATGATCTAGTATTGGGCTGAAAGAAGTATCGATACTTATTCAAATATCGAAAAGTATCGATATATTTTTATTCATCCAAAATCTAGTAATGTATCTGTGCTCCGCTGTGGCTTCTTTACAACTCATTAAAATCAATAATCAACTCAAATGAAAAAAAAATTATCAAAAAATTGTATCTTTAAAATGTTACCAAACTGCTTTAGCTTTAGGATCATTTCTATAATCCTCACTATCATCAAAAGTGCTATGTGCTCTCGACACTTAACACTTTTAATTTCGATACTCATAACTAAACTATTTGCAGTTGGCAATGCTTATGCAGACAATTGAGCGCAGCTAAACGTTTGTTTAAATGTTTGCGCTACTTGTGCAGCTACTTCAATGTCTGACCATGAAAGCGTTTGGAAAGACACAGATACATTCGCACACCCACACCCATACATCTTTGGTTCTTGTTAAGTGATTGCCACAATAAAAATGCAGCCGAAAATTAGAACTGCTTGATTTCTATCGACAAACGATATGTTACAGCACACTAGCACTATTATACTTCTGTAAGTATCTGTGTATCTGTGTATGTGAAATGTATCTGCAGCTTATAAGTGTGCTGTCGATTCGATTTCATGCGAGGCATTTGCTGTTGCATGGTAGCGACTGTTTTCGAAAGTTTCCCCTTCAAACAAAAATTGAAACTAAAGTGAATTGCAGAAGAGAAAAAAATGGATCTTTTAGTTATGTGCGCATATATAGTGTGTGTATGTGTGTGTGTGTAGCATCGCTTCAACGCCTTCTACTTATTTACTCACTTTAGCTCTTAGTTTAAAAATTTTCGTTCGTTCATGGCAAGTGGAAGTGACATCATTAACTTTTCTCTCTGGTTCTCTGGTCAAGTTGGTTATTTTATGGGGCTGCACTTATTTTATGTTGTTGTTGTTGTTGTTGTCGTCTTTAAACAGAAGCTGCTATGCATTTCTGCTTTTGGCCTGTCGAAACCGACCGAGCGTCAGAACGACCGCACGGCGTAATATTGTCTGAAAAGTTTTATATCGAAACTATTTATTCGTAGGCAATGCTTGATTTTTCCTCACCTCAATTCAGTTCAAACTTATCGGTCGGTCACTTGCCCTTTACATGTTTGTATAACTTTTTTTCCTTTTTTCCAGCTGCAGTTCAAACTTTAAGTCGATTTTTATTTTTTTATTGATTTGTATATATTTTTATACTTCATTATAAGTTTCTTCTGGCTTTTTCGAGGTTGCAGTTCATTGAAAAGTTTTTTTTTTCTTAATTGCCTGCAACTGGCAGCTGCGTTTTTCTATGGAAAATTATTTGCTCGGTTTTTAAATGAGGTCATGAGCCAGATTAAAAGCTTTTTATTGAACTTGTATTTCAGTCGTATGCGAAATTAATTGATTAATTCAATAATTAAAATAATAAAATGCATATAAAAGATTATTAATCAATATTTTATTGCATCGAGGACAGCAGTCACACTCGAAGCTTTCATTAAAAACTCTAAAAAACTTAAAAATATTCAAATAGGATTTCCTGATTCTAAATAAACAAACCTAAAAACTTTCTGAAAGCCTCAGCCATAAGCGCATTGGGCAGAACTCAAATAAGCCAAGAAAAAAAAAAAAAAAACAAAATAAACGTTTAATGAAACAATTAAAACAACGCCAGCCTAAGGTAAAATTATAAATTCTTTTTTTTTCCTTTTTTCGTAAAATGAAGTTTGAAAAGTTAGCGCTTTGGCTTCATTACGAAAGAGATTAAAATTTTCACCATAATAAGGGTTGCCGCAAACCAAGTGGAACGGAACAAAATTGCAATATGACGTTTAGGTGCAAGCACAAAAAGCGGAAGCGGAAACGGATGTGCCAAACGTTGACACCGGACACGCAAAATAATTTCAATTTGGCGCATTTTGCTCAACTTCTGCTTTACATTTAGATTTTAAGCGGAATTTAAATTTTTAATAAAGTTTTTCGAAAAATTACCGACGTAACTTTCTTTAGCAAATACACCGCATGTTGCCACCTCAGCTGAACTCAGCCAAAAAGATGCGAAATTCTATTGAAGCGCTTAAAAGCCACAAAAAAGTATGCAAAAAGCTTTCTAAAATGGCCGCTGGGAATGAAGACGGTTTTTGTTCAGAGTTTTTGTTCATTTTTTTTTTGTCTGCTTTTTTTATTGCGTTCTCTTTCACACACAAACACACACATATACTTACATTTGTGTTTGTATTATTCATAGTTTTGTTTTCAAATTGTTTTTCTTTTTTTTTGAATTTTTTAAATTCTTTTATTATTTTTTTTTTCAGCTCAGTAGCATATTTGCGCCGCCAGATGTCGCTGTCGCTAACTAGCTGCAGCAACTTATTGCGTATGAAAGAGAGAGGGAGAGGAGAGACAGGAGTCGACAAAGCAAGCTGGCGGCTGCTCAACGCTAAACTTCAAGAGAAAAAGAAGAGCATCCAGACGACAGTTGGTGGTCGTTTCCTAATTACAAATCAGCGGCAAAACAATAAAAAAAATGTTTTAAAAATAAAAATTATAAAAAAAATGTTTTGCTGTATCCGAAGCTTTAATACTCTTTACTTATCTTTACTATCGAGACGCATTGCTCCTGTTCTTAATCTAGCTTTTTGGCCCAATGCACGCTTTTGTTTAATACAAACTTTCATACTATTAAGCTATTCCTGGTTCACATAAGATGTGGCTGCTATAAAAATTAAAATAGTAAAATACATTCAGGGAACGCACAGAACGAAGGTGACCAGTGAATATGGTGCATTGTTTTTCGTTAATTACGCTTCACACATTATAAGTAAAAAGTTACCATTAGTTTGTCGTTCATTTTGTAACACTTAAAATTAAATTGCTCATTGCAATGTCAAACGTCTCTGTATATCTCTATCGATACTCAAAAAAATCAATAATATCGGTGTAAAAAAATTTTATCAAAACATCGAAATAGCAATGTCGACAAAGTATCGATATAAAATCAATGATTCAATATTTCGGATAACTTTAAAATATCGATAAAATCGATCTATTTTTTGAGAAGTTCCCTAAACGTAATACTTTTCACAAGTTGATCATTTCGTTGAAAGTCAAATATGTGATGTAAAGTGTATCTAAATTTTGGTTTAAATATTTATCTCAATTTTTTTCCAAACCGTTGTTTTTCTATTTTTAATTTTTTTTCCTCCGTTTTTCTATTTTTCTTTGTGTTTTTGTTTCTGGGTCAACAATTATGCAAAATACTGTTATTCTTTGGACTTGGCTGGTTTTTATTTAGCTTGGCGCGTTTATCCTTTTTTTCTGTCACTTTTCTCTGTATTTTTTTATTTATTATTTTTTTTTTTTTTTTTTTTTATACTCTCCACTTTACTCCATTTCTCATTCACACACTTCACTGTCTGCATATCCTTTTTTATAATTAGTAAATGTGTATGTATGTGTGTGTAGCATCACAAAAAAATGTATAGCATACAAAAAGCTAAAAAACCAAACAGAGCAAAGTATAAAACTTTTTAACGGACTTAAAAGATTTAATTGGTCAAAATTTGTTTGAGTGTTTCACTTGATTAAAATTTACTTTACGATAATTTTCGGTTACTTTGAAAACTTTTCTTGGGTTTATGTGCTATAATTGTTTTTGGATTAGCGTATTTTGGTTTAATGATTTACGTCAATTTTGCGTACGGATTGCCATTAATTGTGGTGCATGTTTGGGTCAATTTGTGACATTGAAAAAAAAGTTTTAAAAAAGTTAAAATAAATTAAGTTAAAAGAATTTAAAAGTGATTGTTTAGTATAGGGATCAGCTGATTTAAATCAGTGCTGGGCATACACATACAGTGATCTA
Organism: Leucophenga varia; assembly: GCA_018903435.1. Lineage (NCBI taxonomy): Eukaryota > Metazoa > Arthropoda > Insecta > Diptera > Drosophilidae > Leucophenga > Leucophenga varia. Next base: position 969,745 of record JAEIFJ010001427.1, read on the forward strand.
AAAATTTATTTCAGATTTTCGATAAAATTATTGTATTATTATTCTCCTCCGCTTGCAGCTACTCACTTTAAGCTTATTTTTAAATGCATGAATCTTTTGCATTACATATGCGAAATATTTGCTCAAAAAAATGTTAGCTTATAATTTTATTTTTATTGAATTTGTATCGCAAAATATAGCAAAGGATTTTTTTTCTTTTTGTAAATAAATTGTGCATTTTAAATGCAAATCTGAAATGTAAATAAACTTGCTTTAATACTATTCCAATTCAACGATTTTTGGTTATTTATTTTATCATATATATTTAACTTTTTTTCTCATTTTTTTATTTATACAAAACAAGTATATATTATATATTGTATGTGCATTTATCATATTTGCATTTTATACAACTTGCTTTCAGATGCATTCACTTGAAATTCTAAAAATATCTCATAATACCAAAAACATGCAAAACTGCATACACAGGACGATGACGATGGCGAAGACTAGGATGTTGGCAAATGCTCTGCTACAATAAGAACAACCACAATGAGCACTACTAAGAAGCAAAAGAAGAAGAGCTTTCGTTTTCTATAGACGGACGGACAGCGCGGACGGACGCGGCGGACGGACGGGTGAACAAATGTAAAGAAGGACGTTGAAATAGCCTGGCGTATGAATGATGGATGACTCTATGTAAGCAATGCATTTTGTACTTATACAAGCAACAAACGTCCTGCATCCTGCATGCTTCTTCTTCAGTTTCAGCTTCGGCTTCAGCTCCTTGCATGAAAGGCGCTTTCTCGCGCGTGTGCATACACTTGGCTGCATTTCTTTGCAAATATGCAAAATGCGAGTTAAAGAAAAACACGATACGAAGCAATGTAATGCAGCCATATGCACAATATCTTGACAAACAAGTTAAGAAAACTATTTTGTTAAGCTAAGAATGTCAAAATGCTAAATATGTAAAACGCGCCTGGGCAATGTCGTCCCAACATACACACACTCACACACAGTCACAGCTCACCCAGTTGGCCCAATAAGGCAATGAGTAAAACTTGATTTTGAACTTGCACGATAGGCATGCACGATAGAATGGATAGAAAAGATTTATGTATGAAGAATGAGTAAAAGTAGAGGTTGCGCATTTGGAGCTGACATCAAAATACCAAAATGTATCTTACGAATGGATACAAGCTTAGCAACATAAAAACAGATACACTCTCAGACACTTAGAGATAGTAAAAGCGGCTTAGTTGAGTGGCATTTGCAATTGTGTTGTGTTGTGTTGTGTTGCGTTGTGTTGCGGCATAACCTCAACCTCATTTAAGATACGACGACGTTACTCATGCCACAAATCCAAATGTCATTTCGATTGTTGTAAATGCACTCAGAGGTCGTGCTGGGTCGCCATGTTTATAAGTCGCGAATGCTGACATTTGACTGTATGCCGCATTTTTTTTTTTATTTTTTTTTTTGAGTACTTTTTTTTTTTTGTTGTAACTGCAGCTGCAACTGTGCTTCTATGCATGTAGACTAATCTTACATCGTTGCATATCGAGGTTAACTTGACAATAGTTCAACATGACTCCCACATCGTTATTGTCTTTAGCCTTTTTTAACCGTGTAAACGACCTATGAACTTACTAACGCAGTCCAAGTATAAAATTTCCTTTTCGTTGTGTTGCATTTTGTATCTATAAACCGCATACCGTATATATGTACATACATACATACACACATAGTTAGATAGATTGTTCAGCTGCAACTGAACTTCTACTCATCTCTGTGTCACTTGCAGTCTTTGCAGCAATGTCGCCAGTTAAGTTGTCGCCTTCTTAGTCTTCTCTCGTTGTCCTGGTATAGTCTACTTCGGTCTTCTTGTCGTCTTCACTGTTGTTTTTTTGTTGTTGTTGTTATTGTCCTGGTATAGTTCGTGACCCAAATTATTTGCACAAATACCGCATATAAGAGTTAAATGTGCATGCATGTCTCTTGCAGCAAAATATTCTGCGTGTGAACTTGTAGCGTTTCAGTAATTAGATACATGAAAAGTGGATTTATGGTATTTTCTAAATTTAAAAGTATTTTTTGCAACAAATTCTAAAAATTTCTAGGGAATGTAATATCCAACTCCATCTTGTTGGTCGCCATAACACACTTTGCCTTTCATGGGTCCCAGGGCATAGTGATATTCCCGGGAACAAGCAAGCTGACAGGCTGGCTAGAGGTCACTCCAGCGGTTCTGCACTTAGATAGAGTAAAGAGGCGTCTTAACCCCTTCTTAACTGTACTGGTTGGCCTGTTCCTACGAGTTTATGTCTAAGGGGAATATGAGGTTTTCCCTTTGCCACCTTTATCTAATCCATTGGCTATAACTTATATCAATAACGTAATTTACTATCTAATTTATATTTTGAGAACAAGATCAACAAGAACTTTTAAGTGGAGAACCGGGTTTTTCTCAGCTACAACACAAAATCTAGAGAACATAGGAATTTGCATTGTTCGATAGAAAAAGATCTCAATCTGTTGACTTTCTATGACTTTATATATTTTTCTTCCATTCCTTTCAAAACCCTCACTAATCATAAGTTTGTTTTTTTCAAAGTCACACAAAACTGAATCCGTAGAATATGCGTGAGTTGCCTTGTGCTGTATACGAATTATTGACATAGTTTCCTGACTGTGCCAATTACTTTAAGACGCCAACAATGTAGCACATATTTCTGTGTGTATCTCGAAGAGCATAATTAATTCACACAGCATTGTTGTTGTGCTGCGTATGCGTACGTGCACTTCTTATTGTAGCACCCTTAAATCTTTTGAAAGCCACACAAAATGTATTTTAGATTTTGCTAGGCGACAGCAATGAGAATTGCACTCGTTTAAATTAAAGTTTCTGACCTAAATTTATGTAAAAAGTTTTCTTTTTGTGTATATATTTTCTTATAGACTATGGCTTTGCTTGGATTCTGTCCTATTTGCTTTTTTTTTTTGAGCATTTCTAAGAAAAAGCATTCTTAAAAGGAAACGTGACAATATTTTGCAATTTTTGCTTACTTGCTGGCTTGCTTGCTGCACAAATGCAACTTTAATCCAAGTAAATTGTATTTGTTTAAGAAATACTCTCTCTTTCTTTATGTATATGTATATGTGATGTGTGTGTGTGTGGCTTTTGTCTTAAATAAGCAGCTTGCACGTAACTCATATATTATAATTTATTTTCATAATTCTGTACGCGCTTCCATTTATAGCGCAGTTTCACAAATATAGCCAAATGCCGCATTACAAGGTGCATCATTCAGTAAATATGCATTATTATGTAGAAATATTGCCACGCAATGTTCGTCCTTATTATGATGATTCGGTTCGTTTATATGCCACAACCATTTCCCCCATTGAAATTTTAGCGCCTGTACTCTGCCAATAAAATGTTCCATCTGTGCTGCCTAATTCAGTGCCTGCTGTCCAGAAGGAGTTCTCAAAACTTACACCATAATTTCCTTTCGTCAAGTGTTCGTGCAAAGACAGTCGTTCGCTGGCATTTTTTATTGTTAAAAGTTCTGCATTTAATTCACGACAACGCCGATCGGCACTGTACCAGTTGAGCTATAAAAATGTTTTTTTTTTAAATAAATTTTCAAAACGTTTAATGTGCAGCAACTATTTACTTTTGTTGGAAAATCGACGAAATAGCATTTATTCCCGACACGCACAAATGACTCTTCACACTCTTGGTCATCGCTTGCAGCACAGAAATTATTATGAAGCGTCAAAAAAAGTAAACAAATTAAAAACGTTCTTTTCATATAATTCAACATGTTTAGTTTTATAAATCTTGTTGCTCGCTTGAAAAGTATCTCAGCACTGTTGAAACGTTTTATTGATTCTAAGAATTTCATTCAATCTGAAATTGTTATCAACAAAATGAAATAAATTAAAAAAAAAATATGCAAAATCTGAGGTTATCAGTGTTGTTCAAATTGTGGATTCGTATTAAGCTTAACATATTTTTTTCGAAAGATGCTGTTCATATATATTGTATACAATTTCAAAAAATCCCCTCGATTTTTTCATTTTATTTATTTTTTTTTTTATATAAAAATTTTTCTGATAAGAATAGCTCACTTTCAAGCGCACATCACAAACAATTAACACCAGAGATACTATATGCGATATGCACAAAGTGTAGGGTATAAAAATGCATCTACGATACAACTACAGTTATTAAATGCAACAAACTTTACTCTCTTCTCTCAGCAAATTGGTTTCTGAAGTCACTCTTCTTCCGATAAAGCAAAAACTCAGCTCAATTTAAAACCTGTTTTCAGCGTTTTATTCTTAAACTTGATTTGAGCTACAATTTAGCTACTCAGTTTCACTCAGAATATTACAAACTTTTCATAGCGCATACAGAATGCAAGCTGAAAAGTTGTTAAATTTTGCACTTTTAATTTTTCTAATAAATAAAATTTGCTACGCTCAAGAATGCAGAAGACCATTTGTTTCAATTGGTGAAAAATGCTACTACGTTGAGCAAACTACAAAGGTTTGTAGCCTAAGAACTGAATTTTTATTAGTTTTCAAAATAAGAAAACATTAATTTTTTTTGCTTTTTAATAAAGGCAAACTGGTTTATGGCTGATCGACGCTGTCGCGAATTGCAAGCAGATCTGGCGACATTCGAGAGCATCACCGAATTAAAAAAATTTTCGGATTATTTTCGCACTTTGAATTTGGGCGAAGAATGGCCAAATTCCTTTTGGACTTCAGGCACTGATCTTGGCACAACAAATCGTGAATTTTATTGGCGTACAACAGCGGCTAAAATGCCATTCGAAAGATGGCTCTGGCATGTGGGTGAACCGAATTTTCGAGAGAGTGAAGAGCATTGTGTGTGTTTCTTTTATAGAGAAAATGGTTATTTCATGAATGATGCACCTTGTCAGAGTACCGAAAGATATGTCTGTGAATATCCAAAAAGTCAAAAGGCTGCAGTTTGTATTGAGTTGGAAAATGGCAAATAAAACAAATAAAAAAAATGAAAAAAAATACAAATTATTTATTTAGCTCTAATGTGACAAACATAATAACAAAATTTATAAACCCTACAAAAAAAAGAAGCCGAATATTTCGCATATAAAAGCTGCTTCGCTTCTGCTATAAATTCAGTTGTTTTCATACAAGGTGCGCACCTCACAAATAAAAATAATGTTTCAAAATATTTTAAAATTTTTAATCTTAGCAATTAGCACATTCGCAATTTTCAATAACAAATTTGCAAACGCTGATAACGAATGTCGCCAGCCATTTGTACGTCTTGGTGCAAAATGCTATTTTATTGAGAGCAATACGAGGGTATGTGTTGCATAATTAAAAAATTTTGATAAAGATTTTATCCAATTTTATTTTAATTTCCAAAGGCAAATTGGTTTCAAGCTGATCGTCGTTGTCAACAATTACAATCAACGTTGGTAACACCGGAGACACCCGAGGAAATGAAATTGTTAGGCAATCATTTGAGGTCTCTCAATATTGCACTTGATTATACAGCCTCCGTTTGGACTTCGGCCAATTGTTTAGGTGAACAACGTCAATTTTATTGGCGTTCCACTGGTAATAACGTATCACAGGACAGATGGCTTTGGCATAGTGGAGAACCGAATAATATTAACGAACAATGTGGTGATATATTTCTCTATAACGGTAAATATCTGCTGAACGACGCACCCTGCGATAAGCAAGTTTACTATGCCTGTGAATATACTCGAGGAGAGAGACCAGCTGTATGCATATCGTTAGAGAAATTAAAATGAAATAAACGTGCTATTTTTGTCTTGATTAAATTAAACTTGATAATCTGAGTTAAAAAAAAATTGAATTTATTATTTAAATGCGAAATATAAGTTCTATAGAAGCCGACTACAATTAATAACGTAATCGTTCATAAACTTTAATTTATTAACTAATTATATATCATTCGACGTCATATTTAATCATTATCAATGATCAAAACAAGCAGCTTATATGTATAAAACCTGATAAAATTTGAATGCTTTGAAAGCTTGCTTCCCACTTGATAATCGCACATTTTGCTTGAACTGAACGATTCGCAAAGCACAGTTTAGGCAAATAAATAAAATTATTGAGTATTGTTGAAAAGCTTTATTAATAATTTCAATATTATTTAAATACGATTATTAAAATATTAAAGATGAAATGTCGAAAATCATTTATATAAATTTAAAATTATGCCAATGGCAAAGTATATTTAGCAACGTCTTTATGGCTTCAACAAAATATGGCTTTAAAAATAAGACAGCAAGATGCTCATATAAAACTTTATCATCACATATACTGTTCAATAATGGGTTAATAGATATAAAAATGTTACTAAGAAATGCAGCAACAACAACAACAAGCTTTGTACTTATTTAAAACCAAACAGAGAAAATTTCTCAGCTTATTTTAGTCGTTTTTTGTTGTTTGCAGCTTGAAGTTCTTCAACGCAATATGAAAATCAAAAGTATCTTTTCAATTTCAATCTTTTTATTGATAAATTTACATTTTGGCATTTGTACAAAAAAGATTGCAAAAGATGCAGTATGTGAAGAGCCTTTTATACAACTTGGCGAGAAGTGTTATTATATTGAAAAATCGATAAGGGTTTGTTTTGTGCTATTTTTGGAATTCCAAAGAAATTCTTTTTTATTTATTGTTTTTTTTATTTTTTTCTTTTGTCAGGCCAACTGGTTTCAAGCGAATCGTCTCTGTCATGCATTACATTCAGTGCTCGCCACACCTGAGTTTGAGGATGAATTTAATTATTTGAAATCATATTTCGAAAAAAGAGAAATTGGCGCTTAATTATAAGGAATCGATTTGGACTTCAGGCTCAACGCTCGGTGAGACGCGTGATTTCTATTGGCAAACTACAGGAAATCGATTTCCAGTAGCCGATTGGCTCTGGCATAAAGATGAACCGAATAATTTAGGTGGTAACGAAGAATGTGTTGATATTTTTCATAGGAATAATGCATATCTTCTTAATGATGCACCATGCGGCAGAAAAGTTTTTATGCCTGTGAATATCCGATAAAGCAAGCAGCGCTCTGTGCATTTCTAGATAAATAAGATATTTTGCTATCCATAATTAAAAAAAATATTAAATAAAATGATTCTATTGAAAAAATACTAATCATGCACATCGTCAATTATTACAAAAAAAAAAGAGTAGCAATTGGGGTTTTTTGTCAGTACTAGGAATTCTGCTATCAATAGATTCATACACTTACGTCTCAATTGTCTTCGTCTTCAGCTTTTTCTTCGTAGAACACTCAATAAAAGCTCAGCGGTTATGAAACGACAAAATATAGAAATCAGAGGGGATGAGTTCCAATCCGTCTGTCTCTTCAACTAACTACAAAGCTGCACTTTTTTTGTTCAAGAAATTTTTTTTGAAAGGCAGCATTTTAAAATTGCTGCAGGGATTCTCCAGCTTTTTTTATTGAGGCAAAATAATGTTTTTTTCGGTAGAACGCTTAAATGATTTTAGCTTTTAAATAAGATTCAACAAGCGACAAGAGCAGTTCCTACTAACGAAGAGAATAATGTTGGCAAACAGCAACTTTTTCTTTTTTAACTTTATTTACTCTACTACTAAAATGTAAAGGATTTTTGGGAAAACCCGCATGCAGCGAATCATTTATACCAATGGGAGAAAAATGTTTTTATTTTGAAGTTGAAACAAGAGTAAGCAACGTTTTTTTATATTTTTTAGTTTAAAACTCTCTTGTACCAAAACTCTCAATTTTTAGGCTAACTGGTACCAATCGATTCTACGGTGCCAGGAAAAAAAATGCCACCTTATGGACACCGGAAACATTTGAAGAATTCCAATTGATAAGTGAATATATGGACAGAAAAAATATTGCAAATAGATACGAAGAATCTGTATGGACATCAGGTTCCTGCTTAGGCAATGATCGTGATTTTTATTGGTTTACAAACGGTAGAAAAGTCACAACTGCAAAATGGTTCTGGCGTCTAAATGAACCAAATAATTCAGGAAATAATGAACATTGCTGCGCTATTGACAAGGGACTTGGTACACATTATGCAAATGATGCTGCATGCTTGAATCAGTTCTATTTCATTTGTGAATATCCTAAACCGGAAGAGAAGACAATATGTTTTAAGCTTGATATAAAATAAAAACTTAAAATGAGAATTATTGGGTTGAGAGGTCGATTCATTTTATGGCATTGTCATACCATAAATAAATGTGGGTTGCGTTGTTTGTTGCTGTAACTGTTTTATCGTTCTCACTTATAGTTCTCTCTTATGGTTTACTTTCTATACCAAGGAAATTTAATAAAATAATAACAATTTTTTAGCCCTCACAGAAATAATAAAAACTGCAAAATACAATCCACAAAATAAACAGTTTGCATTATTGTGTCTATAATATACGTGCAGGGTATTTCAAAGTCATACATTTATATACCAATACAGCTTTTGCGATTATATTGCAATTTCTTTCTCGTAAGAATCATTTGCCTAACGATTTCAGGTTTTATATAAAATCGAACAGTCGTCGTGAGCAGTTCTTACTGAGAAAAAGAGAATAATGTGGAACAGCAAAAAGTTTTGTTTATAAGTTTTTATATTTTATTAATTTGTAAATACAAATGTATTTACGGACAATCCCAATGTCGACAATCGTTCATATCAATTGGCGAGAAATGTTATTATTTTGAGACTCAAGCAAGAGTAAGAAAAAATTCTAAATAAATAAAAAAAAAAAAATTACTTTTTTTACGCTAGCACATTTTGTTGTCTTTAGGCAAACTGGTTTCAGGCGCTTCTACGCTGTCAGGAAAAAATTCGGTACTCTGGACACCAGAAACGGTTAATGAATTTCAATCGGTTGGCAAATATATGTTATCGAATCAAATTGCACCGCGTTTCGAAGACTCTGTATGGACCTCGGCTTGCTGTTTGGGCAATGAACGTGATTTTCATTGGTTTTCGAATGGCAACAAAGTAACAACAGCAAAATGGTTCTGGCGTCAGGAGGAACCGAATAATTCGGGAAATAATGAACACTGCGCTGCCATTGACAGTGCACTGGGGGCACATTTTGCAAATGATGCGGCATGTTTTAATCAATTCTTTTATGTTTGTGAATATTCCAAGGCGCAACGACCTGCTGTTTGCATAAAATTAGAATCCTAAACAATGTGTGAAGCTCAAATTTTTAATTTCAAATAAATATCTTCAAAACTGAGCATTACTGATGCAGACCTCTTAAATTAGAACCGCAGCTTTTTTACTCATTAAAAAGTTTTATCCCGCACAAAACCACTTCTATACGATTTTAGCTTTTAAATATGTTTCAACATTCAACGAGAGCGGTAGTGCCTCTTCTGTCTAAAGAAAATGACTTGTTTCAATCGATTTTTTATTCTTACTTTTTATGGTTTAATAATTCTAAGATGCATTTATGCAATCTGATTTATGGACTCCCGAAACATTTGGTGAATTTGATTTGGTTAAAGATTATTTGGATAAAAATAATATCGAAACAAAATACATATGGACTTCGGGTACACGTCAAGGCAATGATATGAATTTCTTTTGGTTTACAACGGGAAATAAAGTAACAACTGCAAAATGGTTATGGTTTCCAAATGAACCAAATAATGGACTTGGTAAAGAGGAATGCTGTTCTGTGGATAAATTTGATGGCAAACGGTTTTTAAACGATGCACCATGTCTCACACAGTTCTGGTATGCTTGTGAATATGCAAAAGGAGAGCGTCCAGCTGTTTGTGTGACTTTAGAAAGTGTAAACTTGGAACTCTCTAAAAATTCTCTAAAAAAAAATATTTACAAACACTGTTGAACTGTTATTTGATTTTTGTTTACTTGTAAAAAAAGCTTTTCTTATCTCCCCCCCTCTCTCTCTCTATTTCTCTCTATCTCAACGTCTCTCTCTCTCTCTCTATTTCTCAAAGCATTTTATCAACATCAAACTAATAATTATGAATAAATAATATTATTATTTATTTTTAAAGATGTTTCCGCATTTAATGATTTGCAAAAGGGCGTCTCAATCGCAGCTTTTTTAATAGTTGCAAAATAATATTTTTCTCATACAAAACACGATATCAGCTTTTAAATAAACATCAACATTCGACGAGAGCAGTAGGAACAAAACTGCTCTCGTTCTAAACAAAGAAAATGTTTTACAACATAAAATTCATCATTTTTATTTTGTATATTTTTACAATTTTAAAATGCAAATGCATCCATGGAATCACGACTTGCCGTGAATCATTTATACCGCTCGGCGATAAATGTTATTTTTTCAAACCGAAACAAGAGTAAGCCGATTTATTTTACATATTTTTAATTATTATATTATTTATTATTTTTGTTTTGATTTAGGCAAACTGGTACCAAGCGAATCTACGCTGTCAAAAATTACAATCTGTCTTATGGACACCGGAAACGATTGATGAGTTTAAAGTGGTCCATGAGAAAATGGACCAAAAGAGCATTGGCAGCATTTACGAAGATTCAGTGTGGACTTCTGGTACCTGTTTAGGCAATGAACGATTTTTTCATTGGTTTACAAATGGTAATAAAGTTACGAAAGCTAAATGGTTTTGGCGTCCCGAAGAACCCAACAATGTTGATAATAAAGAGCAATGTATCGCTATTGACAAGGGACTTGGCAAATATTTGGCAAATGATGTCCCATGTGACGATTATTTCTGGTATATATGTGAATATTTTAAAGGTGATCGACCAGCAGTCTGCATAAGTTTAGAAGATTAGATAATGGGTACTACAATATGTTTCAAAAGATTGCACTGATATTGTTTAATTTGTTAATAAATCAAAGCTTTTGTATGAAGAAATTTAATTCAATTAATTTTTAAGCTGAAACAAACGTCGTATGAGATGCAATATTTTGAAAATATTGGAATGCCCCATTGCTTGAGCAAAACACAAACATTAGTCATAACTTGAATAAACCCACTGGTTTTGACGAAAACCCAATAAGTAACTACGCGTACAGAAATAAGCCGCTGGCTCTATTGTTTTGATATCAATAAATTGAGAAGCTGCTCTAAGAGGCTTCATGCCTAAAACATAAATATTCAAACAATCATTGTCGCCGGTTTCCACAAACAAAGCATACAAAAGTGTGGTTGCTTTGTAGGCAAAGAAGAAAAAAAAAAAAGCTAAAAACGAAGAATACAAAAATATTTGCTTTAGAAATTGCTAATACGGAATGGATAAAATTGATATCTTTAATATTTCTTTTTAGAGATAATTATTTGTCAATAAACGGTTAAACAGAAACGCATACATCACTACCTATATTTAATAAAATCTTTTCCCTGAAAGCAGTTTAATACAATAATTAAAAAATTTTTTATTTAAGCTTTGAATCAAAAGCATTGATTTGTTTAGTCGGTCATAACAGTTTGAAGCTTCAAGTTCTACACTACAAATCAACGCATTATGCAGTACAAAAGTATCTCAATTATTGCTTTCAGTTTAATTCTCAATTTAAGATTATGCAATTGTGTCGATGACGGATGTCGTGAACCATTTATAAAACTTGGTCAAAAATGCTATTATATAGAAACATCCATAAGGGTTTGTCTAATTAATTTTATATTTGTTTTTTTTTTATTATTTATCAATTATTTTTGTTTTTTAACAGGCCAACTGGTTTCAAGCAAATCGACGCTGTCATCTGTTACAATCAGTCTTAGCAACACTTGAGACTCCTGAAGAATTTAAATCGTTAAAAGTCTACTTAGATGGAAGAAATTTAGCGCGTCATTGGACCGAAGCAATTTGGACTTCAGCTACAACACTTGGAGAAAATCGAGAATTCTTTTGGCAAACTACCGGAAATAGATTAGCTGCTGGTAACTGGCTTTGGCATCGAAATGAACCGAATAATCTTGGAGGCGGTGAAAATTGTGCTGACATATTTCATAAAAATGATGTATACCTTTTGAATGATGCACCCTGCGATAGAAATAGTTTCTATGCATGCGAATATCCGTTGGGTCAAAGGGCAGCAGTATGTGTTACACTTGAGAAAAATTAAGTAATAAGAATTTTTTATTTAACTAAAATAATTTGTTTTTTTTTTTTTTTTGTTTACTTTTTATTATTTATATTTTTTAGACAATCGTAGACTATGCAACAGTTCGAAAAGTAGTCTGGCATCAACACAGACGCATTGTATCTGTATGATGCAAGTGAGTAGCAAAAAAAAAAAAATGAGAACCACATAAAGGTTAATTAGTATCATTATTAAGTAAAGTTTTTGGTATAATAAATTACTTTTTATTTAAAATTCAAATAAGCGAAAATCAATTTGTAAGAATCAAATAAAAATGTATCTAAATATTAAATTAAATTTATAAATAATTAAATTTCCAACGAAATACAAAGCTTATCAAACTTAATTACACACTCAGTAAAAAAAAAAAAAGTACAACCACATAAAAGCTAGGGTTTTTTTTCTCTCCCATTATCTGTGCATCTTAAAGCTTTCGCTTAGAAACTTGTCTTCATAAAGTTCGAAATCTTCTAAAAAGCAATGATATGTTTATACTTGAGCAAACTTTTAAACCGGATAGAAATATTCTAAAGCAAACGAAAAAAAAAAAAGATACAATGAACAATGTCTAAGACAGACAGACAGACAGACGACATCAGATGTCTTAATATGCAATCAATGTTGCTGTTTTTGTTGCTGTTGTTGTTGGAATCTCAGCTGCAATTTGCACGCCAAATTACTTTTATTTCAAGAAAAAAATCAACGAGCCGTTGCCAGGAAAAGCACAAATAGAACTAAAATGCTGCAAAGAAAAGGTCTTTGGAAAACTTAAAAGTGTTGTATCGGGTGCTGTGGAGCAAGTGCTGTGCTAAGTCCAATCGACAACAACAATGATAAAAGCTTTTCAAAGAATCAAGCATCGAATGGATTGAGTTGCAATTGGGTTGCATTTGGATTGGGCCGGGCTATAAGCTGAAATGCGTAGCTGCAATCATTACCAACACATTTCGAATTGAGTTAAGTCGAGTTGAGTTGAGTGTCAGTGTTGCCAAGTTTCTGCATATCGGATATTTCTTATTGTGCTTATTCCAAATGTTGTTATTGTTATTGATGATGATAATAATGATGGTGATAATGATGATGACGTTGCTACTGCCTGTGCTACTGCTGCTATTAATGTCCTTGTTAATGAGCCTTGTTGTCAGTAATACTTATAACCGGCGTCTGTATTCATTGTCGTTGACTTTGTTTGTCTGGCAGCAGCAGCAGCAACTGAAAGTGTTGCGCAATCATGTTGCATGATTATGTAGAAAGTTTAGACGACGTCTAGTGTATTTATTGGGCTTCTTTACATATATGAAATTTTACAACAGTTTAAATGGATAAATTGTTGTCATGATTAGTAAAATGAAAAAAAAAAGACGGACGGACGGACAATGACTGACATAATTAGATAAGTTAATAAATTGTTATATTAAACTGATGAAAGTAGATGAATAGATTAAAGATATTTCGTAATATTTTTCATATTTACTTCACTTCATTATGAAGATAATTCTCGAATATCAAATCATATACGTCTGTCCGCACCAACTAAGTCTGTCTGGTACAGCTAAAATTTTTATTAAGAATATTTTATTTAATTATTATTTTTTTTTTTTTTTATGACACAATTTCATATCAAAATAAATATTAACCAAATAATCTGCAACCATAACAACAATTTCCAAAAACTTTTCAGTTCCAATTTATACAGCAACAGGAACAGGAGTAGCAGCACAACTACAAACTGATCTCTGATCGAATACAAAATCTGAAAATCTAGCAAGTTTTATAAAAATACTCAGCTTATCATGTTCACCGCATTGCGTTGAAACAGCAATGCCAGCCAATCTGCCATTGCACACCAATGGTGCACCCATATCACCGGTACAAGTGGCGCCTCCTTTCGTACAATATATCCAACGTACATTTTCCTTGCCCACTTCTTCCGCACAATGCTTTCCAGGCAATACCGTCGCTTTTGTTTCATGCAGTATATGCGTTTTCCTCTTATCATCCTCTCTCACACTGCCCCAACCATAAACGCTACACTTTGAATTTGGTAATACATCATCGTATTGAATTTTAATTGGTTTCAATTTTTGGGTTGTTTTAATTTTACGCTTGAGTAAGACCATTGCAAGATCTGTATCCACATCATCTGTTTCGGGACAATTTAATATGGTATCTCGTTTCTGCAGAACTATGGCATTTTTATCGCTGATATTATTCGTGCCACCTTTGAAATTCAAATTGAAGCTGAAACGTGCGTATGAGAGCGATTTAAAGTATTTCAATAAATGTTCTATTTTCTTTTTTCTTAATTACAATTTTTGATAAGTTTTCAATGTCAGTATTACATTATTTGATATGAGTGAACCAATATGACTGATTTCTTTATCGTCAGTTTCAGGACTTGTTGCAAACAAGACAAATGGTGCCTTTTCTATTTCAACAACTTTGCTATGCGTTACTCTACGCACTCGCGAGCTGCCAAACATTTCAGTAACTGAAAGATTGAGCTCAAATTGTACAAAAACGACAAGCAGCCAGAAAAGATTTAAACTGCGCATTTCATTTGGATTCGTATTTTATACTTTTTATAAAAAAAAAAAAAAACAAATAATATTCCAAGTGTATCTGAAGATTAAGCAGAAAAAATATATTTTGTTCTGAAAGACATTTAAATAAATGATATAGCTACTGAATTTAAATAAAGTAGTGAAATTTGAGGAAATCCATAAGAAAATAAAACACTTATTAAATTACAAATAGTTTGAAATATGAACCATGGTGCAATATTACAAGGTGATGTTAAGCGCCATTTCACTCTCAATATATTTCGTACCAACGTCAGTCATATTTAATAAAAAAAAAATAAAAAGCAAACATAAGCAAATAAAATAAATATATCTCTATCTCCTTCACGCAGCCAAGACTAAATTAGAAAACCGATCACTCTTCTCATAACTCATTGATACTCGTTGGCTTTACAAGGTACCAATGTTTCGCTTGACATCACCTATTGTAATTTCACCATGATACGCAGTATATATAAGAACTATCGATATTACATACAATTTATGGAGGTTACGATGCATGCTTGAATATGTTACACTCTAAATACGATTTTCAAAGACATAATAATTTTAAATAAATTTTGTTTAGTTAGTTTAAATAAAAATAACAAAATGCCTTTCAAAATTCGTTAAAAGTTGAAATCCATTGAAATGACACAACAAATGAGCAACATAGATTTTATAAATGAAATATTCGCTTTGAAAAGCTACAAAACTTTTCTAAAAGAAGAAAAAGAAGAATAATCGCCTGCAACGTATTTACACGCGAAATCCTTTCGAGTGCAAAATCCTTTCAACCGCAAACAAGTTTAATTTGAAATCCTCAACTAACACTGACACCGAAAAACTTTTCACATGCAATACTCACAGACAGACGGACAGACAGACAGACAAAGATGAGAAGATTTCTATAGGCTTACATTGAATGAATTTATGTTTTGATAGAATGGTGCTGCGGTGCGGTAACCTCTCAGCTCAGCTCAGTTTAGTTCCTTATACCTTGTTCGTGTGTAGTACGCCTATTAGTATAAAATCCAAACACTTAGCTATAGAGTGCAAACATTTTCTGAATTTTATTTCATTTTTTTCCCCCTTTTCAATGGCTGCTGCTGCTGTCAGTTAAGGCCAAAAGTGTTTTTAAGGCCGCAGGTGATGACGTTGCACTCGGAAGTCATGAACATATATAGAAGCGCACCTATTAAAACTATTTGTATGAGATTTATCTATAGCGAAGCAAAAAAAAAAAAAAAAAAGTGAATGCACTTTGCTTTTCCTTGTTAGTTCTGGTTTTCCTTAAGTAAAATGAAAAGAAAAAAAAATGGTTGCAAAAGTTTCTTATTCATGCTTACACTGACATTCACTCATGCATCAGCTCATTCATTCGTTTCATACGTTTCATTCGTTCTGTTATTCATGTTTCCATCCTTTTTCTTTTCTTTCTTCATTGCATTTTCTTTGCTTAATACACTTTAGTAGTTTACTTCCGCTTTGAACATGGCACTCATTAGTTCTTATTTGCAGCATTTCCAATGCAACATTTCCGCTTTCTGACATGAAAATTTGCTGTTTGCTTGCGTTCACTCATTCACTCATTCATTCCATTCCATTCATTCATTTCGCTGATGTAGCTGATTCGTCGTAATTTGTTTGCTTTAAGAAAGTAGGTAAGTGAATATTTATTTGAAATTGCTTCCATTCAAATTTCTTGTTTACTCAATCAATTAATAAGAAATGCAGTTTATGAAGGCAACATTATATATCAGAGTCGTTGTATATTATATTGATTGATTGCACTTTTCTTTATTTATTTTTTAATTGAATGAGTGATTTATTTTTTTTATTTCAAAAAGCTTTTATTCCTGCTTTTTGGCAATTTGATTAAAAGTTTAAATCATAAAAATATCTGCAGTCGAGAGACTTACAAATAAAAGAAACCATCTGAGTATGTCAACATCAGTTCTGAGCTTTAACTCTGCAGCATATATAGTATATCTATTTTAATATAAATTCAGTATATCAAATTCGAAATCATTTTGTGTGAAAACAGAAGCCAGCTAAGTATATATGTATGTAACATTCATTTATTGAATGTCCTTGCTGCTAGTGCTGCACATTAGTCCTGGCAAAAAGAGTGATTTTTGAGTTACAGTGTGTTTAACGACTGTGAAAATTCAATCAGTGATCAATTACTACACTGGTTCACTGACCACGAAGAGTGATACACAAAATCACTTCACTATGATTTCTATTTAAATTGTTGTTGCTATTGCGCAAGAGTGATAAAAGCACCAATCACAGATATATGAACAGTTTCACTGTTCGCAAATAGTGATACACAAAACCGCCCATAACTGAACATGTTCATTTAGTAATAAGAAAATCGCAAATCACTACTATCAGTCACAGTCTGACATTGCCATTTTTAAATCACTGTGAAAAAATCACCGAAAGTGATTTTGCTTGACAACACTTATGCACATCACTAATTGCCACAAGGCCATCACTGTTCTCTTTTTTTTTTTTTGGGTTTAGTCTTTTTGTTTTTTTTTTTTTTTTTTTTTTTTTAGAAAAGAGTATGTTACATTTTTTTCTGCTTTCTATTTACTCGTTTCATTTATGAAGGCCAACCATTGTTACTAGAGAAATCATAGAACAAATTTTTTTTTTTTTATTAATCAAAATAATAAAATATTCAGTTTCCATGGAAAAAACAATGCGTTGACATTGAATATGAAATGATTTTATTTTATTGAATATGAACATTCTTATTCGATTTTAAATTAAAATCTTTGTATATGAAATATTAAATAATAAAAAATAATAAAAAACAAAACAAATAAACATTTCATTAAGCTTTATTTTAGCCAATTCCTTGGTGTATTGTCGTCATTGTTTCTCTTGTTGTTGTTGTTGTTGTTGATGTTGTTTCTGTTGTTGTTGTTTTGCTATACTGTGCACTTTGTTTGCTAAATCAACTTCACGCATCCGCACACTTTCATAATGAATTCATTTGAGTTTTGCCTCAATTGCTTGTTGTGTACTCCGCATATCGACTTGTATACATTTGCCAGTTTTGTTTGCATTTCCTGTTTGACTGTTCAATTTCGACAAATAGCTTTAGGTGATATTTTCAAATAAACCCAACAGAAAAAAAAAAACTGAGAAAAAAATGGAATGAGCACTAAAAAAAAAACGAACAATGCCAATTACATGAACGCTTTAACGCCTACAGACAGACTGTATTACACAGTTTCAGATACATTTGTACTGCATACTTACATATGATTGTAGATGGTTCAATGGTGTATTTAATTCTCAATGAGTTTGCATTTTTAATGCTAAACAAATTGAATGCTTCAACAGACAATTTTAAATTAAAATTTAAACCAATATCTTAGTTTTGTATTGTAGCTGAAATGGAATTGAATTTAATTTAATATTTTTTTTAAAATTGTTGTAAATTCATAAAGCCCCACATATATTTGTCTGTCTGTCCGTCCTTATTTCTGATATTGATACCGCTGTTGTCTTTGTTATACAATATTATTATTTTTATATAATTAAATTCCTGAAGATTTATGTCGTATTCGCGTATTTCAAAATGTTTCCATATTTTTTTATTATTTTATTTTTTTACAATTTTTGCTTGCGGCCAAATGCGATATTTTTAAGGAACGAATATAATTTTACATAACATCAAATATGTTGTTGGGATCTCTTGTTTATTTTTGTCGTTTTTATTACGCCGAATTCTTTACGGAAATTCTTATTGCATACATTTCATTTCGCGATTCCTTGAAAACGATGCTCATCGATTTTTATGTATATATTTGGTAATTCCATATTCATCTTTTTTTTTTTTCTTCAGCTTTCCAAAGAATAAATAAATCAGTTCTTAATAAGCAAACTGAAATAAATGACATTGCAGCTGTAGGCAATACACACGGGGATATTACTTAATAAAAAAAATTGTTCTGAATGTTGTTGTTGCTGTTATGTGAAATTAAGCCTACGATAAGATTTATGTTGTACAAATACATATGTATGTATGATTCTATGAGCTTAAATTTGTGTGTTGGTTTTGTATATTAATAATGAACCAGGTTTTGCTTATTATTTATTTCGGGTAACACATAAAAACCGAAAAAATAAAGATCAAGTTGGCATAACTACTAAAAACATTATAGCCAAGCTCTAATATGTCATTATATGGCTCATACAGCTCATCGTTCGTGCGAATATTGGACCAAAGATTCTCCGAGGTATCCTTCTCTCAAACACGCCCAACCGCAACTTATTCGGTTTTGTCATGACCCATGAGGCATACATCAGGACAGGCATTATCAGCGTCTCTCGGTAAAAAAGGGTGTAGGAGAGATAGGTGGTGTTCAATAGATTGAAGTGAATACATTAATAAATAAACATTTTTCTTCATTTCATTCCATTCACCATTTTTTACCCACTTTTTTTAAATATTTAATTTAAACTTTCTAAGCAATACAAAATCGAAGTAAACAGCAAATTAATTATTTGTATAATTTTTTATTTATTTAATGCAATAAATTTTCTCAGTTAATTTTTCATTTTTTTTTTATTTCTTGTTCACATAGTTTGGTTTTTATTATTATTATTAATATTATTTTTTATTATAATTTATATTTTAGTGTGTATATATATTTTTAATTACTTATACAATACAATATTATGCAAGTGTGTGTGTGTGTATGAATGTATGTTTATGTACGTTTTTTTTTTATGCATTACAATATTGAATAATTTTATTTATTTAAAAATTCTTTATATTTGCATTTTATTTATTTTTTTATTTACAAAATCTTTTTTTAATTATTATTATTCTTTTATTATTTTTTTTTTTTTTTTTTGTGTAGTATATATTTTATTTTTTTTTTTTTTTTTTATTGAATGCATTTAATAAATCTTATTTTGTTTGTTTTACAATTCGTCTTTTTTTTATTATGAAAATTTTTCCAGCTAATTGTCTTTATGTCTGTCTGTCTGCATGTCATTCGTAGCTTAAATAACTTAAATAATTTAATTTTTTGTATTTTTTTTTTTTAATTATTTTTTTTTGCAGTTTTAAACATTCAGAATGACTTAAAATTAAATTTTGATTTCATTTATGCGCATTTTTAATTACTTTTACTACTTAAATTTTAACACTTAAATTTAATATTAATTTTATAAATATTTTAATATTTGAATATTCTTGTTTTTCGTATATTTTTTTTAATCTTTATTTTTAACTATTTACGCTTCCTTACTCATTCACTCATTCAAGCATTCATTAAATCACTCGTTTCGTTCGTTTCGATTCATTTATTCCTATAAATTTATTAATTAATTCATTTATGCCAAGTTTACTTTATAGTTTATCTCTGGTTTCGATTTGCTTTGTAGGATTATTTTTATATATTTTTTTCTTTTTATGAATTTCAAAGTGTTTCTCATTTTAATTCACAATATTTGATTTTGTTTGAAAAATAAATGCAAATATATTCGTTTGGGAGGGAAAAAATGCGTATCGTGGTGTTTTTTTAATTAATTACTCTATTTAAATAATTTCTCATTTTATTTTTGTTTATCATGTTTCATATTTTATCTATAATTTTGCATCATATTGAAATGATAAATTATATTTCTTTATTTTTATTTTTTTTTTTTTAAATGGCAAAAATAAGAGTCAAAACCAAAGGCAAACTTTTGTATAAATGATTCTTCAAAGGCGGTTAACCGCAACCAAATGTCGTGAACCGCAAAAGTAGCGTGTCAAAATGTAAATGCCATTGCGTTCTTATTAACCTTTGACATTCAATGCAAGAAGTGTTATATTTCCTGAATAAAATATGCTCGAGTAGAGTTTTATTTATAGAAAAATGAAAATATTTTTTAAACCGATTTTAATCGCATAAATGTGAATTTAAAAGGTTGAAATATTTTTGAAAGCACTGGAAAATTTTCATTGGAAGCAGTAAAACAGAAAATGTGCTGATTAACGACAATGCCAAGTTATGCTAGCCTACCACGCTACTCTCGATTACTGGACAAGTGCTCTTAAGCATCCATTCTATTCTCCGAAATCCGAGCCTGTTGGTTAAACGAGGTCTAAAATATAATTAAAATAAATTGATTCAGGATATATTTTTTCCTATTACAAAAAACCGGTTGAGAATACTTAGAGCTTTCTAATGGCCTATAAAATATATATTTACATTATTTTTTCGGATGGGTTTATATATGTATAAATTTGCTCTCAGCATTTGACTTTTTGTTATATTCATATCTAGTTTAACTTTGAGTATATGGATTTTTTATATTAATATTCATAGCATTTATATTAAAATTTCGTACAGAGTGTATATTATTCGTTTATTTCAAGAAGTTTCTATTTAGTTGTTATCATGATGCAATTATTAAGCTGTAGTATTCCACCACTGTCTCTTTCTATTTTGCTTACATATGCTGTTAAGTTTTTTTTGGTTGGAAAGCAAAATGCTCTGAAGAGACTACAGAAAGCTTAAGAGCAAAACAGTGGCCGAATAGTAAGGCTAGCATAATTGCAACATGAGTTGATATTAGCTTGGAATGTTTCTTATTATTTAAAATACAGAAAATACATACATAAATAAATAAACAAACTTAGAAAAGTTTAAAAAATTATCAAAAATATCTAAAATAATAAATAAATATTAAACATAAATTCATTATTTTATACAATTTTTATTTTAGATAAATTTACTTTTATTTTATATATTTATTTATTTTTTTAAATTTTAACCTAATACTCCCAACTTACTTATATCTTAGTCTTATAACTATATTAATAAGTAAATGTACGTACATTGAAATACATATTTTCACGCTAAGAGCTTCAAAGACTTAACTATTAAATTTGAATTCGCCATAAATGCTTCTTTGCTTCATTTTATTTTGACTGACTCGCTTAATATGTGTTGTGTATATTTGCATGTTTGTATGTTTTAGTGTCACTGTACTGGTCTGGCAGTGTATTAGTGTGCTTCTATTTTTTTTTTTTTTTTTTAAATTAAAAAATAAAATATAAATTTCAGTTGATATTTTATGCTGAACAGTTTTCAAAGTGGTATTTTTATTTACCGAAAATGTTTCAACTTTTTGAATGTATTTTTTTTAAATTAAAAAAATAAATATATTTTACAAAATAAAACTATCTTTTTGATGCAATCATTTCACGGTTGGCAGAATTTTTTAAAATATTATTTTAAATTTATTTATTTATTTTTTTTACTTATACATATTTTTTTTTATAGTAAATTTTAAATTTTTTTTTATTTTTTTATTTTTTTTTTTGTTTATTTAAATTTTTGACATGTTTTGCAACAGTTTAACTTTGTTTTTGCAATGAAGTCGCTTTAACATGTCATGTCCTTTGACCAGCGCTAAGCAATAAACTAAATAATAATGCATTCAGTATGCATAGAGTATACGCCCTGGTGACCGGGGCTGCTGATGTCACAGCAGAAGCGGATGACTCTCCTAAAAAAATAAAAAAAAAATTATAAAGAAATAAAGTATAAAATGATGAAATATTGAATTAAATGTTTAAGTTTTATTTTATTTAAGTTGTTTAGCGTTCAAAACACTCTTTTTTTTACTTAAAAACTAAACTTACCATTTATTATATTCAGCGTTACTGTCGCACTGGGACTATTTGACGGGCTACATGTGTAATTGCCAGTATCACGTTTCTTAGCTGACTCAATGATTAATGAGCCAATCTGTTGGTCAAATTCAAAGCCAAAGCATGAAAATAAATTTAAAAAGAGAAAATATATTTATTATCAATTTTTATTTGTTGTAAAATTGTGCTATTTGCTTAAGCATGAAATGCTTTTAAGTCAGCTGTCAAACTATAAAAATAAAAACTTTACATAAAAAAATAAAAGTCTAAATTGCTATTCACTTTTGTTGTAAAACATGAAAAGAGCTTACATTCATTCAGTATTTTATACAAATTATCAATAAACGAAATAATATCAAAAGCTGACACGAACATTGCCAGAATACAAGAAAACAATTTCAAATCGCACAAAATTATTTTACCCGTAGCCGCACTACACAATTTTCTCTGTGCTCCACAAAAATAGAAGAAAAAAAAACACTAAATTGCGTTTTTATTTGTGAAAAGTGACACCCACGGAAGAAGGAAAAAAAAAAGAAAAATTTAATACATTAAGTACACGAAAGCCATATTGAATGTCAAAATATTTAGACAGAAACTTTTGCGCAATTGACACAAAACAAATAAATAAAAAAAAAAGAAAAACAGCAAACGAAGCGAAACTTAACACGAACAAATCAATAAATGACTGACTACGGTCGCAGGACATGCCGCATGAAGAGAAGGAAAATAGCTTTCTTTATTTTCTTTTTTGGAATATTTTAATTCCGAAGGAAAAACATTTACAAACAAACACTTTGCCGAACAATGTCCGCGAACGTGTTTGGGAAATCTTACGCATTGTCGCCAACGAATAGAATAGAAATTGAGCGTAATTAAATTAAAATCAACAAGGGAGCCATAATGACGGAAGTGAATGAATGAGGCAGCAGAAGCAGCAAGTAAACTATTATGGAATGAAAATTTTGTAACGTTCATTATGATGTTCTTACCGTGCTCTGTGCCTCGCTATTTGCCTCCGGAAGATTTGGATCCATTTGCGTGCGATGTCGTCGTGAGTCAGCGGCCAGTTGCTCAGTGCCATGATACCACATTATAAATGTTGGTGGTTCTAATGCGCCGCGAACTATGCAACGGAGTACAACATTACTGCCAGCCTTGACATAACGATCCGGTTCACCGAGTATTTCGGTGCGAGGAACTGTAAGTAAAGAGACAATGAATAGAAATTGTTAATAAGCTAAACAATATTCGATTTGATATGTAATACAACAATTATAGATAAATAATGAACAAATAAATAGAGAAAATAATTAAGTGTTGGTATCGATGTTTTATTATTTGGTATCGATACTTTTTTGTTTAGCACCAATACTTATTTAGATAATAACTACACTTTTATTAACAGCAATCAACATCGATACTTATATGTTTTGTAAAGTTACTTATTATATTCATATCGATACATCTTCGTCAGTACAATACACATTTTTTTAAATCGATTAATTCTGCTATCGATACTTTTATGTAATATCGACAGCTATTTAACTAGTATCGTTATGCATAAATAAGTACTCATATTGTTATCGTATATGATGGGTATCAACAATTTTTGGTAAAATCTAAAAAAACATGACTTGTGTTTATCGATACTTATTTAAATGATATCGATATTTTTTAGCCAATATCGATACTTTTTAAGTTAGTATCGATAATTATTAGTATAGATACCATTTTAGTTGATCAAACTTAGTTCTAAAATGCTTAACTATTCAATGAATACATTCTGCCTAGCCTTAATGTATCTAATGAGCACAAAATTTATTATCTTTGCATTTGAAAATAATTTCAAATGCATGCTGACAGCTTGCTCAATTTAAATCACACTAAAACTAAGTACTTCTCTCAAAAATAATGTATAAAAAAAAATTTTTATTTTCAAATTGCGTATTTTGAAAGTAGGTTAAATACTGCATTTAAACAGTTGCGATTTATTTTGACGTGTATATGCAGGTGCGTTTGTGTGTGTGTTTGTGTGTGTGTATGTTTATATAGCTGCTGCGTGTTTCTGTGAAATCGTGTCATTTGTGCTAATCTATTGAATTAACAGCTTCAAGTCACGTCGTACACGTAAATGTGCACACCTTTTCATACACACATAGTGTACGTTGCGCATTGCAAAGGAAGTTGAAAATCCACTTTGAATTTTTCACTTAGATTATTCCATTGGGTATTTTCACGTAACAAACAAACAAAAAAAAAAACTAAGTATACGCTTGCATACATACATACAATATGAATGTATTTATGCATACACATGCATAATAAACTATGCCTCATCTACAGAAATATACAAAAAAATAGAAGAGAAAATATATATTTACTTTTGTGTAGTGTAAAGCTTGAAAGCATGAAATTTCGTGTCAAAAAATGTTGAAGCATTTATTTTAGTTTTTTTTTTTTTTTTTTTTTTTAGAATTTCATGGCGACGCATTTATACCAATTGTAAATAACTATCTCGCTTTGTATGTATTTCCATCTCTTTTATTTCTGGTACAACGCAGCGTATACATTTACTGTCGAAATTCAACAAAATCACGTATACGACGCGTTTTCCCAGCAACGCTAAATGTATTCATACATACAAATATGCATATGTATGGTAAATATGAAACATAAGTGCGCCACGTGTCTATATATGTATACGTGAGTGTGTGCATAAGTGTGTGTGTGTGTGTGTGTGCCATTTACATGTAAATTTTAGATTTCCGAATTTTATTTTTTTTCAACTTTTCACACGCGCATTTCGAGCTGGTTTGACATCAAACTGTGTCAGCCTGTCAAAATCAACGCTGCCATCATCATAATCATCTCCATCGTCATCATCATTATTATCATTACAAACAAGATCATTATAAACATCGTCGTTATAGACTGTTTGAGCGTGTTTTATAGTTTTAAAACTTTTTTGCACTTTTTTTGAAATCGTTTTCTTGTCTAACTCAAATCGATTGGTTGCCTTTGCTGCACGTCTGCACGTTCAACAAAAACATTTTTCTTCTTTTTTTCCACTAAACTTGAATGAATGTTATTGAAGTTCCTTTGATCATGTTCAACATACATTGAATGCATCGTTTGCATAATTTTGGTTTAGTTTGTTTAAGTTTTTTTTTCTTCTCTTTTTTTTTTGCATATGCATTTAAGTAAAATTTGTGTGTTTGTTTTTATATTTAAGATTTTTTAGTGAAATAATATTTTATTTTGTAAACTCGATGCTAATTTAGACAGCATCGATATTTATTTAGTAGATATCGATATTAATTTAATTGTTATCGATATTTCGTTCTTTTCGATACTAGTATAGTAAGTATCGATACATATTTGATATTTATCGATTGTTATTTAGTATCGATACTCATGTATATATTTTGATAATAATTATATAATTTTTTATCACTTAAATACATAAAGGAATACAAACTTCTTATTTGCCAAATTTATTACATTCACTTCAACGCAAAATTTATATTTTTATTTTGAATTCACTTAGCAAATATACACGCACAGATATTAATCTCCGCCATGCATCAATATAATCCCATTAATAATTGCTTGAATTGAGTATAGAAATTATTCAAAAGACGCAAAAGTAACGCAGTCACGAAAGACTCTCTCTCTCAAAGACTACTTTTTGCAATAAAAATGTTTCGTTTTTTTTTTTCTTTTGGCCAAAAAAGCAGACCACAAATTCACACTCAATTTGCGAACTGCAAAATTTTCACAGTAATATAATTCACGTAAATGACCTCATATTTTCACTTTTCTAACAAGCTTGAGATAGACTATCTCACTACTCCTCTCTCTTTCTATCCTACTCTCACTCACTATTCCGCTTTCAACTAAAAGAAAATTCGCACATTCTCAATGTTATTTTCTTTTTAGTTTCACTGAAGCGCAGCACCATAAATAAAACGAAGAAACGAAAAAAATAACTGTAATTTACATTTTCCGTTACAAATTGAATTTTCTTTTAATATTTTTTTTTGTGTCTGCTTTTTCGTTTTGTTTGGTTTTTTTTACGTATTTTACTAGGAAAAAAAAGCAAAAAAAAGAAAATCATTACAAAAGCGAGTAAAGAAAATTCATGATAAAAAGTGATTTTCGCATTTCCGGTTGAGCTAATTTGTATGCTAAACATATATTCGCACGCACCACTACACACATACACACATATACACATATTTAAGTACACTATCATTCAAACAGAGACATACACACACATACATACATGCAAACTCAAAGAATATTCTTGACTGCCCGTGGGCGCGTAGTATCAAAGTCGTTTAGCTTAACTTGTTAGGCTCGATTGAGAAGAGATTGTGTGCCCAACAGGTACCAGACGTATGCGATAATCGTGCTTTACTTAAATGTGACTCCTTTTAGAGGCGCAGCTGTGTAAAAGATACAAGGTATGAGCGATAAAAATGGAATTGAAAAAATGGAAGTTCGGCTTAGACGAGAACAAAGACGAAATTATGTATGCGCGACCACATTTGTGCTAATCTAATGACGAGCTAAGAAATATTGTAAAAGCAGCCGAACAGTAGATTTTTCCATTCATGTGATTTTCTTTTTTCGTTTCAGATTAGAAAATCGCATTAGAATTGATTCGAAAAATGTTAACGAGTTGTGGAAAATGGCATAAAAAAGATTTGAAACACGTTTTATCGCTGCGTTTGTTATTGATATCTTCTGCAGATAGAACTGTGAAAAGCGTGCGTGTAGATGGGATTTTCTTTTTCGTGGAATAATCTAGGTAGAACTTAAAAGAACTAACGTATGTTTCTTTTTTTTTTTTCATAATATTAAACCAAAAAAAACTTACAGATACAAAAAAAGTATCTACAAGTAGAACTGTGTATCTGACAATCTATTCATCGCTTATTTTTTTTTACACTTGCACATCTTGCGCTCGCTATGAACGCGCGTGTGTGTGTGTGTGTGTTTTTTTGCAATTCTATTCTATTCTCTTCTATGCGCAACATAACTATTATTTGCAGTCATTTGATACAAAGGCTCTGAGGCTGCTTGCTGCCTTCTTGCAACGCTACTTCCGCCGACCAATATCTTGCATGGATCTTTCTTTCTAAATGTTAACAGGGTGTTGCACGACCATAACCATTATCGGCAGCACCTATATACTCGTTACTCGTGCTGCTCCTGCTGCTATTCTATTCTAACTTTTCTATTCTGTTTGGTTCTGTTCTGCTGGTAATTTGTATTTATTGCATCGTTTTGTCTGTGCAAACGACTAAAACTCCTTTTGCATGTTTTCAAACTATTTTGCCAGTTTTTCCTAACGCTTTGCCTTTCCTTTTAAATGCCTTTCTGTAGCTCGTTCCATTTTTATTTTATTCCTATTTTGCTTTTTTTTGTTGTTTTTTTGCATTCATTGTGCTTCATGTGCTTTGCTGTTTGGTCATGTATTTCATTCATTTGATTGCGTTTGATTCGTGTATGTGTATAGTGAGTTCCTTTGGCCATATCCTTTGACTTTTGCCTATGGTTCGCTAACGTTTTGCTTCGCTTCGTTTGTAATAGGCTTGTAGTTTTCGGTCAATTTGTTATGCCAATGTAGATTTCATTTCTTTTGCTTCGCATGAATCTTGCTTTCCTTAATATTCCTTCTCCTTCTATTTTCTTTTCAATGTTTTGGCTAAACTGTCAGTTTGTTTGGTTTTGCTTCATTTACTTGAATTTAGCCAATGAGCCACACACACACACACACAGACACACACAAATAATTTTTTACTTGTATTGTATCTGGAAATCCATGTATGCATGTTGTATATTTTTTCAGCATCATTGCACAATAAACTAGATTTGCTTTTATGAGTTTCATGTTTTCTTTTTTTTTTTTTTTTCGTTTTCTGTTTCTATTCATTTGCAGCTTTTTTTTTTTTTAATTTACCACAGCTCTTTTTCCCTTTTTGGTTTGCCGTTTTAATCTAATATGTCAGAAGCCAATTTTCCGTAAATCTGCTAAATGTGTATCTGTATCTGATCCTGTATCTGAATCAGTATTTGTGTATTTGTATGCATGTATCTCATTATCTGCGTTCATTTAACGAGCCTTTCTGCCGTCTATCTGTACTTATCTCTTTCTCACTTTCATTTCTTTTTTGTTAACTAAAATGTTTGACTCATTTTCGACATCTTGTTACCATCAAATGTGACAATTTCTTTTGTGGTTTATTTTATTTTTTTTTTTTTTATTATTTTGGCTCGTGAAATTAAATTAATTTTACTAAAAGCATTTTGCCATTAAATCAATTAATTTAAATCGAGCTTCTGCATTTAGTTGATTTTTTTATGTTTTCGAAAATGTTTTTCGTGAACTTGATTATCGTTGTTTTTTTATATTTTTGGAAAAAGATACAAAAAGTTATTTTTATTGTAAGAAAATGAAATTTTAATTAATTAAAAATAATTGCAAATATTTGAGTAAGAGAAAATTCGAGTTAATTTTAAGTGATTGAAAAGATACTAAAAAGTGCTAGAAACGGGGGATATGTGAAGAGCTAGAACTTTAAATCTTATACTTCAATTTCAACATTAAAACTGTTTTTGTAAAAGAAATCTGCACAATAGTGTACACAGTGAGTACAACTGAATGTTTGCTGTTATTTATATGCACTCATTTTGCATTATATGACATCCATCCCTGTATTTCCTCTCTCTTCTTTCCAAAATATTTCAATTTTAAACTTCAAATGTTGCTCCAAAACATTTCAAGATTTACTTTCAATTCAAACTAAAAATTAATTAAATTATTTGCGCATTTTATTTCTCACTCCAATCGAAAAAAAATCAAATAACTTTTCTCATTAAAAGAAAAATTCTTTGATATGGTCAAAGTTCTCATATCTCATTGAAAATGCGTACACACTTTAAATGCAATTTAGTAAGTAATTTTTAAATGAATTGTGGACAGAGTCAAAGTCTCAGCAATTGTGTGCTTGACATATACAAATGTATAAAAGGAAATAAATGTATAAACTGAAGATACTTGTATGTGCATCCTTAAGGAACTATGTACTTCAAGTTTCTCTAATAGACTCTTGTTCATTTAGTTATTTGATTTTAGTAAAAGATTCTTGAAACTTTTCGCATATGAACTTTAATTTATTTGCATTGCTTCGTTATTGACCTTTAACTTTGCAACTTAATTGCATGTATGCATTTCCTTGGCTTGCATTGTCCTTGGACATGACTTTAGCTTTCTTTCAAAAGAAAAGGAAAAAAGTAAAGGAAATTCTTGTGTAAATTACTTACCAACAACTTGTAGATGCACACGCGCACTAACTTTGGGTTCGGTGGAGACCTGACACTCATAGGCGCCGGCATCGCGTGCCTGTACATATTTGATTTGTAATGTCCAATATTTATCGGGTTGTTTGAGCGCCAGAAAACGCTGGTCGGCAATGAAGACAGCTCTGAAAAGAACAAACAAAAGTTTTTTTTTTTTTTTTTCAAAAAATGTTGCAAATAATATTTTAGTCTTTTTTCAAGATTTGTCTGGTTTAAGTTTTGTATTTACAAAGCGTTACATTTCAATGTTTTTGGGTTTTCAGCTTGTAAAAAGTCTGCTTAAGGTCAAGAATCAGCATAGAAGCATTCCACGATGCTGCGTACGAAATTTAATAAGTTACAATGGAATGCTGTGATATGTTCTGCTAAAGACTGACGGACAGACAGACAGACGGACAGATTGCCAAATAGTTAGACAGCTTAATGAACAGGTTGCTAGATGGTGAAAAGAGCGACAGATTATTTCCCACGTTTTGAGTAGACACTTCAGTTTACAAGAATTAAAATTCTAAAAGATTGCAACTAAATTCACATTTTTTATGCATTTGAAATAATCTAGCTGCATAAAAAACTTTAGTTTATGCTTAACTCTCAAATCAGTTTTCTTTTTCTTTTTATGCAAATTATCACACTCCGAATTTATGCATAGGTCACGTGCCACGAGTTACGTTCAACAATCAACTTAAAATTTTAAGAGCCAATCCGATAGATGTAAAAATGCAAAACTATTATTAACACATTCTATGCTTTTGTTCTCAGCCATTCTATTTTTTTCTTCTGCTGCTGTTTCATGTCAAGAAAGTAAAATGTTGCCGGATTCTTTTTTTTATGAGCAATACGCAATTCGCATTTTATACATCCTAGCAAGCAGTCAGCCTGCCTGCTGCTTTGCTGCAGCTTAATACTATTTTTTTCCTTCTTGTTTTTTTTTTTTTTTTTCGTCGTGTCCTTGTATCAAACGAAATGCTCTCTTGTGCTGTATTCTCAACTTTAGTTTCTTTTACTTATTTTTATGTTACAATAAATTCGAAAAGAAAACTTATGTTAAATCAGGTCACTTCCTACTAGTAGCGCACTTAAAAAAGCAAATGTAAAGTTTTTTTAGACTTAACAAAAAAAAAATACTAGAAATATGGGTAAAAACGACGTTATTGTACACTAAATGTAAAGCATGGACAGACGGACATTGCATATCTAACACAAATTGAGATACTTTTGTATCTTGTTACCAAATGAATGCATAAATTATTATGTACATTTTTGACATAAAATATGTAGCGTATAGATACAATTCAGAGACAAAGTCAAGCCGGAATCAAAAACATCCTTGAGAATTGAAGTAGCAAATTTTTAACAAGCAAAAGAAATATTGCAAATAATAAGAGAAGAAGAAGAAAAAGAAAAGAAAGAAAAAGGGCAAACTTTACTACAAAATCGATATATTATAAAGTAACTACAAAAATCTTGATAAGAATTACAGATCAGTATAATGCAATGTAAGGACTTCTTAGCTGTACATACAAGCTAAGTGCAAGTCTGGAAAAGGACGAGTGGAAAACTTAAAATACGCAAAGAAATAGCAAAAGTCATAAAATCTTAAGTTTTATGAGCGCAAAAGCGCAAGGGTCTAATCTTGGTTTTAACATAAAAAAAAAAAAAAAAAAAAAAAACGAAACTTGTTAGTATTCTTAAGGACAAAAAAAAAAGAAAGAAATTTCGTCGGTGACAGTATGAGGCGGTATGCATTCCAAATGAAAAAAAAAAAAAAAAGAATAAAGAAAGACGCATACGGAAATGTATTTTTGCACTTTTGGACAAAGTGTTTAGGGAAATTGCAGTGCGCGCAGCCATGTACCAGTTTGGAAGAAAAAGGTAAATACCAAATCTAAGCCAAGGCAAACTATATTTTGAGGCGCAAAGGCTTTCGAGTGGGGCGGTCGGGCGTTTACAAATTTATTGCAACAATGACATTAAATGTAACTTATTTTGAAGTGCAAGTTTACAAAACAAAACAATAATAAAAAACGGCTACAATATTTGCATTTAATACTTTTGGAAAAGAAAAAATAATCATAAAATAAAACTAAATAACTTTTGAAAGTCATATGTATGAGTGCCCATTTGGGAATAAAGTGAATTTTGTATTTCAACAATTTCGTCGTTAGGCTTGTTTAGTTTAGTTTAGTTTGGTTTGGTTTAGTTTTATTTTAGTTTAATGCAGTTTTAGTGGAAAAGTTGCAATTTGCAAATGTTTTATTTTGGCTTTTGAATGTAAATGGAAATGTCCTTCGGAAAGAAACTTATTTTAGTGACACAAAGAATGGGTTTTGTTTTGAATATGAAAATTGTGAATAACTGAATAAAATTTTGAGACAAATGGATTGGAGGTCGTACTATAACTTTCAAAGAGATTGCTAGACCAGAGCCTTATAGCAAATTTGAATTGTTGACACTTTAAGTTGGCATATTTGCGGGTGCTACCACTCATTACGACAGTTTCACCATAACGAAAATGACAGACCTATGAGATTTTTAAAATTACTCAATCTAAAATACGGCAGGCTGCCTTTGAATGTAAAAAAATAATCGAATAGTGTTGGCATTAAAATCACTTTCTGTGATTTTTTCACAGTGATTTAAGTTATCAATGTCGCACTGCAGCTGAAAGTAGTGATTTGCGATTTTCTTGTTCCTCAATAAAAATGTTCAATTATCAACGATTTTGTGTTCTGTTCAGTAATCGCTGATTGTATTTTGGCGAACAGCGATTTTACCACTGTTTGCAGTCGTCGCAAAAATCACTCTTTTTGCCAACCCTAGTTTTAACTAAAGAGCACTTAAATCCTTTCAATCAATTTTCAATTGAAATACAAAAAAATATTCTTACAAAAATAACCCAGTTGAGCACATTCTGTCATTGATAGTTTAAGGTATGGCAATGCGTACTTTGTATACAAGTCTTTTCTTTTCTTTTTCTTTCCTTGTAATATTTTTATATCTGTCCATCTCTCCGTCCGTCTGTCTGTCTTTATCTATTTGTGCATGTCACACGAGCCGGAAACGTAAGTGTGCAATTTCATTGCATTTACTAAATCCGGCTAAAACTTTTACTAAAAACCATTTTTCATGATATAACATTTTGCTAGAAAATAGTTTATTTCTTTTATTCATTCCTTTCCTTTTTTGTATACTTTTTTTGTTTTTGTTTTCATGTGTCTAACTTAGTTTTACTTTTTGTATGTTTCCTGTACTACATTGTAGGTTGCTTGGGCAAACATTTCCAGCTTATTACTTTGACAGAAAAGTGAAACCAATGAACCTTTCACATTAGATAAGATAGCAGCACACACACACACACAAGATACATGCTTATAGATGAAATATAAACGATGTTGCATACAGCATATGCAGCTACTTGTACAATTTGAGAGAAGAAAAAAAGCGTTTGCATCATTCTGATATGTTTGATTGCATGAAGAAATGCATGAATGAAGTTGAATGATTGAATGAACGAACGTACAAAACGAATGCAATGAACTTAAGTAGACAAGCTTAGGCAGACAAACACAGACACAGATACAGATACAGACTATAGAAATGCACTAAAGTTGGTGTCCTTACTGATTGCTTCCTGTTAAAAAGCAGCAGGAGCAGAAGCAGCAGCAGATCTCTTTGCTTAGTAACACAACTGCTGCTGCTGCCACTCAGTCTCTTGCTATCCACAATTGATTGTTTTGCTACAGTGTCGTGTCCATATGTTGTCCTTTTCTACACTAATGTCTTATGTCACATTTATCTACAAACTTTCTTATAACGTAAGACAAGCAGTAACGTTTACTTTGTTTTTTTTCTTTCTCTTCTATGTGTGTGTTGCTTTAGTGTCCTTTACAATACATAAGTACATACATCGTCATATGCACACCATACACATCGTATCGTATAGTATCGTATCGCATATAATAGCAATAGAATTTTAAAGAAACTTTTGTCTTTTCTTGCTTGCGGTTGAGTGTGTTTTATGTCTGTGAGTGTTTTTTATTTGTTTTCATTCAGTTTTTCTAATGGATAATAGAGCAAATGATGTGTTTACACTATCATATAAATGTCACGAACATTATACTTTTGTTTACACACACACACACACACTCCATACTCTGAACTGAGCTGTTTCGTAACTCTTTTGTGCTGTCATGCTATTATCCTTTTTGTTTCATTTATTTATTTTTTTTGCAAGTTGGACAAACGCTTAAACAATTTTGTTCAACCTATTTTGTCGCTTTTCATCTACTTTTATGTTGACAATAGATTAGTATTTTTTTATTTTGCAATATCATGAAAAATGTTAACAGTTCATGTTGCACTTATTTCCTCATAGATTTAGCTGCACTGTCAACTCTTTTTGGGCAGGTGTGCCAATGCATTTTTTTTTTTGTAAAGCTTACTCGTTACATGTAAACCAACAAAAACAATGTAATGTAACGAAATGAGTTATTATAGTACACAGTAACCATTCAGTTGTACTCACTGTGTACTCTATTGTACTGATCTCTAAAAAAAGACAATTTACAGCACAAAACTATGCAACATAATTTTGTCCATTTTATTACAAGCTTAAATTAAGTTCTTAAATGCTTTTTATGTAACTCTGACAGAAATTCTACTTTAATTATACCCAAGAATATGCAGCAACTAAGTTTACTACAACTGTCAACAACTTTTTGTGGAGCAAGAAACAAGTTAATTTAATAAACTGCATGCATGAGCACTCCACAATTAAATTTATTTACTTATATTAATTCTAAACAGAAATTCTATGAAATTCTCGAAATGTAACAAAATACGCAGATATGCGAAATATTTGTGCAAATAAAATGCAAGCTGCACACAATCACACACTTATATGCAAAATATTTATGTACTACTAAAATATGCACTGAAATGCAACCAATTTCAAGAATTTTACTGTTGCTGCTATTCGTGTTGTTAGCTCTAAAGTCATCCAACTCATGCTGCAATACTAAATCATAAATTTATTTGTATCTTTTTTTGCATAAAGCAACTAATTCAGATGACATTCAAGACAAAATTATTGGTAAACAACAATAAGAACGAAGAAATATATTGTACAATAGTAAAATGTTATCCTTTGTTTAATTAAGCATGTTACTCGAGTAAAGGCATTCAAGCAATTTTCATGCATTTGGGAGTGTCTGTGTCTAGCCTTACAGTTTAGTTTCGTTTTGTGCTTAAATTGCAATATTTATAAATTGCTTAGTTCAAATTAAATGTACCACAAAATTCTTGTCGTCAGTTGCACTTGGCTGTTGGCTGTTGACTAAATATTGACACAGCACTCAAATTGGATTGAATTGGATTGGATTGCATGGCGCAATGACAAAATGTGACACAGGTGTACTACTACTACAACTATTACATTTAGCAAGGATACAGGATGTGCAGCAGACTGCCATTATACGATATGTGTGTGTGCAGGTTTACATTTATTTTGTTTAATAACACTTCCGGTGTCAATTAAGTCAAATAGTTGTGCTGAGAATTGTGTTTTGCTGTTTTGTTTTGTTATCGATACAAAAATTTGTAAAGCTTCAGATTTGCTGTAATTGCTGCTGCTGCTGCTGCAACTACTTTTTGGCTCTTTAAATCACAGCACTTGGCATTTCCGTTTCCGTTTACATAAAATGAGACGTAAGCGTAGAGTATGGAATAAAATTTAAATCTGTCTGTTATGTTTTTGTATTTACATTTCACTCAATATTTAATTACATGCAATTCTCACTTCATCAAATTCAAAATTATTATTTTAACTGAAGCAGAAGCAGTAGTTTGAAATTTGAAATTTGAAATTCTGTTTGTAAATAATTTGCCAATATTGATATTGAATATGCTTTTCTAAGAACTTTTCTATCAAATTGCAAAGTATATTTTATATTGATTTAGTTGTTGTTGTTGCTATTAATGTACTTACTTGAGTATCTATCGATCTATTTATGAGAATGTACACAACTAATGGCTTTCAATAACAAATTCAATACACAAAGCGCATTATATGCATTGCTACGCATTTATATCCTTTTTGCATTTAATGCAAATGCATTTTAGCGAAATATCCTTATGGTTTTCTATGCATATTTAATGTTGCCCAATTAGTATCTTTTGCATTTTCTAGATACATATTTACTGCCAAAGACGTCGCATTAAATATGCAATTTCGATTTGGAAACTTAAAATTAACTGAATTTGTCATGTCTCGAAATTACTTTACAGTTTAATATTTCCTCAATTCAACCATTAATAAGTTTTGTCATTACAAGTGCGGTCGGTAAGAGATTTTAAGTGTTTTAAGCCTTAAGTATATTGTAAGTGGTTGTTTAAGTTTTTGAAAATGCAAAATTAGTCTTCTTCAAATTATAAACTGAAGCATTTTGTTGAAAAAGAGATTTTTAAAACAAAAATATTGAGTAATAAAAATTAGTTACAAAGGCGGTGTCAAGCGAAACAATGGTACCAAGCAAACATAGAGCGAAAGAGATAGCTTACTTTAAATTTTTATTGTATGAATGAAATAGGAAATTTGTGTTTTCTTTTTATATATTTGTTTCTTCTCATCACAATGAAATACGACTGACGTTGGTACGCAACACGTTGAGAGAGCAAGAGCGCTTAACACGATCTTGTATAATTGAAACATGATTTTTGGATTTCTTTTTAACTGAGCAAGCTAAAAAAATTCAAATATTTCAATATACACAACACAGTTGACATATTACTTGCCAGTTGAACTGAATGATCTATTCGAAAAGAGGAAAATAATTCTATTAACAAAAAAAAAAAAACACATAAATAAAAAATATTCAGAAGAATCGTCGTTTGCTCTACAAAATGAAAGTGCTCGAAGAAATAATACGGCAACAGGCGGAAAATACAGAACGCGTCATGGAGAATGCCCAGGGTTACGTTGTTGAGGACAAAGCCACGGGTACCGTTGCCGAGACCTCGTTCGACAATAGCAGCGCACAGGCAATTATCAAGCATATGCATCACATTTTGGTAACTGCAGCGGCAAGCGCTGTACGCGATTTAGATCCACGAGATGAATTAGTTTCTTTGCGTGTTGCTACACGTAAGTTCGAATATTTGATTACGCCGGAAGAAGAGTTCACCATTAGTGTGGTGCAGTAAACGGAAGAAGTCGTATATACACTATGAAAGCTTATATTTTGTATTGAAGACAACTTTTTTAAAATTTTTAAAATTAAATTTCAAAGATTATTTTCTAAAATAAATAAAATGCTTGTTCGATTGGATAAAATTTGGGTGCATAGTTACCAAAAATATTTAATTGAAAAGTGTCGTACTTGTGAACTGCTTTAGTCCTCAATGTGGCTAATAGGACTAGAACACTAACAACCTTCATAATGGATAAAATTCTTCAGATATCTGATTTGAGTGCAAAATTACATACCAGACCTTTTTTTTTAACCCAACTGGTTGCAATAAGTGCCAAACTAACGCCTGAATGTGTAAAATTTAGAAAATTTTGTGTGAGTGAGTGTGTGTGTGTGTGCATTGGCCGAAATAATTAAATTAGTAAGCAAGCTGGCAGCATACAAGCACAATAGAAAACTTCTACACACACTCACACAGCTGCATAGACACATTGCATCATGCAGGCTCTAATGAAATTTGATTTGAGGAAAAAGGTATGAAAAACTGCTGCAATGCTACTCATTTACTCACGCAGTGCACCACAACAAAATGCAATTTGTGCAACAAAATAAATCCTCACATTTTCCAAAAAAAATGCTCTTCCAAAACATTCCAAAATAAAAGGCAACACCATGTGTACAACTAAAGCTGCACTTTATTTCATCAAAACAAAAAAAAGTTTATATATATGCAACAGCAACAAAAAATATTGTAGATACTAAAAAGTGAGTCCTTCGTTTGATGTTGCAAAGCAGCTTTCAAGCTTTGCTTC
This sequence comes from Leucophenga varia, assembly GCA_018903435.1. NCBI lineage: Eukaryota > Metazoa > Arthropoda > Insecta > Diptera > Drosophilidae > Leucophenga > Leucophenga varia. Next base: position 1,007,499 of record JAEIFJ010001427.1, read on the forward strand.
TTTGTTGAGGTTTTTAGAACCATCACTGTCCGTCTGTCTGTCTGTCTGTCTGTCCAGTGCGCAGTCAGTCAGTCAGTCGTTGTCACTCGAACATATTCTCCATTGCAGCATACACAAAAATTTTCTTAATTACCTGTCAACAGTGAGTATATGACCATCTCGTACACGTATCCATGATACCGATTTATTTCCAAGTTGTTTCACCTGCAAAAGAAAAATATAATAAGTGCAGCTCGTTAGTTTATATACGTACACACACAAACACACATCAAAGTTTATAGTAAAAAAATTGGACTAAATATACTAAAAAATATATATATGAGTGTATAGGGTGCAGTACACTCGATTAAAGCAAACATATCTGAGTAGATGATGCTGATGATGCAATATATAATATATAAGTGGGTGTTTTGATAAGTTAAATCTTAACATAGAATAAAAAGTAGAAGAGAAGGGAAGCTATATTATTCACGAAAAATGCAGCTAAATATCTACTTCAAAGAGAAAATCTATTTCACTCGAAGAATATAGTATTCGTTATCTTCTAGATTTTAGGCTACATAGTTTTAATTAGAGTTGCCAATAATTAGTGGTTAAAGCAACAATATTACAATCCTCCCTACTTGATTCACCAAAGCTATAACTTTGAATTTCAAATGCAAAATAAATTAGTAGAACACATTTTGGGAGTGTGCGTCTTACAATACAGAATGCCTCTACTCAACATATTTGCATATGTTTGAGCTGAGCTTATGTTCAAGGACATTCCGTGCAGGACGAAATGAAAAGTTTTTTCACACACACACACACATACGCACATTTACTCTTTCAATTTTGTGTGTCCCTTTTTCAAAAAAAAAAAAAAAGCAAGCTTGTTGCTCATACGCAATGGCAGCACATTAGCCTTGACGTTTATTTTTTGCTATAGCCTGCTTGTCTGTCTGCCTTATAAAGAGTATATAAAGTCATATACACACACACATACGCACATAAACACTGATTAAATTTGTCACAAATATAAGATTTCTTTTTTTTTTTACACTTTACACCTTTCGTTTTGTGTGCCTCTTTTTGTAGCTAATTTTTGCACTGAAGGTCTTCTCTAACGAATTTATGCATGTCCTTGTTGCCAACTTAAACTGACCAGCTTTAATATTTGTTCAGTTTAATACTTGTAAATTGCACCTAGACTTTTCTCAATTAGTTTTCTTGGGAAATTCAATTATTGATTGGAAAAAAAAACAAACTCATCTTCATTGTTCATTGTTAAACAGCAAATTGAGTTATTGACTTAATTTTCTTAAGATTGTTTAAGTTTTAATTGGAAAAGATAGAAAATTGAGAAACTTTTTGCAAAAACACAATCGAAGCAAACAATCGATTCGAAATCTATTGAGATTTTATGAACTTTGCGGTGACAATTTTTTAAAACTTAGAAGAAAAACAAATATTTTTTTCAAGTTTTCAAAATTTGTTCAATGCTGAAGTAGGTATCTAGTTGAAGTAGCTAGTTGGTAGATATTAAAAAATAATGAATTTAAGGGTTGCTTTGGAAGCGTATTCACAATGAAACACATTAAAGACTTGACACATGCAAAGAACTTCAAGTTTGTTGAATACAAAAAAACAATTTACTTTCGCAGCAGCTTAAAATGCTTTAATGCTAATGGAAAAACCGAACTCCAAATGTCAATTTCAAATGTATTCAAGTGAAACAGAACAGAGACCCTCAACCATTCATTTAGACATTTATTTTCGTACATCTAAATATTTTGCTACTTGTGTAAACACACAAAAGTGTCGAAAGTGAAATGTCTAATAAGCTCGTTTCAGTATCTAATGTCCCATGCCAAAAAGCAGATACAAAAACAAACAGTTTGTAGCGAAATAAACAACAACAACAACAACAGCAACCTTATTTATAGATAGATACTTTCTAATAGAAACATTGGAACTAAATAAACAAGTGTGCGAAGAGCAACATATGCCAATGCTCCATTTAATCTCAAAAAGCAAAATACTGAATACTGACAGCACATAAATACACGTTTTACCAATACCAACAAAAACATCATCATCGCCATCATCGACATCATCATCATCATCATCGATATCAACGTCAATTCGTGAAAGCAACAAGTTGCCAAAGTGGCAGCAGTAGCAGCAAACAACATTTCAACAAAGTACTTATGTACTTTAGACTTATTCACAAAGTTGCCACAGATCAACCATGAGTAAATTACTTCTCCTAAATGTATGCAATGCTTTGCAAAACAAATCGCTTAGCTACACACTACTCCACTTAACTTCCATCGATTCAATTCAATTCAATGCAACTTATTTCGTTTTAGTTTGTATTTTGGTAGAGTTAAGTTCTCAACGTAATCGACGTCGTCGTCGTCGTTTTGAGCTTAGCGCAATTTGTTGCTGGTTAAATTCAGTTCGGTTGAATTCAACCACAGCAAGTACATTGAAATGTAATTAAATACACACACACATACATACATACATACATACACGCACACACGCGGCAGAATAAAAACAGACGGGTGTCCGCGAGTGCTCTGCGATTTTCGCAAAAAGGGTGGTTTAGCCCAACAGGGCAAACACTGTACGCGTCCTGAAAGGTGGCTTACGGTTCGCGGTGTGTCGTCCGATCGAGGCAACTGTTTTGAGCGGCTTGTATGACCGTGAATGCAAGTCAAACTTTTTGAAAGAAAATAATAGGTCAGCGTCCCTGTATATATATATGAAGTGTCATGTATATACTTACACATTTATTTACATACATAACCGATAAGTGCATGCGTGTTGCCTGGTCCGTGTGTAGTGTCCGCGGTAATGGTGGCCTGTGCATCGTGGCTACTTCAACGAAAACACATATGGTCACAGTGGAAAGCTTCGCGACCAATACGCACCATGTGGTGGAAACCTTAAACGTGGCTTGTCTATCGCGCCTGCCATGTGCAGCGGTTAGTTGAATCGTGGCACAAAATACAAAGAAGTTTTATACATACTTGCTTGTGTATTTCTTTTTGGAATATAACTGGTATGCGTTGCAGTCACACATGTGAATGTAACCAATTATAAACATTCAGCTGTGGTAATTGTCAGCTGAGCGATAGCTGGACTAGTCCAGCCTAGCTTACGACAAGTGTGTTGCCAGATCTGCTACTGTGAATAGGTAGCCTCTACACGATCAAACATGGTTTGATCAAACATAAGTGTCAAACATGTTTGAAGCAAATAAACATTTTTATTTTTTAAACGTTTTCGTTACTTTTTTAAAATTAAATATCGATTATATCGGTTTAATTTATCCGCGATCGACCGTATATACGCGCGTGGAGGTGTAGAGAGGAAGGCGGGTGATAAAACGACCCAAGAGCCTAATGAATCTCTACACAACGACGAACAGGCGCCGTCTAAAGTGCCCCCCCACTACGGAGTGGCATCGTGGGTCGAACACGTGGAGAGAGAATGATTTTTATAATTCTCTTCTCCCCACCTCTTAAATCCAGTAGCGTCTGTACCCAGATTGGGCGGCTTACTGGTCTGCGTCTGCACCGGATCGGTCGGCAGTTATCAAACCTGGCGGTAGGTGGAAAACGCAACCTGGCGGAAGGTATAAAACGCAACCCTGATCAATTATGATCAAAATGGTTAGTGATAACATAATTACTCCAGGTGGTACTCACAAAGGTGAAAATCCACCCGTGGTTAAATCCACGGCCGGGGCGCGGATTCTGGAGGCCCCAGCAACCATTTCACACAACTCTGTTTCGCCGGTGGCACACTTGGCCGGCGCAACAGTTGCAGCTGCACAAGTGCAACAACAGTAGAAGATCCATTCGCGCAAAGACCAAAGCTGACGAGGTCTCCAACGCTAAAAACACCGAATACTGCTCCTGTCAAGGGAAATGTATTCCAGTTTAGCGCAGGCGAGAAAAAGCTGAGAGCTCTACACAACAGGCGAATCTTACATCGATTTTGAAATCTCTTGGTGGTAGGATATCCGACCTAACAGAGATGATGCAGAGCCAACGACACGTTAACCATGTGATGAGGGACATCGTACAAAAAATACAATCGCTCCACAAATCAGCAATTTTCTGCAGCGAGAACATGAGGACGGATATGGGACCCCCAAAGCAGTCAAAAGATCAAGGAGTGCAGACTAGACCTGGGACTAGTTTTACTAAAAGAGATAGGGAGCAGAATAATAGCACTCGGACTACTCCTCCAAAGAAGAGCAGAACCGCGGAAATGTTAACGCCAAAGAAGAAGTTCAAGGAGACCACCAGCTCTAAACCCACTGAAGATAACGAAGGCATCAAACAAGCTCCAAAACTTGTAAAACCAGCCTGGAAAGAGGTTAAAAAAAGAAGCAGAGAACAAATAAAAAGAGTTCTAGAAGTGATGCACTAATAGTCAAGACTAGCGGGGACCTGTCATACGCAGACATCCTCAAAATAGTGAAGAGCGATCCTTCTCTCCAAGAATTTGGACAGGAATAAAGAGCATTCGCAAAACTGCTAGCGGAGAGCTTCTTTTAAAATGGGTAAGGCATCGGACCCAGTCACGGAGCCACTTCAGAAATCGATGAGATGCGTCCTAGGTGACAAAGTTGAGGTAAAGACTATAACGGAAAAGTCTACGGTGGAGATTAAAAACCTAGATGAGATCACCACGGCAGAAGACATTATTACTGCTATAGGTGTTCTTCTTAATGGAGATGCTGAAGGTACTTGTCGAGTACATCTACGAACATCGTTCGACTCAACGCAGATTGCTACCATTACCCTACCAGTAGAATCTGCCAATACCCTTGTGAACGCAAAGAAAATAAAAATAGGATGGTCGGTCTGTCCGATATACCTAAAGATCCAGCCAAAAAGGTGTTTTAAGTGCTTGGATTATGGTCACATCGCCAGAAACTGTAAAAGCGAGGTCAACTTAACTGGCTGTTGCTTTAAATGTGCAAAAGGTGGTCACATGGCAAAAGACTGCACGATGGATGCAATTTGTGCACTTTGTACCAGAAAAGGAGCTACGACGGGCATAGATCACTTCACTGGAAGTAATAAATGTCCAATCTACCAAGAAGCAGTCCGAAAATATAAGCGATGATCAAGTTGCTACAACTCAACTTGAATCACTGCTCGGCAGCGCGAGACCTTCTGAAGCAAAGTGTATGCGAGCTCGACATTGACATTGTCGCTCTGAGCGAGCCTTATAGAGCCGAGGACGTTTCCTGCTGGGTGGCTGACCGAAGCGGCAAGGCAGTAATCTGGGCGTGTAGGAGTAACCTGCCAATCCAATCGAGGGGATCCTTTAATGGGTTTGCGAGAGCGTATGTCGGCAACCTCTGGATTTATAGTTGCTACCTAGCCCCAAGTCTGTCTCTTAGTGAGTTTGCAGCAGTGATGGACGAGTTAGCTGAGGATGCAAGAGGTCGTTCCCGGGTAGTAATTGCGGGTGACTTCAACGCATGGGCTATGGAGTGGGGCTGCCCACTGACAAACGCTAAGGGACGAGTACTTCTAGAGACGGTTGCAACCAGTGACTTCGCCCTCCTCAACATGGGTACTCAACATACCTTTAGTAGAGCAGGGGCTGGGTCAATCGTCGACCTTACGTTCTGCAGCAACTCACTGTATAATGACGCGTCCTGGAAGTTAAGCCAACACTATACAGCAAGCGACCACCAGGCAATAATATGCAGCATTGGAAGACAGAATGCAGAAGGAGAGCTTTCTACGCAAGCAAGGCGCTCCTACAAGCCAGAGACTCTGAACACAGCGGCATTTATACAGGCTCTTAACGGCATTCATACCGAAAGTGAGTCTTCAGTATCGGTAGAGCTAGTCATGAATAGACTAGCGGAAGCTTGTGAGGCAAGTATGATTCGCCGCGGGCGATTCAAGCATCATCATAAGCCAGTATACTGGTGGAACAATGGCATTGCTGAAGCACGAAAAAACTGTCTGAAGGCCAGGAGAAAATACCAGCGGGCAAGAAGGTCTCCTATCTACAGCGAGCTCCAAGCTAGATATGCAGAAACACGTAAAGAGCTTAAGATCGCAATAAGGGAGAGCAAGAAAAAGTGTTTCTTGGAAATGTGCGACTCAATTGAGTGCGACCCTTGGGGCAGGGCCTACAAAGTAGTCATGAACAAGATGGGTGCATTTAAAGCGGCCGTACCTAAAGACAGACAAAAGCTGGAGCAAATAGTAGCAACACTCTTTCCACAGCAACCAGAGTTGAACTACTCAGCGAACTCCACAACAAATGAAGCGAGCACAAACCATTTACCAGTCACAGTGCAAGAAGTGCTACAAGTAACAGCGGGCCTTAGAGACAACAAAGCGCCGGGCCCCGACGCTATACCCAACAAGGCGTTAAAACTTGCAATACAACTACATCCGGAGGTATTCGTAGATCTGTACAACCAGTGTTTCTCAGAATGCAAATTTCCAGAGCGTTGGAAAAAGCAATACCTGGTGCTGATTCCGAAGCCAAATAAGCCACCAGAAGAGCCGTCGTCCTATAGACCTATCTGCCTATTGGACACTGCTGGGAAGGTACTCGAGAAGCTCATATCTAATAGACTCGAAATCGCGCTGAGAGATGCAGGAGACCTTTCAGCACAACAGTTTGGATTTAGGAAGGCAAGATCCACCGTAGATGCAATTGCCAAAGTGGTAGATGTGGCTACCAAGGCCATCGAAGGCACACGATGGAAAGGCGGCACAAAAAAGTACTGCATTGTAGTTACCTTAGACGTAAAAAACGCGTTCAACACAGCCAATTGGGGATGCATTTTGGATGCACTGAGGAGCTTCGGGGTGCCCTCGCATATTGCTGCGATTATTAGGAACTATCTAAGCAACAGAGTGCTCCTGTACGAATCAGATTCTGGGATCGAGGAGGTGCAGGTCACTGGCGGAGTACCCCAGGGTTCGGTCCTGGGCCCATTACTTTGGAATGTAATGTACGACGGCATTCTGAGATTGGAGCTACCGGAAGATGTCGATATCATCGGTTTTGCAGATGATGTGGCATTAGTCACTGTGGCAAAGTATATCCCAGAGGCTGAGTCGAAATGCAACGAAGCAATTAAACGAGTGCAAGAGTGGTTAGCATCCGTTGGCCTGCAGCTAGCGGATCATAAAACAGAGGCGGTGTTGATAAGCAGTCGTAAGACCGTGGAAAGTGCCAAAATCCAAATTGGCAACTGTACTATTAACACCTCGAGAGCAATTTTGTATCTCGGTCTGTGGATAGACACGCGGCTATGCTTCAAGGAGCATCTTGAACATGTGCAAAAGAAGGCGGCAGATGTCAGCAGGGCACTAACACGCGTTATGCTAAACTCAAGGGGACCCAAACAAGGACGTAGATTACTCCTTATGAACGTGGTAACGTCCGTAATGCTGTACGGTGCACCAATCTGGGCAAATGCACTAAAGACCAAAAGCTACAAACGCAACCTTGAAGCGACGTACCGCCTAGGAGCCATAAGAGTATGCAGCGGCTTCCGTACGGTGTCCGATGAAGCAGCTCTTGTCATTGCCGGTATGGTACCCATTGATGAGCTTGCAAGAGAAGCACAAGAAATCTTCGACGCTCTGAAGAATGCTAGGGTCATGGCAGATACTACCAGAAGGGTAGTAAGGCTAGAGGCCAGGTCACGCAGCTTTAGTAGATGGCAGCTTCGATGGGATAACTCGACGAAGGGCAGGTGGACACATCGCCTTATCCCACGTATCCGGGATTGGATTGAAAGGCGTCATGGCAGTGTCAACTTCTATTTGACCCAACTGCTTAGCGGCCACGGGTGTTTTAGAAGTTACCTGTGTAGATTTCATCACGACACAGTATACACCTGCACGTGGTGTAGTGGTGATATCGAGGAAGACGCGGAGCATATAATGTTCCAATGTCCCAGGTTTGCGTCAGAACGGCGACGGATGGAGCTCGTGGCCGGCTGTCCACTTAGCGTTGACAATCTCGTCAATAGGATGGTGAGTAGCGAACAAACGTGGAACGCAGTCAGCAACTTCGCCGCAGAAGTGATGAAGGAGCAGAGGAGGCTCGAACGCGAAAGGGCTCATTCGCCTAGCTAGAAGGGAAAGGATATGCGACTGATCACCCCTGCGAAGCAATGCTTCGCGGCGGTACCGCAGGGGCTTGGTCGTGTGTCTATCTATCTATCTTCTGCATTTTTTCTATACTTAACAAACATATATCTTGTAATCCTTTGTATATTTTTTTATTTCACATTTTTCTGTTTTTATAATTCTCGTCACTATTCATGAATAAAAAAAAAAAAAAAAAAACATACATACATACATACATACATACATATACGACGTGTATCTATAAGATATCGAAGTAGTATTATGTATCTTATAGATACAAAATGCATTCTCCGTATGTTTGCCTATTAAATGTCGTCTGTGATTTTCTATTCAAATGCAATAGATCTTCTCTAATGACACGAAAATGTTTTTTGGCGCAATACAAATCAATGCACTTGAAATGTTTCATTGTTTCTATTCGATTTTAGTGATTTCATTTGGAAAATTAAAAAATTGTTGCAGTTCTTAAAATTGGAATAAATTTATATAGATTCTATGCCTAAAAATGTAGTGAGTTAAAGATTTGGAGTTCATATTCCAAATGTAGTGCCTTTATATATTACAAACTTCAAAATTATGGGTTTCACACGGTAGTGAGCCGAAAGAATTAACGCACAGACGCTTCAGCTACAAGGCAATTGCACCCAATGTAGCCCATTCTCTGTGCTTTTACTCTAATTTCTTCAAAATTCTATGAATTAATTATATTTTAAATTAAAATTATCCATTGAAGTCTATAATGTAGATTCCCATACTTCTGCTAATTATAGCAGACTGAACTCGTTAACAAATATAGAAACTATTAATATTATCTTTTAGCTATTTCAACTATTTAGCTGCACTGAAATTTAATCTAAAATATCTTAATGCAATCGCTTTCCAATTTTCCGTTCAACTTTAATTTTAAATAATGCAAACGAATTTATACAAAAGATTTGAAGTTTAATTCAAACTCACGGCAGAAGTTAACAAGCCTAACGATTATAATTTCAAATCATTAGGCTACTCATTCGCAAAACTCAACAATTACGTACAAAAAAAAAATAAGCTATTTATACTGGCCTCGTCTTCATCTTTTTCTTCTTGACATACTTTGAATAAAGCCATTTTACCCATGAATGCTTCACTGCTACGCGAATAATACACACACACACACACACACACACAAAAGAATCATGAAGAAGAAGAGAAAGAAGAAGAAAAAGAGTTGTAGTTTGGCAAAGTTGAATAGTCGGAAATATACAATAGAAAAGCTACTGTTCAGCGAATGTCCTTCACCTGATGTCAAAAATTTGCGTAAGTGAAACCAATTTATAAAAGGCCCAAGCCCAAGACCAGACATCAAGACGCGCTCTGCTCTGTCAAGCTTAACTGAGTTGATAGACAAAAGTCAGAAGTCACTCAACTGAAGAACTTAATGCTGTATTTTAACTATGGCCAGAAAAGGCGGAAAATGACGGAAGTATGACCAAGTTACGCAGCTCTCGAATGCTCGAAAGAATACATTAAGCACAAAAGTGGAAAGTGCAGAAAGTCAAAAGGAAAAGTAAGCGAACAAACGAGCGAACGAGTGAACGAACGAACGAGCGAACGAGTAATTTGTGTAAATTGAGATGCAAGCTTTTCACTTTTACGCCATCAGATATTGTCGATTGTTGTTGTTGTTGTGGGCAAACAAAAACAAAAAAATACCTAGCAGACTTACAGCCTAAAGTCGATATTGGCAGCTCGCAGCTCGTAGTACTATGCTAAAAATGCTGATGTTAAATTATATTTTTGAAAGCACTTAATTGACCGTGACGACGAAAAACGAAAAATTAACATTGTTCTGGCTGGCAGCAAATGAAACAACAAAGGCGGGCATTCAAACTTAAATAAAAAATTTTTATCTTTTGAAAATTTGACTCTTGTCTCAAATTAATAGGCGCAAATTTTTTCGCACGTTGCGTTCTTAGGAATTTGTTGGAATTATTTATTAGTTTGAAATATTTGATGTTAGCAGAATGCTGTGGTAGACACCGTGGTTTAAATTGCACAAAATATAAAAAAAAGTATAAGTCTTATCGCTAAGACATCGACATCAATAAATGAATCAGCGCTAAAATAGTATCGATATTTGTCCCATCACTATATTGCGCATATTTTGATATGAGCTGCCAACTTTTTTAAAGTGCACGTGTTATTCAGTCAGCTGATTTCAGTTCGTGTGGATTGTAAATGTGAATGACAAACTTACTATGGAGAACCAAAGTAATGTGTAGTTTTTCTTCAAGCTCTCAACCCACTGTGCCTGTTTTCAAATTAGCTTCAATAAGAAATTCCAACCAAATAATTTAGCAAACTATCTCATCGGGGCAATCAATTTGTAAAGTTTCACCTTTCAAAAATTTTCAAAGTATTTCATTTATTTTTGCTGTTGTTGAAATTAAAGGATTTAATGATGAAATTCAAAGGATGAAAGGATATTCACAGCTATTTGTCACCTCAAGTAATTAAGGCTGTAACAAAATAATTGGAAAAACTATTGGCCTCGTTTCATGTCAGTTAATTGAACTTTGCGTGAGTCAACAATATCTTCAAAAATACAAAAACAACAACAACAACAAACAAAAATCGAAAGGATAATAAATAGTCAACTTCTATTAAAAGCTCATAAAATATGCAAGACAGCAAACTGAAACTATACAATTACAAATATACAGCTACCGTTCCTCCTCACGTTCAAAAATAAGCAAAAGGACGACAATGTCCTGAACGACCAAACGAACAAACGACCGACATCATAAAACTAATTTGTTTAAATTTAATTTCAGTTTTCGGTTTACACAATAAAATATTTACAACTTTTCAAGCAAACAAACACAAAACACAACAACAACAACAACAAGAGTAGAAACACGTTGTAGCATAGTCAGGTCAGGCGTTCTTACTTCTCGACTTTTCAAAATTTCGAGTGTACACCTCAAATGCGTTGCGTAAATAAAGTCACGAAATCTGAGATGAGACGCAATCGCGCTATCCTTGTCATGCAAATCAAGGTGCCAGCTCTCACGTTTTAAGGCATAAATTTGTGAATATTCTTTTGATACGCCTCTTCTAAATTCAACGCACACACACCACGCCACGCCACGCACGCAACTTAAGTCAACAACACCCGCATTTGAACTTATGTCAGCTGTCTGCCTGGCAAATATTTACGCAATAAAATTTAATGTGTTTTCTATTTTGTACAAATAAAAAAAAAATAATAAAATAAAATGAAAATAAATAAAAATTAATTACAAGAAATTGTAATAAGCACGCACAACGCATCAGCCAACACGCAAAGCATTTTAATTTTATATAAATGGCGAACGTTCGTATTTAATTGTTGGCCCTAATTCTATGCACAGCATAGTATTTTTGTATAAAAAGCATAACTCACTCGGCACGGTAGATAGGCATGTGTGCCAATTTGTGTGGTGACATTCGTCGATGCAAAACCATCCAGATAGGGTTCAACTAGCGCAGAGGTCGCTGAGAGTGCTGCAACTTCTGGCAGCGCTGCCGATAGTGACATTGATGGATATAAGGACACTCCTGATGATACTTCTTCCTCTGCTGCTGCTGTTGCTGTTGATGCTGATGTTGCTGATGACGTATCTGATGCGCTTGTGTACAGTGTTCGTTTCTCATAGTTAATTGTGGCTGCGACATGATGATTGCTTACTGTAAATAATCAGAAATATATTTTTATTAGTTATAGAAAAATCGAAAAAAATATTTTAAATATATTAAATGTAAGTGTAAGAAAGTAATTACATAATAAAAATTCGTATAGATATTGCATCTCATAGATGCAAATATTTGTCTCAAGCTTAAACAATTCGTTGACCAATTAAAGTTATTTTTGAATAGTTTTACCTCTGAGAAAATTTAACAAATTTATTGAAAATACAAATAATGAACACAGGATTCAGGATGACTGGCTGTATTTGACATATAAATGAGTGTCAATAACAACAAAAAACAACAACAACAAACATGGACAATGTGGCAAATTAACACATGACATTTTTCACAGCATACTCTTTGGCTGTCTTGCGTAAATACAAATACAGCCTCACAGATATTCAGAAGAGTAACGAGATAATACATATCTGGAAAGAGTCACACAACTGAAAATGACATTAAGCGTATTTCAATCGGACTGAAAATTTCATTTAAAATTCGTCGTTGAGTTGAGAGGAAGTAGCGCATCAGTGTCAGATGCAAAATCAACTTAACAATGAGGAAGAAGAAGAAGATGAGTAAGATACGAGAAGTGCAAATATATACAAAATATTTATGTAGGCGTATATAATATCGATTCAGATTCAGATATGATTGCCAAATGTCAGTTTTCGGTTTCGAATTAATCAGCCCCATTTAAGTGGCAGCAAACCGCGAAATTTGTGCAGAACAAAAAGAAAACAGTTTAAATGAATTCGGAAAAAGTAGATTTTCGCCAACTTTCGAACTTAATTTTCAAGTCAACATTTTGTGCTTGAAAGTTGTTTTTTATTTTTTTTTTTTTTTTTTTTAATGAATAACGTTCATTAAAATTGATTGTTGTTTGTGGCGGCGCCGTTGGTGGTAAATGCCACAGACAGCGACAGTGGCAAGGACGATGACTACGATGACGACGACGATGTTGATGAGAATGCATAATAATGATGACGATGATGATGATGATGATGATTGGCTTTGGCTTTAGTGTAGAAAGAATGATGACTTTGCAATACAAACATATTTTACGCACGCACACCCTACTACAACAAAATGTTGCTGCGTTTGTCAGTTTTGTTTTTGTTGTTATTGTTGTTGTACGAAACGTGATGTAAGGCAACGAAGGGTGTATTTGCTGAATTGCCAATTAACTGGCAATTTCTCCAAAACGAAATGAAATGATTTTAATTTTTGTCAGCATTCTAAAAACATGGACAGATAACAGCAACAACAACAACAACGACAAACGAACAAAACAAACAGATAGGAAGCAAAAAAAAACGTTGCTAAATGATTTTTTTGATTTCGTTGCATACTTTTGAGGCGTTGCCTTGATTTTAGGCACATTGAACTTTGCTTTTAGTTTGCTTCTCTTATGTTTTCACTAAAGCTACTTGACTTAATTTTTAATTGATGATTCTACAACATTTTTTTGCCAATCTATTTTTGAAATTTTTTATTACAATTGGTTTTTTGATATTAAAAGTGAATTGGTAGCTTGTAATGCAGTGATTATGAGAATTTTGCTTTTTTTGTCTCTATAATTTCTAGAGTACAAATTCAAGCTAAATGCACATTTTTATATTTTAAATAATTCAAAGGAAAATGTTTAAAATGTTTTTCCATGGAAATTTAAGCATTGCCAAATTTCTGCGATTTGAAAAAAGTTTGAAAAAAAAACACAATAAAATCGCAAACTAAGCAAATTTTGCGTACCGATTTCAGATTTAACGAAAGCAAATTTGTACAAATCAGTGCAAAAACCATGAAATACAAAAACCAGAAAAAAAAATCATTCAAGTGCAGACAAAGCTTTGACAAATCACGCGTCGCTGTTAGATACTCTGCATACACAAAAATAGACATTGAACCCATTGAAGCACCACACAAAAAAAACAGATCCAACAAATTGCAAAGCACAGCGACAAACAAAGAAGGATATCAAATATTTATGATACGTGGGAAAGTTTGATAAATTGATGGATATGTTCCATACTCCAATATGACGCCAGATTGAAGCAAAAACCTTGAGTCATTACATAAAAAAAAAAATTCTTCTGAAGCTAGACTTAATATTATCTCCAAGTTCCAAGAATCATTCCTATCCAAGGAAAACTACCTTAAAAAAACATTTCATAGAGACAAATTCTTGAGGGTACGCCTCGACTTAGTTTAGGTTTCTGCCATTCTTATAACAAATCAATTGTAAAAATCAAAAGCAGCACTCCACGATCATCCCTCGTAACAATATCGCTTCACAAAAAAAATATCCAAATTGTCACAGATAAAAAGAGAAAATTTTCACGCTGACAATTGAAAAGCTTTGATCTTTCGCTTCCTATGCACATTTTAACATAGAATTTTTTTTTTTTTTTTTTTTTTTTTTTTTTTTTGCTGTTTTCTGTTTTCTCGAATTCCAATTGTGAATCATGACACAAGTTACTCTTCCCAATTGCGAAGTAGTTCCACATACCACTCATACCATTCGAAATAGATAACAAACGTAGGCGCTCGTGCGTGTATTGCGTCTGCTTGTTGGCGCCGTCAGTGACTATTCAAACGTTGACATTGAATGCCTGAAACCTTTTGTCAATTACGCGCGTTGTTTTTTACGTAACAGGATAGCTGTATGTAAAATACTCCACCCTAAGGGATAAGCCCACAAACAGCGCAGAGTTGCATGAAGTTTTATATTCTAAATCAAAAAAAAAAAAAAAAAATGGAGCTGACATAACATCCTAAAAATTAGAATAAACGAAATAATTTTTAGTAGATTTAATTGTCGCATGTACAGCACTGTTCTTCACTTCCACTCGAATGCAGCGCTGAGTTCATGTGTCTGTTTCGATCATTCAGTTTGTCCGTCTGTCTGTCTGTCTGTATATGTGTCTGACACGCACCCTTCAGTGTCAACAAAAGGCCTTAGTATGCCTGTAGTACGCTTGTTCTTTGGTCCAATTAAATTGACGTACGAGTTGTCAAACTCAAAAATCATTTTATGCTACAATCGTCGTTTTAATTGGAGCACAAAATTTTCGCACAAAGCATTTGTCTACCCCTTTTTGAGCTCAGCATGTGTTCGTTCGTTCGTTCGTTCGCTCGTTCGTTCAGCACAATTCAAGTGTAGTCATGTGCGGTTGTTTGGTTATTGTAGGATATATGATACGATTGAGTATGCACGTACGTAAGTATGTATTTGTGTGCGTGTCAGCTGTTTTCTGTGTCCACATCTGCCACACACATACACACACACACATATATGTCAATGACATCGTCATATTACGTTTCCGTTCTTTCATTTCATTTCGCCTTTTTTTTTTTTTTTTTTGTTTTGTTTTGTCATTTTGGCAATTTAACCGTTTTAATTGCATATTTTTAGGCGCTTTTATGATTGCACGTGATTTTTGTTATTGATTTGTATCCTGCATTTTTGATGCTTTCTGCTCTTTTTTGTTTGTTTAATCCATGTGAATTTGTTGAATGATGAATTTTTAGTTCAAGTGTAGTTTAATTGCCCGCAGTTGGCTTAGTAGAATTAGTTTTTGTATATTTTTTTTATTTTATTTTATTTTTTCAGAATACAAATTGAGTTTTAAAAGAATGATAGGCATACACAAACTTTTTATATAAATCTAGCATTCAAAAAAAAATATTCAAGACTTACCCTAAATCAAAAATATGCGCAACTTAAATAACAACAACACTTTGCCTCTGCCATGAAATGAATTCTATATAATTTATACGACCTGTATGACTCCAAAGTATGAATGCCAAAGTTGTTACTTGTTTATAGATCTTCCGTATCACACATACATACGTATTCGTATGTATATAAATTATTGCTTGCTAGAGAAAACACTGGGGAGCCATAACAAAAGAAAGCTACGCAACGCCTTGGAAAAAATTGTCATGCCAACTACTGCCTGCCAACCAGCTGCAAGCCAAGTAAGCCAAGTTTGTAGTTAAAAAAAAAAAAAAAAAGGAGAGAAAAACAAAACTTTTACGACCCCAAGCAGCAAAAGCAGCAGCAAAAAACTAAAGCAAACCGTACAGGAAAACAAAAGTAGAGCACTGACAAAATTATCCAAGCAAAGAAATTGAAGGTAGGAAAATTTTTGAAGTGCGAAAAAAAGTGTTATAGCCACTTTCACTGCACTATGGAGAGCTGTATGCTGTGCATGCTGTGCTCATTTGTCAACAGGATCATGTAGTTAAACATGTGATAACGCAATATGTGACTCAACCGCACACACACGCACACATACACGCATACATACATAATAGCAAATAGACAGTACACGCAGTTAAAGAGACAGACAGACAGACGGAAGGACATTTATATATGCGCATAAATGCATATATGCACAAAATGAGGACATGAACTCCGCCTTGAGCTGTATGACGTTAATTTTTATATATTTGTATGTGTTGGTGTATGTGTGTGTGTATTTCAGAAAAGTAAAAGTTAATGTTGATTGCCACAGTTTGTGCCTTTAAAGTTTTTGCCTACAAGGAAGTATACGAAAACTTAACAGAAAAGTTTTAAGCGTTGCAAAAAACAACAACAACAACACCAACAAAAAAAAAAAAGAAGAAGAAGAAGAAGAAGCTGCATTTGGCTTTAATTAAAATTTGATGTTTTACTTTCCGTTGCAGATAAGCAAAAGTAAACGTTTGTCTAATGTCCTTTCATTAAAGCTGCAAACGCCTACTTGTGCTATCTCTTTCACTCGATCTCTTTCTCTCGCTCACTCCATTTAATGCATTCATTTAATAATTTCAACGTAGAAAATATTTAAACAGCCGTTGGCACTTTTCTCTCTGTTTTTTTTTTTTTTTTTCCATTTTCAAAATTACCTTTAAAAATAAAAATCTACTATCGTCCTTGCAGCTTAAACCATTCACTCACCCCTTCACACACTCAAGCTGCACAACACTTAAAAATCCAAAAAAAAAAAAATGTTCATTGGCTTTGTATGTTGGCATTTTGTGAACTTAATTAAGGTTAATTAATGCTAGAAAAACATACACAAAAGACAAATTGGCATACATTCAAACGCATATAACTGACTAACTAACCAACTAACTAGGAAAATAGGAATAAGGACGCGCGCACTGCGTCCTTATTCTCAAAGTCGAAGTCAAAGTAAGCCAGGAGCGAGCGAGTGAATGAGTAAAGTAAATGAATGAATGAATGAATGAAATAACGAACGAATAAAAACAGGAAATGAGTTTTCAAAAGCCGGAAGGCAGTAATTATGTACAAAATTCGCTCCTTTTACTTTATTTATTCTTTCATTTTAAGCATATTTGCCGCTTCTCTAATGCGCCTAACTTTATTTAAATTTGTGCTTCTTTGTCTTTGTGTATGTGTGTGTGTGTGTGATTGTGTTTGTGTATTTAAGTATCTCAATGTGTGCACATGCAAAATATTAATTACGCCTGGGAATCGACAATTCAAGAAATTATTTCTTTGTATTTTTGTTGTTGTTGTTGTTTTTTTTTTATTGCTACCATAGAAGTCACATGAAATTTTATTGTGCGACAAATTGAATTTAAATGTTTTTGACATAAATTTAGTATTAGCATTAAAACTTAATTGGTGCAATCAAGTAAACTCTCACATATATGTATGTATGTGTATGCCGAAATGAGTTATGGAAGTTGGTATTGATTTTTTTATGATTTATATATTTTATCTATTAAAAGTTCATAATTGGTTTAGTTTAATTGGAAATGAGTATACCATCACTTGGCCCCAAAAATGTTGGTTTAAGGAAAATTTGAATTTCAAGTTTGATGGCTTCATATTTCTATAATATTCGACACAATCGATTTCATATGGGCGACAGTTTATAAAACAGATGGACGAGCGGACAAAGAGATAGACAGACAGAGACGAACGGAAATTGACTTAGCTTTTAATTGGAGTTGATAGAAAGAGTGATTTTTTAGTCGTACTGTGATTGGTGACTGTGACTTAAATATCGCAGTGACTCCAAACAGTGAATAAATCGCAGTTCTCGAAAAGAGTTCTCGATTACCGAACAGGCTCGCAAAGAGCGATAAAAAAATCGCCGATAGCTGAATATGATCACTGAAGAACAAGAAAGTCGCAAATCACTACTTTCAGTCCCAGTGCGATATAGCGATTTTTTAATCACTGAGAAAAAATCATTGCCTAATATTTTTTGGTTCCAGAAGGGTATATTATTTTAAGCTTCTGGTTTAACTTTATATATGAGACTTCAATACGTTCTCTACTAGAATATTCGTTTTCTGAATCAATCACGAAAAACTCAATTTCATTTGTGTGTGTAAATCTGCTACCCAAGCAACTCTTCTAAAATAATTTACCACAACATTTGTTGCATTGATTTTTTTTTTTTTTTTTTTTGTCCGACTTGATTGAAAAATTTGCGCATTATACTCGCTTAAATTGCGTTGCTTGTGTACATTTTAATGGAAAAAACATTTTCCATTGGCAAATTATTTGACATCAGCATTGCTTCGCTTCTTTTATTGATACAGGGAAAAGCTGCATTTTCATCGTTAAGCTGCGTATACAAAAGTAACCTTGAATTTTATTTGCATATCATCAGAGCTTACGGCAAACACTATTAACTACAAGGCCAATTTTTCTCCATGTTTTTTTTTTTTTTTTTGTGATGCGCTTCACATTCAACATTTGAAAAGGTATTTGAAGTGCTTTGAACAGTTTGTAACATATTAAAGAAAATTTTGTATTAAGCCAAATAATAACTTCCTGTCCGTCTGTCTTATCGATTATGAATTTATTTAATTTATTTCTTTACTTTTTTTTTTTTGAGTAAATTAAAGTTACGCTGCTTGAGGTTTAAATTGTAAAGTGTATAAATGCTTCAGTTTGATGAGAGTTTTAGTATTTATCTTTTTTTTTCCTTTGGAGGTAGCAATCGTCAATGCTTTTAGCCTCGAAGAGGATTTGCTTGTTACTAAAAATGTGTTTTCTGTTGGTATACGCAGATGTATCTCAGTGAAGCGTTTTTACCATACACAATCCTATCTCTGTGCTTTTCTGTTTGTTTTGTATGTCATGTAACGTGCCAAATCCAATTTAGTTGCATCATTCAGCCATTCAATTCGCACAAATCAGGCGACCTTCAAAATGTTTTACCAAAAGAAAAATAAATGAAAATAGTTTCAGATACACAGCTCACATTTTGTTGGCAAATTTACATCGAAAAGAGTGAAAACTTGCTTAAGGCTTTTTGCTGCAAAAATTGTAACCAAAATGAAAATTACTTTAGCCAATTTTTTTTTTTTTTTTTAGGAACGAAAAAAAATTATTTATGCGCTTTTTCACAGATTTTTTCTTAAATAAATTTAAAAGTTGTTTTTTTTAAATATTTTTGCGCTTCATAAATTATGCAAAAGACAAAAAAAATATTTTTAGATTTATGAAAACATTCAAATATATTTCTATAAAAAAAAAAAGGGTTTGTGCTTTTTTATTCTAAAACCTTGTAATTTTGTTTATTTAAATATTTTATATAAAAATTGAAAACCGCAATCGCGCGTATAACAGCCAAAGAGTCATTTTATCAAATTTAATAAACCTTAATAGTTTTGTGGTTAGAAAAATTTTGTTGTCTGTCCGTCTGTCTGTCCGTCTGTCTGTCTATTCCATACGGTGTGCTAGTTTTATGTGTGTTTGTATTTTATAAATTATATTTTTAGTTTGTTTTAAAAACAAATTAACATCATTTTGTGTAAATTTTATGTTACACTAAAATGTCAGCAGCAACCGCAAAATGTACCTGTCTGTCTGTCTGTCTCCGTCCGTCTGTCTGTATGCTGTATATAGAAAACAAGTAGCTGAGCATCCATTTATGTGTGTACTACATAAATTGTTTGCATAAATGAATGAAAGGTTGAAAGGTTATTATGTATGTACATATGTATACCATATATTCCTATATACATATACGGTTGGCTGGTTAAAAAGTTCAACCAGAGACCGCAAACATATTTGCATGTGTCAGTGTCAGTCGTCGTCGTCGTTGTTGAAAGTTTTGAAAATTTGTGACGTTTTTTTATACTCTTTACTTATAGTGTAAACGGGTATATTCAGTTTATCGGAAAGTTTGTAACGCATTAAAGAAGATATCGTAGACCCCATAAAGTATATATATATATATATATATATATACATATATATATATATATATTTTTTATCAACGACGAGACGAGTCGATATAGCTATGTCCGTCTGTCTATTCGTTAGTCCATCCGTCCGTCTGTATTTCATAAATAAACTAAACCAAGATGTGGTGGGTATTTAAGCTTCGGTTCCACCGATGTTAACGTTTTTCCTTAATTTTTTTTTCGCTTGTATTTTATGCCATATGACAGTTTGCATACGTGTGAGTGTGGTTTTATATATAAAATTTTTAACATAATTTTTTAATTATTTTATTAGACAAAAAAAAATTGTTTGAAATGTTTACATTTTAAAGTCAAATTATTTGGTTGAGGTTTTTGTTGATGGTACAAGTTTTGATGAAAAGTTTTTTTTTTTTTTTTTTTTTTGAAATGATTTAATTTTATAGAATAATATTTTTTAGTGGTTTGGTTTTATTGAAGCGATTGTTTTAAAAGATTTTTCTTTTTTAATCTGTTTAGTTTAAATAGAATATTTGACCTAGGTATATAGATAGGTATATTTGATTGAGTGCTATTTGCTGTATTGATCGATTTATATCAAAATTTTACAATATAAGGTGTAGCACTCCGTAACTATCTTTTGCAGTTTATGAATTTTTAGTCAAAATGATGCATCAAATATGGCACGCGTCACTTGTAGATGGATTGGCTTAATTTATTTCGAATTTAAGAACTATTAACCAAATAATCAATAATCAAATCGACTATTAAACAAATAATCAATTAGTTGCCAAACATGTTTATGCATCGATT
Source organism: Leucophenga varia (assembly GCA_018903435.1). Lineage (NCBI taxonomy): Eukaryota > Metazoa > Arthropoda > Insecta > Diptera > Drosophilidae > Leucophenga > Leucophenga varia. The sequence continues at coordinate 1,028,348 of JAEIFJ010001427.1, forward strand.
TATTTAATAAATACAAAATTAGTTTACGCCTAAAATTGCAAATTGTTTTGCGCCGAATTCATTGAAAAATGGCATAAAACTTTGAACCAAACACAAAGCAAAACCATTAATTGGCATGTGTAACCACAAAATTATCGAAAAATTAAACAGCGACATTAGTTTTCAATTTGTAAAACCAAAATGGCTAAATTTTAGCTGCAAGTAAAATTAACTAAAAATATAAAAAAAAATAAAAAATAAATGACACTAATTTTCTATTACGCATTTTTTGTGTGGCGTAAACGCATTTTATGTTTAAAACCGCAGACGCATGTTTTTCCACGCTGTACGTGTCATAAAATAAATAAATCTTTTAAAAAAAAACAATTTAAAAAAAACAAAATTCAGTCAATATAAAACTGAATTAAAGAAGATTTTTCTAACTGTTAACTTGGACGCCCGCCCACACTAACCGCGCGCATGCATCATTAGTAGCAAGCGTGAAAAAAAGAAGAAAAAGAAAAAGAAAACGTGCAGCATTATCGTATTTTCCTAAGGATTTTACGATGTGGTAATGACGACATAAAAAGCACCTCAAAAACATTTTTAAGGCAAAAGGATTATGTCATGATGCAGGTAGGTGTGTGTGCGTTTGAGTTGGCGTTTAGAATTATTATTATTTTCTCTTTTTTTATGCTGTACCTAAGTTAGTTTATTTTTATAGCAAGCTGAGCAAAGCAAAATGCTTAGTGAAGGATGCTTCTAAACCATAACTTCCGCAATGTGTCATACCATACATAAGAAATGTTGTCGTCCTGCATCCTGTAGTGTAGTCTACACGCTTTCGCCTCAAGCGTCCGTGCGTGCCTGAGCGGTTGCAATAGACGCTTGCTTTACCTTTCTTACTGATTTAAATCATAACTTGGATTTGCTTTTTTATATAGTCGCATTTTTTTTTTTTTTTTTTACAGTTTTCCAGGTGCTAAGCATCCTGCGTGCTGAGTCCTTGTAGTAACAACATCGTCAACGTCTATTCAACTTCGTTCGTTCGTTTGCTGCTGCCACTGCCACTGCTGCTGCGTCTTGTGTTGCAAATTTGCTGCAAATATTTTTTTAAAACGTATAAAACTTCAACACATCGTTGACTTTGCTGCGATTTTTAATATTTAGCTACGTTTCTGTCATTCCTTTTAGTCTGTCATTCAGTTACTCAGTCATTCAATCAGTCAAACCAAACAGTCTCTCTGTCTCACTCCTCTCACTCTCAGTCATTGAGTCAACAGTCGACAATCAGTTAACGTTGCGTTTATTTTTGTGTGTGTGTGTGTGTGTGGGTGCAGCAACATGTCTCGTACTTGTACGAGTCGCTTATTGCGGCACTAAAACTGCAGAAGCAAGAATCTGTGTGTTTCGTGCTGTCTCGCCTGCTTGAAAGTGTCTGTTCCGCTGCAGTTAACTTGCAAAGTAGCGTAATTTGTTGTTACCAGGTAAAATTTCATTTGTAAACAGTTTAAGTTTACTCTTTTCTCCTTTTTCTTCCATCATTTTAAATGATCATAATACATAATAAAATATGAAGCAGCATAAGCATAAAGATATATATATGGCACATTAAGTTGACTTTAAGTATAATAAAATAGTTGTAAAATGAGAATGCCAGGATACGTATAAGATAAATCTTATGAGATTCTTATGGATACGCACGGATATCTTTTAAGATTGGAGAGAATGTTTGTTCAAACTTAAACACATCCAACTAATTGGTTACTGGCAAACGGTAAGCACGATTGCTTTGTGGGTAAAGAACACGCATATTGTATTTCACAATTAATTCGGTATATCTTAGCTTAAAGTATGTCTTATTAGCTATGGACAGATAAAAATTCGAATTAATAACAACAAAATAGTGTTCGTTTCTAAAAATGTCAAACTTTGACAAAACGAAAAATTTTCAATGTTGCCAAATTAAAATATGAACTTGAAAAGCAATAATTTAGAAGCGCTTAACTTTGAAAATGCAAACAGTACCAAGATTTTTTTTATGTGTTTTATATATTTTCATACAACTTACACATGCCAATACCATACAAAGTAACTAAACAACAACAATATTTTTTGGCTATAATTTCCAAAATCAATTTCTTTGTTTTTCATTTCGCAGGTAATCTATCAATAAGTAAAACACGTTTACGTCGCATGGCAACTGGCACCAACGCGGAAATCGAAGAGGCACCATTTATAGCTGCCTTTGGTTCTGCCAAGGATGATAAAACTTACATTGCATGTTTGGGTGCATTTATTGCGCTGGATAAACTTGTCAGATACAAAAGTTGCAAGTAAGCAGCGCTTAAATAAGTTTTTTTTTCTTTCGTTTCCTAATAAAATTAATAAAAAGAAATCCATTTCAAACACAAACAAGCGCTTTAGCGGTTTTTACAGGTTCTGCCGATTTAACTAAGAAAGATCAACGCATCGAGCTAATGATGACGGATGAAATACCAAACTGTCCGCGCGATAAAACCATACTGAATGCATTGGCCTTGGTTAAAGTTGAGCCAGAACTAAAAGAAACGAATAGCTCAAAACATATTGAATTGGAAATGGATGATTTAGCGGAAGATACAAAATGTACTATATTCGGTTGGGGTCCTACGAGCAGGGTGGGTGTGTCTTTAGAATTGAAAATTATTTAATATTGTTTTTTTTTTTTTTGTTTTGAAAAGAGTGCAGAACCAAATCCAGCTACATTAAAAAAAGCGGAAACGAAGATTGTCAATCAACAACTTTGTAAAAAATGGCTTGGTTCGAAGCAAAATGATTACACTTATTGCACTCAGTCTGGTTCAGTTTGCAAAAGCGAACTTGGTGCACCATTGGTCTGCAATAAAAAATTGGCTGGCATTGCTGTTACGGCAGCTTGTGATGATGTAGAAAGTTATACGGTGTTTCTAAAGCTTAGTAAATTTAAGGATTTTATTGAGAATGAAAAATCGGTTTGTGCCAAAGCAAAGGCTGGAAAAATTCAAATATTCGAAGGAATATATTTAAAAATTTTTATAGTTATATGCGTGTTGTATATGGAAGTGTATGGAAGAATGTAAAAAGAGGATAATAAAAAACTGTTAAATAATTAATTTTATCTTTTAGATATTTTGGATCATAAAGAGCGATCAACACATTCTGGTGTTTTTAAATATGTTGGTGTTTTTTAGTGCATTTTTATCTTTAATATTTTAGACACATTCGCAAGTCTTGAGTATTATTCAAATTCCGCTACAAACAACTTTTTGCCCAATTAAATTTACTCTGTTAAGTAAGCAAAACCATTAAGCCTCATTTGCGTTTGAAAAAAAAATAAAAATATAAAATATTTATACGCAAAAGAATAAATGCACACGTACTCCCCTAAAAGTATGCTTTTATTTTTTGACAAACAATAGAAAAATTCTTGAGGTTTTTTTGTTAAGTGAGACAAAAGATAATAATAAAAAAACGCATAAAAAAGGCGAGAAATAAAACAACAACAATATATGAAGGTATGCAATATAAAGGATAAAGAATGGAGTGTGCAAGTAAGCGAAACAGGGAATGAATGAATGAATAAAAAGTTACCATGAAATGAATACCGGAATACCGGAAACGAAAACTCTGCATCGAGGGGAGTCTTATAGTGTGCGATCAAAAGCCTGCAGCATAAAAGGAAAACGCTAACAGCGGTAAGCCACAACAACAACAACAGAAAATGAAGGTAAAAGGAAGTCACTTGGGAAAATTTCAATGGTTTCTTATTTAAAATAACTTGAAATCAGTTGAAAATTTGCTTATACAATTTGTATAGCTAAAAAATAAACAAAAAAAAAGTAAAGCAAACAAGATGCAACTTGGCATTATGAGATGCAGTATATTTCCGGTAAAAGCGTAATTCAATCTCGAACGAAAAATCACTGCCAAAAATACAGCTGCACTCACTCATAAAAGCAAACGAAAAAAAAAAATAAAGTGAAAAACTTTTATATTATTCTTGGCTTCAGCAAGCACAGCAGTGAGTATGTTATGTGTAAATCCAAAATCAGGCAGGCACTCTGCAGCAGCGCTGGGAAATCCAAAACCAAAAAAAAAAAAAAAAAAAGGAAAAAAAGCAACTTAAGACGCTTCATAATTCATGCTAAAGGCAAAATAAACTTTCATCATTATTTATTAAAGCCAAGTAAAGTCTTCGGTTTCATGTCGCACTACACTCACACACATACACAGACACTTACAGCTAAATTTAGCTGTCATTATGCGCCAGGCTCGCAATTGCAAAGGAGACGAGATGCACTGCCGAAAAAAGGAAAACCCGACTGACCCAAATTGTGCAATTTGTGTTGCCAAACATCGACGACAACGACGACGACGATGAGTTGGGTTTGGTTTGGTTTCTGCATTGCTGACCTGACTGACTGCGCGTGTCCTTAAAGGATATTTTTTTGTTTTTCATTTCACTATTTTTACTATATTTTATATATGGTAACACAGTATGTTGCCATTGGTATGTAGCCTGCCGCTAGGCGCTGTCGCCTTAAAAACATTAACTGAGTGAATGATGCAGTTGCCTGAAGTCGAGTTAAGTGTTTTATATTTTCGTTTACCAACTAAAAGTTGCATCCTTCGTTGAAGCTTTTCATATACAATATAACTACGTATTTTTTTTTTTTTTTCTTTTTTGTTCGTTGCACCTGACTTCTATATGTACGAGTATCATAAACTGACAGTCATAAATATGCATGACACACACAGACATTGAAACACTTTTGCTATTCTATTAGCGTGAATACTTTTTTTTTTTTTTTTCTGTTTTTTAAACACTTTAAACTTTGAGATTCATGAGTTTTATTGGTAAATTGCACAGATTGAACTTAAGTGATATAAAGTTCAAAGGGAAAAGTTTAAAAAAAATGTGGGTTGGCGTGTTTTGTTTAACTTTTAATCAAATTGATATTTTTGCCATTGTCTGGCACAAACTCTAAACTCTATGAAAATAGTAGAGATGGGGAATAACGTAGAAGCACTTCTCTTCTAGATTATGAGCTACCTCACTTGAGAAACAGTATGACGCCTAATGAGAGAGCAGTTGCGTTTGAGGCTTAGTTGTTATGTTATGTTACTCCTAAAACAGATGACACACATATTCACTTAAAACAAAGCAGCCATCTAGGCGCCCTCAAGTCTCCTTTGAATTAGTTCAATCGTCGAAATTCTTAAACATTTTAATAAATTTAATCAGCTGCATATACGTACATGCTTAAGTTCAGCCAAATTAGCTGCAATATCTTCATGGCAATTGGTCTAATAAAAATGGCATTCCATGGCTATAATATGAAATAACTACAAGCTATTCGCTGTGAAGTACCCAATAGCAGCTACAAGCAAAGCACATATAGTTTAGCTATCAAGTAAGTCCCTAATAAGTCCCAATGGCATGTTTCGTAGTTTGGCGCATACCAAAGCGCAGCACTTCGAATGTCATTTGCATTTAAAATGTGTGATTTCGTTTGTTGCGCCAAAAGAAGGAATAGCATAAAAATTCAACTGACAACGAAATTTTACGCTTATATGGAAAATAAGCAGTTGAGCACATTTCCTGTCTAACCGTATCTCTCGCTGCTGCTGCTGCCGCTGCTAAAGTTTTTTTAATTTTTTATTTTATTTTTCCTTTTTTTTCGGAATTTCTAAAAGCTAACTGGGACAACATTGGCAAAACTGTCGCTGTCATTCGATAGTAACCAAAAAAAAAAAAAAATGGAAAATGAAAATTCAGTCGAAGCAAAGGAGCAGCAAATAAACGAGACACCATATATGCAAATTATGCGCGGGTCTCTGTCATGAATTGTCAGCCATTTTCCAAGTGAAATGCTTTAATGCGCGCGCCTTTCCTGTATCTATAACGCGTTCAGTGGTGTCGTGTCGGCTGCTTTCCTGCTTTTCGATCTGCTTGCCTGCCTGCCTTGCCTGATGTCCTAGCTTAAAATGCCTGATGCTGTAGTAGGTTGTCGACGTTGTCAACGTTGTTTTTATTGTTGTTGTTGTTGTTGCTGTCGATGCCATTGCTTCCTTGTATGTGGCTGACAGGCGCAAGTCAATGCGATAGATAGACAGTTAGACAGACAGACAGACCGGAGACAGACGGACGGACAGACAGATAGACGATTTAGCCTATCGTCCTCTATAAAGTTGAGGGCGCTGTGGCATGCTGCATTATGTAGTTTGGTTGGCATACGTATAACCATTACCGAAACTAGACCGCAAATGCAAAGCGAGAGTATCACTGCGTATACGTATTGCATGCATGCATATATGAAGCTGCATAAAATGTTCATACGCCATGTATGCCAGCATACTGAATTTTCTGCCGAAGCTGCTGCCGCTGCTGCTGCCATTGCCATTGCTGCAATTGCTTTCGACATGAATATATCTGCGCTTCTAATAATGCTTTCAAATTGGTTGGAATTGCTAATTTTATCTTGCATGCATATGAAATTCGTTTTCAGTTTTCTTTCAAACCATTTTCTCGTTTTCTCGTTTTTTTTTTTTTTGTTTTTGCTTTCCAGGCTCGTAACTTGCCAAATGCCACACAGCGACCTTTTCTCAGTTGGCTTCGTTTTTTTTTTGTGGTTTTACGGGTTTTGAAATTTAGTTGAACGGCGATAAGGTTTCAATGTTTTTTTTTTTTTTTTTTTTGCACATATATGAAAAAAATATACGAAAAGAAACCCATTTAAATATCAACAAAAATCATAAAAAATAATCATTATACTCAATAACAGAAAACTAATAAATATTCATTTTTAATAATATTATGCATCATAAAAATCCAAATTAAAAATATTTTATTGTTCTATTTAATGGCGACAGCGGCAGAAATAGTCCAACATTTTGGTTAACTTTTCTAAATGTTTTTTTCTGGTCGGTCGAAACAAAACAAATACTTTGAAAATGTTTATGCAGCACATAAAATCTTCATAATAAACGAAATCCAATGAATATAAATAACGACAAAACAATCCGTACGTTCGTTCGTTCGTTCAGTATAACAACAATAACAATAATGTCGAAAATCCTGTCACAGACTAAGAGTCAGAAGCAATGAAGCGCCTTTTTGTATGCTATACTTTTTATGTGTACACTCTGAGTAGTAGCATGGTAGTTGCCACTGCCTCCTGTTATTTTTCGTCCACAACAATTTAATCGAAATAATGGAAATGTCTTTTTTATTGAAGATTTTCATTTGTATTTTCCATTTCAATTGTTCTTCAATGTTGACAATTTCAACAGAGTAGATCCATTGATGACTCACTCCATTGCTGTTACTTGTCAGTCTGCACATTGGCATTTTTGGTCTGTTTTGTTTTTTTTTTTTTTTTATTTTGAAAATGGCGTCGTTATTGCGCTACAGAGTTGATTTGCATTAGTTGTCTGTTAGTTTAGATATCAAAACTTGCTAGAAATAAAAAATAAAAAACAAATTGTGCTTCTTTTGTAGTTCGAGATTCTGTTTTAATTTTTTTTTATATTTTTGTAAAGTTAACATTTAAATTGTTTTTTAACTTGTAACATCATTTGACAGTTTCATTTAAGCGAAATGTACTAAACTGTGTCAGCGTGTTAAAAAGTTGCAAAAGATGTCAATGAAAAACTTAATTTGAGATTAAAAAGATTGTATTATGAATATTTTAGGCTTCTTTTAAGCTTTCTATTAAAATAATTGAAAAGGTTTCAGAGAGCAGGAAAAATTAAATTAAAGGTTTTTTTTTTCAGACGAAACAATGCATTTCAATTTTTTTTTTCTTATAAAAATTTAAGCTTTTCTAAATGACATTTTATTCATTTTTCTTTTTTTTTGATTTAATATTGACATAAATTACAGAAGCCATATAAAATGAAAGTTGCTTTCCATTTGCAAAACCACATAAAATATTTAAGCTTTAAGCCTGACAGCAACTTCTTCTTTTGCTTCTTCTACTCTCTTCAAATGTTCACCCAATAGTCTGACAGTCTGACACTTTACAGAGGAAGCCACGTGCACGTGGAATAACTTTAATAGAATTTTTACCGGATTTAGTCGCACATTTACTGCTGAAAGTCGCTATTAGTATACATTTTTAAAAATAGACTTGAAAGCAAGCAGAGAAAAATCGAAAAAATCAAAGAAAAACAAGGAAAAACGTTAACTTCGGTGGAACCGAAGCTGAAATACCCGGTTACATGGGCGTGTCGTCTTGGTTTTGACCCTGGATGACCAAAAAATGTTTTTACCCAATTTGTGAGCGAGTACATTCATAAATAATTACTATTTAAAAAAAAAAAAATCGAAAAAAATCGATAAGTTTGTATGGGGGCTATACCTAAAAATGGGCGTGGCACTTCATTTTCGAACTTAACCTAGTCGTTGCCGAGAAAAGCTTAAGTTTAAAATTTCAGCCCAATATCTTTATATCTTCATCGAAAAGATCGCATAGCAACAAACAGACGGACAGACGGACAGACGGACAGACAGACGGACATGGCTAGATCGATTCGTCTCATCGAGCTGATCAAGAATATATATACTTTATGGGGTCTCCGATGCCTCCTTCAATGCGTTACAAACTTTTTGACAAACTGAATATACCCGTTCACACTATGTGTAACGGGTATAATAAAATACTTAAAAAATCTTAGAAGCAAATAATAAATAAGGCTATATGTCAATTTGGTTTGAACCGAAGCTTTAATACATTTTAAATATGTAAAATAAAATTTTTTTTTTTTAATCTAAACGCTTGTTTCCACTCCTTTTTTAAACCAATTTTACGATTTTCCAAATAATCGAACCGATTAAAAACGATACTACGAAAAATGGCTATATTATGCATGTCTTTCGATAAATGTTTTCGAATACTTAAGCAATCGTAAAACAATTTTGAAACAAGAATGTAACTGTAGTGGAAACAGCATACAAGAGAACCGGTTCATTCCGAATTATTTAAAATGGTAGAATATTTCCAAAGAAAAACATTTTTCAGAAAAATATCTTACTTCCGTTGAGCATCATGATTAAATTGACAAGCGTAACAAGATTCATTTGTCTTTTCTTGGAATACATTAGTACAATTTATGAAATCGCAAATGTCACATTGTGTATGTTACAAACCGATAATCTAATGCGTTATACTAGACAAATTATGTTGAAAAAGTAGACATTTTAAAGCTGAAAAGCAAACATGGAAACATAAATTATAAGACGAATGCTGAGAGCAGTTTTGTTGAATTGTAAATTACTGAAGGGGACTGAACGAAAAAAAAAATAATAATAATAAAACTGCAAGTAAAATGAACAGAAATAATAATGCGAGATAAAAATGGGGGAAAATATATGCGAAGAAAAAGAAAGCGCAAAATAAAAATATATGCAAAGCCTAGCAGCAACTTTTAAGTAGCAAAAAACCAACAACAAATTGTCTTGTACGTGGGCAGTTTAAGAATATTTGAGTGGCAGCTGTATAGAGGTTTAGCGGCGATTCAATGTTGGAGCTGTATTGAAGCAACGCAGCTAAACTGCAGTCTAAGCTTCTAAGAAACTTCTCAAGCTACCCATCTGCTTAGTAAAATATGTTGATGCAAGTGAAGCCATTACGAATTTTGTTGAATTTTATGTTCATCTTGGGAATTTGTAATACAAACTAAATCACCTCAAAACTTTAACTTGCATGCGGCACTTGTACGCCTAAAATAACGCCCATTTTTATATATTTTTGCTATGTTTGAGTGTATTTGTAAGGTAAGCGCAGCTTATGCAGCTTCATATCCTGCTGTGCTTACGCCATGGGTGTGCGATGTGCATGTGTGTGTGTCTGTGTGTATATCGTTGCTATTTTGACAGCCAGTCAGCATAAAAGTATGCTACAATATTTTATAACATATTGATTTAAGCTTTAAAAAAATAAAAATAAAATGTTCCTTTTTTTTTTTTTTTGGTTTTTGTGTAATTTTTGATTTGTTTCTTTTTTTCTTTTCTATTCTCTTTTTTTTTTTATTAGTCTATGTCAATGATGATTTGCTGCTTTTATATTTTTATACACCCACTTTCTGTTTCGATTTGTAGTACATATTTACTTCCTGTTTTAGCCCCATCCGTTTTGTTTTGTTTCTTTTCTGACTTTAAATGGCGCTAGATTGATTTATTGACCAATTTTTTTTTTTTTTTTTTGCTTCTTTTGTTCTTTTTTTTTTTTTCATTTTATTTTAAAAACATATTTCATAACTTTGGCGCAGAAGTTTCTGGATTTACAAATGCTTTCTTTACAATTTTGTTGATTTTTGTTGTTGCATGTTTGTTCTACTTTTCTTGTTGTTCTTGTTTTTATGTTGTTTACTGTTGAAATTTATATTCTTAGCTTAGCTTATAAAAGTGAAAATAAATTGGCTGAATTTGTTAGCATTTAAAACGATTTATTTACTAAATTGTTTAGAATGTAAACAAAATTAAACGAAGTTTAAGCGGCATAAGACAATTTCAGTTGAATTAAAATTAAGCTAAATTTCATTAATTTTAGAAATTCGTCAACGCGTTTTTACAAAAATTCTTAGAAATTGAAACAAAATGTTGCTTATTTTTTTATAAGAAATTTTTAAATAGTAAAAGCCATTTGAGATTTTCAAGAAAAATGCAAAAAACCGTTGCCATAAAATCAAAATTTAACCAAAATAGTTGTTGGCGGTGTTAAAAATTCGGCTTAAGGCACTTAAGTACTATAAAAGCGCACATTATGCGCATACTTTTTGCTTTATTTTTTTTTTTTTTTTTAGGTTTCATTTTTTTTATTTTAGCATAGGTTTAGGTGTTTTCTGTTTTTTTTTTTTTTTTTTTTTTTCAAAATCATTGTCTTACTTTTCTGTAATACATAGAAACCTCGACACTCTCTCAAGTGTATATAAATTATGGCAATAAAAATAAAATCAACACACAGAATACATTTCGACTTCATAGAAGCAGAATCCAATAAAAAAAAGAAGGAAGATATAAACGAAGTAGAAATATATTTACTCATGCAAGATTTTTCGCTGGTTTTATAGAAAAGTTCACCGAATTCGCCATTGGACATTATTTTGCTTTTCACTGTTTCTGCTTTTCATTTCCGTTTTTGTTTCAATGCGGATACGAGCTTGAATTTTTATTGCAGTTAGCCTTTAACTTTAACTTTCGAATCTAGTTGTTGGTTTCCTCTTTCCTCTTTTACCGCTTTGCATATTTTTTGTTTCGTTTTTTTTGTCCAGGGAGATATAAACCAATATATTTGCGAGTTAATATAAAAAATGTCTTTACTTTCCGTTTCGTCGACAAATTTTTTTTGCTTTATCCTTTTCAAATTATTTTTTTTTTTTTTTTTGCAGTTTCTAGTTATTTTATTTAGAGGATTTTTTTTTGCAACGGAAAGCGAAAATAATGCTGCGTAACAATGAAATGAAAAATTATTGCATCAATTTGTATGCAACGAATACAAAAAAATATAAACAAGTTGGAATGTTGCAGTTTTTAGTTAGTAAAGTAAAAGATACGCTTTGTAAAGCAGTATTTCGGAGTCCATTCAGTGCTTTCCAGTGTTAAATGCACGAACTAGATTTTAAGAACTCAAATCTGCTAAATAATAAAAAGGTCCGAATGCAAAAGATACGTAGGAGTCGCCTATCTATCGAGCCAAAAAAACGCACAGCATTATCCTGGTACTTCTTAAAAGAAGATAAAATAGCGGCTACTCAAGTGGCTGCTTAATAATTCTACTAATTCATCTGCACAAATGCTTTAAAATCATAAGCAAATGTATCTCCAAATCAATAGAAACATAAGGTCATGAATCTGTAAACCGAAATGAATCTTAACAAAATTAAAAACGAAGCCATTGAGATAAAAAAAATAAAAAGATACATTTTAAAAAGGCAGCCACAAAAATTCTACTACGACGACTTCGCTTCAAACTTTTCGGTTTTTCTTCTTAGAAATATTCCAACAGCTGGTTACGTTGTTGTCATACAAACGCATTTAAAGTTTTTCAACGAATTTTATGTTTATCAAAAAAATTTGTTTTTCATAAAATGTTTTACAATTGCAATTTGTTCTGACATTATTCAATTTTGTTGTATTTCGATTTCTCATTGCAGCATCTTTACTAAAACTCTGGCTCAAACATAAAACCATTCTGCATAAATCGAATTTTATATATTATATATATGGCTTTTCTGTTCAATAAGATTTCGATACCACTTAAATGTCTCGCCGTTTGATTTTATCTTTTCAAATTTGTTACATTTTGGCTTGAGGCTTTTATGTGGATTCTGTTGTCGCGACATTTTTCAAATTAAGTTGCTTTTTTTCTTTTTGTTGCTTTTTTTTTGTGGAAAATAAATTTTACTGTAGCAAATGTTAAAGGTTTACCTGAATGGATTAAATTTTATTTTAAAATGTAAAAATGTTGCTTTAAAATACTTGCAGATATTCAGATACAAAAGTATCTATGTATCTGCAATGTATAAAAAAAGTGTATCTGTAACTATTAAGTTGTCAAAATGATAAGATACATACTCGTATACTACAATATTTTCTCTTCATATGCTGCAATATTTGAACATCAATATTTGTAACAAAAACATGCAATTTTACATGCCTGAAATCATTTTTCATTTTCGAACGACTGCACTAACTCAAAAAGTTATAAACTAGAAAATACTTATACAAGTAACAACTAAATACAAAATGTAGCTGCATGTGTGTGTGTGTGTGTGCGTGTCTGTTGTGTAAATCTATAAAACAAAAAGCCATTTTATCAATATTAATGAAGTCATCGACAGAGATCTATGAAACTATGCATGCCTGTATAGTATTTTTGCTTATGTTTTGCAATATTGACAGATGCTTTTATACACCTGTCACACAGTATGTCCAATGTCCTTTTATAATATGTATATTAAATGGTTATAAAGGACAATAACTATAAAAGGAAACATAACAACAACAACAAAAAAAATGAAAAAGCATTATTCAAGCAGATAAAACAACAAATCCAATAACAAAAGCGACAAGCTTATTGACAAGCCTGGCAATAAAAATCCATCAATATCATTTATCAATAAGTTTTGCACTTTTTTTTCTCTCTCTCTCTCTCTCTTTTGATAATACTACTTTAGCCCTCTATTCATGTAGATACAACAACAACAACAGGAACTAACTCTCATTCATGTTTTCTTTATTCATTTTGACAGTTTGCTGTCAAACGTGGCTATCATCAATACAAACAACAACAACAACAGCAACAACAACTAAAACTGTCACGATAACCAAGCAATACAAAGGAAGAAGGAAAGAAAGAGAAAAATGTACAAACAAGAAAATGACGTCAAAGCCTGCATAAAATATGCAACGAAGTATAAAAAATAATATTAAGTGTGAAGTCCTCGAAAATAAGTGTTAAAGAAAATATGTCAAATGGCCAGCGCACTTACACACATTTATATACACACAAAAGGATATTTTCCATTTCTATTTTACTTGAACGCCATTTGCAATTGCTTCTACTTCTTCTTCTATCTCCTCTACAACCCTCGTCGGTAGCGCTGTCATACTGCATAAATGTCAAAAAGTTCGTGCTATGATAAATGACATAAAATGCCATTCGCCAGTTGAACAATATTTAAAAGCAAAAAAAAAAAAAAAGATAGTTTCGCAGCAAGTACGTTGATAAAAATGGCTTTACAGCTAAGAAAAATGATACAAGAGTTTGCCATTTTGTTGTTTTTTTTTGCTTGCTTGATAAGACTGATGATGATAAGAAAGGATAAAACAAGCCACTGTCAGCGACACCTTTGCGGATGCGTACGATACTAAGTACAAGAAAATACTTTTGATGAAAGGAGTTCATTTGTTTTTTTTTTTTTTTTTTTTTTTTTTTTTTTTTGACATTTTTGAAATATTAAAATAACAAAAAATAATCTTAACTTAAGTGCTTGTTTGTTGATTTTGTTTTTTTTTTTTTATATTTTGATATAAACTCTCACTGACAGATAATATGAATGATGTTAATGTAGGACGAAAGTTGATTTTTATTTGTGTAACTTTAAGATACTTTTTAGTATTTTAGCCAAATTTAATGCTTTGCAGTATTAAACTTGTAAAAATTTTCCTATATCAATGCTTTCTGTTGTCAAATGAAGTACTTATCTGGGGGATGCCATCTAGCATATGATCCTTCCAAATTCGCAGGCAACTAATTGTGGTAATTGCAATGTGGACAGTTTTCCATTTTTAGCCATGTTTCTTTCAATTCAAATTGTCTCTGCTATTAAGTGGGCGCATTTACTTATCTGCACACTCTTTCCTAAATATTTTTTTAATTATTGAAATCTTATTTATTTTCAAGAACTAAGCACAGCACTACAAAGATTTTAAGAAAAAGTTTTTTATTCCTTTTTCTTTTTTCTCAACAGCTTACTTTGTGTGTATGCGACAACTTTTCTTTTTTTTTTTTTTTTTTGAATAATCTTATTTATTTCCTTGGTAGCAAACTTTATTCTTTTTTTCCACTTCAAGTTCAAAATGACAACTTCTTATTCTTGTCTTCTAGTTAAGAAACTTCTGCTAAAAAACTTTTGCCAAAAATTTTTAAGCAAAATCCACCTTACAAGAAAATAAGTACACGAATTTTCTAATTGGAAGTATTTCAAAATTTTTAATTAATTTTACGTTGTCTTCAAACAATGCTCAAAAGCAGTAAAATGCAAATTAAATTCAATTTCTGTTCTGTTCAGTCTCTGCTGTTTTCTGTTGTCTAAAGTAAAGTTGTGGCTTACAACAAAATCGTACAAATCGAATTGGCAGCAAAGTTGGCAAAGGATTACACAGACGCCAAGAGTCAAATGCAAGCAAAAAAAAAAATGAAAAAAAAAACTGCAGCTGACAGCTCAATTCGGTACAAGTGTCTTCTGAATTTTACTAAATGTCGTCGTCTTTACTTTTATTTTTTTTTTTTTTTACGAAAACAATGCAATCCGTATAGTTACGCCCACAATATGCTCGGGGTGTATGAGTTTGTCATATAGCATATATGTATGAGTTACAATATCTGATAAGCTCTGCCATACATTTGCATACTTCCGGCAATTTGTTTGGTTTGGTGCAAAAAAAAAAAAAAACGAATTGAAATGGAACAAAAAAACAACTTCGATGAAGAACAAAACAAAAAAATCCTGCTGTAAAAATGCAATAAGCGCGCGAAAGTACAACAACAAAAATAACAACAACAATTTCTCCCATTGTAAAACATAAAAATAAGAACTAAAAACTTATACAAAAAAAAAAAAATGAAAATAAAAGAACCGAAAGAAATATGCTGAAAATGCCGCAGTTCTTATATGAGTAATATCCACTAACAGAGTATGTAGTCCTATGGACTTTACTTTTTACGTTCTTATTCGATTCATTCGTAGCATTTTGAGTTGAGTTGCGCTAAAACGCTTCGAGTTGAGAGTTCTGAGTATCTGCTGTGCATACAAATTATTGTACTTTTACCGCATTGTTCTCCAAACGATAGAAATGGAACTCGATGAAAACACTATATGCTATTATGCAAGGTTTGATTGAAAAGTTTATGAAAGAAAAAAAGATAAATATATTATTTTAATATCTATAAAAATGCTTTACACTTACACGCTTCATTCTGCTTCAAAAACTTTTTTTTAAATTTTAGTAAACTTTTAAATCAGCCCTTTTATAACATCACTTATATGCATTTTTCTTGCTTTCATTTTATTGCACTCAACTACAGCTCACAACAACAACAACTGTGCCTTATGCGCCATGTTTATTTGCATATCCGCCATTTTTTTTATTTCAAGTTCTTTTTTTTCTGTTTTTTTTTTTTCGAACTAAAATACTACCTATTTTTTATGTTATGGCACTATTGTTATTGCTATTGTTGTTATACTGCTTTAAAATATATTGTTAACAATATTTTTTCGGCAGAACATAAAATTTTGAAGTAAAACATTTGCAAATCCCATCATCATCATTTGGAACATGTTTTTGAATGAATAGGAAAATAAAAGAGATTTTTTATAGACGAATCGCTAAAACAAAACAAGAAAAAGTAAAGCAAAATAAAAACGAAAACATAAAATTTCAAATATTTCACAAATGCATTTTGTTTTAATGTCGCAAAATATTTTACAATGTGAAATTTGTTGCAAGCTTTATTTCATTTAAACTTTTTTTTTAGGATTTAAAATAGCATCAAATGCTTCCGAATAAAAAAAAATGTTTCTCACACTGGATTTGGACAGCTATTAAATTCTAAATGAAATATTTTTATTGCGCTTGAATATGTTTAATTTGATTGTTTAGTTTTACATAAATTTATTGTTGCAACTATGCAAATCCAAAAGATAAACATTGAAAAATGAATTTCCTAGAAGCGAAGCTAGTTACAAATAAATAAAAATGTATCTTGCATTGCAGCATTCTGAAAATATAAACACTTTTCCTCTAGCTTTATGCTATTTATTTAGATTGCTTTAGATTAATTTTAATGAGTATAAATCTACTTGATGACTACACTCAACCTTAATTAAGTGGACTGCTAACGGCGGAGGTCGTGCGCTACTTCAAGTACTTTTTTTATATTTTTATGAAAGTCACCAAAAGTCAACACGATAAATGCACTTCAAAAACTTTTCATAAACGCATGTAAGCACACGCAAACATATACATAGCACACGCACACATATACACACACACACACATAGGCGTAGTCATTTAGAATCATGAATTGCATGAATGCAAATTATGTGAATGCAATAAAACGCTCAAAACAAAAATTTCCAAGCTAACAAATGTCAACTGCGTACATGCAGCACATTATTTGCCTCCTTCCTTCTGCAGCAGCAACCCTTTAATTTAAACGCTGCAATTTTATGCTTTTGCTTTAAGAAGAGATTTTTTTATTAATTTGAATGGGTACAACCATTGCCGTCATTTACAGCAATTTTTCAGAACAATTCATCGCGACAACAAATTGTTGAATGGTAAAAAAATTTATGAATTTACGATTGTTAGTGCCATTCTTCAGCAAAAACAACAACAAAAACAACAAAAAGAAACAAAAGAAAACACCATCTAAAACAACAACAACAACTGTAAAATGGCATTAATAATTGCACAGTCTCTTCTCTTCGCTCGCTCGCTCTTTGCACTATCGTTTTTAAGTAAGCGTAAGTGAGTGAGTGAGATAGAGAGAGAGCATACTGCTGCTGCTGCTGCTGCCATCATATGTAAACGCGAGTTAATTGCTTCTGCAACAATAATGGGACATCATAAAGTGGTTTTGTTTAACAAGTATTCTCATTCAGAATGTCGCTTTCGCTCAACGTCGCCATCACCGTCACCCGACACCACCGACACCGTCGCCGTCGTCGTTTATTTAGTACCACGCAACACTTCCCGTACTTAATTCCTTTGGCAATGGGCCGTTTTGTTGTTGTTGTTGCTGTTGTTGTTTTTGTTGTTGTTGTATGAGTCGTTTTGTAATTTCATTAAATTGTAAAATTTGCTAAATTGCACTCAATGCCAAAAGCACAGAAAATTTGTATTTTATAAACTTGTTGTAATTTTATCTTTTTTTTTTTACTATTTTGAAATGTTGTTTTACTACAGAGAAGACTCGTTCATTTCGAGTACATTCATGTGTAAAATGTTTTGTACGCCAATTAAAAATGAGTAAAAAAAAAGTAAACAAATTTAATTGAGTTTGTAAAATTTAATGTTGTTGTTTTCTTTTTTTTTATACCCTGTACCCAAAGGGTTAAAAGAGTATATTAAGTTTTTGGGAGTGTATGTAACACATAGATGGAGGCTAGATAGACACTATAAAGTATACATTTTCTTGATCAGCACTGGAAGGGGAGTCGTACTAGCTATTTCCGTCTGTCATGTTGTCTGCCGTATGAAAACGATTTTCTCGGAGACTATAATAGATAGACTCTCCTAAGCCGTCAAGTGTGCACTTGCATTTTAAGGGGCATTCCACATACAAATCTACCCTAAAATCTAAGTTTTTGCATAGCATGACCCATTTTTAAAGTTTTTAAATGAAAATCTAATATTAAATATTAATATTAAGGTGCATAAAGATTGGATACAGGGTATCTAGCAGTCGGGTATACTCCACTTCAGCGTTCTATCGGGTTTTTTTTTTTATTTTATGCGTTATTTAGGTTGCTGATAGCGACAATTTGGACGTTATTTGCTTGTAACTGTCACGCTTTGGGAAAATTGTAACAAAAAAATTGGACATTTTGCAGACATATATCCTTCGAACAGATTACTAAAACATTTGCATCAAATTTTAGAATATTCTATTATATTCGCATCAATACAAAAAATTGGAGAAAATGTCATGTAAATACAAAATGTAGCTGACAGATGTACAAGTTTAGAAGAGTAGCAATTCAAAAAAATTCCGCATTAAATTTTTGTAGAGAGATATACTTGCAGCTCTATATGAATGTATGTACAAATGGACAGACAGACAGACAGACATGTCTATACTGATTCTTTTTTGGCAATCTTATCAAATATTCACATTATACAGTTTACATATATGTGATTGTATTTCTAAACGATTCCAGCGGTAATTACAATTTTTGATTTTGGGTGCTTTCAGACACACAAATATATTGAATAAAATTTTTATAATATTCAACTTACACATTATATTGCTTTGCAATTGTTTTAAAAAATGATAGGTAGTTCAAAGAAAATAAAATGGATATTTTAGTGGAACCTAAGTAAAATGTATGAATCAACACAATAAGTAGACTGTGAATACAACTGAATGTTTGCTGTGTACACTAATCACTTACTTTGCATAGCATAAGAGAGAGATAGAGAGGGCGCGTAACTAGTGATAATCTGAGAAAGTGAGCACTCGAACATATTTTGTTTAAGCTTTAACATTGAAGAAATTATTTTTTTGAATATTTTTTTAAGTGTTGCTTATTCTTCTTTAGTACATTTTTTTTTTTAATATATTTAAAAATAAATTTCTCATTTACTTACCAATGGTCATATAAAAAATAGCCGCAATAATAAATTGCGTCATCTGTGTACAGGCGAACGTTGTTGAAAATGGCGAACGACGTTTTCGTATGAAACGCATTTTGGAACGATTCTTCCAGAGGCGCATAACGAATTCGAGTGTTTTTATAAACGCGATTAAGCAGCCAAATTGCAAAATCCAAAAAAAAAAAAGAAAACGAAATTACAATTTAAATTGTGCAAAATGTGCACTTATGCAGAAATAATTTCGATAGCAGCAAAGAAATTAATGAAAAAAAAGCGCTTTAAACTTGCTGCACACTTAACAGCATTTTTTGTTCCAGTGTAGTGTATATTGTCTTTGTTTAAATGGCGACGAAATGTAAAGTGAGTGTAAAGCTGAATATGAATCGAGCTGCAATTGCTGCGGCTGCTGTTGTGTGCTGTAACAAAAGGCGTCAATTTCAAAACGTCAACGGTGCGTATGCGCAATCTGAAAGCAAAGCGACTTTTTAACACAAAAAAAAACTCTCTTTTGCACAGCTTTTTGCACACTAAATAAATTTTAATGCTCTTTTTTTTGTTGTAGTTTTTATTAAATTTTATTTATTTATTATTTATTTTTTTTTGTTATTTTGCAAATGGCGTTTTGTGTTTCTTTCGCTTTTAAAATGGCGTCGCCGTCAGTTGTATGTTTCTTTTTTTATATTTTTTTATTTTTTATGTCACTTTAACTTATTTTGCCTTTTTCGGTTATTGTTTTACACTTTCCACATTTCCCTTGCTACACTTTTTTTAGTGGGTTTTTTTTTTTGGTTTTTGTTTTTCGTTTTTTTTTTTATATTTTTATGTATTTATGAATTTGGCAATATAATTTTTGTTGGTTTAAATTCCACTGAGTGCCTTGTTGCTGGCGCTTTTTATTGCAATTTTATCGTCAAACTTTTCTCGTTCGCCTTACGCAATTTTGTATTTGATTGCGTGTTTTTTTTTTTTGCAACACTAACAATAATTTTTCTTCCAAATTTCGCGTGTTTTCTGGTTTTATTTAAAACTTTTATAAATTTTAGTTTAACTTTAATGTTTTATTTTTTTATTTATTTTTTTTTTATGATATCTCCAAACGCTCTAAAACTTTTTGCCACTTCATTTGTACAAATAATGGCATTAATTTTTTTTTTATTTGCACAACACAATTTATTTTCTTATGTCCTTCAAATTTTCACTCGTTTTTTAAGATATCCTTTGGCCATTCTTTGTTATCTTCGTTTATTTATTGTTTTAGTAGAGAAACACTTTCAGTTTTCATTTCTCATTCTCATCTGCAAAGAAAATAGAAGAGAAGACAATATAAAAGGTTTTTAATGTTTCGTTAATAGAAAATCGATTTATTTTTACAATCTTAAATGGCAAGTAATTTACTATTATTATATTTACTTAGTATATACATAGCTCCAGTATATGGCGCTGTTCTACAATATATTTGCTTTTATCTATCAAATTAGTCAATCTATGAACATGTTTGTGTGTGTGTATAAAGCTTTTTAGTTATATTTCTAACGTTTATCTGTGTTGCTGTTTTGTGCTGCTGCTTTTATTGCCTTTTAACAGATAATTGCTTTGCAGCTCAATTAATTATCCTAAGTTTTGTCTCTTTGTGAGGATTATTATTATTATTTATCTTTGATTGTGTATAATGACAAAGCACAAAATATTTTGTATTTTGTATTAAGTTAATCATTTTAAGCGTACGCTACACTTTACTTCAAATTATAATCATAATTGCATTTAATTAATAGAAGCTATTTTGAAAATATTAGTTTACATTTTGTGAGCATGATTTGTCAAAATGCTTGCAGCAATTTGAGCGGTTACAAGTATCTAAATTAATTTCGTTTTGTATATTATTAATATGCGTGGAAACGTATTTAATAGTTAATTCCATACTAAATCAAAAAAGAAAACCAAAATTATTTGTCTATAATTAAATTTTAAGCCATTATATATTTGCAATAAGCATTTATGCTGTTTATTAATTAGCTAATAATTATAGCCTGTCATTGTAGGTCACAAGGATGTATTGAATTGGAGCGAGTTTATATTAAATGCTGTTGAAGAAATGACAGTGTAAAGATACTTGAATAGTTTTGAAAACCGAGTGCAGTTTAATACTTGCGTCTAGTGTTGGCAGAAAGAGTGATTTTTGAGTCGCAGTGTGATAAGCGATTACGACGTGAAAATTGCAGTGACTGCAAACAGCAAAAAAAAAAAAAAAATCGTCGATTACTAAACAGGTTCACTGTTCGCGAAGAGTGACACACAAAATCGCCTCATGAACTTTTGACATGACAGTGAAAAAATCGTCGAAAGTGATTTTTTAGCAAACACTACTTCGATCATTTATGCATTTGTCAATTCAACTTTTTTGTTAGGGTGGAAGTTTCTCATAAAATATCGATATTTTTCGGTATCATACAAAATATCGACAATATCGAAATTGGTCTGTTGCTGCCTGAAAGTTCGTAAGCATGCCACTAATTTCGTCATTTCTGCGTTTCTCAAGAAAAAAAGTGCCAATAGCTGCCCATCATTTTCATATTTTTCGATTGCGAAATTTCTGGTTGCAGTTAATGAATTTTAATTTCCCTTAAAAATAATATTAACGCACTTTACACAATTACCACTAGACAAGACCCTAATTAAATTGGTCTCTGAATACGATTAACCACAGAACGCTTTTCTCGTTTCTCATTAATATATAGGTACCAAAGCCAACATATATGTACTATATATAATATATATATATGTAGTAGTTACCTAAAACATTTTCAAGTGAAAAGTGTGGTTTAGTCATTAAGCGCTTTTGGTGTATAGTTTTAATGGCGTTTGCCGGAAATCAACATTTTGTGTATGCATGTATGTGTGTGTGCTCACATATAAAGAGGAATACAGAAATAGAACGTAATACAGCAAAAACAACAACAAACCAAGCAACCAACCAACGAATCAACCAACTCAACTGTAACTACTGCCAAAAATGGAAAACTTGTTTATTATCAGGAAATTGAGTAACATTTTGTGGCAAACAATTTTTGGACTAAAATGAAACCATTTTGAATAGAAAGTTTTTAAAGTACTCAGACAGAAGTTAAATTCAATACATTTTAAGTTGCTACACATTAAAGTACTTCAAAAAATGAATTTTTCGATTTAGAGAAAATTGTATGGAATCGTTTCCGAGAAGCACTTTCACTTGAAATGCAACATTTATTTTAAAATCTTTTTTTTTAAGTGAAACTATTTTAAGCTAAAAGTCGAGTAGCTACTTCATTTTCGTAAATTCTCGAGTGTTATTTAATTAGTTCAAATTTTTGTAGCGCATAAAATTTTTAATAATAAAAATGAAAAAAAACTATAAAAGAAATAAGCTTTTCATTTAAGCTTTAAAACATTTTAAAAATATATTTAAAGACTCAGCACACTTGAATGAATTTTTATACTTGAATGTCATCATTCATACAACAAAGTCATTTACGTTTCTAAGCATTTTTTTAGTTTTTTTTTCATGGAATTTGCATTCGCTGACAAAATTCTTGGCAGTAACTGAACAAAAGCGGCGGCAGCAAATGTCAGCTGCATAAATTTTGAAAACAGAAAAAAAAAGGTCGTCCCTTTGGCAGTGGGCGCTGTGTATGTGTGTGTGTGTGTAATGTCAGTGGCCTACTTTTTAGTAAAGCAGCAGCATCTAGAGGGAACAAGTTGGCGTCAGCTGCATCCATTCACTTTCACTTGACATCCTGCAGACATGAACATTTACATAGAAGAGAGATATGCACTGTCAGTATAGTATGTATCTGTATCTACAACTGTAAATGTATCTGTGTGTCGTCTCTACTTACAGGAAGTAGCATGTGGAAAATTATGAAGATAAATACGTTTTCGTTTTCATACACATTTTGGCGCATACAAAGCGAGACAAGAGATACGAAAAAAAGAAAATTGTTTATAAAGAAGCAGTGCAGCAGCAGCATTCATATTACTCGTAGCCGTTGCAGTTCGTGTAGTGGGCTCTTTGCATTTTGCTGCACAGCTGCCGCAGACATAAATTTTCTGAAAATTTATAAGACTTATTTAACATTTTTTTTTTTTTTTTTTTGTTTTCCTGCTGTAGCTGTGTAATGAAATCTATTCTTAAAGATGTTTGAAAGCATAAATGCATCATTGGATAACAAGCAGCGTGCTTAAGTCGTAGGGAAACACTTGGGAAAACCTAAACAATAATGATTTTCAGTTCGATGAATAATGCATACAATCATCTAGAGAATCGGTACGTTCTGAGATACTACATAAGTATCATTAAAAAATATCTACATATATGTGAATGTTAGTATAGAAACTATTTGTAGATGTCGAAACGGACAGACGGACAAGCATATTTATAATTATTTATATAGACTATTTACTTTAATTTTGATTGACAATATAAGATAAAGAAATTTTAGTTATTTACCTTTTGTGTTTGAAAAAAATTTCAATCATTTGCACATTCCTCAATAGACTCTTTTGTTAAATAACTTCGAATAAATTTCATACACATTCGAATTTACAATAAAAATATTTTTTTAAAAATAAACCAAAAATATTTGAATTATGCCAACAAAATGACAGATAAACAGAAAACATTTCGTAACATAAACATACAAATAATCATCATCAACTGCATTTGACATTACATTAAATTGCATTTAGCATTAAATAATGAAAATAAATTATTTCATTTATTTACACAAATAATATCATATTTTATCAAATGCACACCACACACACACAAAGAGAAATTCAATATTAAACAATTCATAAAATTATTAAATTTATAAACAAGCATATTTCACTTTTGTATTTTACTAATTTCACTTATTCAAGGATAACAAAGCTACACGCATACACACGCACACACAATTCATTAAATAGTCCCAATAGCATTTGAAATTTATGCCAATCGTATTATTTTACATGTGTGTGTGTGTGTGTGTGTGTAGCAAGGGATATATAGCTGCATATAAGTATATCGCCGATTATAGCTTAAAATTTAATACACAATGCGCCATCTCTCTTACTCATATGCATATGTATGTAGCTTTCTCATTTACACACTTGTAATCGAATGATTTTTGCTAACAATGCCATTGAGAATTCATTTAAGTCTCATTTTGTGCTTGTGTGTGTGTGTGTATGTTGATTATTTTTGATTATTTATTTCGAAAATTATGTCATTTGCCTTTATGCTTTGACAATATGTCATTTGCATATCGTATTTCAAGGACATGTCAGATAGATTAGCATATTGTAAAGTTAATCGTTTCGTTAGCAGCGCTTTGTGTGCAATTTTCCTTTATTTTTTATGAATTTGTTTTTGAATTTTATCAAATTTTTAATTTGTGGTTGAAATTATTTAAGTTTTATTTAAAACAATCAAAGAGTTGTGGACTTGAGCAGAGAAATTTAATTTGCAAAAGTGATTTTACGATCTTGAAAAGTCTTAAAAACTATTTTATAAAACTATTCCCTTAAAACTACGAATCAAGTTTTTCCGGCCAACTGGTTTGCATAGGTTTGGATCGAATTTTATCGTTCTTGAAAATTTGGAGACTAATTCATGAACTAGAACACAGACAGGACACAAAGATGGACCTTTGAAGAATATATGGACAGTTGAACATGTTGAAATCAGATTTCATTTTTTAGCTTTTCAGAAATACGATCACTTAAAGGAATCTCTTACATATTTAAAAGTGCTCTAAAATATTTAAACAGCCAAAAACCCTTCAAACGCTTTTCAATGCGCCCACTTTAACATCAAAAAAGCGTGCTCGACTTTGTGTAAATTTAAATTTCAATTAGTGTCAAATATCTTTAGTAAAAGCGAAAAAAAAAATAAAAAACAAAATTTTAATAAATTTCGTCATAGCTACTTTCAATATTTTTTGTTTGTTCCACTTTTTTGCACACACACACACACACGCTGCTGCTCCCGCTTCGCAGCGTATAACTGTGTCACACTATTCCACAAACACACACACACATGAATCTGTTTACAATATATGAACTGAACTTGGTGCAAAGTATATGACATTGTCTGAATGTCAGCATGGTTTGCGTGTGAGTGTGTGTGTGTATGTAAAAATATGTCATACGACACTCGTGTGAACTACAAAAGCGGAAGAAAAAATGCAAATAATTTGATGGAAAAAAATGTTCAAAACAAAAAATTCAAGTAGAAAATGCACAAAAAAAAAAAAAAGATAAGAATGATAAAAAACAATTTTTATTATGGAATGCTTTGACAAACAAAACGTAAAGAAATGCGTTTATATGAATTCTTTACAACTTTTCACTTTTTTTTATTTCCGCAGCAAACAGTGCGTATGCGCAATATAAGAAAAGTACTTTAAAATTACAATATTTAAATATGCTTTTATACATTATTTTTATTTTCTTTATAAATATTTATAAAAGAAAAACACTTTTAGATAAATTAAAAATAAAGTACAAATTCATTTGACTGCAACGCTTAAGTGACAATTTTCATTTTAGAAAGTATTTATTTTTCACAAGCGATTTGCTCCTCATCGTTTGCTAATGTTGACATGTTCAATCTTCTCGAAATCCTTAAGGATTCAAGTTCAACCCTTAACAAATATTTATAGAGGTTGCGTTGCTATCTCTGTTTGTGTGTGTGTGTGTTTCCCCACATATATATAAGCTACCTAAAAAGCCTGCCTGCCAGCCTGCCTGGCTGCAAGAGTCTTTTATGTATTTATTTTCAAAAAGCCTATTACTTCGCACTTAACTCCGTTGGGAATGTGCTGTGTGTGCGTGTTGTGTGCATGTGGCATGTATCTAGGATGTACGCATGTGTTAGTGTGACTATTTAATGCTTAGTTGAATTTTTATTGCAAACGGAACTAACCTAACTTAACAAAGCTTTATAAATAGAAAAATTTATAAAATACAAAAAAAATGTATACGTTTTATTTAGTTCCAAATCAAATAAATAATTTTTTTTTTTTTTAGAAATTATTTCAGCTACTTTCGCTACGAATTCTAGCAAAAAAAAAAGCGAAGACAGTAGGAAAAAATTATATAACCCCCACAGCCGCATGCCCATTTATACTCAAGGGAAATTTATCTAAATGTTGTTTCAAAACTTTTCGCTTGCATAACATTTCTCTCTAGCTGCGATATTTTATTTCATTTTACTTTATTTTATTTTCGCACGCATTCACTCAACGCTTCATTCATTCATTCACTCATTCATTCACTCAATATGAATCAGTTTTTCCACAACGCAGTTTACCATAGTGCTACGCCTTTATTTTATATGCTTTTAGTCTCATACCGCAGCACCCTGTATTTCACACTTTTATACTTTGCTGCTCTTATAGCCATCATTTTTTTTGTCGTTGTTGTTGTTGTAACATGCAGAAAAGTTGACACAACTAAAGACATTACACAACAGATTACGTGTAGTTCTACAATATACAATATATTTATGAATGTTATAGTAACTGCTTATGAGGGAAGTTCGAAATAAATGCAGAAATATAATGGGAAAAAGATTCTTATGTATGAAGGCACAACAAAGAACAATCAAAAATAATGGAAAATAGTTGCCTGGCATCTATAGAAAAAAATTGCCAGTTTATTTTGCTTTGAGACAAACGTTAACCAAAATCTGTTTTTTTTTTTTTTGCTTATTGTGGAAGCTTACGTTGTGTATTGCCGGAGAGACAAAGCGTGGTTTTGTGATGCTTAAAATGTGCATTTGTGTCTTACAGCTTTTAAGCCAAAGCTGCATGACAAACATAACTTTAGCAAGCCGAGTTGCAGCTCTTTGCTGAAGTAAAAAACGAAAAGAGTAAACGGATTAAAATCGATGGAAAAATATACTCATGCAATCGATTGAGATTGTAGTGAAGCGATTGTAAGCCTTCGAAAAAAGTTTATGGGAAAATATCGACATCGTTGAACAGAGTTAAAATGGAGCTTTTTTTTTTTTTAAGATTAGAAGGGTTTACAGGTTTCATAATGGTAAAGTGGAGTCTTAGAAAAGGCAGGTACTCCAAAAAGTTTCTTATTCGTTCCTTTTGCTCTCTATCAGAAACATTGCAATTTTCTGCAATATGTTATAAATAAATATGTTAACATGGGTTGGAGTGAGTCACTTGAAAGATTTGCCTACTGCTCAAAATATTAAGGAGTTTGGAAGTTGTGTTCCTCACAGAAATATTATACAAAACATCATATAATTTTCTAGGCCTTCTTTATTTTGCGCTATGACCATTTTCCATGAGCATTTAAAGTGACTCAAAACACCCCACCTGCCAATTTAAAGATTTTCTCTTCTTAGTTCATTTCAAAACACTTTGAGCTACTTACTTATACAGCTACTCTCGTTTTTAAGTGAGTTGTAACATACTGAAACGACAACTAATGTAGATATACACACAAACAGTCACACACACACACTCACATGTACAACAACAAAACAGATTTGCAACAACAAATTTTTATGTTCAACTTGTTCAAGTTAGGTTATTTGTTTGCTTACAGCACCATAGAAGACAACTAAAAACCCCTCCCCTCTCCCCATCACCGCACCATCCCCTTCCCTTTAGATAACACTCATTCCATTGTTAACTATTGGCTCTGTTTATGTTTATGCGTATCAGTGTATTTGTATTTGTCATATTTATGTCTACCATTAGTGTATGTATGTGAATGTATGTGTGTGTGTGTATGTGCGTTTTTTGTGTGTATGTTTGTGTAAGTGCTTACGCCATTTTGTATGCCTGCTTAAAGTTTGTTTAGTCATGTTAAGTCAAAATGGTAACAAGCAAAGTGTTGCCAACTCTTTTTGCTGCCATTCCTGTTTATTTTTTTTCCTGCTACTTTTTTTTTTTGCTACTTGAGAGTTAGTTATAACATTATTTTCTTTTTTTCTCTAGAATTTATGTATATATTCAATAACTTGTAACAACAAAACTCAATCGTCCTCGAACGTAAGTATGCCTCTTTATGGAATTATGGGCGTGCCTACTCATGTCTTGTGTATATTTCGTGTTAAACTTGTTTGACGCTTTCACATAAAAATAAATGTAAATTCTAAGCAAAAAGAAAAAAAGAAAGTTGCTTAACTTTTAAGCAAATCCATACATCTTTTATACACTTCAAGCTTATTTGTTGTCATTATTAACTTGTAAATATTTGCCTCCTTTTATTCAGAAACTTTTTTTTTGTATAAATAACAAAAATATTTTGACAGCTCCTATTATATTTTGCTTAATTTAATTTTTCAATATTTTTTGCCTTTTCGTTTTTTTTTTTTTATTTCTTCCAAATTCATCGAAGAAAAAAAACGTTTTTCACAAATAAAAATATTTTTCTTAGCAAAAATGTAATATTTGCCAACTTGACATATTTTGTTTACTTTATCAGGTGTGTCTGTCTGTCTGTTTGTATGTTTAAGTTTTTTTTTTTTTCCATTTAACAATTTTCAAATTTCTAAACTCATGCTTAGCATGAAAAATTCATTCATGTTGAAATTTTATGTAAATAGAAAAAATTAGAAGTACACAATTGGCCTATTTACAAATTTTTTCCTTCGAACAAAGGACTTGAATGCGTTGAGTTTTTATTAAGAATTTTTTTGAGAGATATTTTTCAAGTTTTTTTTTTTTTTTTTTTTTTTGCCTTGGTTCATTTGTAAGAAATTTTCAATATATTTTTTTCCATTGGCTTCATTTGTTGCGGTTTCAAATTTTTGCATAAAAAAAAAAAACTAAAAATTAAAATAGTATCAAAGACTTTTGAATTGATTTATATTTTCTAAGAAAAATGTAGTTTAATTTTTGTTTGTTTTACTTGAGTGCATTTGAAGAATTAAGATTTAAAATGAAAATTTTCAATTTACTTGAAATGAATGAATGAAATGTACTTGATTATGGGATGCTATGCATGTGTAGCTACAAATAAAAAATATTGCATAATATATTCGTTTAATATTTTTATTTTATTTTTGATATTTAAATACTTGAGCAATTATTTGTAAAGATTTTTGTTGATTAAAATTTTCTGCATTTATTGAAATCTAGAGGAAAACATTGCATCTATATGAAAATTTAATATGAAGGTATGCCCACAAAACTATTTTTGTTTTTCTTATTTATCTTGGTTTCAGCAGATCTCATTGAATAATTTATTGAATTTATTAACGCTTATAAGCCTCACCGTGTCTCCCCTTAGAACTTGGACAACTCCAAAGCAGAGTATGTTGCATACAAAACAACGCTTCCTTGCCATGCCAACCACGTGTTACATTGTGAATGTCCGTGTTTGCAGCATATTTTAACTTTGAGTTCGAAATATTTTTGTAAGGTTGTCAGGCTTAGAAAACACCCTCCACTGTTTATAACTTCAAAAAGACATCAAGATGAAACAAATTATGTATTTCTAAGGCCGTAAGTACACACTTCTATATTTTTCTATTAAACTCATCCCACCGCATTATGCCGCTTTGTCACGTATTGAGTCATCTGTGAATATGCTGACTACGTTTTAGGCCCTCAGGGAACTAAAGTACCAAGTGGCTTATAAATAAAAAAAATTATAGATCTATCAATGGATTTTGCTTTTGAGAATGTTTTATTTATTTATTGCATGCGGAATATTCTCTTTAATTTTTTTTTCGAAATATTTTCCAACTTTAAGTTTCAGAAACATGATTTTAAGAATCATCAAATTACTTTCTCTATTTCTCGTAGATTTTTTTCTATTTAAACTCAAAAATAATTGCAAGCATTTATACTAAAAACAAAAAAAAACAGTTATCAACTTCCCACATGCAACTGCGCCATAATTTCAATAGATAAAATAATTTGCTTTCCCCAAACAACAATTTTAAATGCGCTACTGTATGACTGTATTAGTGCGATATGAGAGTGGCATGAAGTTGAAATCATTATAATCGCCATTTGCAGCATTAAATATGTACATATCATGTGTATGCATGTTTGTATGTAGTAGTAGCTGCTGAGAAATACATATACATATATGCGCATATGGACTAACATGGTAACAAAAAATTATATACAATTTATTATTATGTGTAGAAGACTACTTCACATTTATGTATTTTTCATGTGCTAAAATTATGACTCGCGTGCGAAAATAATAACAAAACCAAAAACAACAACAACAACAATAAGAAAAATTGACAAATAACATGTCTGTCTGTCTATCTATCTTTTTGATATAAAAAAATACATACATATATACGCACACACATACATACAGTTAAATATACAGAAATAAATGGTTGTGTCTATGTGTGTGTGCCTAAAGTGTGCTACTTGTGATTTTAATTGCTTTTGGGAATTCATTTTGTTGCGCTAAATAGAAAACTAGAAGAGTCCTTTGGCTAAAACACTCACTTTCTTATACAATTTTATTGTTGCATACATACAGGCGCGCATAAACGTATGGTGTAGCGTATGAGTAATTAGTTTTGTTTTACGTTGCGGCTTAAAGCAATAAATTAAATTCTACTTACGACTAACTTACTTCATGTAATAATTCTTGATGGCAGCAACATTTAGTCATAAGAAAACAATACACAAAGGAGTCAAACTGAGCGAAAAAAAAAAAACATTTTAGTGTGATTTCGAAAAATTGCGAGTTTTCTTTTTTTACCTAAAATGATAAAGCACATGCAATTTATTAACAGATCAAAGTTTCCTATAAGGTTGCAGCTGTGATTTATGCCAGCATATCAGATAAAACCAAAATTTTATTGTATTTTGCTAAGAATTTTCTAAAACCAAAGTTTAAGTGTGCAATATTAATGTCTTTCTGTCTGTCCGTCTGTCTGTCCGTCTGTCTGTCCGTCTGTCTTTCCGTCTGTGTAGCATGCCACAAATGTATAATAAAATTTTAAGATGTTGCCTAACAAGTGTTTAAAAGCAAAGCACAAAAATTTATAAATGCAACGAATTCAATGAACCAAACTTGCTTTCAAATACACAAAACTCGAACTTTGCTCGAATTGTTTTTCTTTTTTTTTTTTTTTCCTTTTGAGTTGCACTTTACTTCAACTAAAAAAAAAAAAAAACTCAAGAGCTCATTCCCATTTGGCTACCGAAAAAAAAAAAAAATAAAAATATAAACCTGTGATTTTATAGTCGTCTTTATATGCTTTTATGTATATACGAGTGTATACGAGAGTACACTAAATGCTACATACTCATGTATTGTACTGAGATGTGGCGCCATAGCATGTAATGCCAGCCACTACATTTGCTGCTGCTGCTGCTGCTGCCACTTTTATAGACCGTTTTTGTTGTGCTCGGTTGGCTGTTTGGTTGTTTACTTCCGGTTAGATCCTTTCATGCTGCGGTTGCTTATTTCTATTTTTTTTTTTTTTTTTTTCGACAGAAATACTAGAATGTATGAAAAGCATGAAAGCACTGACCCTTCAGACATTTTGAAAACAAAGAAATAAGAAAAATATTACTTTTGATGTTCTGCTATATATGAGCTTCTAAATGTGCCTGTGTGTGTGTGTGTGTGAGTGTGTGTGTGCGTTACTGCTGTCCATGTGGATTTATTTTAGTGTTCGTGCCAGAGTGTTTTTTGTTTTGCTGTTTGTTAAAATTATTGCAGTTCAAAATATGAAAGTAAACTTAAAAAGCGAGATGTGTGGTATACAAAACTGAGAGAAAATGTTGATAGTAAAAAGTGCGGACAGACGGACAGATTTCAAGTGTGGCTTTGATTAAAAATACGAATGGCATAACGACTGATAGACTAAGAATATTTACGGCGTCATAGATATCCAATATCAATTTTTGAAGGAGACAGGACCCTAACAGAGCCAGACAAATGGACATAGAGGCAGCCGAACATGGCTAAATCCACGCTTTTAATCAATTTGATTATATTTTACCCAACCCATTTCTAATGTTACAAACTATAGCATTAAACTTAAATACCGTAACACAATAATATGTGTAGTAGTGTACTAAAAAAGAAAAACAAAACAAACAAAAAAAACTAAAATTAACACAAACAATTTTGTGGTTCGTATGAGTAATGTTTGTATACGCCTTCGGCTCCATTTTGTTGTGTTATTATTTTTTTTACAGGCTACTATATCCTTTGTACTTGGTAGTATGCGTATGTATGTGTATGAATGTTGCTTATTTCAATTTGTGGCTTTGCACAAATTAGAAAATTTTAAAAAATTAACAAGAAAAAAATATAACTATGAATGACTATAAAGATCATACATATATGTGCATGTGCATATGTGTGTGTGAGTGCTTAGGCACAATGGACATTTTATTAATTGAAGTTGTTTTTATTTGTTTGTTTATGCTTGTATTAAGAAAACAATTAAAAGAATACAAACATTGAAAATAAACATTTCGTTTGAAGGATTCTGCTTTTATAATTAGTGTTCTTCTTATTCTACTTTAATGTGGAGTAGGAAATTTTGAAAAATATTTTTGATTTAAGCTTGAGAAACTTTTATTTTACAAAACTCAAACACACTCAAAGTTATAAGTGCCATAGAAATCTCAACGAGATAGATCAGAGCTGCAGATATACGGATAAACTGTAGACACAACTACCATAACCACTCCCTCAAACAGCAGCAGATCAATTTTCTGAGAGAATTTCTGAATAGAAGAAAAATAACTTATATAACTTATAATATTAACACTCAAACTCCCAGAATAGACTCATCGTAATCGCACTCTATGACCAATAGCAAACATTTAATCATTAAACTCATAATATAAGATTTAATTACAAAATTGTTACTAAAAAAAAATTCATTCATGCCTTTCGAAGAATTTTCAATTGCAGATTTAAATGCAGTTTATTTGCATTGCATACTTTGGGCTAAATTTGCTAGCATAAACTAATTTTGTAAATTTATCAATGATGCTTTTGCTTGTTAAATACAAATACAAAAACACACATGCATGCATTCACTCTTTGTGAATGCGTCTGTGTATCTGTGTGTGCCTAATTGTGTTTGTTCCATGTAAAAGCTTACCATGGCTATTTTTGCATTAAGAAATTTTCATTAATTTTATAGTGTTGCTGTATACACAAGAGAATTTTCCAAGCTTAACGAATATTAGCTGCAGCACAAAATTGTAACCATGCAAAAATATGTGTGTATGTATGTGTTGAATTATATGTTTGTATGTGTGTGTAGTTTTCATTATATGCATTTTATATATTTTGCTGTAATTGAAACCTTTATATTTCTGTTTATTTGTTTGTTTGTTTGCTTACCAGAGTGAAGAAAAATAAAAGCCACTGACAAAAATAATTACAACAAAAAAAAAATTTAAAGAAAAAACAAACCAAAAACAAAATCAAAATCAAAATCAAAATCAAAAGCTGATGTTGCAAATTTTCGCAATAATAAATCTTTTGTTTGGCTAATAAATTTCTAAATGGCTAACATCAAATTCAGTTTGCTTTTAAGCAAATTCCAGCTACACACACACATACACACATACATACAATATATCATTGGCGCCTTGTTGCTTACTTTGTAGCATTATCTTTTATATATATGTAAATGTGTTTGTGTATTTACGCTTAAGTTAGCGCCATTTTATTTTGTATCTCACTCTCTCTTTCGCTCTTCTTCATTGTTTTTTAGTTTAACTTTGCTTTAAAGTCTTTTTGTTTTGGTCATCTTTTGTGCTAACCAAGCAGACTACAACTAGCTTAATTAAGCTTACTACTTGCTTATTTAAGATAATAATTTTCTGTCCGTCTGTCTGTCTGTCTGTATGCATGCTTAGGTAATACTTAAGTGTTTGCTATATATAATTCTAGTTTACTTCATTTCTTTGTTTAATATTCTCTCAAGTTAAACTTTGTTCAAAAGTTTTTTTTTTCTTGATTTAGTTTCTGTTTTCTGTATTAATTTCTATCTGGCAGCATTACACGTTTTCTTTCTTTTGTTCTAAGTTTTTGTGTATTACAACAAAAGGAATCCATATATTTCTTTTTGTAGGTTATGAAATATAATAAAAACTGAAAGTATTTTACTTGGCTAAAGTATTTTAGAAAACTTAAGTGCAGAATTTATTGGTAAAGTTTTTTTTTTTTGTAGTAGTAAATAAAATAATTATAAGAGATCGATAGAATATTAATGCTTTGAGAATTATAGGATAAAGGATATTAACTCTGAAAGTGAAGCGACATAAGACAAATATTTTGACAACTCGAAAACAAGCAGAAAGTTGGACGTATGCATTGATAGACAGACAGACAGACGGACGGACAGACGGACAGACAAAGTACTTTGTTCAAACGTTTCTTTAGCAATTTTTCAATTTTTCTCAAATAAACTAGCAGCTTTTCTTAAACTTCAAACCAAATTCAATTTAATTCAAATAAAACGTTTAGCAAAAATGTCAATTCATTTCCTTTAGATTTCAATAAATTATTGCCAAAATCGAGCAAAAAAATTTAATTTCATATTGTATAAAGTCTGCCATTCAATAACTACAAAAAAAAGAACAGAGCAGTTCAAACTGATAATTTATTTCATTTACTTAAAAGTCCCAAAAAACAAAAAAACAAGAAGAAGATTTTTGTCAAAGGAAATATAATATATAAAGTGAAATTCAAACTGCTTGTCAATATCTTTATTCATTTGGTTAAAGTTATAAAGTGAATTTTCTTGTAGTTTTTGTTTTCACAAAAAAGGAAAATAATGAAAGAAAAAAGAAAATCTTATACTATACATTTCCATTGATACCAATCGATACAGATTAAGTTAAGATGATTGCACACAACGTTTGCACTCGACTTGACTTGAAATAGAATAGAATCGAATCGAATAGAATGGATACATTATATAGAGTTGGTATGTATATAAAGTGGAATAGATAAACCTAAACGCTTGACCTTCAAAAATAAAATATTTGTTGACCAAAAAGCAAATAACAAACAAGACACGCGTCCGCAAAGTCATTACAAAACAAAAGGACACAAAATTCAATATGGCGCACGTGTCAAACGCTAACGTCATTTTGTATCCTACGACATTCCGACATTTTATTTATTTTCATTATTTTTTTTTTCTTTGCTTTAGAGTTTTCGCTTTGTCAGCAAAAAGTTCAAAAGTATTGATAAAATAATTTAGAAACCAAAAATAAATTTGATCTTTTTTTTGTTTTTTATTTTCGCTTTGTCTTTCGCTTTGAATATTTAAAATGCGCAAATTATCTTGGGAATTCGCAAGTAGATGGATGGATGGAAGGATGAATGGAAAACCTCAAATAATTTTGGCTTTATCACAAGTGCGACTTGTGCAAAGTGTCAACTTAACTCAACTTTGTACAAATTATTAAAACATTTTCCCACGGGTGACAACACTTGCCAGTTTAGGTGACAGACGTCGCCATTGCCAAGAGTGTGCTAAGAACTTCCGCTTACACAAGAATCGGTGCGGCATGAAGTAGTTAACTTGCCAAAAACAAAAGCGAAAAAAAAAAAATCAAGATTTGGGTTTGTAAAAGAGTAGAAGAAGAAATTGAGAAATGAGCGCTTTAATATTTAAGCAAGTTTTGAAAAATGCAAAAAGATAAAAAGTTGCAAAAATAAGCCAAAAAAACTGGGTCAGAGAGGCGTGTGGGCGAATAAGCGAAGATCAGAGCGCAATGGGTCGTCATTTTTCTGAGTCTTAATACTCTCTTCTTCTTGTTCTTGTTATTGTTGTAGTTGTGTAAGCGTATATAATGTATGAACCGAAGAAGCAAAGGAGCAAAAAAAAAACGACGCCAAGCGGATTAGTGCGCGTAATAAAAGTTAAAGAGGCAGACAGACACACAGACAGATAACGGAAGGTCGACATAACTGACAAAGAGCACAAACACACACACACACACACACATACACACACGTACAGACTCACATGGAAAGGCTCTAAGCATAAATGGCAGCATTAAAGTAGCAGCCACGTCACATGAAAACTTGACACAGACACCGACAGAGACAGAGACTGAGACAGATACAGATACAGAGACGACGGCAGGCTTCATTAAGATAAACCAATAGCTGCTAAATTGTTAACATTAGGCATGCATAATGAATTAAAGCTCAAAGCGAAACTACTAAACTAATGCAAAGGCTAAACTAAGTAGATGTGTAATATGTACAAGGATATCAAGCGGATGTGTTATACATACATGTAGGAAAATACAAGAAGCAACGTACACACACACACACAGTCAAGAATGTACTATGTACCTCAGAAGCTAAGGCATAATACATTTGCTATGTACTACGAGCAGGCATTATGAGTGTTATTATAATCTTATACATTTGAGTGCAACGCTTTCTATTAAACAGTTTTAAATTTAAATTGTTTCTTATGGGAATATGTGCTTCATTATTTGAATAGAAGTAAACACATATGTCCTTCTGTCTGTTTAAGTTGTGAAAAACATTATGCAGTTATTCTGAGAAGGAAAGCTATAAACAGGCATCGTGAGACACGTTGTAAAAGTTTCTGGAACTTCGTAGTCTTCGAGAATCTCATACAAAGACTTCAGCACAACTTAAAAAATTCAAATCGAATGTTTAAATTCTGAACTCAAAAAAAAGAAAGTTTAAAATTGCGCCTACGTCTAAGTCGACATTAGCAAAAGTATCTCATTACAACTCGTCTAAGTAAACTTTTTATCTTTAGATCACAATTAAAGTGCGTAAATTAGGATAAAATTAAACAAATATTTAAGCAAATTTAACCTTAACCTTCACAAAAATAATTAGAAATAAAAAAAATAAAACCTAAACATAAATGTGTTAACGATGACAAACGACTTAACCTAAACGATTATTTAGCGTAAGTTTTACTAAAGCAAAAAAAATATATACAAGCACACCATAACTGATAACCGACAACCTCAACCATGCCGCATAGTTCACATGGAGCACACACACAGCAAACACCTTTGACCCGACATGCTCATATATACTATCTTATATTTTTTTGCCTCCATTTTTTTTTTTGTTTTTGCTCTTCAACATTTTCTTTTACGTTTTCTTTTCTTTTGTTTTGACTTGTCTTGTCTTGTCAACGTGTCCTTGTAGCGAACATCCTAGCAGTGCTGCCTGCTTGCCTGCCAGCCTCACTTGTTGTTGTCTACCGAACTCGTTTACATTTTTGTGTCTACTTTAACGAGCGGTGTAACTGTGTAAGGATGTGGGCGGTGTAACACTGCTCTGGCTTCTGCTGCTGTTAGGTATCTTATGCCTATTTGACTTGTTTAGTCAGCCATTTGCTTGTTAAGAGTTTTTTTTTTTTTTTTTTTTTAGATTTTAGACATTGTTTCAGGTGCTCACGGCAGCTACTTTTGCGGTAGCAGCTACTTCAATTAACGTTTCAACAGCTCAAAGAACAATGACAGCTTTCTTGCATTTACGCATTTTTTTCTTATTCTTTTTTTTTTTTTTGTCTTCGTTTTTTAAAAATGTTTAACATTTTTGTGGATTTTTTATTTTTACTTTTAAACGAATTTTAATTATAAATTTTTAAATTTTTTTTTTTTTTTTCAGTGTAAAACTTATTTTACTTCCTGCAACATTGAGTACGTCTGTGACCTCAAAAATTTATATAATTTTCTTTTTTTTTGAAATTTTCTAGATGTCCCCAATTTTTCCATAGATTTCCTTTATATTTTGCATAATTTTTTTGCTTCGTTTAATTTTTTGTTTGTCATTTTACCAAGAAAAAAAAAAAAAAGAAAAGAAGATGAATTGTATGCAAAGCAAAAAAAAAAAAAAATTACCTAAAAGAAAACAAAAAAAAGACAATTTCGCTCTTGGCCTTTTTTTCTGTTATTCGCTCTATAAATGTCCTTTGTCCTTATGGCTCTTGGTATTGTGTTGTACTTTATGCTGTCTTTTTTGTTTATTGTTGTTGTTTTTGTTGTTGTGGGCATTATCATAGCTTTAAGTATTTTTATGCTTCTTATTGTTGTTGTTGTTGTTCTTATTGTCATTGCAAGCATTTTTTTGTGGTTGTAATTTACTTAAAGACAGTCTCACACAGACACATTCAAGCTGTATTTACTTACATAAAATGCTTTTACAATTGCATAAATGTATTTGTTTCTGTCTTTGTTTTATAAATTAAAGTCTCAAGAACTTTGCATATTTACAAAATGTTATCAATTGCGCAATTTCGCCTTCGGACGCCAGCTGTTTCGAATTAAGTTATTAAATTTTAGTTAAATGACAAAAACATTTTTTATGAAATGAATTTATTTTTGGTAAAAGTTGGAAAAGTTTATTAAAAGCAAGCTGCATTGCTGTCAACTTAATGAATAAGAAATTGTGTTGTACATTTTGTGCAGAAATCTGAGACAAATAATATGTGTACGGGAAATGGAGTACAGAGATATGCATATATGTTTTTGTCTGAGTATCGAAATGCAAATAGTATCGATACTAACTATATGTTTCATAGCTAGTAGTCATATGAACGACATTTGTTAATTTAAATATCGATACCTGATGTTATTTGTATTGAGATATCGATACTTGTTATAGTAAGTATTGAAGTTATCGATAATTGTTAATGAGAGTATCAAAACTAGCAATACTTGCTATAATTATCATCGATACTACTGACATTTTTACAATTGTTATTGACATTACGATTATTTATATTTGTTATAGTAATAATCGATTATAATGACATTTGGTAAAACGATTAAGTATCGAAATTTCAATATTTGCTATAAGAATCAGTTTAAATATTCATGTTATCGAGAGTTTTAAAAATAAGTATCGATACTTTCGATATTTGTTAAAAACTAATTATTTGGTATCGATACTGTCGATGTTGAATCGAATTGCAATCGATAAATGTTAGAATTAGTATCGATACCAGCTAAAGTTGCAATTTTTAACAAATAATTTTCATTTATTTATTTTATTTATTTATTTCTAGTTTGTATATTTTAATTTACACATGACTGTCTGTGCAATTTCTGTTTAAAATAAAAAAAATAAATTTTCCAGCCTCTAAGAAATTGATTGCTTTTTACTGTTTATGTCAGCTTTTTTAATTAATTTAAATTCAATTTAATTTTGCAAAAGTTATTTTTTTTTTCTTAGTACAAAGTACTGCATTCCAATTGAATTCAAAATTAAAACGTTTTGATACTTTTCCTTTGACATGTGTATAGGAGCTACAATACAATATAAAGAATTCTTTTCCGCTATTCAGGAAAAAAAAAGCTGGAATCAAAGGAATAAAATACATAAAAGCAAAATAGAAATATATCTCATTGTCCTGACATACACAAATCCATTGCACGTTGGCACGCGCTA
Source organism: Leucophenga varia (assembly GCA_018903435.1). Lineage (NCBI taxonomy): Eukaryota > Metazoa > Arthropoda > Insecta > Diptera > Drosophilidae > Leucophenga > Leucophenga varia. The sequence goes on from JAEIFJ010001427.1 coordinate 1,067,865, forward strand.
AGCAACTTGAGACTGATTTGTCGACTTGCTATTTCCGTAACGGATACTTAATCAAATTGAAAAGTTCTACGTGTTACTCATACGACACGTGAAATAACATTATAAGACATGAACCGTACCAATTTCATTTGTGTGTGTCTTCCTTTCTTTTCCATGCATTTCCAAAAATGTTACCAAAAATAAAGTTCTCGTTTTTTTTATTTCCAACAGAATTTAATTTCGGCATTGCCAAAACTAAAAGCAGACAAAACGAATAAATGCCACGCCCAACAGCCCAACTAATACTTTAATTCCAACTAGATCCCTTTGCACGATTCATGGTGACGATGATTTCACTTGATTGCTTCGATTGTTTGCAATTTACTCATGGTACTGCCTCAAGCTGTGATTCCAGTTGGCGTTCACATTGGCATTGGCGTTGGCATTGGCGGCAACGGCAATTGTGGCTCCACAAAAACTCTCTAAAAAACTTTGCAAGGTTCGGGAATGTGCAGGGATGTTGACGTCGAACAAGACAAAGTGTCCTTAATTCGTATAAATTTTTACGCCCTTAAGTTGACTTTGTTGAACGACTGAAAAAGGAATGAAATAAACGCCAAAAAAAAAGGCACTAACTCACTATTGTATGGGTTTTTTGTTTTTTGGGTAGTAAGGACAAAGGACATAGCCTGTTTCCAAAAACCGAAAAACATAGCAAACAGCGCAAAAGTTTACAACTTTCGGCAGCAGCGATTGGAGCACATTGTTTGGCGTTGTCATTTCTTTTAATTATCGTTGGCGTTTCTATATTTTTTGGTTTTTTTTTTTCGTTTTTGCATGCCACAAACCGAGCACTCCCTCTCTCTCTCTCTCTCACTCTCTGTAGACCTTAAAATGCTTAAAATGTTGCCCCTCGGGGTCTTTTGCCAAGCAAGTAATTTAAAAGTTTTGTATGCTCACAAAAAAAGAGTAAAAAAATGGGCAGCATATTTTAATTGATTTGCAATTTGTGCAAATTGTTCCAAAACGCTTCGGGCACTCTTCGCAGCACTCTGACCAAATCAAATACGTTTTGAGTTAAGCGTTTTTTTTTTTTGCAGCTATTTTAACTAATTTATGTGGCTTTTAGATTAGACTCGGAATTGTTAAAAGGCAAAAGTATTTAAATTGAAATATTTTAATGTATTTTTACTCGTTTTTTACTGCGTATTTGAAAAGTATTTATTCCGTTGCTAAGCATTAAATTCGTTCATATTAAATCTAAATTTAGGCATTTAAAATTGAAAGCACTTCACGAAATAATATATTTAAATCAATTTTGCTATATTAAAATGAATTTCATTTAATGAAATAAAAGGAAAAATTTTATATAAGAAGCATGCAACAATTTAAAACAGTTCCATAAAACATAATAAAAATAAATATTTTGTATATAAACTCAAAGTCAACATGTTAATAACAATTGCACTTAACTTAACATTAAAAATTTATTTCTTTTGTATACTTCCGCCTTTACACAGATACAATACAAACATAACAACAACAACAAAAATAAATAAACACCCACACACACCAGATACATTTATGCAGCAAAAAAAAAAAAAAGAAAGGAAAGGAAAAAAAACCTAAGTAAATGCTCCATAACAATTTTGGCTTTTATTATAGTACATCGAGGTGAGTTGAACTCATTTGGCTTCAAAGCAAAGTCTTTTGACTTTTTAAATATTTAATAATACAATGTGAAGCACACAACAGAACAAGGATAACAGAACGGAACAAAACAGGACAAGAACTAAGCTGTTGTGTCAGTTAGTTGCAATGAGATACTTTTTTTTGTTTTGTAAGAGATACTTTTAAAGTAGATACTTTCATGGCGTTGAGTAGAGTTTTTTTGATTGACAATAAATTTACAAAAAGAATACCACAAAAATTAATAACAATAATAATAAATTGGTGGACTCTTATAGGAGAATATATACGTTTCCACAGGTATTTTTTTATGATATTTTTAAATCATAAAACGAACTCAATAAGAAAAACTCAGTGGGTCTTGCACTTTTCAGTCAAATATTTTATGAATTGTCATTAATATTTTTTTAGCTTTTCGCAACGAATGCTATTTTCAATATATTTTGGAAAATATGGAGCAGCAAACTTTTGAAATGCTTAATTTTACCGATGATGGCAAATTGGAGGCAGAAAGGGGTAAATAACACAGCCCTGCAAATTTCCATTTTTCGGGTGCGAATAAAATGGGACCTAGTGTTTCCGAAGGGAATTTTCGAGCTGACCACAAATCTGGGCTCATGTCAGGTTTTCGAGATAAAGTGGGTTGAAAACCCAAAAAATAGCGTTTTTGGCCATTTTTAAAAAATTGTAGAGTAGAACCCTGACGTGCTACGATCTCCGTTATTGTCAGTAATTGAAGGTTGAACTTTGCTCTTTGAAATGAGCCCTATCCCAAATTATTCGCACGCACCTTTAGAGTAGGGGGTCCACTTTTGTTAAGGGTGGTTGGAAAAAATGAACATAGTAACTTATTTACACCTAAAGTTAAGGAATACTGGAAGAAGCAATGTTCCTAGGGGTATTCAATGTCGCTGATTACAAATCTGCAATCAGATTTCAAAAATTCAAAATGGCGTGTTCAGCACGAAAATTCCCTTCGGAAACACTAGGTCCCATCTTATTCGCAAAACTGATGCAGGGCTGTGTAATTATTACACAAATTTATGAGAAAATCATTAAAAATATTCATCTTTTTCTTTTATAAAAAAGTTATACTGTTCGAGGAACTGCTAAGCGATGAAATCATTGAAAAAAGCAGTCTGTCAACTTCCACAGAAAGCTCGAATGTAACTCAAGTGACTGCTGTAAAGAGGAAAAAAGGTGAGCAATTGTGATATAGATTCAGCACAGCAGCTGTTGTACTCAGTTGCATTCAAATGCATTCAGTTGTACATTCACATACCAACAAATATTTTAATATTCAATTCACAGCAACAGCACCAATGTGCAATGAACTTATGAATAAATTTCTAAATGACGTTGTGCAAAGCCACAAATCAGAAGACTTATCTCAAGCTTATAAGCAAGAGGAACAACTTAAGGATACACTTGGATTTGGCGTTGAACATGAAACAGTTGCTCTATTGCCACAGCCCAGCGTAAGCAAAGAAAGAAAAAAGAAATCTTGTACTCGTCTAATGCTACGGCAACTCTGGTATCCAAAAATGAGGCCAAGTTCCCAATTGGTGCATTGTGCAACGCGAACCTTTGAAGATACAATCGATCTTATAGCCCTTTTCACAATAATCGCAATTCTAATTGTTTTGTTTTGGCTTTGCTTTAAAACGCAGCAGCCAAACGCAGCAATTAATGAGCAAAGCATGATTGGGAAGTTAGTTGGAAAGATTATTGAATTTATTTATATAAAAAAAACAAAGTAAAGAGTTATAAAATTTAATAAACAAATTTCTTTTAACGAAAAATGTGTCGTATGGTTTTTGAAATTATTTATGAAATACTCTACAGGTAGGGTATATAGAAGCAATATATAAAAGAACGCTTATAGCACACTACTCAAAAAAAAAAAACAAATATTGTCTAACTGCTGTTACCCAAATATAAATGACTTCATATAAATATTACGTATACGCAACGCGTGCGTTCAATATACGAAAATTTAATTAACTTGGAGCATTTTTATTAATACCCAAAAACAAAAATAAAAACAAAAAAAACCCATTATTATGTGGCAAAGCCAAAAATGAGATGATGAACAAAAAAAAAAAAAAACAAAGAAAAATATGCACTAAGCAAGTTTAAGCTAGCATTATGAAAGTGTTTCACGCAAAAAGCAATAAATAAATAAATAATAAAAAGTAATAAATGAACGACAGCAACAGCAACAACAGCAGCAGTAGAAGCAGTAGCACAAGCAGCAAGACAAGAATCCACACTATCAACACGCATTACGAACACAATTTACTTTATTACATAAACTGATTATAGTTTTAATGCAAACGGATGAACAGAAAGCTGAATGAGAGCAACGCAAAGGGACTTGACTACAAAGAGCTTACGGATGCAGAAACAGATGAACAAATGGAAAGACAGACAGACAGACAGACAGACAGCTCGGCCAATGTACAAACGAACGAACGTACACGAAACGAACGGTAGGAAAACTTTAATATCCTGGCATTATTATTATCATTATTAAACTCTGTGAATGGCATAATAAAGAGCACGCGGGTGTAAACCGCAGCAGTTGCGGCAATGGCGGTAACGGCGGAGTTGGTCGGGTCGGGTCGGTTGGTTGTTAAATGCAATGAAGTCTAAAGTTGATGCGCGTGAGTGAATTGTACTGCAAACGAGTGAAAGAGAGAGGGAGAGAGATAGTATAACGGAATGTTGCGATGCTGTTTACTGCCAACTTCCGCCTTAATGCGCATTCCGCCATTTTAACGAGCTAACGATCCAAACAACGTAAGAACCACTACCACTGCCACTGCCCGTAACGCCTTCAGCAGTTTCAACACCGCAGAGACCGCTTTTGATGTGCTGCTGCTGCTGCTGTAAGCAGTCAGTCAGTCCATCGCTCATAACGCTCAACGCAAGACAATTTATATTTGCCACACACACACACCGCCACTCACCGCTTACCGCTAAATACAATAATCGATGCATGGTTTTAAGTTATGAGCGTGTAATAATCTATTTGAAATGCATTTTATTGCGCATACGCAGCGTTCTACAGCAGCAGCAGCAGCGAGCAAAGCGCATTCCTGCTACTTAAACATATTTCAGATACTTTGAAGTAAAACCGACATCCTTTTTAATGCAGCGCATCTCTTGGACATTCCTTTAGATTTTATGCGCGTAAATAAGTAAGAATTTTAGTGCGCGTGCTGCTGTAAATACTTTAATGCTGCATCTTGAATAACTTTGGAAAGTAATGACGCAAATAAACGCGATTATAGCACATCGAGAGATTGCACATCGTTTGCACGTGATTAAATAACTCCAAAGATTTTGTGTTAAAAGTATCTAGATACATAAACTAAAGATTAACCACAAAGATACTTTTCAAGATTAAATCTATTAAGTTTTTTCAAAATTTCTTTTAAAATAAAATTCAAGCTCAAACTACAAATTTTTCCTGTCATTGATTAATTCTTTTTGTACGAATATATTTCTACCCTAACCTACCGCAAACTTAATCCAGACACTCATTTATTCGCTTGTTTCATTTGACAACTAACACGATTTTCTGTGCATGTTCGCTGTCATGCATTCTTTCATTCTTTCAGCCAACCCGCCAGCCAGTCAGTCAGTCAATCATTTATTTATTCGTGTAGCGCATTCATTAATTAGTTTGTAGTTAATTATGCATTGTACTACTTAAGTAGTCTAAAACTCCTGAGATTGCATGTGTTGATTTTCAAGCGTGTTTACCATACTTTCGATATATTTTTCTTTTTTTTGTTGTTGTTGTTGTTATATATTCACACCACCACAAACAATGAAGCGAGACAACATGCTTGTGAAATCAGATACTCATTCACAAAATCGCCTGTAGACATTGACTACTGCCTAATCTAAGATTTTATATATATTTTTTTTTTTCGTGTTTCACACGCAATATTGAAACCTTGTAAAAGTTTTTCTAGTTGCTGGGGTCATTTATTTTATGAATAGACGACGACATTCGACACTCCTACCTTAAGTGTTGTTTTTTTGTGTTGATTGGTTGTCAGCGTATCTGAAATGGGAAGAATAAAATCAGAATAATTAAATTATTAAAATTATTTGCTTTAATTTTATCTTTTTGTTATTTAAATTATTTGAATAAGTTTTTCTAGTTTTATTTTAATGATAAGGTGGGGTGGAGTAAGCCTAGCATTTATTTAACTCTATAAAAGTAATAAATCATTTTCATTAGTATAGTTCGATGAGGCATTTTTATTGTCACCTGCTATAAAAGCGCAATACCATAAAATCAGTTTTTAACCCAAGTAAATGATGTGGGGTGAAGTGCGTCATACAAATATTTTCGCTTGAAAACCAAGTATCAATTCAAAACTTTTATATGTTCAATTTATGCTTTTCCTTCCACGCTAATTAAATGCAAATGTTACTCAACAGACAAACCTCGTTCATTACACTACATGTGTATCTTGTTTAGATAAATATAATCCCTAATTAAATTCATTATTTCTGCATACACTTTACATTTGCTAATTACAATTCGTAAAAAAATTAAGCCAATGTTTTCCCTTTATGCTAAAAAGAAAAAAAAAAAATCATTCCAAGTATTCCAAACGCTTTCAAATTTTTTTAAGCCTAAAAAAATAATTCCTTGCTCAAAAAAAAAAAAGTGTAACATACACGGTTTTACAATGTAGCTGGTGTTATTGCAAATTCAAAATTATGGTGCACGCTATTCAGCTCTGCTCGTCGGCAATCGGGATGGGTTCTTCATTCCATAATTGAATTTATTTAGATGTTGTGGTGCTACTATAGTTTTTTATATATTTATAATGCGTGCAATAAACAAAAAAAAATTAACAAAAGAAAAAAAAAAGACTATAAAGGGAAATCGGAGGACAGTATACAAAATACAGAAAAAGAAATGCTACACGCAGATGTAATTGCGGTAGTATGATGCCCACCCAACCTTGGTCACAAGTCCAAAAGGAAAATTTAAATCAATGTGTGACCCCAAAAACAATTTAAAACTAAAACCTAATTCTCATCAATCACCTTGAAGTCTGGGCTTCTCAAAATCATCTACTCGATGTAAAAACGCATATCGAAATTCATGTTCAAATAAATTTTAATGGAATTCATTTTTAAAATATAAAAACTAACAATTATTATAAGAAATATTTAAAATTCGACTTAAAACACTAAAAGCTTTCAAATAAACAAACATTAGTTTAAAAAAATATATAATAACAACAAAAAAAAGTAAATTAATTAATTGGGTTGCAAGATTTCATTAATAATTATTATGTTATATTATTCATTTTATTATAATTATATATTTAGTTATTTATTTTAAAATTAAATAATGTAAAAAAAAAAAAATGTATGTAAAAATTTTATAGATGCATGATCAAAAAAAAAAAAAAAAAATATATATGAGATGAGAAAAAAAAAATTATTAATAATATTTCATTTAAAAAAAAAAAAAAAATACCGACACGAAAAATAAATAGATTAAATATTCATAAGAAAATTAAATTATTAAACAAAAAAAAAAATAATTAAAATTGTTTAACAATTTAAAACATTACAAAAAAAAATTTAATTAATTCATTTGGCTCAAAATAAAAACAAATTCGGATAAGCCTTATGGAAATTCGAAATATAGGGTATCGCGATCATATGCTTAACCTTGAAATTTAAACAATGCACGTGAGTAATAAAAAAAGAGCGCGAACGAAAATTAATAAAAAAAATTGATTTTATGCTTATCATCAAATTGCATTGAGCGGGTGAAAGGGAGAAAAAAAAATGTAATGTTAATGAAGAGCAAACTTACTTGATCTCATCCAACGCAAGAAGTACTTCCATGTTGACGATGTGCTGTGCTGTTAACGTTATGTATAACAGAGAGTGTAAAAGAGAGTTGCGTTACTTTATAAGTTACGTTATTTTTATAAGCTTACGTTGTAACGCATGCGTAATGGACTTAGAAAAAAATTCAAAATTATCGCAATTAAATAAATTTACATAGTTACAACAACTTCAATAAAATAACCATAACTCTCCTTTTCACTTATTTTTTTTTTTAAATTACTTTATTTTCATTTTTTTTCCACTCACTCACTCACTTGTATTAAAATTTTTTTTATTTATACGAAAATTCGTTTAAATTTAGGTTTTGCGCATTTTAAACACTTTAAAAAAAAAAAATTATATTTATAAGAATTATGCGCTGTAATGATTTTTTTTTTTTTTATATAAATTTTGTCTCACTTATATACATTTTTCACTGCACCATATATGTATATTTGTTTGTTTAAAGAAAAAAAACTTTAAAATATAATTATTTATGAATTCTTGCATCCAAAAGAAAAAAAAAAAAAAATATAATATGATTAACCAAAATTTGGGTTATTAAAATAAAAAAAAATTAAATATAACATTTTTTTTACCACTTTACGAAGCAAATTTTCACAAATTATAATTAAAATTTTGCAAATTTTTAACACAAAACTTCTTTTTACTATGGAAATGAACTTTTTTAAATGGCTTTTGCTTTTCTCTAATTAGGTTTAACTTTTTGCAATTAGATTAAGGAAAAAAAACACACTAGCACAACCACATTTTTCTGTGCTTAACTGATGCACGATAAATAAAAAATAACCAAAAGAAATCTGCAACGCAAGTGGAGAGAGCGCAACTTCCGATCAATTGATGTGCGGCATCGCTCAAGCTAAGAGAAAATTACATATGTGTAGGCCGCATGTTAGCAATTTGTATTTAGTACAAATCGCCTAATCTGTATAAGAATAAAGAGAGTTAACACAATGCACCTAATGCAAAACCGAATAAAAAAATATTTACCCATATGGATTAGGCGCGAAGTAAAATATTTTGTTTCTCGTACTTTTTTGTGGTAGATTTTCTCTTTGGCGAAAGGTACACCAAAACTTCTTCACAAATGTAATTTTTTTTTTGAAACTAATTTTTTTTCTTTCTTTTCTTGGCAACTTGAAAAGGAAATATTAATTTAGAAAATTAATTAATATTTTATTTAAATATTAATTCTCGGAAAATTGATATCTTTCTTTTTTTGGAAATTGAATTTAATATTAGTGCTTTCGTTGTAAAAAAACAAAATTATTTGAATTTTTTTTTTTTTTAAATACTCACAATTCAATGATGATGCAAAAAAATATATGACAATTTAGCCAATCTTAAAAAAAAATTATTAAAATTTTTTTTTTTTTTTATTTTTTTTTCTATCAATATATTATTTGTATCTTTGTATAAAGTCGGTGACGGTTGCCAAGGAAAAGAGAATGACTCTATAATTTTTTGGGCTTTTATACTCTTGTATACGCCATTTAAAATAGCGGATTTAAAATTGACATACGTCAGTTTACTACATTGGCAAACGAGGGCATAAAAAAACCACAAGAGAGAATTTCCCTAAATTTTCGAACTAGGTAATAACCGTCGTTATATTTTAAATATACACCTTGCTGTACTAAAAAAAAAAAGATACAAATAAATTTTCTTTTTAAAATGACAAATAAAAAGAAATGATATATAAATTTCAGTATTTCATTGTAAAATAAAAAAAAATTTTGTGCTTTAAATGTTTTAAAATTTTATGTAAGCGGAAGGGGACCACTACAAAAGATATAAAATCTGATCTGATTTTACAGCGTAAATATTTGTTTTAATAATCCGTTGGCAAGAACAACAACAACAACAGTGCTGAGGGCATATTATGGCTCTAATTGAAATACTAGACACTTGTGGGCATTATTTGCATTCATTAAACATTCAAGAAATTATTGTACTTTGTACTTTGTTGCTAAAACACGCATTCTCATGCAACAGAAACACAGCGCAACGCAACGCTTAAAGCAAAATTTGTATTTTTAATGATGGAAAAATAAAAATATTGCAGACATTTTTCTTAGAATACTTACACCCAAATTCATTCATTCACTTAGCAAATGAGATACTTTTTTTAATTTTTGTTTATTTTTATACTAAGCAGATTAGCCATGATTAACGCAAAAATATTTTTAATGACTCTCAACTCTCGAAAAGTGTAAATGAAAATTTTTTGGGTTGGAGTAAAATTTTTGATTTGGGTTCTGGGTTCCTTCGAGTGTATATGACGGTCATTTCAATGACGTTGCGCGCTAAATTGACCTTCAATATATAATTTTTTTTAGATGATATTCAGCATAATCGATTCGAAGTTGTTTGGTTGTATAAGCCTATTGATTGATTTTAAGCAGACAATTGAGTCTAAATGAAAATACTTTGACATATAATTTACCCTTTAATGTCAAACTTTTTTATTTATTCAATTTGTTGCTTTCTTTTTTGAACAAATAAAACTGTCATGAACAGAAATTACGAAATATTAGCATAAATAAATAATTAAATTAGTTGCATGGAGTGAGTTGAGAGGATACGTAGCTGACCCAATATAAAGAGCGACAACCATTTGACCTGCAAATGTCCGTCTGTCTTGCTGTTGGTCTAAGCGTCTGCCCTAGTGTCTGTCTGCCATATTGTCCATTCATTAAGTCAGTTGATGTCCTTGTAAATGTCACAACGCCAACATCTCACTTTCGTTTATTTTATTCATCATATTTTTTTTTTTTTTTTGTTTTTTTTTTTTTATTATATTTTTGTATTTACAATGCTATTAACGTTGTTATTTGCACTAGGTAAACCTATAATTGAAGTTTCATAACATTGAAATGTCGTGTAAATTTTCTTTAATTAGTCACAAACTCAAACTCAGTTGACTCAGTTCTCACAAAACGCATTTATTGCGCTTTCGTGTTAATTTCGAAATATCGTGAGCGGTTTTAATTATGAATTGTGTTAATTTTAAATGCGAAAAAGTTTGAGTAATAATTATTTATATTTTATGACTTTGTGCACACTTCATCGGTCATTTCTAAACACCAAAAAATAAATAAAACAAAATGAACTTTACCATTTCAACACTTCAAGAAAGTAGAAGGACATTGAGCAGGAAACAGCAAACTAAATCAAATTGCCGTAAGGTGTGTATGTGAGTGTGTGAATGTGTACACAGATTGAAAAAGTAGTAATCGTAGGCCCAGAAAATCAAATACTAAATTACATGTTCTCAACACAAAATTACCGCATAGGAAAACAAGCACTCAAGCCTTTGCCACAAGTAGGCAACACAACACAAATAATTCAACAACAACAAAAACAACAACAACAACAGCACACAGCATAAAAAGAGTAAAGCAGCAAGGAACAAAAAAAATCATTCATTATCATGTCACGTCAATCGAAAACAATCTAATGACTGCACATGATTTCTATCTTAAATAGAAAAACAGAAGCTTAAGCGGAAACGGAAGTGTGCTGCTGAAAAACAACAACAACAACAACAAAAAAGTGGCAGTATACACGAGCTGGCTGGAAAATGGTTAAAAGAGTGTGTATGTTTGTGTGTTTGTGTGTGTGTGTTTTGGCAACATATGCGTGGTTGTTTTTATAACAACATTCTTATTATGCATTAGATGCGCCTTAAATAGTTAAATCAACTGTGAATTTCATGCTCTGACAGCGTTTCGAATTTTGCATTAAATTTATTTATTTATCTATTTTTTTCTATTAAGGTCAGTCGTTTGGTTGTACATTTATTGGGGTTTTGTATATTTGAACATTTTTTATTATGCCGACAGAGTTTAACGCACGAAATATGTTTTAAAGCGAAAGCATTTTAGCAGATAAAATATAAAGAATGTGTGATTTTTATATTAATTTAAAATTTTAAACGAACAAATCTATTCACAATACACGTTTGTAAGAGTATTAAAAGATGAAGAATAACCAAGAAAGAGAATAACTGCATCCTAAAGGTTGTAACAGCAAAATAGAGTTACAATAAATTCAACTGTACAATGAGTACACAGTAAGTACAACTGAATGTTTGCTGCAGACTATGCGCACTCATTTCGCAATGCATTCATGCTCTTGGTTTTTTGTTTTCAATTCTAGCAGAATTTTAGTATTTATATGTAATATACTCTTGTGAAAAGAGAAAGAGTGTGTGCAAAGCGCGTTGCTCTGTTTAAAAAAAACATTAGTGAAAGAATTTCTATATTTTTTTTATTTTCATTTTACTTTAAGATTTTTATGCACAAAAAGTATTTTATAAATTTAAAACCCTTTTTTGTTTAAAAGACCTCAACACCTACTCGTTCTGTATGTGTGTGAGTATAATGTATAAGCAAACAATTTTTGTATGAAACAATTTCATTTGAAACCCTTTTTTTTTCGTATGTAACAAATTTTTATGAACACATCGACATCAATTTAGGCTACATACCCATACACACACACACATGCATATATAAACAAACAAGCAAATAAAAACAACAATATGCATACGTGATTACCATTGGCTTTCCCCTAATACCATATTTTTCCATATGTATGTATGGTGTATGGCAAAAATCTTTATAGGTGGGTGTTAATGTGCGATTATATATGTATACAAATACATACATACATACAGTGTGTTCCCATTGCGTTTATAGATGTATGACGCCCTAAGGCTATGTGTATTTTAAGCGTGGTACTATGTAGCGCCTTAAAGTAGGCAACAGAAAAAAAAACATTTTCAAATTTGTGTGCGGTATACTATATGCATGAGAGAAATTAGCCAAAAGCAAATAAAATACCCACTAAGAAAAAGGAACATGAAGAAAATGAAATGAAAATGGAAATGGATATGGAGTAAAAATAATAATAAAAATAAAATGGGACTTACGAAAAGTAAAAAATAAAAATATTACGCCTTGTGTTACAAACATTGCGCTTCAAAAGAGTTGTAATTTGTTGCATTAAAGACTGTAAAAATTGCGACATGGTTTGTTAAGTTTATTTTATCTTAAAAGTGTTTAAAAAGCAGCAATAAATGTGCACAATAAAGAAGAAAATACAGAACGACAGACATTAAAATGATTAATGTGTCCGTCTGTCTGATTAAACTGCTCAATAATATGTAGGCTGCTGAAGCAGTATTAAATCTTGAAAAATCTTCACACTGAGTCACAAACTAAACGATATATTTGTTATACCCGCTTAAATAAATGTGCTTAAGTGTATTTGTATTTAAGTACGAAAAAAAAGAATTAAACGTATCATGTGTAGCTTATTATTAGTACATTCGCTTATTACGCTGCTACACGCTGGCATACAAAACAATCCAAGCTTAACTAACACCAAGACACACACAAATGCTTTACAATATATCCTTTTTATTTATTTTTGTTTTTTTGGTGCAAGAAAAAAAGCCTTTTTGTCGACATAGAATTGCTTTCATATAATTTTGTTGTTTTTTTTTTGTTTTTTTTTTTTTTTTTTTTTTTTTTGTTTCTTTTTTGTCGACAAATGAATTTCTCAAAGAAAATTAGCACGTGTTTTGCTCACTCAATTTTCATTTGCCTAGTATTGACGTCCAAAATTGTTATACTACTGCGAGAGAAAGTGAGAGTTCGCAGACCTTTTATTTTACTGTATCCTGTCCTTGCCCGCATTACATATCCGCAACGCCATGCTAATCGTTTATTTCGTTTTTGCCATTTTTGTTTTATTTCCATTTTTTCTTTTTTTTTTTTTTTTTTTTGCACAAAATTTCTTTGCGTGATTCTTGCGCCGGCTTCGACTGAGACTGTGGCTGTCGCTGTTGCTTTTGTTATTTGCTACATTTTTGCCACATAAGTCGTATAATTAATACACATTTTCATGCTGGCAACTTATTACGCTTGACATGCTTCGCTTTATACCTAGCAGCAAAACACATTCCATTCACCCCAATCAAAATCATTTAGCCTCAGATGCAACCTATTCTACAGCTCATTTCACCCTTTTTTCATACTTGGCGTACGTAGTCATTTGCAGCTGACGTGCGTTCGTGCACTTGTCTTGACTGGTAAACAAATGTCGTAAATTAATTTTTAAATAGCTTCGTTTCTTTTTTTTTTTTTTTTTATTAAGCTATAAAATATTTATGAATCTATGTAAATTCATACATAGCCATACATAGGTTTGTATGTGTAGATACTTTTATGTATCTGAATTGTATATAGAAAAAAATGTATCTAGATAAAAATGTATTTGCTTTTATTTACGTTTTTTTAATTAATAAAATAACTTTGCAATCTGTCCGTCTGTCTGTTTTTATGTATATTGGAATATTTAACTGCCCAAACGCCTGCCAATCTATACGTCCGTCCGTCCCACATGGTTGTACATAATTGTTGTTTTAATTTTAAAATTTTTATGCTGCTTATAGCCAAGATACATGACATTTCATAGTCGTACTTGGTCGACGGCTTGTTTCTTTTTTTTTTATGAAAGGAACTTCTATACCATAAAATAATTGCAGTCAACAATGTACAATATAAATTGTTTACATAATGTACTTCACTTTTGAACATATTTTTTATTTAAAAATAAATTGGACATTTTTTTTTTTTTTTTTTATAAATATTCTCTGAATTAATTAACTGAATTTCATATTTTTTTTACGTGTTTGTTTCCAATGTTTTCCAAATGAAATTCAATCGCCGTCCGTATATGCGATAATATTATTCATATTTAATATTTTTACATAAAAATGGTTTAACTTTTGATTTTTTAATTGGAATTTTCTATAAATAATATTTTTTTTTTTTTAATGAATTCCAATACAATTTATGCGTAATCTGCTGTTGAAATCAATACAATTTGTAAAACACAACAATGAACAGCAACGAAAAAAAATCTATTTTTGCCACATAAATCGTTTATTAATTTTACCGGAGAAATCCAAGCAAATTATTGTTATTCCCTTGACTTGTTATAAATTTTATTTTGTGGCAGTGCAAATTAATTGCAAAAAGGAAAAAATACACAATTTTTTTTAATAAATTAATTGTTATAATGAATTGTATGAGTGTGTATGTGTGTGTATAACCACATAAGAAGCTACTTAAAGTCAATTATTTAAATTTTAATTGTACTGCAATTTTTAGCAATTTATATTTTCTGCACAATTAGCAAGCAAAATGCTTATTTGAAAAGCACTCAATTTCAAATTGAATTCATTAAAGTGTAAAGTTTAATTATGCATGCTTAAGTAGAACTTTGTTTTTTTTTTTAATAATTATAATAAAAACATATTTTTTAGCTTAAAAAATTCAATACTAAATAAAAAACTAATTAAAGTTTTTTATTATTACATATGTTCTATATACAATATAATTTTATAATCCAATTAAATTTTTAATGAATTTGATAGACGACCAAACAACAACAAAGAAAAAAACAAAATGGCGGAAATTGTTGTGCAATTGAAATATGAACAAGTTGACAGCACGTTGCATTTTACAAATTAGTTTGTGTATTTTTTTTTTTTTTTGGTATAAAAATTTATGACACATTATTAATGAATGTTTAATTTGCTGTAAAAGTTTAATTTTCGTTTAAAAATATTATAAACTAAATTTGACAAAATGCATTAAAGGTTTTTTAGACTAAAGCTGGCCTTACACTATAACGCTGATTGATGCTAATATGTAAATGAAGATTATGTAATATATAAATAATATGTTTGCTGTTTAGTTGATGATTTTAATGTTTAACAGAACAAGAAATTTAATATATCTGGCAAAGCTACGCAATATATAAAATTTAAAGCTGTCCTTACACTATACAACTGCTTGAAGAATATACTAAGCGATACTAAGCGTTTGTAACGTTCATTTATAATTTTAAACGAGTAATTTAAATAAATAGTATAACAATCCATTTCAATAATCAAATTTTCTACTTAATTCAGCTTTTTTTAAATTTCAAATACAATCATTGAAACTGTGCTACTCATAAATTATACAATCCATTCATGAATCACTAAATCCATTCATGCATTAACCAATCATTCAATCAATCAATTTCAATTTTTTTACAGTAAAAATTTGAATAACTTCTTTAAATATTTTTAACTAAATCAATTGATTATATATCTCTCTTTTGCAGCTGCAGCTACTTGAACTTCACATAAGTATCTACAAATGTATAAAATCAATGTTGTATTAATTAGCTTTGTATGCATTCATATGTAAAAAAAAAAAAAAGAAAGAAGAAAAAATGAATAAATTCAAAGAATTTCAATTAAAATAAGTACTTCAAAATGACTTTGAAAACGTAATGAGTGAATTGACACACACGCACAAACACAAACACGCGCAAATGCCAAAGCAAAAGGTGTATCGTATCGTATCGTATCTGTGCATGTCAATGGCGTAATTCTTCATTTGATATGCGCACACGTACCCATAGCGTACATTGGGCGGCAATAGGCGTTTCGTATATATAAAATATATAATATATTATTTGTATCATATGCGAGAGAGTTTTTGATAAAATCAACATTATAATTAAATTAAACATGAGTTGATTTTGTCTTTAATTTCTCTCTGTGTGTGTGTGTGTGTCTACACTGCACATGTGTAAGTGGGTATCTGTAATCAATTAACTTACGCTCACTGAACATGAATAGATTTACACTTGAAGCAAAATTTTTTTTTGTTTTTCAACAGCTTACAGGTACATATGTATATGTATGTGTGTGTGTGTATCCTTTCAACTGATTTCCTTGCATATCATAATGACGGAAATTAGATTTCAATGCTGTTGCTGATTGCTTGACGTCATACTGACGACTTTGATAGAAATCATTGACTGATTGAAAAGTTAAAATCTAAATTATGTATGAATAATTACATAAATACTATATATGTGCATGTACATGAATTATGTAATTATATGAAATGTATTTATTATAAAAGCATAATAACGTCAACGGAATATGTAGTTGAAATATTTATGCATTGTCTGATGTGGCACTGCTTTGCATTTTAATTAAGTTGACAATACTGTTCTACTTTAGTGCAAACGGTCACATTGTTTATTACTTTTTGAATGAATAATATGCTAAATAATACCAGAATTATGGCATGTATTTAGATTTTGAAGTTAAACAAAAATTTTTTAAAATTTCTAAAAATAACAAAAATTTAAAAAAGTTTTTTTTTTGCTAATTTTTTTTGTTTTGTTTCAGTAGCCAATAGAAATAAGTTAAGCTCATTAAATGCAAAACTTCATTAATTAAACTAAAAATAAAAAGTTTGTTTAATGTTGCAACATGAAACAAAAACTTTAAAAAAAAAAAAAAAAACTTTTCATTTTATAAAAGTTTAAAGTAAATTCATTGAAGCATTGAATTACATGCTACAAACGAAGCAGATAACTAGATAAATAGTGAAGCAATGATAAAGGACAAAAAGAGAAGCGCATAAAATAGCATAAAATTTTGTCGAAAAGTTAATTTTGTAAAAAAAAAAAAATAAATAAATAAAAAGTAATGAAATGAAATGAAATTTGTCATTCTATTCTATTCTCCGCTCTCCGTTTTATTGTTTAGAATTCAACAAATTCTTTCTTTTTATTCCAATGTTTATAAGACTAATGTAATTAAAATATTTGTAATGTTTCAATTTCAATTATTCCCTTATTTTATTTAGCTAATTTGCTAAAAAAAAAAAGGAAAGAATGAGTAAATGTTTTTCTTATAATTAGGGTGTAGCATTTATTTTATTCATGTCAAAAATAAAATCGATTAAAACATGCAACATGTAAAATGGAGTTCAGTTGTATTGAGTGCTACACTAGTGTACTCATTGTGCATGCAAAAGAAGAGTTCATATTGTAAGCAGAGTTTTTTTTTAAGTTAAACCCACCTAAAATATGAGAAACTTTTAATTTTTATGCAATTAAGTGTCGTTCACAAAAAACAATACTCAAGGTTATACTTTACTGTGATAGATGTATACAGTGAGTGTCAACGTGTCCTTCAATATAACAAAAAAAAAAAAACTAACATAAAATCAGCATAGAAAAAAATGAATAATGCACTCAACTAAGCATTTTGCTTAATGTCCTTACTGTCCATTGTCGTTTGCAAAAAAATATTTTTCCTTTTTTTTTTTTTTTTTTTGCAAAAAAATTTTACATAAAATAAAACAAACAAAAAAAATAAAAATGAAAAAAAGCATTAAGAGAAAATCATCAAGAGGGAAAACACAAGTTGTACATGGAGTGAAACAACAACAACTAAACACCTACAACAACATCATCAACAGCAGCAGCATTATCATTGTCATTATGGTGACAGTTATCAACAAATGGCGACATCAGTACGAAAACAGCAGCACGAGTAACAAGAAAAAAACAACAGAAACAACCCAAACAAACAAACCAACAAACACTCTCAGGCATCATTGACACATTTACTTTTCACACTTTTTGGTTTGTTTTTTTGTTGTTTTTTAACTTATTTTTAAATACACTACACTTTTAGTGTGAACAGGTATGGTAAATTAACTAAAGGCTTTGAGATATTTTAAATTAAAATCGGACAAGAATGAAAATGAGCAAAAAGAATGCCAACGGATGCCTTTAGTATCGACTCAATAAGTTTGCAGATATAGTTTCAGCATTAGAGCCGCACATGCATCTTTTCTTAATGACACAACACGCGCAAGTGTAGTGTATAGATCAATTCATCTAAAGCTAACTATTTGCATGTTCGACACTAAAAAGAAATCATACACGTTTTCCCATTCTTTTAGATACATTTGTATCTCATTTGTAACATGTATCTGTGTTTTTGAATTATATATTTCTGTTGTTTTTGTTTATTTTTGCGGTGCGCCTAAAAGTATGCTACACAAAACAACCAACGTAACAAGGTGTTTAACATTTAAAGGTATGTTAGGTAAGGTATGGTGTGTCTCAATCTGCTGCTACTACTACTACAACTGCTGCTGAGATTCTTATTCGTGTGTGCAAGCGACATGAATTTATTTGTATCTACAAATTTTTTAAAGATACAAATGCAAACTACATGAGTTCTACTATCACCGCTACTACAGCTATTGTTGCCTTAGAGAGTCATTTATATGCTTGTTGCCTTGCCTGCCTGCCTTTTTAGTGTTTCTTTTTAGCATTTTTTGCAATTTATATTATTTTTTTTTTTTTTTTTTTGTTTAAAGCTCGCGCGCTGGCATACTTAAAGAACCACAAATTTTGCGTGTTGTTATTTTTCGTTATGTCCTAAGTCCTTTTGCGTTTTGACTATTCTGTGTGCAACAACAACAAAAACAACAACAACAATGAAAACAAGTTCCTTAACACGCCTTAAATTTTTCCTCTGTTTCGTATTTTTTATTCAAGTGCGAAAAATATAAAAAAATAAAAATAAAAAACAACTTTGCTGCATGTAAATTCTTCCTGTTACATTTTTTTGCGTAAATTACTACGCATAATTTTCGCATGTAAGTCAGCATGTGCGCTTGTCCGTCTGTCTGTCTTTCAGTCTAACAGTTTCGCCTATCTTTCTAACCAAAAATGTATCTGTATCTGTGAATGTGAATGTGATATATCTGCGACCATTTATATCTCTTAGTATGTTTTTGCCTTTAACTTGATATATGTATTTCGTTGCAGAGACACCTTGGTTAGTCTTCATTCATTCATTTAGTCAGTCATTCATGCAGTCAGTGTGTCAGTAATTCAAGTTAGTATGTCTCTCTGTCTGTCTCTCTCTTTCTCCCTGTCTGTCATTTCGATTTCATTCAGTCATGTCGCTTCGTCTTGTCTTGACTTGTCTGATAAAAGCCAAAAGAGTTCCCTTTTTTTTATTATATGTTTCATGTTTTAGTCTTGTTCGCAGTATGTCTTGTATTTATTTATTGTTTGTTCATTTAAAATTGCGTTAAAAGTTGTACTGCATAAATTTTGTTATATTGCGTACATACTCGTATTTGGTTTGAGTAACAGGTACAATGACATTTTTCTTATCTGGCTTCGAAGCTTTGAAGTGTATCTTTGTGGATTTTAGTCAATTAAAATGAGAATAAGATAAAGCATTCAGCACAAATTGAGAATTATTGTCAAAGAAAAGAATAGGAAATTAATCTTCGAATTTAGCAATGATTGCATTTTAGCTGAAGTCAAGTTTTGGTGGCTGATGACGCTTTTCCATTTAATTCAAATGAATTTCCTAATTACCAATTTGCATGCAGTTCGACTTTTTTGATAAGTTTTATTTATTTTATGCGCTGCGTTTTTATATTTGCTTTTCTTTCGTATTTTTTTAAAACTTTGCATGCGAAATTTATTTATTCAGCAACGTTGCAGGTTCTCCACGCGATTGAACGAAAGTCCCGTGCCGTGTGGTGTGGGTGAGGTGGGGTGCTGGCGTAGCTTTACCCCGTTTTTTCGCCTGATTGCGAAGCCACAAAAATTTTGTTCATGCCAGTTTTTTTTGTTTCTTGTTTGTTGATCTTTCTTTTTTTTTTTTTTTTTATATTTTTATGCCGCTGCATATTTTTCACATCGCTTGGCGTATTTTTATATTATTTCTTCCACTTTTTTTTTTTTTTTTTTAATTTAAAACAACTTCATAAAAAAAAAAAAAACACAAAAATTCAACCCGCAATTTTCAATATAAAATCCAACACGTTCGCTGCAGCTTTAAAGCGTTTCATGTTTAGCGGCATAAAACGCTTATCGTTGTTGTTGTTGTTTTTGTTGTTCTTCTTTTGCTGCTTTTCCGTTTTTATAGCAATTTTGCCTAAATTTTGTTGTTGTTGCTGTTGTTGTGCTTTATGCTGTGTTTATGCAAATTTTAGATAAGTGAAAAGATAGGCATGAGATGACATATGAGCAGCATAAAAATGTTTGCATGGTAATTGAATAAAAATTTAAATTTTTTTACTTTAACTGAGGTCAGTGTGCGATTATTAGAAATTGCAGCATATTTAATTAAAGGAAATTAAAAAATGAAAATATTAGAAAGGTACTTGGGGCTTTTTTATAGTTCTAGAAGACGAACAATGGATTGAAGTCGCATTCTGTGGTAAAAGAGTCTTTTTGTAGGTGAGATGAAGGAAATGAAATACGAAGCCTCAAAATAAAATATAATTTATGAAATAGCTCTGCAAAACCTCTATACTGGAAAGCTTAACCGAACGGACAGACGCAATTTTTCTGAACAATCTATCCTGCTATACAGAGATCGCATGAGTCCATAGTTCGATCCAGATATATGGTAAGGAGATTTTGAATGAGTTAAAGAAGGAAAGTTTTGTTACTGAAGATCACTGCTTGTCTCCAGCATAACTTATATGGGACGAGTGAGATGATAAGTGTATATGAGGCTTTATAACTATATCTGGCAATCATCTAAAAGCCCAACATTGTAAATGAATATACAGCCTGGAAGCGTTATTGTAGCTACTCAGAAATCACCTTTCGTGTAAGCTCTCGACTACATTCCGCCTTATTTCAAATTTTCTAAGCTGCAACATGTTTCGAATGCAATATATTATTTTTACGCACAATCGAGAAATTAATTAACGCCCTAAAACTCAACTAAAGCATCTAACTATTTGAGTAAATTATTATTATTATTTTATATTCTGTTTATTAAAATTTAGCTATTTTCATATTTGGTGTAATTTTCAATTCAAAAAATACTTTATTAGCTTCATTAAAAAATTAAAAATGTTTTCCATTAAAACACAAAAATGTACAAAAACACAAAATTAAAAACTTTCGCGTTCCGTACCAAATTTACTGAACAAAAATTCCAAATCGCATTGCTGCTGCATTCTTCTGCTTTATTCAGACTCAGACTCAGTTATTTCGAAAACTATTACCGCATTTCATAAAGCAACAAACCAGAAGTAATTATGGCATTTTTTCAAATTCTCTTTGAAATTCAGCGCAAAAGTTGAAAATGTTTTGTTTAGATTTTTAGTTTACCATTTTTTCCTTTTTTTTTTTTTTTTTTGTTGCATAATTCAGTGCATTTGTTTTTTTTCAAGTTTTTAGTTTGGCTGCACGCAAATGCAATACCGATTCTTTTTTTTTTTTTTTTGGGAAAAATGTTTTAGTAATTTTTATTTGACTGAAACAAAAATAAAATGTTTAAACTTATTTTCAGCAAATTTAAAATTCAAGAAATATTTTTTCCTTTAACAGAATTTAGTATTTTCTTTTCATGAAAATGTTTTAAAAATTGCTAGTAACAAAAAGAGTAGCAAATACAAAACTATTCGAAATTTTTATCGCTGATTTAAACTTGACATTTTGCATAATTTATGGCCACTCAATTGTTCATTCTTTCATTTGTTCGCACCTTAAATGCCGCAAATTTCAATAGCTGACGATATCTTTGTCTCAGGGGGCTACAAATCCATGAACAATAAGTTTTGCTCTAAGTTTTGATTGCGTAAATGTTCAAAACAAAATCACAAGGACTACATTTTATGTATTTCAAGGCAGCAGGTGAAAGCTCTCAGCGGATTGTCTTGGAAAAAAAATCTGAAATAACAACAATGAATGATTAAAAAAAAAAAAAAAAGAACAAAACGCTGCAAAGAATAAAGTAGACATTTTATTTTTTATTTTTTTTATTTAAGTAAAGATGAAAGATTACATGCTGTCAAGCGAGAGTTTATTCAACGCGACTCTTGGGCATTAAAAAAGTGGAGTGGAGTGGAGTGAAGTGGTGAAATGAGTTTGGCTGCGATTGAGCAAAAGTCAATTCCCAATTCAGAGCGACTGTAACAATACACAAAGTTGAAGTAAACAAGATGAAAACAAAAACAAAAACGAGAAGAAAAGTAAAAGATATAAAAAATAAAAAATAAAAATTTATATTGTTTAAAAAAAAATAAAAAAAAATAACGTAGGACCAAAGAAAAATAAAAGCTGCTTATTTCATTGTTTAAATTGTGTAAATCCTTTTACGAGTATTTTAACGCTTCAAAGTTTATTTGGCATGCAAGCTATGAGTCTGAGTCTGACCCTGCCTGCCTGCCAAACTGCCGGACTGCTTTGTTGCGTATTTATCTGATTTTTGTGCATTTTTCTTGTATTCTTTTTTTTTTTTTTTTTTTTTTTGAAGTTTCTTTTTAAATATTTTTTTCTCCTTTGTTTACATACTTTCTGCACTCCATTTTGTTAGTTTGCTGTAGTAGAATATCTCTCTAAATATCCTTTTCTAAAAGATCTTATTTAATCACTGCATCAAAAAAAATCGTATTTTTTCATTCATTTCGACTGCAAACAAACAAATAAAGTTGAAGTAAAACACTCAACTAGAATTTGAAAATAAAAAATTATATAAAAAAACCTGTTGCTAAGGGATTAACTTTTCATCTTGTTTATGCTTCCGGCGCACCCTGCATATCCGTTTCCGTCCGTTTGTATATAGCAACGCGTTTTTTTCTCTCTTTCATTTCTTTCGCTTTTCTCTTTTGTTTTTATTTTGTCAGTCGCAGTTGAGTGCGCTTTGAAATTTGATTTTCCACTTGCTCATTTTCAATGAAAAGTAACAACAATTTCAAAAAAAAAAAAAAAAAAACGAAAAAAATCCAAAAGAAATCACTCACATGGAAAAAGGTTTGAATTACCGCATTTTAACTTAATTTTTTTGTTGTTTTCGTTTTCAACTCGAACTTTATTTAATATGCTGCAATTTTTTTATGCTGGTACCTTGGCTTCTTAGCAGAATTTCATGCAGCTTCACATATGGCAACACACATAAAAAAAAAAAGATATTTCAGCTCGCAGACGAGCAAAAATTTGTCTTGTTTGAATTTAGGTCAACAATATGCAGCAATAGTCTTCAAAATATTACCGATTCATGCATCTTTACTATACTTTTTTTTTTTTTTTTGACAAGTTTATAAAATATTGCTGAAAAATGTTACATTTTGCC
The DNA here is from genome assembly GCA_018903435.1 of Leucophenga varia. Lineage (NCBI taxonomy): Eukaryota > Metazoa > Arthropoda > Insecta > Diptera > Drosophilidae > Leucophenga > Leucophenga varia. The sequence goes on from JAEIFJ010001427.1 coordinate 1,091,437, forward strand.
TATCTTTTTTTCAGGCTTTTTTTTCATTTTTTGTTATTTTGCATTCAGTTTGCATTTCTAGTCATGAAACTTTGATTCTCATGCCTAGAAATATGTCGCATGAATATGATTTTATTGTTTAGGAATAAGGTCAGTTATACGTTTTATTTCTGTGTACATTGATAGCGACTCAAAAAAATATTTTTGATTTGTATTTGATATTCGTATCAGCTCAAGGATCAACAAATCTAAAAATCACTTGGCCAATTTAAGCACTTTCAGTTGCGAAAAATAAGAAAAGCTAGCACATTTTAATAAATCTCTGAGAAATATTAAATGCTTGGCTTTAGCTTCCTTTTTTTTCAACCCAAAAAATTTATTCCTAGCTTTGAATTACATATTTTAATAAATAATAAAACAGCTGCTTTTACTTAAGATATACAACACGGCACAGCAGCTACAACCCAAAATATATTCAAGTAAACATCTTAAATTTTAAATTCAAGGCCAAAATATATTGCATTTTAAATATTCCATAACAACAACAACAACAAAAACAACAAAACATAAATCCAATGCAAAATTTCCATAGATAAATTTTTAAACAAGTCAATATAAAAGTTGAAATTAATATTAAACAATGACAGACACTAACACTCGGGAATAAAGCCACAAGCGAAAGTCGCTGTCAATGAAAAAGGAGAGAGAGAGAGAGAGAGAGAGAGCACGAAAACTGAGAACCGAGAACTAGAGCGAATCAAAACGCAAGCGATGATGTGCAAGGATAACACCATTAAATATTTATATATGTATGTGGATGCAGAAGTAGGTATGCAAATAAAACAATATAAACAAACACACACAAACACAGACATTCACACACACACACACACACACCTGGGAAAACAGCGCGTATAAACAATTGAAAAAGTTAAAAAAAAGAGAAAAACAAAAACAAATAAAACATCAAAACAAACCTCAAAATGCGTTTTAAAAATTCAAGCGTAGAAATGCTGCAAGCGACAGAAAATAAAAAATTCAAAAAAATAAAAAAATAAAAAAATAATAAAAGAAATAAATAAATGAAATCAAATATGGTGCAACACGTTCACTGAAGTTAAACATGCAGCAAAGACTGTGAGGAAAAAAATTTGAAATGTTTTATATGCAGTCTAAAACTTCAATTTTTATTTAGCGAATTTAGAAATGCTCTTGCTGATGGAAGATCACGAATTGCAATCAATGAGAGATACGCATTTTAAGTGAAATTGGGCGTTTTGGCATTGCTTTGAAGTGAAGAAACTTTATAAATATTTTATTAAAATTTAAATTTTTCTAAAAGGTAAAGCGCTGCATTTATTTAAAAAAAAAAAAAAACATTTATTTAAAAAAATTTTAAATTAAAATATTTTAAGCTATTTTGCCCAAAATAAACTAAATACACTCAGCGACATTCTGATAAACACATCCATTAAGCGAAAAATGACAAAATGCCGCAAAAAGTTTAAAATTGCGGCACTTGTGGTATTACAATAAAAAAAATGACGACTAAAATTAATGCAAACATTTTTTTTGTTCTATAAAATGCAACAAACAAAAAAAAAATAATCCAAAAACCCAAAATGCAAATTAAATAAAACGAAAATTCGTTGAAAATTTTTAAATATGCAACTGACGAAAAAGTTCTCAATGTTCATTTATTTTGCTGTCACTTTGGGCTTTACACGAGCAGCATACACACACACAGCCTTACACACACACACACACACACACACACATATATACGCAATTGCATTAGTTTTTGCTGCAGAGCTGAAGTGTAAGTAAAAAAAAGTTTTAAAATTTTCATCAACATTGACAATCTTCCTTCCTCCCTCTCTACTCTTCCTCTCTCTCTCTCTCTCTCTCTCTCTCTCGTCCTTGTTTTATGTTAGTTATTACAATTTTTGCATACGATAACGAAAACGGAAGTGATTTCATCAAATATTCATATTAACTAATTGGATTTGATGACAAAATTCCTTTTCAAACGGATATTGATATATTTTCCATAACTCTTCAATCTGAATAAAAACAAAAAAAAAAAATTGTTCCTTTTTTTCTTCTTTTCATTTGTATAGTTTTGATTGATGAAGTACATGAAGTGTGGTCGAAAAAATCGTTTTAATTGAAAATATACAAAAAAAAACAAAAAAAAAGAGAAAGGAATTTGTTTACATAAAAACAATATAAATGGATTACCTTGAAATGATGCAAGTGTGAGCATGCTTACCTAAAATAGGCGAGAAAAAAATTCAAATGTTTTATAAAATTTATTTAAATGTAAAAGTAAATCGTTTTAATATTCAAAAAAAATTGTGTAAGGCATAAAAAATAAATCAAGAAAGCTGCACTGCAAGCTTTGATTTGATGGAGTTAGGTTAGCTTTTCATTAATCAAAATACTGAATATCATGATTTTTGTACGCATAAACGTAGTAGTTTCGGTTAGATCGATTCTAAATGTTCTTGGTTATTCAAAATTCCATTTCATGAGAGAATCTTGACAACATTTTAGTTATTTTTACCTAAAAATTAGTCGCTATCATAGAACTTCGACAGACCAATTTTCTTGAAATATCCAAAGCAATTCTCACCACACAAAAATTATTTTATTGATTTTTTATTTGCTATATTTATGCTTCAATTTAGAATTTCGACTTGTCTGGTTTACTAAAAATCTTAATAAATTCACAATTTCTGCTCTTTCACCATTCTCTCCGGTTTGAATTTCATTTTCGTTTTTCCAAGCATTCTTCCAACTGCTGCTCCTCTTCTTCTGCTTCTTCTTCTTCGAATATTGTTGGTAGTTTAGGACAAAAATGTATGCGTTTCAGTGTAATGCGTGCAGGCTGTGCTGCTGCAGCTTGTTTTGTATTTGCCATCTTAAGTGCAGTAATGGCTGCCTCATAGGATGGTGGTTGCCATGGACGATATGGCGGCGGCGGTGGTGTTGGTGTAGTCATTATTGGTCTGGCTTCTTCATTGCAGCTATTTTTCTATTTTTTTATTTTTAATCTTCTTTGCCACAGCAGCTAACGCTTTAAACAGTTTGCATTAACTACTTAGCTCTACAATAAAATAAATCACAAATGGAGCAGCAGCAATTGCTCAGCTTAGTTTAACTTGAATTTAAAGTAGGTGAATAGCGCTCAAATTCATAAATAAACAAGCTATCGGAGCTGATTTCTTCTGAAACAATGCCAGAGATCTCGCTAAGTGTAGCAAGATAGCAGATATATTGCAACTGGCAGATTTTGTATCTAGATACTTTTACTTCGACTTATTGTAAGTATTTTATACGGAAATATTTGTGTTTACAGTAATATAATGTGCCAAGATGACTTCGATGATTCGATTAATGTCTACTTCAAATCTCTATTTTGTATCGCTGCAGAATAACAAACTCATTTAAGCAGCTGATTGCGTTGTATTTCGACCTTAAATATAAAATATTTTTTATTTCCAAACAAGACGTGCGTATGAACGTAGTAATTCAAAAAAATTACCAATTTCATTGTATAAAATTTCACCGGATTTAACCGAATATAAATTTTAAAAAAATCACAAAAACAATAAATAAATTATTTGCATAAAATATTAACTCTTTTACAACACTGCTCTGACGTCAGTTTTGTTGTCAGGAAAACCAACATTTTCTACATAATTTATTTGAACTTTCTGTTGTCGAACTAAAAATAACAAAAAAATAAATAAAAATACAAAAAAAAAGGATTGCAAAAAAAATATTATGGCAACCAATTACAGCGCTTGTCGTTGCTATCATAATACTTCATTTACACTCATATACAATAACAAATAAAACCCAGCAACTACATACTATGTTAATATTGTATACAAGGCAAAATCAAGCTAAAAAAAAATCAAAAAAAAAAAAATAAAATTATGAGTTATGAAAAAATATATTAAATCGCATTTTTCATTATTTTCTCGCGTAGACGCACATTTTCCGCGAAATTATATACGCTACACAAATAGTGTGCAAATGCGGTATATTAAATTTGGAACGAAGTTTAACACACAGCTGAGAGAACATATTTTTACACTAAAAAATACCAACGTTTAGAAATATGACTATATTTTTCTTTTTTTGTATTTTTTAAGGTCAACTTTAAATGCAAATTAATTGCGTTGTGCACACTGCTGCAGACTGCTTATAATGTTATTTTATATACAAAAGTATAAAATTTAAGAAGATATAAATGCTTTTTGCACATAATTGCACCTTACAATTTTATAACGAATTCTGTTACAAATATAAGAATAAAATATCTGAACCAAATTTCTTCGATCAGTTACTATATGCCCCTTAATCTAGTCTAATCTTCTCAAAATACTAGTAGCGTATTACGCATTTACTATGTCTAAAATTCAGCTTATTATATTGTATATAATTTTTTTTCCTTCGTCGCAAGCACACAAAAACAAAAGCAACGAAAAAAAATAAAAGAAAAGTTGCAAATTCGAATAATGAGGAAACTAACGAGGCAAGACTTTTTCATTGTTTACTGGCGCAAAAATTGCGCGATTATTAATTTTCTATGCTATATTTTCATCATTTTTTTTTTGTAGTTCGTCGGTCTTTTTTGCTTTTGCTGCTACTTCCTCAAGCCGTCGGCTGTCGCCGCCTGTCTCTAGTTTTGCATCCTTTATTTCTTGCTTCCTAGTGTATATATTCTGCTGACGTGCGTTGCTTCTTTTGCTATTTTGTTGCTTCAACATTTCTCTTTTTTTTTTTTTTTTTTAATATATTACAAATTTTTTTCTGCTTACTTCCAAGTTCTTCGCTTCGGCAGTCAAGCTCAAAACTGTGAAAAGCAGCTATGAAAATGTGGCAAAAAAAATTCGACAAAAAAAATATAAAAATATAAAAAAAAAAAGAAACATGTATATAAGGTAAGTGAAGAAATACATATAAAGAAAGAAAGAAAGAGTTTTGCTGCCAACAGCTGCGTCTGCAAACTGTCCGTCTGTCTGCATGTCTTTTTTGTACGAGTTCATTGCTTTTGCTGTGCGTGCAAAGTTTTCCTTTCATTTCAAAGAAATATGGCACAGTTTTCCTTTGTTTCTTTGCAAAAGTTCATAAGCTTTTCTGAGAAAGTTATGATACTACTTATCTGTGCGGAAGGCGTTTTTATTTTTAAAATTTTCTTTTTTTTTTTTTTTGCATGCATACAGTCAGATTGGTTTCTTTTTTTGGCTGCAATTCACTTTCAGTTTGTTGAAATTTATTCTCTTTGAAGTTGGCACTTGGAAAAGAAGCTTAAATTCATATATTTTAGATTTTTCTTTAATTAATTAACAAAAATTTTTGTCAATTCTTAAGACTCATGAAGCATAGTAAACTTTTCTAGCATAATTATCGAAAATTATCTCATTTATTAATTAAATATTGAAGTTAAAATTGTTTCATTATAGATAAACTGCAGCTAACAGACCAAAACCAAACATTTTTTGCAGCATACAAACAGGCGGTCAATTTTTTAAATTATTTTTTTCCATCATTTTTGCGTAACCAAATAACAGCGACCACAACGCAACGCAATGCCAATGACAACTGCGCGAAATATAACCGCGCAACAAAAAGGACGTAAAAGGACAACAACAACAAACAAAGTAAAAACAATTCGAGAAAAATGTAAAACAAAATATAAAAAAAAATTTGCTTTACTTACAATAAAATCAAATTAAATGAATTCAAAAAGAAACAAGGCAAACAAACGGCTTTCCACAATGTCACTTCGCATTTTTTCTGTTGTATTATTTTATTTGCTGCTTGTTTTCGAAACATGACAACTAAATTATTAATGCAAAAATGAACTTGAAATGAAACGTAGCAAACCATAAAACATGACCAATTTTAAAATAAACATAAAGTTGTGGGATTGACAGAGTAAGAAGCGAGAGTAGCGCTTTGAGTTTAGAGATTTTAAACAAGAAATAGTTTTAGTTTAAAATCAGCTGACTTTTATGCTGTAGTCATGTATTCGGTCATGAGTTAGTGGAAAAATATTCAAAAACAGCTGATCTTTCCATAAAGATCAGCAATATCGCAAATGAATGTAGACAAATATTTCCTTGAAAATGCTGAGAGCCAAAGATAAAGTTTTACTGAGACGGAATGAGTAGCGCTGTGCTGAAAATATTGAAAAGGAGCAATTAAAAAATCGAGTTGAGTTGAACGAAGCAATGGTGCAGAAAGGCAAATGCTCCAATAAACTGTCACGAACAACATTTTATAAATTAAAACAAAATTAAAAATCATTCGCATAACTTTTAACGTTACCCACGCATACAAAGTGACTAAGTGCGACAGAAATATTCAGGGAAAATGTTAAAGTGAAAATTACATTAACTCTCAAATAAAAAAAAAAAATAATAAAAAAGCAAAGCAAAGAAACAAAATGATTTTACATTTTAAATGACTTTTTTTTTTTAGTTTACCTCAACAAATGTGAGCACAAATTTATTATGCAAAACAAAAAACGAACTTTTAAACAACTTTGATGTTAAAGTTGTGATAAAAGGTAATAATGAACATTTTATACATATCATATTGTATGATATATTTACTTATTTATGTAAAGGAATTTATTAGCTTCAGGGTTCATAAGCAAATATTTATGCAGCCTGAAGTGGCGTGAAAGTGCTTACATTTTTTTCTTCTTTTTTTTTTTTTTTTTTGACAGATGAAATAAAAAAGGAAATGAGTATCATTTTTAAATAATTATTTTAAAAATGTTCTCATGCATAATTTTATTAAACGAAAATTATGAGCATAATTTTAGGGGCTGCATTTATTTTATTGCCTTAATTTTCAATATCAAACCTCCCTTTTATTTCAGATAATTTAACCCGCTTAAATAAATTTTTTTTTTTTTAAGTTTCGAGTACAAGCAACATTGAACGAAATTAAACAAATTATTTATTAATTTGAATATAAAATTAAACTCAGCCTTGTCAATTTTGTTCAATTAAGTTGTCACATTTTATTCAAGGGGAAATTATTTAAATTGTTCTACTTCGAAAAAACAAAAAAAAAGAGAAATTTAATTACACCAATCGAAAATACATATTTGATAGGCAATTTCTTTATAAAAGGTCAAAAATAATTAAAAAACAAACTTTGTTGTTAAATTGGAACTTTTTAAATTTGTTTCATGAAATGTCATAATCGATTGCTATGAAAGACATTTATAATGACGTCATAAATATGAATTTTCGAATTCAATTCTAACCAAATAGACGCCTCTTTTCTAGTTCTTAACGACATTTTTGACGTCAAATTCAAGTTATATTGTAATCCAAAAAGCTAACAATGAGGTAATTACAATGTTCGTGCAATGTAACTTGTGCCTATTTGAATGTGTAATCATCATGAACCATAAACACAGCTAAAAAACAATCACAGAATTATATGTGTTTATTTAAGAGCTATAAGTATGAGTCAATGTATGAGTAATATGAAATGAGTGAAGTAAGTGCACAGCAAGTATTCAGTTGTAATTACTGTGTACTCATGGTACTGATCTCTTTCACAACTAGTGTAGGAGCCTAAGACTCGTATGGTTGTTTCTTCATATATTTTTTGTGTTATTTTCTTCGAGTCGTTTTCAATAATGTTCCCAAAACTATTTGTAATCTTCTTAATAGTAACGATTTAAATCATTATCATATCAATATGCCTTTATAAAAAATTATTCAAAGGTACACTTGAAGATGCCTGTGGTCTATATAGTCGTAATTGATGATCCATTCTATACAGATTCACTTGATTCTATTTTAAATATATATTTACTTAAGTTTTAATGAAATTTAAATTTCTTAAATTTATACAAAAGCCACAAAATGGCTTAAGAAGAATTTTATGGTATTCATTTAAATCTTATTGACCACAATTAAGATTATTTATTGCACTGAAATGTTATAAAATCAATCTTTTGTATGCCAAATTACTTACAAACAATTTAATTTAAAGACAAACAGATAAAAAAGGCATTAATCCAAAAACCATTATAATGCTTACCTTACTTGCTTTTCTGCAGTAATTTGATAATCCGCAATGTACTTCACATTCAAGTACTCCAATTGTATATGCAGCACGTTTATTTAAATTGATTGATTTATGTTTTATTTTTGTTTGTACATGAGTTAAACTACGCACATAAACAATTAAAGCGATTTAATTTATGCGCTGCAGTAACAATAATAGTAATAATAATAGTAATAGTAATAATAATATTAAACATACGAAATTTATTTAGTAAACAATTAATTTCATTGAACAAACAAAACGCATTGATTTACAACACAACAAATAAACAAACAAACAAACTGGCGAACCAACGATTAAACGTATAAACAGCCGAAATAGGCGTACATGTATCTAGATACTTTTTCTTTTTTTGTTTGGATGCGTTTCAAATTTCTGTTTTCTTTTTTGAATATTTTTCTGCTTTTAGATGACAGGATGCCGATTAGACACTGGTAACGTGAGTAAACATTTCGAATAGCAAGAAAATTTCTACGACACTTTTAATCACTGATTAAATCGAACACAAACTGCTGCTGGCGGAATAGGCGCAGACGGCGTACGTATACGGCGTAACGTAATTGCCAAAACGCGTGCTTAGATTACGTTCATATACAATACATATAAGATAGTCCTTATTTTTTGATATAATGAAGCAGACTGTAAGACGTGCAATTCGTTTCGATTTAAATAACATTTAAAGCGTAGCGCATTACGTTTTGTGCAATAAATGCGAAATTCAATGACGCGTTCAATAAGAAACGAGAGAAAAACGCACGAATTTAAACAAATTCTTTACTTGCCGACGGAACGTAAGGAGCGCGTATGCAACGGTAACGTTAACGTTAAATGAGCAATCAGCGAAAAGCGTAAGCGACACGCGTTAACACGACATGAGCGCACGAGGGCGACATTTGAAATGCGTTTAAGCTATAACGGTACAAAACACCAACGAGCCATGGAACGAAACCATCGAACAAACGAACGAACGAACAAACGTAATGAAAACACGAAGTCAATAAATATAACGAAACACGAGTCAAGACTAAGAGCAATTTTAGTCCAGGCAAAACTCAACAATAAAGAGCGTCAGCAGCCTGTTAGGGGAAAAAAACAAAATATGCGAAATATTTAGTCTACTTTTAGGCGTTATGGTATTTGTTAAAGAAAATATAAGAGAGTTTAAATACTATTTAGCTTAAGAGTGATTTTTTGCTTTACAATTGTGCACAGTGTTTCGAAAAGAAATTTATTTATATGGAGCTCTGCTATAAAATGTTATTTTTTTTAATTATGTATAAAAACTGGCTTTAAAAATTTAAAAAAAACTGAGTAAGCGTTGCAAATCAAATTGAAATAATGACACCAATAATAATTTAGTTAATTTTAGCAGCAGCAGCAGCAACAAACTACAGAAAATTTTAAGAAAAAAAGGTAATCCAAAATATATCTTTTTCTATAAGAAACCAAAACACATTTAATAAAACAAGAAGAAATGTAAAATGAGACATTATTTCCTATTTTACATTTGGGATATCGATGTAATCTGTTAGCTGTTTTTTGTGCTGCTGCCTTCACGGCGGTACGTCCATATGTCCGGTATATTTATAGCATTCATCAACCGAACAGAAATACTACAATAATAAGAGACCAGATATATGGAATTAAAGAAACCCAAAGCCCATGTATAACTTTCAGCAACAAAAAAAATTGTGTCTTAGAGTATCATATTCGAGCGATCACGACTGCAGCTTTCTTTCGTATTTTAATTTTTTTTAATTAGTTTTTTTTTTTTTTTTTTTTTGTTTACACTATTTTTAGCTTAGGTTTAGCTGGATACAATAATTAACTAGATTATATATTTTTTATGTAAGTATAAATAACGCCATTGTCTATTGAAAATGTATAAAACTAATGTGTCCTTCTTCAGCTGGCTGTGGCAAATATATTTTATAGAATATTTTACACAAATTTCTGGGATAACTTAGACTTCGATTGCAATTCTTTATAACTAATCTGTTTCGGGTAAGCTTTCATAATTTTTAATTGGAGCAAATAGTATAAACATATTTTCTTCTTGTCTATAAAAAAATAACAGCGACATTTACTGAAGTTCTATATATATTTTATTCGCTTAAGTCCAGATATGTCGGCTACACTAACCAGAGAAATTTTAGAATTTCGCACAAAGCAAAGCAATATTAATCGTATTAAACAATTAAATTGTGTTGGCTGGAATCTTAAGGATATTTCGATTATCGAAAACTTATCAAATGTGCAAATAATCTCGCTAAGCGTAAATAATATTTGCACTTTGAATCCATTTCAATATTGTCTGAAGCTGGAGCAACTTTATTTGCGTCAAAATAATATCAAAGATGTTAAAGAAATTGCATTTCTACGCAACTTGCCACTGCTACGTGAATTATCGTTGAAAGACAATCCATGTTGCAAAACAGAAAATTATCGTCTCTTTGTTTTGCAAAATTTAACAAAATTACAAATTTTGGATGATGTAAAGATTACGCCTGGCGAAATTCTTGCAGCACAAAAGCTGCAAGAGCAACAGAAGGAGCAGGAAAAGAAGCAGCATGAAGAAGAGGAGCAACAGGATCAAGAACGACAGCAGTTGGCAGATGCTGAACACAACGAAGAGTTATCCGCTGCACTTGATCTGGCAAATAGAATGGATTTGGATAGTTGTAGATTACTGGTAAAAACGGAGCTTGACAGACTTATAGAGTTGACTGACCAATAATCGCTTACTTTTTTTTTTTTTTGTATATTTTGTAATATTTTATTTAATTTTTTTTTTTTTTATTTAAGTCTGTGCATGTGCGTGGTTTTGTGTAAAAGTTTTTTAGTGAAGAGCAACAACGATTTTTTTTTTAATAAAGTTTCTCAAAAAAAATAAGACAGTTTGGAATAGTCAAGAATTCAGAGGCGCATAATATTTTTAATAGTCTTGAAATTTGAAATGTTTTCAATAGTTCATTGCATTACTTTGTGTCGTGAAGGCAAAATAAGCACTGAAAATATCAAAGAGCAAAAATACTTCAATTGGGTGTGTAGTTCACAAGCAAGAACCAAACGAAAGAGAGAAAAGCTTGCACAAAATATTATGGCACTCTCTTTTTTTTATGACAATAATTCTGTTTCGTTGCGCTCTTTTTGTTTCGAGCAAACTTTCCAATGTCACAGTTTCTCATGCTTTCCAAAATGCTTACTTCAACAAAGGAGCGTAGTGGTGTTGTCCCAAAACAGCTGATTTTGTATCACAAAACACATCATTTTGTGTGGGGGAGTTTGTGTTGACTTTAGGAATCTTTACTTTTTTTGTCCCAAAACAAAAACTATGACGCAGAAGCTCTGTACTCTCTCTCTCTCTCTCTGTGTAGGTTTCTCTTCATTTTTTTTTTTTTTTGTTGGTATTGACAATATATTTTAAGTTCTCCTAGAACTGAACCAAATATAAAGCCGTTGTTGCGTAGTGTCTTAGGTCAGAAACGAAACAGTAAAGTCAATGTGGCGTGGCATTTTGGCCTCAGAATATGGAGTGAGCTATTTACTTATTCGACAGACGCCCGCACGCCCTTGTATGCTCGGTTATATTTCTTCTATCGACATCGACATCATCGTCATCGCCATCGCCGGCCTGTGAATTTTTAATTATGATAAATGCTCATTCATAAAACTGAATTGCGCACGCATTTCGGAAATGTGCAATTCAATTTTACTTTTATTTGCATAATTATTATTTTCATTTTATTTCAACAGTTTTTTTTTTTTACTGTCAGCAATTTTCTGTGCACTCAAAATTTAAATACTGACAGACGGACACGCGGACAGACAGACAAAACTTCAATCACGACTTCAAATAAAGTTGACAGCTTCAAGTGTTAAATTAGTCAGTTGCAGCCTCTTCCGCCTCATTGTATTTTTGAAGTTTCTTTGCATTATTCTTGTTGTCAGGTGTTTCCCAACAGCTGTGTTACCACTTCTTCCCATGTCAGTCAGTCGATGAAATCATTCGTCAAGCAATAAATTATTACTTTACATCGTTCTCTTTGCCGTTCGTATGGGTGTAGCCTTCTGCTTATGCTCAATCAGTGCACGGCCCTACACTGCAGCAGCAGCAATCAAAGTCAATTGCAGTTGTTTTGAGTTATTAGCGTTCAAGAAATGCAGACACTATGAATTTATGGCCTTCGAAATGTGACTGACAACAGAATGGATGTGATTTGAATTGTGTATTTTACTTATTTAGTTGTGATTTAGTTTGTCTGTTTTTTTTCTTTATTTACTTTTCGTTTAAATTCATTTTTTCACAATTTGCTGTGATTAACTTAAATATTACAAGAGATACGAAATCGATAGTGCTGCTTGCTGGAAATAAATTCAGCACATTTGTGCAGTCAATTCATTTTGTAATTTTCCATTGCGTTTTGTTTTACTTATTTCTTTTTTACATGTAATGCGAAATGAGTGAATATTGTGCACAGCAAACATTCAGTTGTACTCACTGTGTACTGCGAGTTATATGCTTTGAAACTGTATACTACGAAAGATAGACCAACATATAGATGATATATCGACTGAACAACAGAAAGTCTACACCAGTCAATTAATCATTTAAAAAAATATTCCATTCAATAGAAACACACAAAAAAAAAAAGTTTTACTACAAAAACTAACAACATAGATTTCCCCTGAAACAAAAATTGAACGCTGTGCTGGATTATTGCATTAGAATAGCGCTCTGAATGGCTTTTCTGTTACACAGAAGCTGAGCTGGCTCAACGCTGACAAACTCAACACATTGCGAATGGCTACAAACATAAAAAAAAAAAAACCAAAAAAAGTAGCCAAAGGTAAAACCGGCAACGCGTATGACAGCAAAGCGCGTCGCGGGTATCACTCACACGCAAACAAGCCAACAAACATATCCTTTAGATACATTACTCCTTACAGCTACTGTTTGTCGTCTGTATGCCAACATGACCGACATTCAATGAATTGGCCAACAGCGCTTGTTAGTACCTCTGTCCGTCTGTCCGTCTGTCTGTTCTCTGTCTGTCTGTGTGTGCAACAGGACATTCAATTGGTGTGCGTGTGACTGTGTAACTGCTGCTGCTGCTACTGTTGATGTCCTTTTTTTTCATTTTTTTTATCTCTACATTTCTGTTCGTTCGCACTTTTCGCTTGAAGTTCTACAATTGTGATTTCCGCGTTGTCGTCAACAAAAGGTTTTAATTAGATTTCTCTTTACATTTTTCTCCTCACATTTCAGTTGATGTTCTTTTTCTTTTTTTCCTTTAATTTTTTATGTGTTTGCTACACAGCTGTCATTCAATTCACGCTCTTCATTTATTTCATTTTTTTTTTTTTTTTGCAACGATTTTTTCCCGTTCTCACTCTTTTCATTCATTCATTTTTTCATTAATTAAGATTAAGCTCATCAGCTTAGGTTTTGTTTTTTCGCTTTTTTATTTTTTTTTTTTTTTTTTTTGATGACTTTTTCCATTTGTTAGCATCTCGTTGAACACTTTTTAAAAATAAAAAAAAAAAAAAAAAAAAAAACTTGCTTTGAGTTTGTTTGTCGTTGGTATTAAGTTCTATTATGAAGATGAATTGTTGCCGTGCAATATCTCAAGTACATATGTGCTTGTGTGTGTGTGTGTGTGATGCTGCAGATACAAATGCAGCAAGTATCTGCTTAATGTATCTGTTTCATCTCTTTGCTTATACGTACGTATGTATCTCACATGGTTTTCTATTGCCCCTAGATAAATTTCTGTGTCTGCTTGACATTGCATTTGTTGGTTTACGTTTTGTATTCGTGTGTATTCTGTATGCATTGGTTAAGCGCTACTTAAGCGCTTTTGTAAATACCAATGACGTTCACTTACTCATTCATTCATTCATTCATTTATTCATTCTGTATGTGTGTGACTGAGTCAGTCAGTCAGTAACTAAGGCAGTCAGCACATTGCATTTCGCATGGCATTAAATTCATTTAATTAATTAAAAATTATGAAGGGAATTCCAAATGGATTTTACTCCTTTTTTTTTTTTTTTTTCTGTAATATTTTTTTTTTTCTCTTTTGCAATCATTAAAATTGTATGCGGTTGTGAAATGACAAATTTACAAAAAAGGGTTCGTTCGCTCGCTTGTTCGTTCGTTTATACCTTGGCAATCATCGTTAAAAGTATTCAATGCAAAAGAGTTTATAACCATTTTTCTGCATTTGCTATGAAATGCTGAAAGCGTTTTTAATATAATTACAGATCATTTTTAAACAGTTTAATGAGATTTTTTTTTTTATTTTTTTTTATAAGCTATGAAAAAGAATTTTGCTAGAGAAAAACTGATGCGCCGAAAATCATGAGATCAGCTTAAAACAGAACACAGCGAAAAGCTTGAACGGCTTGAAAAGCTATGCTGAACTGTTAATCTGGTTATTCTATTAATCTGTTAATCTGTTTATCTGAAAATCTGTTAATCTGATAATCTTTCGATATGTTAAACTGTTAATATGTTAAACTCTTAATCCGTCAAACTCTTAATCTGTTAAACTCTTAATCTGTTAATCCGTTAATCTGTTTGTCTGCTAATCTGTTAATTTGTTAACTTGTTAATCTGTTTGTCTGCTAATCTGTTAATCTGTTAACTTGTTAATCTATTACACTCTCAATCTGTTAAACTGTGAATCTGCTAAACTCTAAATCTGTTAATCTGTTAATCTCTTTAACTGTTTATCAGTTAATCTGTTGATCTATTAATCTGTTGATCTTTAAACAAAATTTTTTTTTTTTTTTTAACAAAAACTTCAAGTTTCATAAAAATTTAATAAATTTAACAGAATTTTCAGTTCTTTAATATATTTGAGCAAAGGTTAAAAAACGAACGCCGTCTGGCATATCTCAAATAGGCCAATTGCTGCAAATGACAACAAATGAGAACCATAAAGCAACATTTTAAGTTCATTAACATTTTTTTTTTTTTTCGAAATAACACCTCAGACTAAACAAAATACGTATTGTACATTCAGAAGCGCCCAAAAAAAAAAAAACAAAAAGAAAACAAACATCCAAAGTGACCAAAATGAAACCATTTCACGAGCAAACAATGCTCAACAAAATAAAGCGACAAGAACAAATGACAATGATGGCAACTAAAACACAACAACAACAACAACGACAACAATGTAATCAGAACATTGTGATTATGTTGCTTACGCTCGACTGTTGCTGTTGTTGTTGTTGTTGTTGACCACCATCACGTGGCAGCAGCTGCTGCCAATGGCCGCTGTGGCTATCTTCTTTTGCTTTTTAGCTGCAATCTATGTTTGTATCTGTATGCACATATTTCTTTTATTTATTCATTTATTTTTTTTCACTGTCTTCTATTCTTCATCTTCTTCTTCTTCTTCTTGCTGCTGCTATTCGTTTGGTTTACAACAAAATGTATTTAGCATAAAAATTTACGATAATGATAGACAGCAATGGCAGCAGCAACAGCAGCAACTAAAACAACAACAAAGACATTGTCCTGCCAACAAATTACATAGACGCAGGATAAACAACCAAAACAACCATTTGATGTCCAATATCAAAGCATAAACGCGCACTGTAGGAGGTTGTTTTTGGAATTATCTCGGCAATGTGAAAAGTTAAATTAATATTTTTGACACTCGCAGTTATGCGAAAGCTTAGACTTGAATTTTTTGTGTGCATAAATTAGAGAAAAATTTTAGTTAAACTTTGTATTTAAAACAAAAAAAAATATTTGAACTTTAATAACTTTTCAAGCGGTTTAAGAGACAAGTTCCTGAATTTTAATGTGCATATTAAAAATATTTTAATTGAACAAATTTTAATTAAAGTCCTGGAAATGGTTTCACATATGGAGAGTCCGGTAAAAAAAAGAGAGCATTGTACAAATTGTCTCTCAGCGCTGCTCCTTGGCAACTTTTATTTGATTTTTTTTATGTCGAAATCTTCATTGCAATACAATTTTTTAAATCCTCAAATCATGCTCATTTTTAAATCGAATACATTATTATACTTCAACTTACATTACATGCTGCAATAGTTCTTCTCAAGTATTTTGTATTATGTAAAACAAGAAAATTGACAATGGAAACCTCCTTGCAGCACAGCACAGTACAGCACAGCATAAATGACTTCACAGTAAAACCAAATTGACCAAAGTTAATTTAACCATTGTAAACAAGACAAGTTGCAAACCCTCGAAAATGCACAACACAAAAGAGATTCTGTATTCAATCGAATGCGAGATGCAACACACAACAACATACAACTCTGTGCTACCTCGAAGCATTTCGAATGGAATCGGAATCGGAATCAATTGATGCGCCAGCAAACGCTACAATCAATTTTACTCTTGCAAAACGTTGAGTGCAAAATAAATCACAACGTTATACCAAATAAAGAAGAAAAAATAAAAAGAAAGACGTAACGAAGAAGAACCTGAAGGCATTACAATAACAAAATATTGAGTATGTTGTATGCATCAAGATGTAAGAAAGGACGAAACAGTTGCATGCATCCTTTAGGTGTTTATCTTATTTATGCAAAGCTGTGGTGAACAACAACAACAACAAAAAAGCAGGAGCAGCAGCGGCTTTAGAGCAACAAAAAAATAGAAGAAAAAGAAGCAAGCAAAAAATCCAGTCAAACCCAAAAGAAATAAATTGAATGAATGAAGAGTAAGAAAAGTGCCTTTTATATGAATACCAACACACACACACACATCTACGATAAAAAAATAAAACAAATATTGCTAAGAAAATACACACACACATTTGTATTCAATAGAAAAATTGCAACAAAACCGAAATGCTTCTAGTCGACTGTCGACGAGGACGATGTGATGTTGTTTTTTTAACTCAAGTTCTTACAGGAACATCAAACATCTCAAACGGAATGAATTATTTATAGACGCATTTACGAGTAGCTTGAGTTGCGATTCAAGCGAAAGGACAAGACGAACAGACGCAAGCAGCGCCTTAGATGCAAGCAAAGTAGGTATATGCAGCAAGCAGCTAGAAGGATATGCAGCAATAATATTAGTCTGTACATGTGAGTATGTGTGTGTGTGTGTTTGTGTTTTCTGCAAATAAAATGCTCGGGCATGTTCTCTCATATAAAAAGTGTGTAGAATCTTCACAAGTAATTCACATTTATTTTCATTTATCGAACATTCGTATCCATTCTGCTCTGTTCTGTGCTGTTCTTCCCTTCTTGCTCCGTCTGTTAGCTTAGCTTGTTGCTTAATATTCAGATGTATCCAAACGTTCTGTCGTCTGCCATAGTGCCGCAAAGTATGCAACGGGATTCGATAAAAGAAGTTAATTTACCGAGAAGCAAAAGCAGTCATCAATGTTGTTGCTTGCCTGCTTGCTTCCTTGCTTGCTTTCTTGCATGTATGTAAGCGATGTGATGAGTTGAGGTGCTTTGCATTCAATTGGTTTTAAAATTCAATTGATTACAAGTTTTTTTTTTAAAGATTTCTCAAACATTTACAAATGAGTACAAAGATGTAGAAAGCTATTGCAACTTCTTTGTATAGATTTAGAGTAGATTAAATTATTTCTATATGTAGATAAGCTATTTAATTTTTTAGATTTTTGCTACTAAAAGATTTCGATAAAGAATTAGCGTACAAAAAATGTTGAAGGACGAAAGAACTTTGCATGGGGAATGAGTAGTGCGATTGGTAGTGTTGCATCTATAAGAAAATGATAAATATAAAAGACGACTTGAAGATAGTAGTAGATCGGAAACTAAACGGCAAAGAATCGAAGACATATAGTATAAAAATCAATAGCTCAAAATTCGACCGATATTATAAGAAAAACAATAAACACTATCAAACATTAACGATTTCGATTCTAAATGATATCGATAATAAACATCGATAACTAGTAGTATCAATAGGTAACAATCTCGAGTACAACCGACATCGATAATAAGCAACCGATAACAAACAATAACAAACAATTTCGATATCATTTTTAAAGTTTATTTCAAAATATAATTATCACTAATAGAAAATAAGCAACCAAAACTCAAATTATAAAATGCCACCAAACGTGTAACCTCAGACAATCTTTATTAATCATTATTGCTTAGCTACACACAGTGACTTTAGGGATATTTTGACTAAATGAACTTGCTGCGTGAAATGCTGCAACAAGAGATTTGCAACGTGTCCTGCAGTGTTTCATGCCCAACTGCGTCATACACTAAGGATGTCATCATCGTCCTCGTGGCGGTAGTCGTCGTCAAGCTGAATCAGCGTATAACATGGTGGACTACAACTTATTACATGTGTGTGCGTGTGCTTTTTGGATACAAATAAAAAGAAGTACTGCATTGCATTACAATGACATGGCACACACATGACACTACCTCGACCCACGCAACCAGCTGCAACATTGGCAACTCCATTTCGTATAAATGTGCCTGATGTCGACAGCTGTGTTCCAATCCAGTTCCAGCAATGTACAGCATCGCTAGCAGTGTCAGCTGCAGCTCAACTAAAGCTTTACCAGCAGCGGCAAGAGTATTCAGTTCAGCTGAGCTCAGCTGGTGACATCAGTTGGCGTTGCGTCCACGCGTGTCATGCTTCTGTGTATGTCCTTCGTGTATGTCCAACCATGTTTCCGGTTTTCTTCATTTTGTTTGCCGTTTTTTCTTTTTTCTTTCTCTTTCCTTTTTTATTGTTATACTCGTGGTCCATGCTTTCTTATTATTTGCTTGCTTTTTTTTTTTTTCAACCGTGATATGCAATCTATCGCTTTAGTGTCCACATCCGTTTCTTTTACTTGCTTGCTTGCTAGGTTGCTTACTTGCTGAGCTCAGCTGTGGTCAACACGTTGCCTCCTGATGTATTGCTTTACATTTGTTTTTGCTCTTCGAAAGGATTCGTGTTTATTGCTTGCTTTATTTCTGTTGGTTTCGGGTGCCACACCCCGCCCCCCATTTAGTTTGTTTGCTGTTTGTTGGCAACGCGTTACGATGAAAAGTGAAAAAAAAAAAATAACACGAATTGAAATTGCAATTTTGTATTGTGAACATTGCAATTTCTTTGCTGTTAGTTCATTTTGGTATATAATTTTTCTTCTTTTTCGATTAAAGTTGAAGTGTGTCAAGTGTTGTGTTTGTTGTGTTTGTTTATTTTTATGCTTCTACTATGTCAACTATTTAATCTACTTGAGTTGTAGTTTCATTGTGCAAAGAAAACCAAAAGAAAATATGTAATGAAAATTTAACAAGATAAAATGTTAACACTGCGTATAATTAATAGCAAAATGGGAAGAGAAAGTTAACGATAACAAAACCAACAACAACTAATGCAACTACTTATAATGATTCATATTTTGTCAACGATACCAAAGACAATATTGACGATAACTTGTGCAACGATAAAAAAGATGCAACGATAACATTAACATTCACATTTATCATGATCCACATAATATCCAAAGCGTATATAAGAAGAAAGAGAATGCAAATAATATCAGAAATAAAGAATACTTATATAGCAAAGGCAACATTCAAAATGGAAACAATATCGCTAAAAAAATGATATCGATAGCAAGTCATATGATATTGATGTAAAACGATATCGATAATTAATGATATACTCGATACTTAACGACTTCGATAACAAACTATCGATAACAAATTATCGATAGCAAACCATCATTAACAAACTATCGATAACAAGTATTACGTTCCAAAAATATCGAAAGAAAAAATATGATATCGATGGCAAACTATTTTGATAACATTTAAAAACTGTTTCTTTTTTTTAATTCGAACTATTTATCATAAGTCTGCTTCGAAACATGTGTAATCTTTTAAGTAATTAAATCAACCAATTTAAAAAAAACTCCTCAAATAGTTCACTTGGCGCTAAAGTAGCTAACTACATTATATCATATTTCATATAAAATTCATATTTAATTTGATATTTTTAATGTAAGCAAAAACATTTGCTCCGTTCACATAAAAAACATTTGCATATGAAACCATAAAAAATTTTGTTTTATTTTTATTTTCATTTTTTTTTTTTTTTTTTTTTTTATCAAGTTGAGTCACCTGTAAATTACACATTTCAAATTTTGTTGTGCTACTTTGGTAAACATTTTCCACATAATTTTATTCCATTTGATGTTTTTTCACTGCACTGCCACAATTTTTATTAAGTTAAGTTAATTGTGTGTATGTGAGTTGCAGATAGACTTCTTTGCATCAAGTTTTACTTTTTGGAAAAACGCAAAAAACAAAAACAAAAAATAAGCGCAACAAAATTAAATGAAAATTTTAAACTTTGCACTTTTGTTGCTATCTCGCTTGCGATTTCTTGCTTGTTAGTTGCGTTGCGTTGCGTTCTTGGTTTTTTTTTTCATCTCATTTTCACATGAACACATAAATTATGAATGCAAACGCGTGCATGTGCTTGTCGAGAATTTATCAACACGTGGCATAAAGCACACACATACACACACACATGCACGTACACACCTGAAGTTTTTTTGGTGTGTATCCCTGGCAATTCATCCCGTGAGCCTTACAAACTTTAAACATTTACACCTACATTTGCACGTAGTATTACAAGATGCAAATGATGTTGTCAAAAAGTTTGCTGTAAGCAATTTCATAGAAGGATATTTTGTATACAGACTGGGATTTCGATGGTTCGTTTTTTTCTATTTTATTTTTAGATTTGAAAGACTTTCAATTGCTTAATTTTATCAATATAAGTCAGTCTGACAGATACATTTAATTTTTAGCTATTTTAAAAACCATTTACGAAAATTTGTTTCACTCTATATTTTTTCAGTATTTTTGATGACAAAAAAAAACAAATTTAAGCTTGATCAATTTAATAATTTTGAAGTCAAAAGAACTCATTTATTTCTATTAAAAAAATTTTATACAATAAAACGACTATCTTTCCTCAAAAAAAAAAAAATCCTTTAACTCTTATTTGCCCTGCTTAAACGCTTCAATGCAACATAAAATTTCGAAATTGTTCAACACTTTCGAACGCTCCATTGATTACATCATCAACTATTATGCAAATGATAATTTAAATGTCCATTAAGTATAAACAAAGAACCCAAAAAAACCCAAAATCAATGCGTAAATCCTTTTGTGACTTTTGTCTTCATTTATTGAATTTCCTTACTTCCTTTTTTTTCAATTCGGTGACAATTTTAGCTGCTCCTTTTTTTCCAAGGCAATATAATAATTTCTCATAAAGTCAAGTAACCCAAAAAAAAAAGTAGAAAAACTGAAACTGAAAATGAATTCAGTTGTATAGAAAAGAAAAGCCACGACAAAGAACTAAAAAAAAAAAATATAAAAAAGAAAGTCGTAGAGACCATGTAGCGAGTTAAGTATCGTAAATTTTGTAAGCTGCCAATTGAATTTTGTGACTGTCACCACATAAAAATTGTCTATCAGAGCATAAAGTTGCGTCTAAGTAGATATATCACACAGATACAGATACAAATATAGATACAGTTACATAACTAACGCAGTTTCGCTGTAACAGTTTAAATGCGAAGTTTTCTTTTTTTTTTGTTTTTTAACCCAAAAATGAGTCTCATTTTGTATGTTAAATATTGTCGGCTGCTTCTTCTTCTACTTCTCCTTTATTTTGAACGATTTTTCTTTATATTTTTGCTTTATTTTTCTTTTCAAGCTGAGCGCATTATGAAGCTCGAGTGTGCTTTTCCTTTTCCGTTCGACTTTTCATTGCTTCCCTACTAACTTCTTAGGCTCCCTCCTCTATTGTATCAGAGCATTACTAGTTTTCCTGCTCATGAGTTTGGCAGCTTTACAATGAAAATTTCGTAGATATATATTGTATTTTTTTTTTTTTTTTTTTGAGGCACCTCTTATATATTCGTTGAACGCCATCTTTTGTTGACTTGTTCGTATAGCAGACACTTCCGAAAGTTGAGAAGAGTTGACAATTCCTTGGCAAATTAAATTATGTTGATATATATTTTTTTGAGAAACGAGCGTAAAAAAATAAAATATTATATTAGGGGCCAAAAATCTGAAAATCAAATTTTTATGCTTTGGCAAAAATAAAAGTGAAATGCTGTGGAGTTTTGAAGGACATTGCTGTGGGGATGTTTTGTTTTTTTTTGCCTGTTCTTGTATTTTATTTAGTTAGTTATGAATTTAGTTTCGCTTGTGCATATTTAAGTAAAAAAAAAAAAAAAATTATTTTTTAAGGGCAGGCCGCATAAATTATAGTTTATACGCTTGTCGCTTTTTCAAGAAAAGTTGAAATAAATTTGTATAAAATTTAAACAAGAATAAAAATTTAAAATTATTCAATGTTTTTAGAGCAAAGCGCTTTTATGGGAAAATGATGTAAAGCAAAGAGCGATAGAGTAAGAACGTTGGCAAATGAAGCAGAAATATTATAAACTTAATTCCAGGCTGTCCGTCTGTCCGTGCTCGATATTAGTTTAGTTTCAAAATAAAAAATAATGCAACTAATTCACACTTTCAACATATAAAATGCAGCATTAAAAAATAAGAATATAATAAAAATTTTACATTCAACATTAACGACTTTCATCATCATCATTTCATGCTATGCGTCGTCATGTGTTGCACATAATTGCTGTGCATAAAAATATAAATTGTAACTATTCGCAATAACTAAATTGCTGGCAGCTGTTTTATACTGCTTGTTGCTGTGTGTGTAGTTTAAAATAAAACTAAACGCTGATTACTCATTACTCATACGTTGCTTTGTTTATGTTGCTTGAATAACGACGACAACAACAATAACAACAAAAATGAGCAATACAACAAGTCAGTCAGTCAGCCATGTTCCACAGAAAGAGAGATATGAATATTTCCTGAGGCTATATATGACTAGCAGATGGCTAACTAACTAACTAGCTGACTGGCTGGCTGGCTGGCTGCTTGGCGTCAAAGCTCATTATCCTTGGCAAAGCACATATTAAACATCGATTTGAACTACGCTACGCTTTATCGCGTTTCACTGTCGCTGTTGCTGCTGCTACGACTACGACTACGGCTACGGCTGCTGCAATTGCTTTCATTATAAAGAGCGTTGCGCATAATGACGCAAATGATTCTGTTTTTGGTAAAATTGATGTCACCAACAGAACAACAACAACTACAACAACAACAACAGCAACAACGATAGGAGCCATGAATTTATGTACTTATTTGCTTGTGTCAATGGCGAGTAATGTATGTATGCATTAAGCAACTTAAATTGATGTTCATCATTTAAGTATCTACATATCTCTCATTCGCTTTGTTGTTGTTCTTTGTTGATGGGTCACCATTTTGTGCTGTGTTGCATTGTTGCTGTTGTTGTATTTTGTTGTTGCCGCGTTTTGTGGTTTCAAAATATTTTGCGACAAACAAGCATGTAAGCAATATTTTACGCGTATATAATGTAAAACAAAGGATAAATTGTCACAACATGTGTGACAATACTTAAATGCGTATGCGTATGTAGCTGCAGGATAACTCTATTAGTAGCTAAATATACGAATTGTTCGACAGATGCACACAGATAAATTCATAAAGGCAAAAAAGAGATATTAAGCTTTTTATTGCCACACACACACACACACATACATACTTTTGAAAGTTAAACCAATAATGAACAAAAGGCTGCGTCGCACTCTCTCTCTCTCTTCTCATTTTCCGCTATTTTGTATTTGTGCCACAAATTTTTATATATTGTATATTTGAGTCCTTTCAATGATGAGTTGTTACCACAACGCATGTTGCTGATGCTTCGAGCCATCATTGTTGACAGCAGCAGCAACAGCAACAGCAGCAGCAGAGAAGCATCATCATCAACAGCAACATACAACATACAGCAAGGACATACACACACACACACAGATTGAGAGCAAACTACATTGAGTATAAAATAGTAAGCTTCTCAATGTTGGGTTTGGTTGTAGTTTACTTTGGCTTTGGCTTTGGTGTCGGTTGTAAAATGTCAATTTGTGCTCGTGACGAAGATTTATTGTGTGATGCGCTTCACTTTGATAGGCGTGTTTAAATATCCCATTTGCTGTATTCTATATATGTACGATATATAGCTAAGTTGTATATGTCTACCGTTCGTATATTTATACGTCTGTCTGTCTGTCTGTCTGTCTGTCCGTGTAATGTTTGCAGCTGACAGCATGTAAAAACTCTTCAACTTTTACCCAAAAATATTTAGCTGTCAAGCAGAGTTCGTTGCATATATTTAAATAAGCTAAAATGCAATGAAATGAGTCCTTATTGAATATGTGTCATAGTGTACAGCAGACTGTTTACTATTCTAGCTAATTGTTGAAGCATGTTACAGACTTATTTATAGTTTAAAATAAATAATTTTAAATAGCAACAAAAATTTAAAGTTTACAATTAAAGGAAAATTTAATGCAAAATGTATTGAATTATTTGATGATCTCGCACTCACTCTCTCTCTCGATTGAATGTAAACTGTCAATTATAATTAAAATGAATGAATATAGTACACAGCAAACATTCAATTGTACTCACTGTGTACTTATTGTGCTGTTATCTTTAATTAAAACGAAACTACGCTTTGCTGTTGTTTTTTTTTTTTTTTGTTTGTTTTTGTAAACTTGTAACCTTTTTTTTTTACAATAATTAAATATTTTCATAGTAAACCACTTTAAATCGAAAAACGCTTTAGTTTAATTAACAATTTCTAGCAATAACAAATACAAAATTTTATCATAAAAATTTATATAAAAACTAAATTCTAAAATATATATTTTTTGATATAAATATTCAAACTAGCGCTTAACAACGAAATAGATACGAGCAGCTGTTGTACCAACAAAAAAAAACTACACCGAATTTAAACTAAAAATTATTCAAAATGCATAAAATATAAAATAAAAGAAAACTAAAATAAAAATATAAAAAAAAAAAAAAAAAACACAGCATGAATTCCGCTTGTTAAGCAATTCAACTTTTCCTTTACTTTTTTTTCAGATATATTTTTTTTTTTTAGGAAATCCGATTATATGCACCCAACTATTGTTCATTTTTATTTGCCACTACAAATTGGTAGAGTAAAAAAAAAAAGAAATCAGTTTAAAATTGTAAATAGGTTAAATATTTATTATTATACTTTAAAAAAACAATTTTATAAAAAATAAAATAGGCAAAACGCATGTACCGGAAAAAACGAGGTAAAAAATATGAAAAAAAAAAAATTGTCAAGCAGAAAAAACTTTTTTCTTGAATGCGAATGCAACATGAAAGTTCTGAACTTCCGTCTGATGTTCGAGTTGTTCGTTAATAATTTTTATAATAAATCAACTGAAACAAAAAATTGGCAGAAAAGTATTGAACAACAGAAATTGGGTTATCGAGTCATTTGGTGTAACGAATTGTAAGTAAAAGACTTTTTCTTAAATGAACATCCTTATTTTTTTTTTTTTTGTTAAATTTATAAAGCAAAAAATCGGCAGCCTTAATGTCATCATCATCATCATCAATGGCAAAGGCAACGGCAACATTGATGATGAAGAGCGGAAGCAATACTATACAAGTGCTATCAACAGCATCAGAAATTATTCCATAACACTGAGTACAAAGCGCCACTTACTGTCAAGTAAAAGATTTCGAATGGCTCCCCTCGGTTTAATAAAAAAAAAATTAAGAAAAAATGTTTGAATGCAACGCGTAATTGCCATAATATGCTGCACAAAATGTGAAAAGAATGACGCTGCATGTGTAATGCTAGGACGAACAGTACGGCAGACAGACGGACCGGCAGACAGACGGACAACACGACTCAGCGTAGTTGAGTGTCGATAGAGGAGTGGCATATATGCAAGCACGCAAGCCATGCATGTATTTATAATGTGCCATTTTGTTTGTTGGCATTCCCAGCGGATGAGCTTTTAACCGAGACACACACACTCTCACACACACACAGACAGAGAACGTGCAGTTCAAGTTTTTAACCGCCGCAGCTCAATAAAATGTGCGGTATAGTGAAATTGCTGTTTGGGGTTTCGTTTCGTTTCATTTCGTTTCATGCAGCAGCAGCAACATACAACATGCGCCATGTTTCTTCTGCATTTAATAATGTTGCTGACAAGCATCAATTAAGCATGTGAGCGCATGTGGAATAATGTTTAAATGATCGGAAAACGATTGTGTTTTTCCTACCATTGCGATACAATAGTGCAACAGCGAAACAGCGTTGATGCGGGTCTACATGGCGTATACGTATTTTCAGCATTACGCATACGTCTACATATCGCATCGCACCGAATCGCATCGAATTGAAATTTTTTCTGTTACACTTGAAGTTGTTTTAGTAACATTTTCGAATTTGTTTGCTTCTTGATTGGCATCTAATTCTATTTATATTTTCGCGCTTCGACGCTTTGCATTTAGATTATTCAATTCAATTGTTTTAGTCGAAGTCCATATCAAGTTTACGCTTGTCGAAACATTTTCACAATAGAAATTCTTGGTATTTTGTTTAATTAAAATAAAGTAACAATACGTTGAATATTTCTTCAAAATGATTATAATTAAAAATACTTTGGAAATTAATAAGAAAAATGCGGACAGACGTACAAAGCTCAAGTAGCACTATCAACACATCAACTCCGCTCTTCTTGTTTATTTATATTAAATTTTAAATAAAAAATAAATGCGTTTCATCTATTATCAAGCTTTATTTTATTTACTTTTATTATTTTTTTATTTTCTATAATAAATTCATTTTGCATAATCAATTATTTTTATTAATTGTCATGCCTCAACATCTGCCTAAAACTGTCAAAATCCATTAAATCCTAATCAGATGATAATCAGCAAATTTAAATTATGCAACCCAATACAAACACACACACAAGCATACAATACATTTATAGGTACATGTGCAATTGGGATTTACTAATCAGTCGCATGTTCTGTTTTCGAATTTTATTTTTAGTTTTGACTAAATAAATTAAAATAAAATAAAATAAAATGAAATATGTAAATATGTAATTTAAGCCCTTTTGATGCCAAAATGTTAAATGCGAAAAAGCATATCTAATTAAAATTAATTTTCAGCAAATTATATAAAAATATGTTTAGATAATGCAAAATGACAAAGCTAATTAAAAATTAATTTTTAACTGTATTGAAAACTTTGCACAAATATAACCAATATTTTAGCAGCAACAATTCGATTTACTTATGTAAATGGTCATGTGTGTATTTATATATAACATTTATGATACCAGTTAGTTTTGTAATTAATTTTGCTAAATAAATGTATTTAAAAGTCGGACAGACGGACAAAAAAAATGCAGACAGACGGACATAATAATATGTATGATCGGTTAAAGAAATTTTTAGTTTCAAGTCTAAAAAAAAGATAAGAAAATAGTTTAATCATTAATTATAAAATTTAAAATCATATACAAACATATTCATATGCGGACAGACGGACATAGCTAGATGCAAGTACTTGACTCATCAAATTAATCACAACTCTTGCTGTGTTTTAAGCATTTAAATTTAAATTTTCTTTTCTGTTTATGTAAATTCGTCTAAATTCCAAGACATCATGAGTTACCTCTGGGTAAATAATAACAGATTAACCATTCCACACATTTCTTTTTTTTTCCCAAATCAATATGAATCTCAAAGTGTAGGCATATCTAAATATTTATATTAAAAAAATAAAAAGTAGAAAACAAAATTACTAGAACCATTTAAATGTCATTAGGCCTCACAACGGTTACATATCCGTATTAAAAAAACAGGCGTTGACGGTGAAGGCGGTGTCATTTATTTCCATGAAGACAGCTTGAAAAATCCCAAATGCACAAAATGAAAATGTTCACTTAAAGAAAAAAAAAGTAAAGAAAGGAAAAAAAAAAAACGTTAGACAGTGCAAAAAAATAAATAAAAGTTCATATCTGATTGAATAATAATGTGTGTGCTTAAGCATTTAATGTGCTACATGAATGCGGCAGCTGCTGTCGCTTGTATACAGATACAGATACAGTATCTCAGCGTATGTAGTATGTACTTCCATAAACAAAATAAAATTTGAATTTGCAAAAAAAAAAAAAAAGAAAAGAAGAAAAAAACCATTGACTTCACGCTTAAGCAATATGTGAACATGTTGACATTTTACGCCTAAAGGGAATTTGTTTTTTTGTTGTTGTAGCTGATTACTGAAATAGTCAAAAAAAAAACTAAAGAATGAGTGTAAAAAAAAGATACATTTTTTTATATATAAACTACTTTGAGCACACGCTGGGCGTTAAAAAATTGAACTTACTTATCTCGCACGTTTTCAAATTAAGCTAAAATACTTTGATTTTTGCTATATTTAAGTTTCACATACACATATGCATATTGCCGAAATCATTTGGGATTTTATCGACAATTCTATCTTTTTTTTTTTTTTACATATCAAGCTAATTTGAATTTCTAATGCAGTGCGCTCTTTTTTTTACTTTTTTTATTTCACTTTTTTTTCTTTATCTACTTTATAATTTTTTTTTATGTGATTGCTACCATTAGCAGCTCATTCAGATACACATATTTTGAACCTTTACTTGCTTATAATATTAGTAAAGGATTTTTATGCTTATATATATTATTTTTATTTTTTGCAGTTTAAGTTTAAATTGTGTGGTAGTTTTTTTTATTTTAGCTCTAAGCTATTTTAACTCTCCCTACTTTTACTTTACAAAAGACTATAACAGCTTTTTTTTGCTACGCAGCGAACGTCACCACTACTGAGAAAACACTATACCTATTTCGCTGCGCAGTAAAATAAATAAATAAATAATTCAACAGTGCTTCTTTTACTCTGTGTAGCTGTGAAGCTTATATCTCTTCATTAAAGCGTAATTATATACATCAAAATATTCAAATTTTTACGCTTGATTAACATTATGAAAATGCCTTTCAATCGCTTACTACTTCAATACAACTTCAATTAAATACCTGCCTAATTATAAAGACATTTTTCGCACAATTTAAACTTTTTCAAGTTTCAATGCAAAACGCTTCAGAAATACTTCCAACAAAAACTTCATTAAATCCTTTTGAAAAGTGTCAAGATAACAAAGCATTTTGTTAATGTATCGCATAATGCAGCTATTGGCATAATATTTCAAAACTTGATGACTTTAAAGATTTTGCAGCATAATAAAACGAATTGTAAGAATGTCACTGCTCAAGCTCAACAGCAAAGAGTGCTGCTGCTGCATTACTTAAGCAAACTATTTATAACTTTAAGTTAAGTTCTTCTTTGCAAAATTGTTTAATTTATGCACCAACATAAAATGGGCGAGCAAAAATCGTCGCGTTGAACGAGAAGGCACACAGTGACAAAATGTTATGAAATCAAATTTCAGCTACGCAAAATGTGCTTAATGATGACAGCAGCGTACACAGAGAGGGAGTTGCTGACTGAAGTTAGTGTTGATGATGATGATGATGACGATGATGATGTTCTCGGAGCTATAACCAGAATATGAAGAAGGATGGAAGCAAGGAAGCCATATTTCGACTATGCGACAAACTCTTAAATGTGTTACGCGTGTTTAAAATTGTTAAATTGCGCAAAAGGAGTTGTCTTGGCGCTCCTTTAATTATCATCATCATCAAAATCATCGCCATCAAAGCGTTAAAATTGTAACGATGTTGACCTAATTGAGTAATAATTAAAATTAAATGCATTGTAAATTGTTATTAATTAAATGGAAGCAAACCAAGCAGGCAAACTAGTATAAAAAAAATCGTCTTGCAGTTAGCTTTATTTTTTTTTTTTTAATTTTAAATCATTGTGATTGAGTTTCTGTTAAGCTTCAAAAGAAAAAATTCGAAAACAAAAAAAGTTTTATTTTTTCAAAATGACGCAATTGTAAAGATTTCAACATTTAAACAAAATTTATTGCGCTGCGGCAAAAAAAAAACAACAAACACAAAAAAAGGCAAAGAAAACGAAAACTAAGAAAAAAAAATCGAAACTTTTGCCTTTGCAACTGATAGCAAAACATGAAAGCAACAAACAAGAACAACAACAAAAACAACAACAACAACGAAATGCAACAGTGCAATGTGATGTGCGACAGCAACAATAAACTTTTTAAATTTCCTCATTTTAGACTGGCAACAACAACAGCAAAAACGAACACTTGCAGCGCACTCACAAAATGGCGACCGAAAATGCATCAGTGTCAGACGATGAAGAGTGCAAGTACATTGCTCTGTCTCTTTCACTCTCACTCGCATTTGCTGTAATTTCGTTAAGAAGTGCGCAAAGTTGTTAAATTTTACGATTTAATTGCTAAACTATTAAAAATTACGTTCCTTTCTTTCTGTTGCAGCTGAAATTATTTTATCCTGTTTGCATTTTGTTTTTTGGTTGCCTTTGCTGCAATGTCGAAAAGTTTTCTGTTACCCAAAAATGGCGCGCTTAATGATGTTGCATGCAATTTCATCAACACTAACACAACACACACACACTCACACATACACTTACAAATTGTACTTACTTGACTCCTTCGTGGTCCACTGGTTGACTTCGTAACGTATCCGTTTACATTTCTTTTCTTTCTATTTTTTTTTTTTTCTTCGTATACATTTCCGCGTAGAGTTTTTTTTTTGCTACTTCATATTTGCCTCGTAGTCTGAATTTTATTATGGGAATTTTGTGCTTCGTTCGGCATTAAATATTCTTAATTTGTAACTCTCTCCGTGCTTGTAATGATCTCAAGCAAGATGGTGGGTGGTGGTTGGTTAATTTTTATTTGGTATTTTAGGCAAGTTTTAATATTTTTGTAATGTTTTTTTTTTTTTTTTTTTTTTGATAATAAAATTTTAACAACCACAAAGTTAGCTTAATTAACGAGTAAGCGCGCAAGTGAAAAAGTTAATTTGTACACAATATTATAAATATGAGAAGTTATATAAGATAATGAGAAACCACAATTCGTTCTGAAAGGGATTTTAATTACTACAGAAGGCGCTACATGTTTTTTTTTAACTAATAGAATAATGACGGAATAACAGTAACAAAACTACTTCGTCAGTCTTTGATCACAGTCACAGTTGGATTGAATTAATTCAAATTAAGACAAAACTGAATGTCACTGCATAAAATCACATTTATAGCTTTAAAATCAACTCAAGATCACATATTAAAGTCAGCGTCTTTAAATAGGAGCTCAAAATAGTCGAAATTGAAAAGTAAGTACTGTGAGTACACAGCAAATATTCAGTTGTACTCACTGTATATTTTATAATATCTCTTTTAGAAATACTCTTGATGTGTTCTGTCTAAATTTTGTTGCTTTAAAACTGAAAATATTTTTGAATAACTTCAAGGAAGTCTCATTTTATTATTTTTTTTTTTTCTTCTTAAATGTTTCCCTAATACAATTTTTGTGTTAGTTAGTCTTAAATAAACTTACTTTAACGTTTTGTAAATAATTCAAGCGATTCATGGCATAACTTTAGTTTCCGTTTCCGTTTTTACACTTTAGTCTGTGTGAGAGTCAAGAAAAAAGGAAACAAAAAATTGAATAACATAAAATAAATGGTTTACAAAATATGTAACAAAACAACAACAACAAAAGCAAATAGAATAAAAATGTATATAAAAAATAATTCAAAGTTTTTATTTATTGTATATAATTTGCATGAAGAGCAAACACCCGCAATGGCAACTAAAAATGGCGAGCAGCAAGCAGCTTGAAGCAAAAGACGTAGCAATGGCGACTGTAATGCCGCAACACTTCCGGCTGACGAACAAGTGTCTGTGTATATTGGTTTATATTTAACTCTGTTTGTATGTGTGTGTGTGTGTTTGTTGTTTAGTTTGTGTGTTGCACTATAAAAATAATAAAGTAACTTCCTAATTGTAAAAAAATAAAAAAAACGTTGAATACTACAACTACAACTACAAGTGTGGTAGTAGGCAACACACAAGCAGCAGTTTCCTTGTCTGGCATAAATTTCATGCTGCACAACTCGGACATCCGTTTCGACCGTTACAGCATTGGACGCTATATTGCCTTCTGCCTTTTTTTTTGCAACTGTTTTGTGTTTTTATGTGCTGTGTGTGTGTGTGTGTGCGTGCGTCTGTGTATATTTTTCGCTACAAAATGAAGTTATAATAAATATTTTTTACGCGCTCACAACACTCAGAACCGTTGATAACAAAAGGCCGCAAGCGTAGAGTGCACATGCAACACCAACGAAAATAAAATAAAAATATTTTAAAAAAAATAAAATAAAAAACATGCGCCATAACTGCTTTTCTGCTTGTATTCATTTTATTTTCTATCGTTCAAATGGCGTAACTTGCAAGGTCGTATTGAAAAGTTTTAAAAATTTTGTTTAAAGTCTGTGCATCAGCTGTTTTGTCGTTTGGAACAGCTACCATTTTGTGTGTTGCAATTAGCTAATTGTATTCCAGTTTCAACTCAATTCAAATTATTTATAAATATTTCATTTGGTGTCACAGAAAATCTCTATTTCGTTGGTTTCAAATCTAGTTTAAAAATTCAATGAAATAGTGAGTATAATTCACAATTAGTTCATACATTATTTAAAAATTTAAAAAAAATATACCTAGTATTTTGTTATTTTTATAAATGTTTTCTAAACTAATTGCGAAATTTGTTCATTCATTTTAGAAGAGATTTGAAACGAAGCAAAAGAGATTTTGTGTGACACCCCTGATAGAAGTTTGGAAAACTTTGGAAAACTTTTCAAGAAGTACTTGCATTTTCTATTCAAAATTTTGTTACAGCTCGTATATTATCTGTGCTTGTATGCAATGCATCTGTGTGTGTATGAGTGTGTGTAACTGTGTGTTCGTGCGCGAAATTCATGCAATAAATTTGATTTGTTTAGCAATTTGTTGCATATCGCGTAGCGTACTCGCTGCTATATACGCATACATATATTAGCATACACAGCTACAGATACAAAAGATAAAAAAAAGATGCAGTCACGTTGTTAGTATTTCACTCAAGGCGACATTCATGCGACTGCGCGACTCATTTACTCGACTTGAATGCCATCGAAATGGTTTATATATCATTATACACTCCGCTGTGTTCATAATGCGAAACATAATTAATTTTATTTTATGTATTTTTCTACGCGAGTGTAGTGCCATAAGTATTATTTTAACGCAGTGGTGGGCACATACATTATTTTATTTGCTCTCCCGAATAAAACTACCTAAAAACAACTTTTCCATATATCTGTCATCATTCGCCTTTATATAATCAAGAACATGCGCAAGATCAGCTAGAGCCTGTTCTGAGGTGTGGTGCTTCAAGTTCTCCGTAGTGAGGTTCCTTTATAAAATATAGGAAATTGGTAATAAAATGCTAAATCTAAATAAATAAAGCTAACTCTTACTGAACTGGTCTACTTTGTCCAAAATTTCGGTGTTCTGGGTAAACTAGCGTGCCTTTATGTTCTTTAGCAATGTCAACCAAAAGTCCAGAGGTAATGCTATCAGGTTTGATTTCCCATTCGCCACCAATATAAACTAGAAGTGGTCCTCTTTCTTCAAAATATTGATCATTGATGAGAACACGCTGGAAACAAAGGATTTTTTGTTTTTGTTTTTAAACATTTTCTCCTTAATTTGTTTTTATTTTCATAAATATTTTTTTCTTGATCTGAATGGTATGCCTCATTGTTAAAGACTTTTAAGAATATTTTTTTTACCTGCGCCCATGTTTCCTGATTACTATCGCCATTGTGATCGTGCACTTGCTGAATCCAATGAGTTTCCACATTAGAACGCTGCTTGGTAGCTTGTGACGGTGGTCCTTGCAGCCTTTCGTTTTCTAATGCAACCCAAGCTGGCATATCCCTATTTACATGTCGAAATTTTGAACTTAACTCAGGAATTGGTGTCAACTTAAACAATTTTTTTTTTTTTGCTTAGTTGGCACACCTTCAGCTGCAATCATGCAGACTGTAAAAAATATTGCAATAGAAATTATTGAATTCATTTTTGCGAATGATTTTGTTCCCGAACAGCACTGCCTTTTATATAGAAAGGTAGCAGCTCTCTAAGCAATGGTTATGAAACATTTTTGTAATATTTTTTTACGATAAGAAAGCTGTTGCCTTTACTTACTTTATCGAAAATATTTTAGCGAACCAATTTTATTTTAATTAATTTTTTAATTAACCAGTTGAAATATAATAGATATTTTACATATTTAGTTGGTTAAAATATATTTAAAAATTTTTTGAAAAAGAAAATATATTATATTTGTTAATTAGAAAAGAGTATAGAACCACCATGAATACAACGCATAGTAAATGAAGTTAATAATATAAATATGGGTTATATATGTTCATTATGGGTTCTAAACTTGCACCATTTGATTGTTCGAAAAGATAGCACAAAAAAAGGTGTGAAGTCTAGAGTATCTAAATTTAAAGTTAAGTGACTATACATATCTCTCATATTTTCCAAAACAATTGGTTTCATATAGCGGCGAGCTAGAAAGACAAATGGACAGATGCAGTCATCTCATCTGCTAGCATTTGGGAAGAAATGAATTTAGTACTTTAATCCTTTTTTATATAAATAGTACAAAATACTAGGAAGCGATAACTCAGTTAAGTTATATAAATTTAAGTGATCCTGAGTAATAGAAACTAAAATAAATGTACCATTGCAGTAGTTTATTAATTTATTAGAAGAATTCATTCATAGAAAAACTAAAATATTATAAAACAATGCAACGTGATATAATTTTATCAAACACGTGCATTGATAGTAGCATTTTCTTGTTTTGTTTAGTTTTATGGCATAATTTAAAAGAAAAACCATTTGACAATATTTATTTAAATTATATTGGGTTGGTAAATAAGTAATGTCGTATTTTTTCAATAGATGGCGACTCTTTAACATATCTTTGGTTGTACTAATCTCATCGGTTCATCCTGTACGATTTAAAGAGGACACCCTGTGCTACAAGTGTTTCTTTGACTGTGTTGTGATCATATGTTTCAGTATCAAGTTATAACGCGCCAAAGATGGAGTCCACCAAGCAAGAAATTCGACATATTTTATTGTCGTCGAGCCGACCCAAACCACTATGAGCTGCTCAACTATGGCCAGAAGTATAAGGGGTATAATGAAATTGCCTTCTAAATGGCAACAAGTTTGCGAACAAAACGGTGCATATTTGACTTAAATCGGATAAATCTAAGTATGTTAAGTAAAGCGTCAAAATTCGATCACAGATACGACATTACTTATTGAACAACCCTATATGATGCCAATAAAATCAAATAAGTTATCTAATGGCTAACATATATCCAAATAAAAATGGTTCTGGGCTCTTCTGGGCCTATTTTCATGTATTTCGGTGCGTAGTTTGTACATTTTTTTAGAACTGTTCTTGAGATATCTTTTTTTCAGTTATTACTTGTTATGCAGAGAATGGATAGTGTGTTGGTCGCCATTTTTGAAATCCACGCCAAAAAATGCATTGAAATAGTTCCATAAAAACACAGCACTTTCAACAAAGACAAAATTTTTAATCTAGTTTTATTTTTAAATTAAACCAGTTCTAATTCTAAACTCATAACAAGTTGGAGTTGTGACTTTTACGTTTTGTTGTGTAAAATAAAATATCTTTTATATTTCAATAACCACAAATTATTTATTAAAACAGAACAAGAATAACATATAAAAAAATGAATAAAATTGCATAAGTGCATAAAGGTATAAAATTTAAAAAGAAAAAAAATGCTTAAGCAAAAAATATATATTTCGCTTAAGCCAACCATTCGCGTACAAGTTCCTTAACTCGCTCTTTGGATGCAACCTGATCTGCACTATCGCTGGCGCTTATTGAGCCCAAATCAGAGCAATGCGAGGCCAGAGGCAAAATTACAGCACCCTGTGATGGTCCAGCACCAACTGCATGCCAAGGATCCAGACCACCATGTGTCTGATAGGTATTATCGATAGCAGCATTTATGCTTCCGTATTTTTTATTTGTTGCCTTTATTTTTGCTTCAATATTTTCGCGCGAATAATCATCACCAAAAATATCCAGACATTGGTCAGTATAAAGTTGTGCTGGGAATGAACTGCCGAAAGGTTGATTAGACGAAGCCGAAGATTGATACCAACCAAATTCATTACAAGTTTGAAACGTCCAAGCAAGGCCATCTAAAATTAATTCATATAAATCTTTCTTTTCAAATGCTCTTAATTACTTGTGTTACTTACCACCATGATATTGAGCCCATTTGTAATAATCAATTGTGCCCTGATAACTTGCACTAATACATTTCGGATAATTTAGACGTGCATGCACAAAGTTAGTAATTGCTGCTGCATCATCCTGGTTATCACCAGCCCATGAGTCCAGATATCGGCACCATTTTGGTATGTCTCCGGGACTTTAAAAAATAAAAATTGCTACTTAATCAATTACTTTAATTAAATTGCAATGCTTACCGTTGATGTTGTACAAGACCAGCAAAACTATTTGCAATAGAACTAAAAACTGTCCAAAGATCACGTTCTTTGTTCTCATCGAAACTATCGCATAAATGTAAATATGCTTTGGCCGTATCAGCTTCATCATTAGCGAACCAATTTTCATAAATTGAAACGCCATTTTGAACGCGATTGTAGCATTTTTCACCGCCTAATTCTCGTATGGCCTGACCAGCAACTTTCATGTATTCTGTAAAGCAAATATTTCTTTTAAAACTTATTTTATTTTATTATTGAATCGTGTATGCACCTTTGAAATCAACTTTTGCTTTAAGTGGTGCACTTGAAGCCCAACCACCTACTGCATGTTCAGGATATAATTGTCTGAATAGAACAGTCAATGTTGCCGAATAGGAGCAGCCTGAAATGACAACTTTGGAATTGGTATATCTGTCATCATTGGCCTTTAGATAATCCAGAACATGCGCAAGATCAGCTAGAGCCTGTTCTGAGGTGTGGTACTGCAAGTTCTCAGTGGTAAGATTTCTGCAAATATAAAAAAATAATATGTGAAAAGCCACTTAGTCTAATAAAATCTTTAAACTTAAACTCTTACTGCAATGGTATACTTTCTCCAAAATTTCGGTGTTCTGGATAGACTAGAGTGCCGCCATGTTCTGCAGCAATATCAACCAAAAGTCCTGAGGTAATGGAACCTGCATCAATTTTCCACTCGCCACCAATATAAACTAGAATTGGTCCACCTTTTTGAAAGTGTTCATCATTGGTGAGAACGCGCTGCAAAATAATAGTTAGTGTGGATATATACATATATATATTTTTTTTTTTTGCTAAAAAAGGGTCTGTTTTCTTCTTACTTGATACCATGTTTGCTCATTGCTATCATCGTTATGATCGAGTACTTGTTCAATCCAATGCGTTACGACATTTGAACGATGTTTGCTGGGCTTTGTTGGTGGCCCACGCAAACTTTCCTTTTGTAATGCAATCAAGGCAGGTATATCCCGATCAGTACGTGGAATGTTTAAGTTTCGCTCAGCAATCGGACTCAATGGAAACCATTTTTTTCCTTGGCCGACACACGTAAACCTTCAGCTGCAATTATGCAGACAGATATTGTTAATGCAAAAGAAATTATTGAATTCATTTTTGCGAATGATTTTGTTCCTGACCTGCACAGCTTTTTATTCAAATTTTCAAAGGCATTTTCTTGTTGTAGGTTTACGAGAAAACCTTTGATTTATAATTGAATAGTTTTTAGATAAGTAAGTAACTACCAATTAGTTATATAAACACACAGGCACAACTTAAATTAGTTTTAACAAACAAAGTATTTCAAAAGAATTATCTAAAACCAATTTATGTTCTTGTTAAAAAATTTCAAACATCATTTCCTGCAAAGTATTCAAAATCATTTCTTCTTTTAAAAATGTTCTAAAAATATGAAAAAGGTCCAAAGTGTGGGCCATATACATATTAAATTTTATTTAATTTTCAATCTAATAAACATAAAATTTATGCCAACCACTTCGCAACCAATTCCCATAAACGTTCTTTAGATGCGCGTAATTCTGTGCTATCTTCGTTACTAATTGAATCAAAATCGCTACAATGTGAGGCATTAGCAATAACAGTAGCGCCTTGTGTTGCATTATGACCCATTGGATTCCATGGATCTAAAGCGCCATGTGTCATATAAATATTCTCGACTTCTGGTTCCATGCCACCGAAATCTAAATTTGTCTGTGCCACGTTATTATGTATTTGTTCATTGCTAAATTTGCGACCGAAGACATCGGCACAAAGCGTAATTTGCAATATTGCTGGAAATTTGCGTCCAAACGGTTGATTTGTTGAAGCGGAAGATTGATACCAACCGAACTCATTGCAAGTCTGATAATACCAAGGACGCCCTAGAAAAAAAGAAAATTATAAATAATATTTGCTACTGTCTTCTAAAAACCACTTACATATGCCAAAATTTTCAATAGATCCTTCAAAGTATTGTACAATTGTTTTGTAGGTAACATCAAGACAACTTGGTTGCTTCGCAAATTCATAGACAAAATTTGATATAGCAGCTGCTGGATCATTCCAGCTTAGTAGATGTTGGCAGTAGTTCATAATATCGTCACCACTATAATTTTTTGCGATGATATATAGTAAACTTTATTTAATTGCATTATATATTTTCTTACCGCTGATATTGTGCCAAACTTGCAAATAGTGTTGAAATAGCTTGAAATAGAGACCACACATCCAAATCATTTTTCTCATCGAAATTACTGCACAATCTTAACATGGCACGTGCCTCGGCTGCACGTTTATTATCGAATAAATATTCCAATTCAGCAATACCAGCTTGAATATGATCATAACACTGTTGACTACCCAATTCACGGTAGGCGCGACCCACAATTTCTTTGTGTTCATGGAAATCAACTTTAGCTAGTAGCGGTGCACTTGAGGCAAAACCACCAACAATTAATTCAGGATAAAGACGTTTAAACCAAACAACCATGGTAGCAGAATATGAACCACCAGCCAAAACTACCTTTGAATTTGTCAAGTCGGTGTTTTCAGCTTTGAGCGTTTTTATAAGATGTGCTAAATCTGCGAGCGCTTGTTTTACATGCAAATATTTTAGATTTTCAGTGGAGATGTTTCTGTAAAAGTTATAATTTTATTTTAAGAATATAGTTTCTTGAAGGTTCGACAACTGCACTTACTCCGTTGGTACAAAACTAATTAATTTATATTTCCATACATCTTTGCATCATATTTATTTGTGTGTATCGTTGAGTAGCTTCATTACGTGAATATAAGCCACAAAATATCGTTTGTAATTCAACTACTCTGAACAACAACTAACACATTGCAAAAATTCCCTAATCACCTCAACGCATTTCAAATGCGTTGCTGCCAATGCAAGCAAGCAAGCAAGCAACTAACCAACCAGCAGCAGCAACAGCAGCAGCAATCAGAAGCAACATGTCATTCTAATCAAACGCAAATCGAATACTGCACGCTTGCATACTGGCAACATAAAAATTTTCAATTTCATTTGAGCTATGCAGTAATGTCCTTCACGCACTTCTGTACTGCAGCAGCTGCAGCAATACCAGCAGCAGCAGCAACAGCAGCAATATGAACATAAAGCAATGCAACACTTGCAATGCCAGGCACCTTTCAACGGCTTAGAACTTTGATTACAGCAGCAACAGCAGCACGAGCAGCAGTTCAGCTGAGCTATGATAAACCGACGACAGAGCCAATAAAAGTGTCAGGGATGCATGACAAAGCGTTACTCTGTATTTATGACGAACACAATGTCAGTCTTCTATGTTGTTGGCCAATACCCATTGCTGCCTCGTTGCCTCGTTGCTTCGTTGTTGACCTCGACATGCACCACGGCCAAACCAGTTCAAACGTAAACTGATGAAGCGACATTTTACAAAACCAAAGCATCGAGCATAACTATGCGCACCCACTCCGGGAGTGGGTTATTGGAGATAAACTAGAATTCAAATATGATTCGTGTGCGGGTCTTCATGCTGACTCTAACCGCACCGCACCGCACCGCACCGCACCACACCGCACTGCACAGCTGGATGCCATTGATGAAGCAAGACAACTGCTATGGCGACTATTCGTTTTGAAATTGGAACGCATAGTTTCACAATTGATGGAATTCCAATAAATTTTTGCGTTTCTATTTGGCGTAACTCAAAGTGGAGACCGAATGATAAGAAAGATAGCCATTGCCTGCGTTCGACACTTTGAAACGGAGACCATGAAGAATTTGAATTATTATTAAAATTTTTTTTTTTCTCTCTTTCTCTCTCTCTCTCTCTCTCTCTCTCTTTCTATCTGCATTTGTGCATTTAGTTTTAAATTAAATTTTATTGCGAGTTCGAAAATGTTGAAATGAATTATGTTTGAATTTTTGAAGCTAACAAAAGGTAAAATGGATGACAGCAACAGCAATGAATGTTTATGGAAAGTTAAGGATTAAAGGTGAGTTATATACGTGTATGTAAATGACATATGTAAATAAAACTATAAATTAATAGAAAATGTGAAGCAAACTGAGCAAGACGCATAACATATTTTATTGTGTGGGAGTTGCTCATATATTACTTTGTCCGTCTGTTCGCAAATTTCATTCAGTTTTGTCCGTCTGTCCGCAAATGACGTATAATGCAATTTTGACCTTCTGCCTGTTTAACTAAAATAAGATCATTTTTTATTCCCTTTATTATTCAGTTTTACTTGTTAAGTGTAGACAAAATACAATATTGTCCGTCTGTCTGCAATAATCAGACAATTTTACCCGTCTGTCTGTACGAATTGGTATGTATTCAACTAGAAGCATATTAATGGTTTACAAAAATTTTAATAAAAAAACATTGTTTTTTCAATTTTTTAGCTGATTAAACTCTCTTCTGGAGTCCATCTGTCTGCATACTTAATCTTATTCGTTTTTAGATAAAAATAATTTTATTCTTTAATATTTTTTTTTAATCCAGAAATAGTGCCAACCTCAAATCAGAGTTTCTCATATTACAAATGAAATAAGCTCATTCAAATCGACTAAACACAAATGACAACATGATGCAGATACTACTTAGGCTTGTCTTTGTATTTGTTGTATTGATAAACGCATTTGTAGCGCTATGTAGCGGCGCTCTGCTCTGCACAAATTGTACAAATTGTTCATTAAGTAGGTAAGCCAACATGCGTTCACTTAAATGCGTACATGGAAGATGGCTTTGTTTGTTCGTTATTTGTTCGTTGTTGTTGTTCATTGCAGATTTATCACTGAGCGCAAAATGTAGGGGACACAAATACAGATAAACTTAGAAACATATACATACATACATACATACATACGTAGAAATGTATACACAGATACAGTTTAATGCATAAGAACGATTTATGCACATTTTGCTAAGAGCGACAACACTAACGATGACAACAAATCACCGACATGACACGCTGCGACCGAGCGAGCGAGCGAGCGAGCGAACCAACCAAACCAACGAAACAACAACAATAGCAATAACAAACAAGCTCAATTAAATCAACAACAACAACAACAACAAAAAAAACAACAGCTTTGAGCAGCAGGAAATATGACAACAAGGAATAAGAAGAAGCAACAACAACAACAACAGCAAAGCATCAGTCGCATTAGAAGCTGTCTAACTGAAGCGTTTTGATTGTTGCTCATTAATGCTTAATAACACCGCAGTGCGCTTAATAACAACACACAAACACACACACACATACGCATACAGTAATAATAGACATTACACATACGCACCGTGTTTGCAACACTTAATATGCGGTTTGTTTCGTTGCGTTGCGTTGTGTTGCGTTGCTGAGTTGTTGCGAAAACGGAAACGCCTCACAAATCGTGGCCTAATGATCGAGTCTTATTTAATTAATTGTTGATAACAATTTCATTTTCATGCCCAACGGAAATGCGTCACAAACAAACAACTCCATTCGAAACGTAGCGGAGTGTGTGTGTGGTGTGGTGGTCTGGAAAAATATTTTGTTTTTTTTTTTTTGTTTCGTTATGCTTTATAAATATGATCCTTGTTGTCGTTGTTTTTGCTAATACCATAAATCCTTTGATATATGAGCTTGTTTATATGTGTGTGTCTGTGGGTGTAACCACAATGAAATTTGTTTCATTTTTAGGTGTAAACCGATATAATCAAATCGCCGCTAGCAGTTGACATTTTTGGCTTTTAGACAGTATACAACAGTCGACAACATATATAATATTGCACAGTGGCTTGCATACGACCAAAAAAAAATTTAAAAAAAAAAAATCGAATCGATATTTTTAAACGTTAGTCGATTAATTTAATAAATCGAATAATAATCGATGTTATTCAAATTATCGATTAGAACCACTTCTCTCCTTATCTCTTTCTCTCTCTCTCACAAATTATGTACAATGCAAAATGAATGATTATAGTACACAG
Organism: Leucophenga varia; assembly: GCA_018903435.1. Lineage (NCBI taxonomy): Eukaryota > Metazoa > Arthropoda > Insecta > Diptera > Drosophilidae > Leucophenga > Leucophenga varia. The sequence goes on from JAEIFJ010001427.1 coordinate 1,134,082, forward strand.
CAGGCATTCAGTTGTACACACTGTGTACTTAGTGTGCATAACAGCTCTGTAACAGCAACATTGCATATTATTCTCACACTCTCTTCGCTATTAATACTAATTGTACTCGTAACATAATTCTTAAATTGTGTCTGCAAAACCAATAATAAAAATAACAATTAAAATTATTAAACCGAATCCTTTTTGTATGCATAAAACTGTTAAGTTTCATTAATTAAATACGATTTTATTGGTATTACCATTTTTATTTAACTTTTTGATGTTCGGCGCAGAGATTTAAAATTAAACTGCAAAAAAAAAAAAACAAAAAATATTAAAAATAAAAATCATTCAATGGCGTTTGTCGCATGTCCTTTCGGTTACGATTCTTGTTGTAATTACATATCAATTAATTACTTTTATCCTTTCATATAAATTTGATATATGGTGTATGCGCATTATTATTGCCAATTTAATTTGCTTAAAATGATAACAAACTTCCGGCGCGCATGAAAAACGTTCGGCAATTAAATGATGCAATGAGATTGTTTCGTAATATGAAAAAATGTTTTGTAATAAAAAATTTAATTTTTCAAAATAATTGGTAAGTGGATTTAATATGTTTGTACATATATCATTTTAGCTTACGTTTATTTAAGCCCATTTTTACCACACTCATAGCTCATAAGACACGTAAAATATTAATATTTTGCGATTATGCATTGGGAACTGTGCCAAATCAAGTTGTTTGCAATGTCAAAATGACTTTGTTAAATGTCGACAAATGTCTGCTTTAGAGCTCATTAGTATCAACCATAAATATGATGGGTAGAAAACTGCACATAACCAAAGATGAGCAAATCATAAATCAAACGTTTATTGCAGCAGCAAACACAAAATGTAGCCAAAGACGTAGGAAAATGCCAACAACACAGGATATAAGAACGACAACGATGATGATCCTGATGCTGCTGATGACATTGTTATCCTTAAAGAAGCATTTCTTAGTTTAAGTTTTGAGCAGTAAATGGAAAGGCCACAGGCCTTAGCGGCAATGTCACTTAAAGCCGCACAGTTTAGAAATACTCTTATCTTCTATTGAGGCATGTTGTATAGGTGACATTTAAATGCGACAGACGAACAGACAGATAAAAAGAATATTTTACTAATACGCCGACTGCTGCAGTTGCAGTTGCCTTAACCAAAACCAAGGCAAAGTGCATACCGAAGAGAATGCTTCTTTTAACTGCGACAACTAAAGTGGCTGATATTTTGGTGGAGTGCAACTTCCGCTCAAAAATATTCTTACCCATTTGATGTGGCTGTAGTTGCACTTACTGCTGCTGCCACTGCTGCTGCCACTGCTGCTGCTACTGCTGCTGCCTGCCAGACTCTTTGTCGTTTCCGTGCTTATCATTTGAGATGCGCACAAGCCGCTGCTGACTCTAAATAATCCTTTTCCGTATCAAAAAAAATACCAAAAAAAAAAAAAAACTGTGCACTTCAAGTAAACGACTGAAAAGCGACACAGTAAAAATGCAAGTTTGTGCGCATAAATCAAGTCTTTAAAACGTGCCTTGCAACCGAAATGTACGCCAAAGTATACATGCACATTTTGTCCGCCCACAAGCATGTCTGTCCGTCTGTCTGTCTGCCGAGCACAGCACAGCACGCAATATTGATAGCGCGAATGAAGTCGCTGCTTTATGCAACAATTTAATGCACAGTTGTGCTGCCACTGCTGCTGCCACTGTTGATGCTGTTGCAAGCGTCGCACTTGTATTGCGGTACTTGTTTCGTCCTGCTGTGCCGCTCAAATTGTTTACAACTGCATAAAATTTATAATCTTAAGGAATTTATATTTATTTATTTATTCTCTTAGTACAAACGCAGTTAAAATCTTTCCGGCGGCTGTGTCTCCATATTCTATGTCGTTGCGACGCGCCTCAAGTAATTCGCTACGCAGTTTATCCTTTTATCCTTTAGCATCTTTTATAAGATTTTTTTTCTTTCTTTCTGTACTTTATATGTGACGCGTCGTAATAACCATAAAAAGTAAGTCGAATAAATATGCGTAAATAAAATAAAGTATACATTTTTCTCATCTTTTACAACTTTATTACAATTGAATTCAACTACTCTCAACATCATCTCTTCTGGTCTGGTGAATTTTATTCAAGAACATTATTGTGGCGTAAGTACTTCAAAATATCTACATACTTTGCACACAGAAATTGTAGAAAGAACATAATTTTTTTTATTATTTATTACAAAGAATAAATGCTTTTATATACAAATTTATCATTTTGTAGTAGACTAGTCTAGTGCAACAAAATAGTAGATACTAACGGAAAGATATAAGATTTTGGAACAAAATTAAATGGAAAAAGTAAAGAAATAAAATCACATTTTTGAAAAAGTTGCAAAAACGAGCAAAAAATGTTTGTTGTCATTATATAATATATATTTTCATTAACAATATTTCATTATTACATATAAGCAACTCCGAGAAGCAACGATTTGGGAAAACAAAATGTGTAGCTTTCATGAATTTTTACAGATTTTGCTATTTGTATTTGCCCAGCACTTTCAGCAGCATTTCTTTGGAATGCACCAAACACGTCTTTTTTTTGAATTTAAAAATAAAAAGGTTTTTCAACTTTAATTAGATTTAGTTGTGCCGTTCTGTACAGATCAACTTCATTTCTTCTAAAAAAGAATAATAAATATTTTAAATCTCAAAACAAAAAACGAAACAAATCAACTTTACAGACATTCAGTCAGACCACTTGTTGGCTACTCTTCATGAATAGCAAAAGTCAAGTGTTGCCAAATGAAAAGAAAAAAAACAACAAATTGCCATTCTTTCATAACTTAAATACCAAACTTCAACTCAAGCGCAACTTGAAGCCGCTTTTCAGCGTTCTGAGCCGATAAAAATAGAATAATTGGATATGCTTGTTAACCGCTTTTGTACACGCGGACTGCTGACTATGGACTATGGACTACGGACTATGGCGACTACGGCAATTGACGATGACGATAAGAAGAGCGAACGATAAGGTTGGTAATGCTGTTGTTAACTAGAAACCCGAAGTGCTTTAAGTAAAACTCTAATGGCTTCCTAAGTTGTGGCGAAAGAGTTACAAAGTATAATAGACTAAGTCAGTTGTTGTTGTAATTTTTTTTTCCTGTTTTATTTTATTTTTATTTTTTGTTTCTCGGATGCTTTGCACAATCACAATTTAATTTTACGTTGTTTTCTTTTGATGCGCTACACAAATAGAAACTTTTCTGAGTATTTTTATTTGAAAATCCGTCTAGAATCTTAGCAAACTTTCTTTCTAAATTCTTCTACAAAATTTTTATGTTTTATCAAATTTATATACGAAATGCTAACAAAAATCTAATATTACTCATTATAATATTGTCTTCTTTCGGTATATTTTAATAAATTTAATTAGATTATTTATTTATTTATTTTTTATTTAATTGCAGCTAGCAACACAAAAACCTTAAATCGCAGACGACGTGCATTAGAAGGCAAAGAGATAACCATTCAGAAAGCTCCCTTTATGGTCGCATTGGGTACAAACGATAAAACTACTTTATATTCCGGTGTACTAATTGCTGAAAATAAAGTTCTTACAACAAAACTTGGCTATATGTTGTAAGTAATTATATAAAGTATCTATTATATATTATATATCTCTGAAATTAATAAACTTTTTTTAGTTCCAAAGCGATTTATGCTGGTACCGATTTGACAAGCGCCGCTAATGATTCAAGTGCAAAATTTCATATCATAAGCAAAATCGAAAACTGTCAAACAAGTAAAATATTGCCATTGACAATTGGAATAATAGAACTCGATCGGAGCATAAAAAAATCGAATAATAAAAATATTATAAAAATTAATTATGACGATGTGCCAGCGGGTACAAAATGTCGTTTTGTTGGCTATGGTAGCAAGGTGCTCTCTTCTATTTCGAATAATTTTATTGTACGAAATATTCTCTTAATATTTTACATTTTTTTGTTTTTCAGGAACCCGGTTTGGGTGGCTTAAAACATTTAAATGAAAAACCAGTTACAATAATGTCCGAGAAAAAGTGCAATGAACTTATATCGGAAAATTTTGGTTTATTATATTGCAGTAAGCAAATTATCGGTTGTTCTGGTGATGTGGGTGGTGCACTTATTTGTAATGGCAAATTATCTGGTATCGGTGCAAGTGGCGATTGTGGCGAGAAATATGACCATAGCACATTTTTTAAGCTATCAAAATTTCGTAGCTTTATTGAAGACAAAAAAATCTGTTTGTTCAAATAATTCACAAATAATTCAGTTTGCATTTTGGATAATATTTTTGAATGTATTTTGTGGCATTATTCTGGAAATTTGTGTGTGAATTAAAATGTAAATAATAAAATGACTTTGACAACATAAAAAAAAAAAACAGATCGATACTCTAAAATTAGCAAAATACTCTTAAATACTCGATACTCTGAAATAATCGATACTTTAAGATAATCGATACTCTAAGATAATCGATACTCTGAAATAATCGATATTTTGAAATAATCGATCCGATACTCTTGAATAATCGATACTCGAAAATAACTGCTGTAGTCGTCATAAAGCAAAATGCCATACTTTCGAGCTAAATGCTCTCTGCAGTGTATCTAGAATTCGATTTTATAGCATATTTCTATGTGTGTGTATGTGCATAAAGCAACAAATTCATAGAAAACCGGTAAAGCAACATGAACAAATTTTGCTATTTTTCTTCAACTCGTTTCGCTTCCTTGTTTAGTTGTTTTAACTTCCGTTTTAACTGCGGGCTTTTCCGCATTTACGCTGTGTATTTTTTTCATATATTTTCTTTTTTTTTTTAACCATTTTTTTTCTTTTTAGTCATTTCAGCTCGTTTCGTTACTAACAATGTCGGTGACAATTTCCACCGGGAATTAGCGCGGTTGCTTATAGTACTCAACGTCATCAGCGTTCTTTTTTTTTTTTTTTTCATTTTCTTTGCTTTAGCTCAGTTTGGTTTGGTTTGGTAATTTCACCTCCATCATACGACATAATCATTGGCCTGTGTAAACCCGCACTTAGCATGGTCATTTTGTTTGGGCTAAAGAGCTCTTAAGCTATTCACTGTTTCATTCGTTCGTTCGTTCATTTTCGTTTTCGTTTTCTGTTGTCGCTTCAAACTTGATGTATTTTGACCGAATGAAACTCTTTTTGGCGGAAATGCTTGTGTGTCCTTAGACGAGACTTCCGCCCTCAGGACTAATACTTGAATGAATGTTTAGCGAAAGGCGTTTCTTTTTTAGCGTTCTTTTTTATTTTCTTCTTGTTTAGTATACTCCTCCTGGATTCTCTAACAACTAAGTACGATTTGGTGACGCTTTTGTGTATGTTTTTCTTTTTCTATTCTTCTGTTTTCATTTTTAAGGACGCTTCTATTGCTTCCTTTGTAATTACGCTGTTGTTATTGTTTGATGAAGACGTTGTATACAATACAGAAAACATTGCTGCTTATTTCCGTTTAAAACTTAATGACACTTTGAGTTAATTATCGCGGTGGATTTTGCAAAATTAAACGAAATCTGCATAATTATTTCGGATTATATCATCGTATTTTCCTTCGCTTTTTTCTTTTTGACTTAAAAGGTTGTTAGTTGTTGCTTATAGCAATAATAATCCCATACTGATTTAGCGTCTGCTCATCTTAAGATTTTTCTTAATATTTAAAAGATGCCTTTCTGTCGGAGTTTTATGGTCCTTTTATGGTTTTCTTTAAATATTTTCACTTAATTAAGTCAATACCGTCAAGGTTAATAGGATTAGCGATTGTTTAACACATTTTTTTCTGTAAAAAGCAGTGAAATGGTGTTGAGTAAAAATACATAAATATGCATTCCATTTCTATTCACAATACTCACAAGATTCACACAATTCTCACACTACTCACACTATTCACGCTATTCACACTATTCACACTATTCAAACCATTCACACTATTCACACTACTCAAACTACTACACTATTCTCACTGCTCACACTACTCACACTACTCACACTTTTCAAACTACACACACTACTCATGCAACTTACACTACTTAATCAGTCAATACACACTATTCACACTTCTCACACCACTTAACTTTCACACAGTACCCACACTATTCACACTACTTAATCCTCGAATTCACACTATTCACTCTACATCATTTACATTATTCACACTACTCACAATACCACACCACACTGTACCCACACCAATCACACTACTTAATTTGTGAATTCACACTACCCACTCTACTTACACTACTCACACAATTTAATACTAAATGTTGGTATTATTTATTTTTATCTTTCAGTTTAACTTATAAAAGATTTCTGTATGCATTTTCAAATAAAAAAATCCATAGACTTGCCACACATGAAACTTTAACTTGTTTCTGTCTGATTTATGCGTAAACTGCAAAAAACGTTGAAAAAAAATAATAAAAGAAAATATATTTCAAACGTCAAAGTGCATTCTAAAGTGGCTGCAAAGAAAAAATTCCAACAAACTGCATCCATTCTTCGTATTGTCTGAGTCCTTTTGCTGTGCAGCGTTTACCATAAGGTTTTGCCTTAGCTGTGTAGCTGTGTAGCTGCGTTCTTAGCGTTTTTGTTGCTACTTTGTCTTCTTCTTCTTCACTGTTGCTGCTGCACTGTTTGAAAAGTTGTTGGCGTATTTGGTTTAAGTGGTTTATGTTTAGCGAGATTTTTAAGTGAAATACCTATAAATTTTGAACGCAGACTTTAACTTTTGAGCGGAAATGTTGCTCTTTGTTTTTGTTTTGTTGTTGTTTTTGTTTTGTCTTAACAGGAAACCACGGCCGCCTTTAGACGTCGTCATTGCGTATTTTTCTTCTTATTCGGTTATTTTCTTTTTAAGCGTTTTACACGATTTGTTTTAGCTACTCTTTTTCATTTGTAAAACTTTTAAATTGTTGTCGAAAAAGTTTGTAAGCTGCAGGTTTTGTATTTTGTGTTTCAACAAAAAAAAAAAAAAAAAAAGATATTTATTACACATTTTACTAAGCTGCGGTTTAGTTGATTCAGTCAGTCTGTTTTACAAGAAACGCATCCTTTTGAGATAGACGCACAAGAAACTTTAAGAAAATTTTCTTTAAGACGCAACTTGACATTCACTTCGAATATTTAAAGAAACACTAAAGCCATTAGTCTGATGCCCAATCAACAGACAGATGCTGCCATAATCCTTTGCATTAATAAGCTTATTGATAACACCCTTTTGCAAGGACCTGCAATAACTGCACACATAATCTGGGCTCGTCGAAAACGTATACAAACGCTTCGATGAGTGCGACAATCCTATACAATATTCAGATTGTTCTGTGTTTGTATATAGGAATGGTTGTTGTCCTGTGCTGTCCTGTCCTATCTTGTGTACTAAAGTATTTAATTTTAATGCTACAACGACCACACCTGAAACGTCTGTCGCGCCATTCCTTTTACATTCCTTTGTTCAATATCAAAATCCATTTCTGTCTCAGCGTATTAAGCAATCATTGCCATGCAACATGTTGCCTTTACTCGCGTTCCTTGCCATCTGACCAGTTCACCGCATAACAAATCCTTTTACATTGCCTCTAGCATTCTTGACTGCATTTTGTGTTGTCGTTGTTGTTGTTGTTTTTGTTGCGATTCTTGTGTTGTCCTTTACCAAACGACTTAAGCACCTCAGGCTTAACGGGGCAACTGTCTGTGTTGCTACATTGTGGACTGGCTTTGTAGAAAATTCATTTCATAGCTTTCATAGTTTTACATATTTATTCTTATGATTGAATGATTTTGCGCTGTTATTAGGCAATTTAATTGAATTGAAATAGAAATCGAAATGAATAAATAAAATATGTAAAAGAGAATATTTTGATATTAATACTTTTGATTTTAGACATATTCAGTATTGGGATGAGTTGATGCCAGAAAATTGAAAGGAAAAACCAAGGCAAATAAATTAAAAAGATTCTTTGACGTTTTATGGTAACTTATTTAAAAGAACGAAAAAAATGAAAGCATTTCCGAAAAACTCTCTCTCATTCGTTTTACTGCATATTGTCAACATGCATGGTAATGCTTTAAATGAGTAAAAATGAGCGTATTGCATAAAATCTCTCGCAGTGTGTTGCGTGCATATGTGGCAATGCCTCAGATGTTATGTTTTTGCGCTAATCAACTTAATTATTATTTTCTCTTTTTTAGTTTGCATCTGGTCAATTATTTTTTGATTAAAAATTAGTTTTGTTTAATGCCATTTTTCATTTAAAATTTAAAATATTTCCGCATTTCTTTAGAACGTTTTTAGCCAACTTAAAATTCAAAACACGTAGAACAGCTTCAGGTCAACCAACAACTCAAAGAGGAAAAAAAAACAAAAACATCCTTTATAAATCCTAAGTCAGTACGTCAAAATCAAACTCAAACTCAAGCTAAGCGCCGGATATTAACTTAGAATCTAGAAGTCAAAAGCGCAGTGTCATATTAAAAAAAAAAAAAAAGAAGCGCTGCAGGGCAATGTGCAAGCATTTCAGTATGCTGTGCCCGATTTGTGCCAAGTTGCACAGATGCCTCGTTTTTTTTTTTTTTTGTCTCTTTTTTTACTCAATAGACTTCCGGTGATGTTTTAATAATTTAATATTTATATTTCTTTCTTTAATTTTTTTTTTTCATCTTTACTACATTATTGTAAACGGCAGAGCAGCAATTTGGCATGATTGTCACCAAACGCGCTATAAAGCACGACGCCTGGCATTGCTTATCAACAGCAACAGCAGCAGCAGAGCAGCAGCAGGATTGGCTTTTTCATTCATACGCAGGATAAGAAATATAAATTCTTAACAAACAAGCAGATCTGGTGGCACAGCATTCAAAGTCAGTCGAGTAGAAATTTTGGCAAACAAACCGGATGTCCCTGTGCCGCTGAAAAAGAAAAATTGTTGGTGTGGATATGGACGGTCGTGTGCTGTGCTGTGCTTGTGAAGCGTTGCGGACAGCAGCAGCTTCAAGTTGAAGTTGTCCGGAAATTATCTGTTGTAGCGATATCCTGCTGCTTTTTTATATTCAAGTTATGAACTTGTGCATTTTACGATACGTAAACGATAAAAAAAAAAAGATTTCACGAAGCAGCAAAATAAGAAAATAATAAAAAAAAACAAAATATTTTTGAACCAAAGAAAGTTCGACATTTTATGAAGCATCTGTCTGCAAAATTTACTCAATACACCAATGTATATGTTAAGCGGGTAGTGCAGTGGTGTGATGTGTAAAGCCACCCATTAATGTGGCACACTCTACTCAATTTAACTCTCACCTTTTGACCAGCGCGAATTTAATTTTTTTTTTTTTGTATTATTTTTTATCTCTTTTAAACTACGCCATTTTTAGTCTTCTCTCGCTCTCTGGCAAACTTTTTTCCTTCTTTTTTTTCTATTTGTGCGTGTTTCGTAAAAGTTTTAATTAATTTTCATATTTTATGTAGTAAAACGCTGCGAATGAGTATGCTGCGCATTTGGACTTTGTCTTCAAAGCTGATGCACAAGATGGACTGGACGAATGGTTGGTCGGTTGGATAGATGGATGGATGTCCGTCTGTCCGGAAGCATGAGAGCTGAAGCAGTAGTGCTATGCTGGAATGCGTTGGGTGAAAGTCTGCTTTTCATATTTTTTTTCTTTATATTTCTTGTTGACAGGTGAATATGCCAACGAGTCTTTTTTTTTTTTATATATTTTTTATCTTGACTTAAGAAATTTCTTTCTTTTTCATTTATTAAGATTTTTATTTATTTTCCCTATTGGATTTAGTATTCTTATTCCGCTGTTTATATTAGAGCAATTGTTCAGGCTTAAGATTCTTTTTATTTGAAATTCAAGCGCACAAATTGAATTCAATTTGGGGGAAAAGATATTGAGTAAAATAATTTCTGAAATGAACTAGAAAAACTTTTGAAACAAATATTTTATTCTGAATCTGCGTAAATAATTAAAATAAAGTTTAATCGTATTTATCGGGGATTTAAACATTTTTTTCATAAGTGAATAATATATCTTTGCAGTGATAAGCCATAAAAATAGGGAAAAAAAAAATAGAAAAAGCAGATAACTGTAAATAAATGGCGAACTCTAAAAGAAAAAATTTCAAAAATCAGAATCAGAAATATTTATAAAAATTAAATTGAAAACTTAAAAAAAAAAAAAAGAAAACCTTTACGTCAAGCTTAACAGAATTTGGTTACGTTGAAAAATGTTAAAACAAGTTGTGAATTAAAACAGCTTTGAATTTTACCATTACTACTGCGTGAGATTGACAAAAAAAGTATCGAGTATTTAAAAGTTTCTAAAAGTATCGATATAATTTGAGAAGCTTTCCTCTCACTCGTTGCTTTTTTTATTAACTTTTTTATTTAATTTTTAATATTTATTTTTTTTAAATTTTTTTTCTTTCTATTATGACTTTTTTTATTTAAATTCTTTTTTTTTTTGTGGCAAACAAATGTGTTTAAGAAGACATGAAATACTTCACATTTCTTTCGTTCGTACATTTTCACAACTAAACTTCAATTAAAATTTTTCTATCTAAACAATTTAACAAACAATTTAAGTATGAAATGGAACAAAACTTTTATTTTCTTTTGTTTTTTTTTTTTTTTTCTTTAACTTTAAACTTCTTTAAAAGTCAAAGTCAAAACTAATACACAACTATGTCAGATTGCCAAAATGAAAATGAATGATAAACCAAATACTATATACGAATGCCACACGTCAAGTTGATAGTCAAAGTATTTCGAAATACTTTTTCAAATCCAAACTTAAGCAGTCGAAAACTATTTTCAAATAAATATATGCATATACGAGTATACACACACTACGCTACTCTTAGTGAATGCGTAATATACAAAACTACAAGATACATATACTATATATGTACTGTGTTGCATGTATACAGATTTATACATATGTATAAGATGTATCTGTAGAAATAAATAGATACAACTTGTGTATTTTCTTCGAAATTTATACGCAGCAAAGAAATTTTTATTCTTTTTTTAGAATAAAATTAAATAACAATTTGAAGTTTATGGTGCAGAAAAATATATATTAGATACACAAAGTATCTGCATGCATGTGAAATTATATTTATTTGGTGCAAAAGCAATGCTTTAAATGAGAAATTACTGTGGCTGCTTGTTGCGACGCACGCTGCTGCTGGCGCTAAATATTTGAACTATATTTGAGAATATTCAAATCTTTAGTTCTACTTTTACTTTTAACATTTACAAACAAACGCACAATACATATGCATATTATATGATCTATGCTTAAATTTACTTCACAACTTTCGAAAGAATGGACTCAATTCTCAAAGTGATTTCGTTGTAAGTATTTATGTATGCATGACAGCATTTACTGGCAAACACACACACACACACACACATATGTGTGTGTACTTACATGCAAGTAAGTATGTAAATATGTGTAGTAAGAATTCATATGTGTATGTAAACACATACAAGGCAATGTCTTCAGGCAGCCATACATAGCAGTAAAATACTGAGACCCATATGCAGACAGCTGCACTAATGAATATTTATCATCTAACTCAGCATCGGAAAACATGTTTTGGGTCAAAGGATTTTCCTTCATTTATTCCTGCTCACGTTCTTTATTTATATCACTTTCGTTCATTTTTTTCTTATTTTTTAATGAATTTTTATGCAGCATACCAAACTTAAAAAAAAAAAAAACATATACAATGCTTAGAGTAGTTTAACTTTATTTTTTATGCAATTTAAAAATAAAATTTTGTTAAGAATATTGGTAAATAATTGAAAAACTAAAAATAAAAATAAATAAAGGTTTTTTTTGTAACAATTTTGTACAACAAGTTTATCGAAAGTAACAAAATATGCATTGTAGATACCATTTACATTTAGCTTGAGATACTTTTATACAAAATCAAAACAATTTTTGAGCTATTTTACACTTTTTGCCTGTTTGCAGTTTGTTTTCTTTTTTTTTTTATGCAAGCAAGTATCTTTTCTGCCTTTATATCCTTTTCGTAAATGTGCAAATGCCTAAAAATCCATTTACGCAAATCCCAACTCGATTTAACAAGTATTCAGCTACAATTTGATTATACCCACTTTTTTTTTGTTTTTGTTTTTTTTTTTTTTTGTTTTTTTAACAGTTTTTCCAGTCAATTTTCAGAGCTCAACTTCATTTTACTTGTATATTTATTTTCATATCAAAAATCTCTCTGTTATTGTTTTTCATCCTTTTGCATTGTTTATTGTTGCTGATATTCGTAGATACAATTGTATGCATGACCAAGAGATTGACTCTTTTATGTTTTTTTTGTTGGGCATTGTATAAGCAAAAAAAAACACATACAAAATTATATAAAATGAGCAAAAAAATAAATTGATTTTCTTGCGTGTTCTTTTCTTCTTGTTATTTTATAAATAAAACTTTATGACTTAAATATTATTCAAAAAAAGAGAAAAAAAAACTTATAAGTGACATTTAAATATTTTCAATCATAATAATACCACAAAATAGATACTTAAATCCCTTAAGCAGTGTTTATATATTTAAAAACCAAAGTATGACTTAATCACATTGTCAAAAGATAATAAAAGAAATAAAAATACAGTTTTTTTTAAAGATAAATTGAAAATAAATACTTAACTTCGATGGCACTAAAGTCGAAATGCGTTTCAATTGTGCGAACAGACGTGAAATGTTTGTATGGCACAATTGTCAGCTACAGATAGTCTCTATAACAATTTAAATGTAGATTTTTTAAAAACCAAAGCATAAATTTTGTTACAGGTGTGCGAACAGATGGACAAATATACAGACAGACGGACATATATGAGGACAGACGGACAAATATGCGGACCGACGAACAGACGGACAAATATGCGGACAGACGGATAAAAATGAGGATAGTCGGATATGTGCGGACAGATGAACATGTGTGCGGACAGACATATGTGCGGACAGACGGACAAAAAAGCGGACAGATGGACATGCCTCGAACGATGCGTCTCATTTACTTATTAAGAAAAACTTTACAAAACTTTAAAAAACTCTTACAAAATTCATATCAAAATCAATAAACTATTCACACTATCTTTAAAGTGTAGAGAAAAAAAATAAGCTCAAAGGAAAAAGTTTTTATCCAGATTAACGTTAAATGAACTCAAATTTTAGACAGTTTAAAACCAAAAAAAAAAAACAAACAAAAAACAAATAAATTATTTCCGAGTCTTTGAACTGTTTTGATTTGAACTTTTAACTAAAAAAAAATCTTTTGTTTTATATTTCTAACTTTTAAATTAAATCTTAGGCGTCGCGCGGCAATTCTCTGCTTGTGTCACGTCCGTGACAGGTGACAACTTTCTCACGCAAAATACTAAAGTCGCGGTCAGCCGCAGCATAACTTTCTTAAAATGACATTAAAATTTCGACAATTTTACCACAATACGAGTACATAAATATGCGCTTGAGAATGGTTTTGTGTAGCTAAATATTATATTATGAGCTAAGTCATACACAGAGTTGCAGAGTTTAACTCTCTGACAAATGTGGTCAGAGAGTTAAATGTGTAACATAAATAATTTGGTTAGTGTCTATGTACTATGGAGTAAAATGTTCTATTTCATTTTCTACATAAATTATGTTGCCCACTGTGCTACCTGAAATATACAAAAGTATCTAATTGTATAGTAGTCCTATTCACATAGATACATACGCAAACACACACATTCACATACATAAATAGTAGACTTATTTGTCATGAGCTTAACTCCATCAAAAAGTTGAAATGCTATTTCATCCTTTCGCGACAATCACATTTGCATTGTATAGTCGCGCGTTGGGTAGTTGTATTGTCTGCTCTATTGTCATCGTCGTCGTTTTTGTTGTTGTTGTTGTTGGTGTTCTACAACTCTTTCTTTTACACAAATACAATATATAGCTATCTCTTTTTATTTATAGAACAGCCTTATTTTGTCTCTTTGTCGTACATTCTGTTCATTCAACTATTCAACAGATCCAGACACAACGATATTGCTTGAATTCAATGGTAGAACAAGCGCTTTAAGCGGATATAGTCATGTAGTGTACAATTCATATATAGAATATCTGTGTATGTGTATGTGTCTGTGTGTATGTGTGTGTGGGTGGCGGCGCGTATACTTTTGTATGCCACTGTAACTATGTCATTGTGGTTTACTTAATTCATTTTGTTTGTTGGCGTCATTGTCGCCAGTCAGCCATTCGCAGCGTCATCATCATTTCTGGTCGGAGTTGACGCCAACAACGTAAGCAACAGCAACAGAAATTCATGGCGTCGCATGCGGTGCTGTCCTGTATCCTGTAAAGCTCCATTTTTTTTTTTTTTTTAGTATTCAGCGTTAAAGCTATTGTTTCAATGTTGCTACTGTTACTGTTTCTGCTACTTCTAAATGCTAGCAATGTTGTTGTTGTTGTTGTTGACATTCTCATGCTTATTCTGGCTTTTATTTTTGTTGTTGTTTTTGTTTTTTAGTGAATGGCTGTACTAAGCGGATTAACGCTGTTATTTAAAGTTCAACAAATAAAAAAATATAAAAAAATGTAAATTAATGAGTTTTTCACTGAAAAATGTTACGCCCCCATTTGACTATTGTCCACTAACTATTGAGTAACATATACTATATATAAAATCGCATAGTCACAAAAAAGTTTTTAATAAAATCGAAAATATCCTTTAGTGCACCACATATGAACACTTAACATCCTATTTTACAGGAGCGAAATAGACTCGAAAAGTTATAAAAACTTGGGATATTTTATTGCTTTTTTTTCATCTCTCCTAACACCTTCTAGGGTTATGGACTTCTTCAAATATGTACATCAATATTTCTCGATACTCTACTCATTCTTTTCTTGACAAATGGAGAACTTTTAAATTTATATCATAGACTCAAGGTAAACATCATAGAAGATCCCTAATCTGAAAATCCGCATCTGTGCTTTATATAGAATACATGACTCTATTTAAATGCTTTCCATTTTTTTAACATTTAAGTCATCTTTTTTCCTTCCAATCCGCTTTCATTTTTTACTTTGTAAAAGTATCTCTATTTGTTTTTCGGTTTTGGTTATTTGTATTTGTGTTTGTAATTGTTATGGTCTCTCATATTGATTGTAAAATTTTCGCTTATGTTTGCATATTTGCTCTGTATCTATGTATTGTGTCTGTGTGTGTATGTATATGAATATTTTTGTTTAAATGCTTATTTGTGGTTAAGTCTTTGTAAATATTGTTCGATTTCATTTTATGTATTCAATATTTTTTTTTTTTTTATCATTCCGGACACTGAAATTGTAATTAGTTGAAATTTATGCATTCGTTACTTCCTTTCCAACTTTTCAGCTTCCTCAATGGTTTCCTTCGCAGCTTTTAATCGCATTTGTCGTTCTTTTTTTTTCTCCCAACGCAAATATTTATAACAAAAGAACAATAAATATGTAACGCATACAAATTAGTTTATGAATCTTTTTCACTTCTTTTGTTTTTATTTTTTGCGATTTTATTTTTTCATTTTTTTTTTTATTCCCATGCTTGAAATTAATTTTATGAATTTTCAATCTGAAATCGGATTATGGCATTAGCCGTGGCACAAAAATTTGCTTAGTTGGCTGCTTTATTTGGCTCTGTCTGACTTTCTGTGAACTGCTTTTCCAAAATGGTTCATTTCAGTTGGGTTCAGCTTTATCTGCGTTGCTCGGCACTCGTTAGTGGGCATTAGGCAATTCATGAATGGCTTGAATGGTAATCGTCTGGTTTGGTTTTAAGGTTTGGGCGTGAGTTTTGCTTCGCATTTTATACAGTTCGATTTGGTCAGCACAAAAATTTGTTAATGCCTCTAAATAAATGTCAGCAGATTTGTACATTTTATTTGCACACAGCGTTTACTGATATTTTACATATTTAATTTTTTTTTTTTTTTTTTTTTGCAATATAAAACTTTAAAATATTTTCTGGTGCCATAAAAAAATTTTGACATAAATTTAACTAAAAAGTATCTCAAAAATTATTACGCATATCAAGTCCATTTTACTCGCGCCAAAGCATAAAGTGTGTCAAAAGTTGTTAAAAA
Organism: Leucophenga varia; assembly: GCA_018903435.1. Taxonomy (NCBI): domain Eukaryota; kingdom Metazoa; phylum Arthropoda; class Insecta; order Diptera; family Drosophilidae; genus Leucophenga; species Leucophenga varia. The sequence goes on from JAEIFJ010001427.1 coordinate 1,150,293, forward strand.
GTTGCCTGAAACAATGCAAAAAAAAAAAAAAAAAAAAGAAAATGTAACATAAAAAAAGTTTCATAATTACAAAAAGATATGCAATTAATTTGAGACAAGTTGTCGTTCGATGCTCGATTTTGCTTTCCTTTCATATTTTTTTTTTTTTTTTTATTTTTCTATGCAACTCATTCCTTTGACTCTTAACTCAACTTGAAGTAAAATCGGTTGACTTGTTTTTATGCAACGTTTTAACTTTTGAAGGCACGCAACCAACTGGAATATGACACTTTGTCAAAAAGTTTGTTCTAACCTCAACTATTTTGACTTTACTCTGATTTTATGTTGCATAAAATATTGCAATTTTTATGTCATAAATCAAAAAAAAAAAACTGAGCTGAGTGATTAGATGAATAGTTGAGGAGTTTCCCATGAAGTATATTATGCATTTAATTAAGTTTAAAAGAAAGTTTGAAAGAGAAAGAAAAAAATCCATTTAAATGTTCAATCAGCATTTAATTAGTTAACTAACAAACGACATTTATGCATTGTATAAGATTAAAAGGTTTTTACACACAAAAGATACTTTTGCTTATAAAGGAGACAAAAGAACTTCATGGATTAGCTGCAGCCAAGTGATGCAGTTAAATAATGAAAGGAAAAAAATAAAGGCAGACAGAGAAGTGAGAGAAAGTGAGACAATAAATGGATAAAATCTATCAATAGAAAGTTGAAAAGGCTTTTAAAAGTAAATACAACAAAACAAACACAAATTGTATGCAAATGGCTGAAAAAAACAACAAAAAAAAGGATTAAATAAATCAAAGAAAATAAGCTGCATAAAAACAAAGCATTTACTGTATACAAAGAACTAATACTTTACACAACGTTTGTAAGCTCAAAATATATCGATAACTTTTATACTCTCAAATAAGCGAAAATATTAATAGAAAAAATATTTGTACAAAATGAAAAGCTAATGAAAAAACTCACAGACAATATTCCACAGACTTCAAAACAGAACCTTTTTTAGACATTCTAACATAAAATTTACACCGAAAACAGTATATCGATATTTGTTCCAGCACTAAGAACCTGTTATCGAGTGAAACCAAAAAATTATCGATTTTTTTATCGTTTCGTTTATTTAAGCAATCGTTAATCGGTCTATTGTGCAAATGTAGCTTGAAAGGATGAAGAGCGGAGATGTATATGTTGAGTCCCCTCTCTATTTAAAAATATTGAATCACGAAGACAAATCTAAACGTAAAGTTTTTTAAAAATGTTACAACTTGCATCGCATAAAAAATTACACATTTAATTATAAAACAAATTATAGTTCAGAAAAATCAAAGGCTTTCACATCTTTGTTCCTTTCTTGCCTTTGTGCGTTTAGCCTTTGCGCAACACAATGAAAAAAAAGTTAATTTGCTCTTTTGCGCAACGTACTAGTTAAAGAATTTACATGCGTCCGTCTACTTCGTATCGTATCTTTGCTACTCGAGCCACATAGCTTGTCGTCCTTTTGATGCACCACACAGTACACAGTGTAGGACTCGCGTTAGGACATGCAAAGTGAAAAATTTTTGCAAAGTTAATACTAAAGCTGAACCAATTTGAAAAGTTGTTAAGTTGATCAACACCAACAAAGAAGCAGCATGAAATAGTCTGATGAGGCAGCAGACTTTCAATACTGCTTGCATGTATGTATATGTGTGTGTGTGTATAAATACACATGTACATGTGTTTGTGTTTATAACTAAGCTTAGTATGGGCCTTTGCAATTCTGTTTTTGTCAGCTTTCTACTCAAAGAATGAGCAAAGCAGATTAATTACAACGGCAAAAACTACTTAAATGAATTTTTTATTTTCTTCTCTTTTCCAATTTTTTTTTTTTTTTTTTTTTAAGGTAAACCTATAAAGTACAAAGTAAACGTTAAAAGTTTTAATAGCCTTTTATAATACAAAGCAAAGCGTTGACAATACTTAAGGCACTAATTGACACTTTTAAATCGTTTTCTCGAAGTAAATCTATTTTAATTGACATAATCAGCTGTTTTACAGCATTGCCAGCCTTACAAGTCTGTACTCACCTCATTTGTAGTTATTCACCATGCAATCTGAATAAATCTTTAAGCCTTTTTGTATAAATTCAAATGCATGTAAACTAACTTAATTATAAGAATTCCTTTACAACCCAAATAAAAAGCGCATTAAAGACTCGTCTGCTACAATAATTTTGTAAATGTTGTCAATAAACTTTTCGCACAAAAGTATGCATTATAAATAATATGCATATAAATATGTCTTTTTTTTCTTCTTGTCAAAGCAAACAAATTGCTTTATAGAAATCAACATTTCTTTTGAAAATTTGTTTTGCATGCATTATAACGACGAAGGCGATGATGACGACGAAGAGGACAATTTAAAAGCCATAAAAAATAAAATTCAACGAAGCAAAACAACACAATACAACACTGCGTATGCGTATGTAGAACACATGTTGAAATATTACTCATACGCAACCGGCACACGGTACTTCTGCACTTTTTTGATATATTTAAATTTTTTTTTTTTTTTTTTTTTTTTTGTAAAAAATACTTAAATTGTAATATGACAAACGCGAAAATAATAATCCAAGCAAAAAGTAAGAAAGAAATAAAATCTAAAGTACAATATATACTCGCATTCGTACAATAAAAAATCTTAAAAGAAACCAGTGGCGTAACAAATGTTGGCTTATATACTTAATGCCTGCGTCTGTGTGTGTTATTGTGTGTGTTTATGTGTGGGTTTTTTGAGTGCTTAAGTGCTTGTAGATGTAGATATAAATGTTTAGTTACCACAAACTGACGGTATGTATATTTGGCAGTACTCCGACCGACACAGTCGTATGTGTTATAATAACAATAAAGAAAGATTCACGCGCCTTAATGTCGTCAAGTTGACAACTCTAAATGTTCGCGGATTTGCAGCTATAGTGAAAGAGATTGAAGTAAAGCTACCAGTTTTATTTAGCATGCTGTAAAGAAAGGAATTTTAGATATTATATTTTTTATATTTAATGTGCATAGCTGCTCTTCAAATATTTTGAATGGACATGAATGACTGCAATATGCTCTTCACGCAGAAATAGTTTAAATTGAGAACAAAGTTCCTTTACGTAAAGATGTATGCCAAATGCACAGTTTATCGGGGTCACCAATAATCGTTTCTGAACTTTAAAGCTGCGATATTAACATATCATGCTAAAAATAAGTGTTGCAGAGTAAAAAGTAAGAATTTAAGCTTTAATAAAACGTTTTAAATATTTTAAACTAATAAACGAAATATTTGATTTATCGGGGTCACCAAAAAATGCGTTGGGGTCACCATTTAATCTTTTTTTTTTACACTTATAAAAAGAGCATCTTGAAATCTATGTAACCTCACTTTATAGATTTATTTTGTCTTCATTTATATCAACTTTTACTTTGTGTAAAATTTTGATGGATAAAATTTGCCAGCACAACAGATCTTTATGAGATTTTAATGTTTAAAATATTTTAAGCAAGACAAATTATATGCAAGCAACTCATGTGTAAAATTTTATACAAAATCAAAATTTTCAACTGATTTTTCTTTTCTTTTGTATTGTTTAGTTTAATTTTGTTTAATTTTACAAACGACTTTGTTGTACATATTTAAAAGATTATATTTAAGTTTCTTTGTTTGGCTAATGACTACAACAACAAATAAATACGTATTTAAATTTAATCTTTTTCAGTGTTTGTACCACGTAATTCATTTTGTCATCTTTTGCCAATCTTATGTTTGGTAATTAAGCTAAATTACCTTGAGAGATACATACTATATGTGTGTACTATATATAGTATCTGTATTGTTGATTTTCTGTATTTGTGTTCTATGTTTGTTATCTGTTTATTTGCTTTAGTAGCGCATTTGTGCATTTTAGTTTCAAATTTCAAGTTGCTGCAATCCATTAGTCTTAAACCGTATACACAATCTGGTCAATGCGGTAACATAATTCAGTTTAATTATACTTAATTACGCTTAATACGTACATACTACCTTCATGCATACATACGTGTATATAGTAGCAAACGGATATTATTTTACTGGCAATAGATATCATTGATTGCATTAGTATTAGACAATTGTAGTCAGAATAGAAGATAACAATTGAGCTTGAAGTGAACAGTGTGCACTTTGTATGAAGTTGGTTTTGCGGTTGGTATTATTGTTGTTGTTGTTGTTGTTCTACAATATAAACAAACAAACATACAGAAGGACGGACTGAAAGAGACAGGAAGTCTTCGAATCGAATTGTGTAGGAGTGTAACAATTTACTTAAATTTATTGTTTAAATGATTAAAAGTATTAAATATAAAAGTATTACGTATAGAAATGTCCCTGCGCATTTGAGTTGCTTACTATTTGCTTCTTAATATTCATTGTTGCATACTTTTATGCGTAAAATGTATTTAAAATAATTTTTTTCTTTCAAACAAACACTTGCGTGTCTGCCATTTTTCTGTTGAAACGTGAAGAAATTAATAAATAAGCATTAACTCTTGCGTCTTTTCACTTAGAAACAAAAAAATATAAAACGAATTTAATATGTTTTTGGCTTTATACGTATTTAGGTTTTGTTTCGTAGACAATATGTGTCAGATATTTTTCATATTTTCATTCTCTTGGGTTAGTCAGTCACAGGCTTATATAATTTTAGACAAAGATTTCGGTATTTGGTTTTATTCTAAATAAATAAAAATCATTTAATCGCTTGAAACATAATAATTATCAGATATTATTTCATACGGAAGACGGACAAACTGAATATATGTAGATGTAGGGATAGTCTAAATAGTCTTTTATTTTTTTATAATATTATAGTCTTTCCAGAAAACGAGGTCTTCTGTTGTTAAATTGTTAACATCTTAATCTCAATAATTGCCTTTCATAACAATGTATGCGGCACAACGCGATAATAATTCTTCAATTAATTTTAAAAAAATTTTCATTAAAATACAATTTATGCCTTTCACTTTATTTAAAAAAAAAAACAACGCCCAAGATAAAACTGTTTAAATTAACATTTTAATAAATTCGAATATTGAACTTCATTAACGCACAATAATAAAATTGCTTTCGGTATTAAGTTGCCGTGACAGTAATTACATAAATAATTACAAATAGGGTCAAATATGAATTTTATTAAGAGGAGAATCAGTGCACCACTTAAAACTAAACAAACATAAATAAAATTATTATTATTTACGCTGACAGATGCAAAAGTCTTTCGCTTTCGCTTTCTTTCCAGTTCCAACTGATTAAAATTCCCCATGGCGTGTAATTTTGAAACGAACAAATTGAATTTCTAAGCAGTTTTCATTGGACGCAAAGTAAAAGTTTAACAAATACAAATAAATTAAAATAAGAAAAAATAAAAAAATAAAAAAAATAGCAAAAGCGAGAAATAGAAGCTGCAATGATAGTGCAATATGTACACTTAATGCAATACAGTAAACTTTGCTTGCTTAACTAAGAAACGAGGATAGTTTGTAAAGTAGTTATTATGCATTTATAAATATTCTAACATATTTTAGCAGCAACCCTCTCAATATTTACGTGCACCACAGGCACAAGTGCCGTGAGAGACTTAGTGGATAGAAATTGTATACAAACGTTGGATGGCTGGCTGGCTGGCGTTAACGTTGTCGGTGTCGGTGCACATTTTGCAATTTTTACGAGATTTTAAAAGCTTTGACATAATAAATGCGTAAACAACAAAACGTGACCCGTATTTATTTATATACAACAACAACGCAAAAATTGTACAATAAAGAAAAATAACAAGCGGAAATCGTACATGATTTCGTAGAAGCAGCAGAAGAAGAAGAAGAAGACAAAGCGGAAACGGAAACAGTAGACCAAGCGCCAAAGGTACCGCTGCTGCTTTATGTGTGTATAAATAGATGCGTTTTTTTATTAAATTCTCAATTTTTTTTTATCTCTCTCTCTCTGTCTATATCTCTATGTCTCGCTCTCTCTTGCGCATGCATTATTTTATATATGTACCGTTATAAAACAAAATTCTCTGTTGTTGAACATATTTGCTAAATAATAACAGTCGGTAACGGTATGCAGCATTAACGGTAACTCTCTCTCTCTCTCGATTGTTATAGAGCGATTGTTTATGTATGTGCGTTTTATGCATGTGTGTGTATATGTGTATGTCATGGAATTTTTCAAATATATGAGAAAATACTTTGTTGCATACAAAATAGCGCAATTTACATACGCATGTATTTAGGTCATTCCATGTGAAATTGAGACAGCATAAATAGTATGTATGTATTTATTATATGTGAGCCTGAAAAGCGGGTTCCTCCAATAAAAATATTTAAAATGTTTAATTTATTAAAGTGCTGTAAACATTTTCTATTCAAATTTTGATATGGAGCATCAAACTTATAGTTTCCGAGGTCTACGGATCTTGACAGACAGATTTAGTTATCTACATCAATTTAGCTTTTGATTTAAACAAGCTAAAATAGTTTTTTTATTAATTAATTTTAATTAAGTGTTACCAGCTCAATGAAATAAAATACTTAGGCTTTGCCTTTTTCCATTTATATCTAAGTGATTTCTAATTAGCACTAACTAATCATTAAGTTAAACATTTATACAAGTTAATCATGCTAACGATATATTTTTGTAGTACTCGTAGAATTTCATTGAATGAACCAGCACTTGCATATTTCGATATTTTAATGCATAATTAGGTACGAAATGACGGTTATGGATATTTAAGGACATGCATGCATGCATCGTTTTGTACGTTATATCCTGCAGTCAAATACAAATATACAAATGGCATACATTAATACATAATACTCAACTCTACTCGACTGTAACTGTAACTGTAAGTAATACGGCATACGGCATACGGCATACTGGTATAATGCATTGAATTTCCCCCACATAATTAGGTTGAATATCTGAGGCGTAATTAACCGAGTAACGTGCCACTCTACTAGTACATACATATTTGTATATGGTTATATTCTAAATATACATACAATATATATAGTAGATGAGTACTTAGTCTAGAGTTAAACACATGCAACAGGGCGCTGCTTTGTTGTTGTTTTGTATAATTTAAATTACTAATACGACGAGTAAAATATGTAAAACAACAACAAAAACAAAAATGCAACAAAAAGTGTGGCATGTGCTGCTGGTATCAAATACTTTTCTCATTCATTCATTCATTTAGTCATTTATTTTTACACATATTTTGTATTACAAAACCCAATAGAATTCCTATGCGTACTGGCGGCTGCCATGGAAGATTATGTGGAAAATGCTGCGGGCAGCTTAAATAACAAACAAACTGCTGCGTATAAAATTTTTTTGTTATGCCGGAAACTGACTTTATTAGAACGGCTTGCGGAGCTGTGAAATATTTTCCACAAAATCACATAAAATTTTCTATTCTGCGAAAGAGTTGCAAACACACAAATTTTACGAGTCTGATTTTTTGTTTGTGTTTTTTTTTTTTTTTGTTTTTTTTTTGAAAATAGAAAATAGCATTACGAATTATACACACCCACACACGAAAGTGAAATGAGCTTAAATAACCGAAAATGATAAATGTAGAAACTATGTAGTTAAAATATACAATTTCATGCAAACATAACAATTTTACGCTATGGAATACTTTATTAGAGTTCAATGCCTGCCTGCCTGCCTTGTTTTTGTTTTCCATTTTTTCGTTAACAATTCATGGAAAATTTTTGGTTTATAAAATTTACAAAAGTTATTCGATTGCTTTGCCAAAATTCTTTCTTTTTGTATATGATGCGGAAAATAACTATAATTATTTTGTGCAATTTGCATTTCTATTTAGTCGAAATTAAGTTTTAGTTTTCGTTTTGGGAATAATGTTGAAGAAAATTGAATTTTAATTTGTGAAATAGAAAACAAATTAGTGCTGAACAATTTTTAAGAAAGTATAAAGTTGTACAATTAAATAAAACTTAAATACAGTTTTGTCTTAGCGGTGAAGACTTTGCTAAGTAATATATAGTGTATCGATAATAATAATATTCTTTAAAAAAATAGTAAGTCAAAATCTAGGCAACGATATTTAAGTATCGATTTGACAAACATATTGAAAATATCGATATTATATCTATTTGAAATTAATTCGATATTATGTCTTTATAAAAATTATCGATACTGCATCAATATTATATCGATACTAAAAATATCGATATTTTGGATTTTTCCATTTATACTCTGTTTTCATTAAAAATATCGATATTGTATCGATACTAAAAACATCATATTCTGTCTATTAAACATATCGATATTGCATCGATATAAAAAAAATCGATACTTCGAGATTTCTTTCATTACTTATTAGTGTAGAACAGCACAAAACAAATTCATCAGACTCTCCGCTTACTGTAGTGTATATTAAATTTATATGTAGGCCAGCCAGAAGTCCTGACCATTTCAAAAATTGTTAAGAGCTTTAAAATGGTTTATTTCAGAATAAAACATATGCAGCCTTCTCTGCTCAAACCTTGCAACTTAATATAGTTTTGCTTCTAGTACATTTTATACAAACAAAATTTTACGCAGCTTAAAAGATTTTAACTTATCTGTCTGTCTGTCTGTCATTATCTACTCCATTCGTTTGTTCATTTATTTATTTCTTTATACTTTCTCGAAATAAAAACTCTAATAACATAAAACCGTAATACATCTTATACTGACAGCAATTTATGAGCATCTTTTTAGCTTCATAATTAAAATCAAATATTTATTTCAAATCACAAACAAACCAAACCAAAAGAAATGAAAGAATAAAAACAAATTTCGTAAAATATTCATCATGTGTGCATTGTCTGTTTGTATGTGTGTGTGTGTCTGTTAACCTTGACCCTTGATGGTACATTGCTCTGTTGTCTGTTTACTGGACAAATGCTTCATTTCATGCGTGTCCGAGTCCGAGTATCTCATATCCGATTTTTTTTTTTTTTTTTTGTTTTGTTTTTTGAACAACAAAAACTGTCAGCTTCAGCTGTTCGTAGTACCAATTTCATCTTGCTTCAACTTCTACTTTCATTTGGAAAATGTCAACATTTTTGAAGTTGAGTTGAACAAAAATTTTAATAATGCAGCAGCAGCGGCAGCGGTACAGCAGCGTGTTAATGCTAAACTTTGATGTTGTCCCATGTCCAATGCAGATTTCGTTTGTTTTATCACAAAAGATAAAACTTTGAAATAATTTAAACATGAAATGAAATGAATTTGATTATTTGATGCATAGTAAATTAGTTTCATATATTTCAAGTATAAATGAAATGAGTTATATTGTATGCACACATTTTGTTATGAGATATTTTCATTTGACTTTGAGTTTGTGTACTGTTTTTGGTGAATTTTAATTATTTTTATAATGAGTATGAGTATGAATTAAATGAAGAAACAAATAACTTAAAACATAAACATGTGGACAGACGGACAAGGAGATTGAAGGAAACCCGAACACAAAAAGGACAATAACAAAAATGGACAGACGGACAAAACTAGTTTGAAGTGTTTCTGACAGGCCCCTCCGTATTAAAATCATTTAAAGACATCCTTGAATATTTTAAAACAAATTGATTTACTTTAATTAAAAATAATTACGCGTCTCTTAAATTGCATAAGGGAAAGGGAAAAAATATACTGCATACCGAATTCGATCAGCTTATATGCAGCATTATTAACAATTCAAACAGTTTATGTCACACACTCTCCTACAATAAATCCGGTTCGATGTCAAAGCAATAATCAGTATAATATGTAATGCAAACTGAACTGATGCCGCAATAAGTTCAACAAAACCAACAACTAACCGAACCGACTACATCATCTCAGCCAGCTTTAACTTAACCAGAGGCGGAACTGTTGTTGCGTTGCCATGGTCACCACTATCAGCGCCAACATGCAGCCTCACGTACAAATTGCATGATTATTATCAAGGATAATTAATTTGATGCCAGTGCACAAACATGTCGAGATGTGGTGTGGTATGATGTGTTGTGTTGTGGGTGTTCGCAGCAAATGACAGCTTCAGAGTGAATAGTGCAAGTCTATGTTCCAAGTGTCGGCGGCATAGTTGTAGTCAATCTGTCTGTCTGTCCGTCTGTCTTTTGCAAGAATATAAGCCACAAAGTAAGTTGACACAAACGAGCGACAAATGTTCTCATACACTCGTGTCAAGTGCCTGCCTGCCTGGCTGTATATGTTTGGCTTGCAACATTTAGCGCGACTTATGACTTTGTTGGCAAATCTTCTCAGTAATGTGAACAAAAAAAAAAATAAAATAAAAATAATAAAGATAGTTGTAATGCACGTATAAAGTTTATTATAAAATATTTTCATGTTCATATACTACATTACAGCCTGACTACAGCAGCGCCTGAGTGCTGCTATTCATAATGTTGACCATTATTCTGATAATTATCGCATTCATACACTGCAGCCGCGTTGTTCTGTACATCAAAATATGACATTAAGTGTAATTAAATATGCCAGAGGATAATTTTCTTTTTTTTTTTTATCTTATTTATATATGAAGTGAAATGCTGTATGGCATTGTAGTATATAGAAAGTATATATGACGCGAAGGTGATCCCGAACAGAAAAATGCTTTATGCATGAAAACATTAAACAGAAATTAACTTTAAATAAATTTTAGATAGTTTTTTTTATTAGTATTTTAATTTTAAATTTATTAAATAGTTTAAAGCTGTAAAGGACCTTTTTTGAATTTCATACCAGGTGTGGGGCTAGATTAGAATTGGAACAATTTAATCTATCTCATCACGCAATATTTTAGATACAATTCTTTGAGATTTGGAGAATAATTATGAAGATAATCAATTTACACAACAGCCAACTTTCCAAGCTTTTCTTCTTTAGAATTTTTTTCACTTTTCATCGTTCTTCAAATATTTCCCTTTATCTGTTTGTTAGGTTTGCTAAATGTATCTGAAAATGTTGCAAATGTAATTATCGTTAAAATTTTATTTTAGTATTCAGCAAACTTTTCTCTTTCTATCTTTCAAATTATTTTTTTTGTTGTTGCATATCTTCATATCAAACAGGATATGCAAAATTGCTTTGTGTGTGCTTGTGACAAAAGAAAACAGTTTAAATAAATCAAAAAACGTACGAACGAACGAACGAACAAATAAAAGAAACATATTTAGCCAACACAAAGCAAAGTGAGAAAGCAAAAGATACAAAAAAAAATGCAAAGAGATAAATGTTTACAGCCTGAATCAATAAAAAAAAACCTTTGAATAAATACAAAAAAAGAATTTCATACAAAGAACATTTAAAAATCAAATCAATGAGTACAGTCATGAATAAATTGAATATGAAAAAAAAAAAAAACAAGAAATAAAAATTTGTGCCACATAAAAAAGTGTTTTCAATTGTTGAAGTATTTTAGTCTTTACACACAAAGCCATGTATTGTTGTGCAGTAAATGTATGTAAAAAGTTCAGGGATAAAATTGATAAATTTTTTTTTTTTTTTTTTGGTATAAAATGTGTCATCGATTATTGCAAAAATGTGAGATGAGACTAATGATTTTGTGTATTTTTTGGAGAGCAGAAAAAAAAAACAACAAAGAAGATAAAAATGTATAGGAAGGATGCAAAAAGCTATTAAGCTGCAAATGTTGTTATTATTTAAGCGGTATAAAGCACAGTGATGGGCACCCTTACTACTAACTTTAACGCATGTCAAATCAGAAGAACACGCTTTGCTTTGTGTGGCTTACAATAATTCAAAATAAACTCAGTTTTCAGCAGCTTTACACACAAGCGAAATATGTTTTAGTATGTGTGTGCCCAACACTGATATAGACTTACTATATAGAGTAGAGCATTTAAATAGCTCCATGAAATATATATTTTTTTTTTTTTTTATAAAAAATTCACTTTCTAGTAAAAACAAACTGAAACTTAATAGAGTATCTCACTATGTATCCATGTGGCACGTTAAAGAAACAAAAAAAAAATCGTTCACATCCTGTCAAAACGTCAAATATAGTTAAAAATACACGAACCATGAAACCGCAAAAATAAACACAAATGCAACAAACCGTTCAGGTGAAATTTAACTCGCTAAAATAAAAATAAAAAAAAAAAACAAAATAAAAACTTTTCTTTTTTTATTTGTATTTGTCGTGCTTTAAAAATATATCACACATGTTGCATTTTAAATGCAATAGATACACACGACTTGCGATGCGCACCATTGACGACTTTCAAAATTGAATTTCTACAGTTTTGTGATTTTTTTTTTTTAATGGCTTAAAAGATAAAGTTGGCATAAAACGAACTTTATGTTTATATTTTTTTCTTTTAATATGTTTTTTTAGCGTAGTTTTGCGTTCAAATTTCGCTGGACTTTTGAAAGTCAATCAACTTTTGACCTGAAATATTTTTTTTTTTTTGTTACTTGAACTTTGTCTGAGAAACATAAAATTAGCAATTTTTGATTTATATTCGTGTTTTGACTTTTTAAGTTTGTTGGCCTGTTTCAAGTACTGCAATGAAATAGCCATGAATGCAAATTTTGCAAAATAGATTTTTATTACTCATACGCCCAGTTGCATGCTAACTTAAAAGAAAAAAATAAAGAATAGGTTTCATTTTTATTTTATGTTGAAAATTGCTTAAGAAAATCAAGAGAAAAGATATTCTTTAATCGATACAAACATCAAAAGAGTAGAATTTATGTACGAATAGGTTGCTTTGAAAAAAATATCTTAAAGATATTTAATTCTATTTAATTCAAATGTTGCGTTAATTCTGGGACATCCTATAAATTTTTCTATCAAACCAAAAAAATAATTTAAAAAAAATAAGTTTTTTTTTCTTTTTTTTTTTTTCAAAACACTTGTCGCGAATTTTTGTTTTTTTTTTCAATGGTCCCATTTGAAAATTTGTACATGGTTCTTGTTTAGACATTCGCATTGCAATTTTCATGACATTTTTGTAAAATTCAACTGAATTCCGATAGGAATTTTTGGTTTTTTTTTTTTTTTTTTTTTACAATTTTTTTTTTTTTTTTTTTGAACAACAACGAGAAAACATTTTAGTACAAATCGTGAAATTCATATAAAGCTTTGTTAAGTCAAGTTCTTTATATGCGGCTCAGGCGTTTATTCTGTCTTTTTTTTTTTTTTTTTTTTTGGCAACAAATCTGATATGATAACATGTCCATTCTTTTTTTTTTTTTTTTTTTTTTTTGGAATTTTTGTATTTTTGTTGATATTTAATTTACAAACTTTTTGGCGAAGTTTGTTAGCATTTTTTCGCTTTCGCATTTCGTTGGTTATTTTGGTTGGTTGTTTGTTGGTTGCTTGCTTTTAGAATATTTACACGTTAGATACTTTTACTCAGTTCAGTTCAGTTGCCAAAGCATTTTGTTTATTTGAACTTTGAGCATACGCCGCGTGATCGAGTTGTGTTCTATGTGGAATATAGTGCAACGTTGCATTGTTAGATTGAATTGTAGATATGCTACATATGCATTCGTATTGTATTTTGAAACTAAATCAATATTTTAGATTTATTTAAATAAAAAAAAATTTTTTTTTTGAATTTAGTCAAACTGGTAAAGTTTTGACACACATTCAAAAATATTTTCGTACTCAGAGTGGTCGAAAGATTTGCCATATGTGTAGGAAGTGATTGGCAATTTGATGTATTTTAAAATTACTGTTGCGCGTAGATGATTTCAGACCGATTTGATATATTGCGACTACCCATATTGACCAATTATAACAAGCAAAAAATGTTATGCGAAGTAACATCAGTGTTGCTTATTTTATTTAAAATATTTGTATTTTATCTTTAAAATCATTGAGATGTGAGCATATTGATTAATTAATAACGGATCGATGCGACAGATTTTGATTCAGCTTAGTACAATGGTGAAATTACTTGGAGATGGTGTATTTTATCTCTCTCTCTTTTGCTACATAACAAATACACCTTTAGCTAGTTTCACCATGGCTTAGTACAGTTTCTTTAGATCACTATGACTACTTTTTTTTTTGACTAAAAACCCTAATTTAGGAAATACTTTAATCCTCCATTAATTAAACACAGATATGATGAGCTTATTTAAAAATTATCAACATATTTCTTTAAAAACTTCAACGCTTGAAGTTTTTTTATAAAATTCCATCTTTTATTTTAATTTTCTTTAGACAAGTAGGCCAGATTAAATGAAGCTATTCCCAGCTGGCAGACATACGTATACGCAATATTTAACAAATACATTAAAAAATATACAAAATGTATGTCTACATGTCTTATTTAAGAACTACTTTCGCTTGTAACAGTAACATACTTTTCTAAAACAATAAAAGTTTCTATGCTTTTCTCTCATTGGTAATTTCTAAGATGCAAAATGTAGTTCATAATTTCTGTAGCGACAGCGACAAAAATTGTGGCTGCTAGCAGACAATTAACATACTCGAGTGTATTAAAAATATGTAATTTTCTGCATTACGGAAAATTACAAGCGAAATAAATATAACACACACACAGATACACACTCACAGACATAAACATAAAAAAAATGAACAAAAGCGCACAAGTGTTGAAAATGGCGTCTAAAAAGGATTTACGCTTCAAATAAATAGACAAGATAAACGTTTCTGCAGGCAAGAAGAAGAAGAAGAAGAAGAAGCAAGCAGTTGAAACTCAAAAACGCTTAAAAATGAAGTAATTTTCTATTTTGGAAAAGTTAAAATTGCCTTCTTTTTGAGTAAAAAATTACATGCACAGATGCGTGTTTTGCTGCGTGTTTTGTCTTTGTTTTGTGTAAAATAAGTTTAAGGCAGGCGTCTAGTAGAGCTATGAACAATGCTTGTGGATATGTTTTGTGTATCTTATTTAAATTGCTATTCTCGCTCTGCGTGTGTATTTGTGTTTATGTTTGTTTGTATTGCGGTTTTGTTAAGCAATTAAAATTGCAACAGATGCGGGCGCCAAAGAACACAAACAGTCTGAAATAAATAATACAAAAAGTAACTAATTAAATTACCAAAAAAAAATATTTGCATTTAAATAAATATTGTACATACTTAAGGACAGAAGGATGGAGATGCCAACACATAATTTCAATATGTAATAAACGTGAGTGTATAGTGAATAACGGAATTGATGTACAAAAATAAAGACAGGGATCAACCTAACTCGTCAAGCTGATCAGTCAATGTACAGTTAGCTTCCACAGTTCAGTTCAGATCAGTTAGGTTCCACAATGCCAAAATACATTCCAAAGACAAATTTCATTGTTTTTTTCAGTTTTTTTTTTTTGTATATTTTTTCATAGATGTAAATCGTTAACATTTTGCAAGGTATTTCTATTTTTTTTTTTTTTTTTTCTTTTGTAAATTTCAAAATTTCTTGGAATTGTGCATTTTTTGTTAGTCTTTTTTTTTTTTTTTTTTTTTTAATTTTTGAGTTTATATTTTGAAGTATTTTTTTACTTGAAAATGTGCATTGATGCATGCTTATTTTCTTTGGTTCTGTTGCGCATTTAAGTGAGTTTTGTATTTAAGTTATTTGTAGAAGTAGGTGGTTGATATATGTATGTATTTAGTTAGCTTGAATTGTTATTAATAACCCCTAACAAAGGCTGCAATATCCCAATTCTCGTCAATATTATATGGACCCAAGGCTATAGTATCTCTTGACGTACATAGTGCGACATAATAGGTTGAATGTGCTTTCGAATCACGATAGTAGAGCACCTCAAAGCATTTTTTCAACTTAAAAATAAATTGCATAATCAATAACTAGCCACAAGCTACATACAGTCTCACTACATACCAATTTGGTTGCCTGAGATGAGGTATAAGGCTTTCCTGGCATTTTATTCTCACGTAAAAGCGGCAACACTAGATAACCGCCTAATCCGGTTGCAATACATTCAGCTTCAACTTTTGAACCAAGCCTGTCGATATAGCTCAAATACGGCTTCATGTTATCGTCCAAACCGCCAACAACAACATCAATGAGCAACGGATTCATCTGGCAACGACGCTGGTACAATTGTCGCTTAAAGTAAGTAGCGACCGAATGCGGACCCAATATATAACCATCGGCATAATTCTCATCCGCTCGTATCTTTTCTTCGATATCACGTTTGATATAATGAAAATCGGCATATTCGCCACCACCACCGATTATGCATTTTTTATTAAGTTTAAAGACTCGCTGCACATCCGTATAGCGACACATGGTGCCATAGGATATGCGTGTATCGGCTGCAATCATGACGCCAGCGTCGAATTTTATACCCAATACAGTGGCGCCGGTAGTAATGGCTTGTCTGAAATTTTGGAACGTGTTGTAGAACATTTTTTTTTTTTTTCAGTATGGAAAACTACTTACTTGGTATGTTGTGTGCCATTTGGGCCCGGTGTAGTGTATTCGACGGGTAGTGCTGCAGCTTCGTTGGCTGTGTTACGAGGAAATGATAGAAATGCTCCTGGAGCGGGACCATCAGTCCAGAAAAAAGTTCATTTCCATTGAACATTATTTTGTTCAATTTATCTTTTTCGCAAGAACACAGCACAACGATCAGCACGATTAAATGACAATTTTTAATGCAGTGTTGGAAAGAGTCTTAAAAAACATTTTTTTCTAGTGTTACGCAATGCAGCAGTGTTTTTAGTGTTTGAAAGTAAAAATAAAATTAAAATAAATGGAAAGTATATGAAACATGCATTCACAAGTTTTAATTTAGCTTTTCATATTTTGCAACTCTATTTTTTATTGCAATTTTCCAACTGTTTTTTAAGCAAAAAAAGAGCTTTAAATACATATTTTCCTACGTTTCATACTTTTTGTTGATTAAAATGCTGTTCTTGCTTCAATTTTATTAAAATTTTTGTCTTTTTTAAAGTAATTAATTAAATATTTTCAACGGCAGCAATTTCTTATGACAAATGGCAAATATATTTGCCAACTTTTGTCGAAAAGTTTTTCGAAACTTAAGAAAGATGGCATTGTGATGGCAATTACTTAAAAGTAAACGACACTTGCACTTTTATTATTTTATAATAAAAAAAAAATGGATTTTTTTTTTTTGTTTTTGAAAATTAATTAAAGTCCGCACTTTTGCAAAGAAGAGTTTACAACACGCGGCGTATGAGTGACCTAAATTGTTTTATTATTATTATTATTTCTCTTATTATTTTTTTGTTTTTGTTTTTGTAACTGTTGCCAGCTTCCTTGCATTTAATTACGAACAAAATGATAGACAGACTGAAAGACTGAGAGAACGGTAGACGACGGACGGACTTGAATTACCCAACTGAAGACACGGCGCTGTTGCTAGCTACGCGAATATTTTAATCCAGAAAACAAAAACAAAAAAAAATTAATAAAACTTGAAGGCAGCATGCGAACTAAAGTAGAAGTTGAAGTAGCATTCAAAACAGCAGCAGCAGCAGCTGCAGTTGAAGTACAATAAAAGCGTCAAAAGTACTAAAAAAGAGTTCGAATTTCGCAGGGAAAATAATCATTTGGCGAAGTTCTTAGCAAAAAAGCTACTTGCAGTAGGGGCGAATAGCGAATTGTTTACTTTTGACTAGCTGCAAGGTGGTTTTTTTTAATCGTGCTATTATTACAGACAAACAATTAATGAAAAACTTTGCAGCATTTCAGTAGACCATGTTGGTTTGTTATATAACATAATTGCTATTGCAGAACATTAATGAGTTACTTCTGAGTTACTTTTTTAAAAAAAAGCATTAAGAAAAAGCATCAGTTATACAAAATCACATTAAAAGTCTTATCGAATTAAAAAAAGTGTTGAAATACCAAGTAAAAATGTACTATTTTACACCATGATTATTTGGAAACTTGTTGCTGAAACATTGCTTCTTAATTAATGGGAAAACTAAACGTTTGATATGTTCATTTTTCACATCCATTCTAACTAAATCTAATTTTAGATAAAACAAGAGAGAAGGCAAAAAAAAAGTAAGCCAGTGTCTTTTGTGTATACAGTACAGTACTCCTTCACTCCAACGCATACCATAAATAGCATAAATACACAAGATATTCCTGCTCACTTAAAGTCAACTTTACGAGACAACAAAAGAGTTGGCAACGCGGTAGCAAATGCCGTTGGCAACATTTCTTTTGTATGCGTAACTAAATCAAATAAAAGAGCAGCTGAGTCGTTCCCCAATGTCCTCAAGAGCTGGAAAATAAAAGTAAAATGAACAAGATGGAGTTAGAACGAGATGGATATATAGATACGTAGACAGGATAGGTAGAGAATTCCAATTGTTTGTCACGGTTGGCAATCGTACGAAAGCTGCGCATAGTAAGTTGTCATGCCATGCCTTGCCATGCCATGCAAACAAGCCAACAAAAGCTAAAGCCAAAGCTAAACGAATGAACGCGGGTCAGAGCGTTGACAGAGAATTATAAATTGTTGTAGTTGTACATAGTTGCGTTGTATGTATGTATGTATGTTTGTATGTATGCATATGGATTCAATGAAAAGTTAGTTGTACGATTTTGTATATACTAGACGCTTAAGTAGCGCGCGTAAGCAAACGCTATCAAAACAATGAAGAATAATTAAAATTCGCCCTCAGACAATTTGTTAGCGCAACGGAACGGAAGTCGGTCGCTCATCTGTTCTATTCTGTTCGGTTCAGTTCGGTTCGTTTCTATGTAGAAACATTGGCTTAAGCATGGCGCAAGCATGTACATGCATAGTTGTTGTTATTGTTGGAATGGGTTTTGGGTGTGCTGTTTTGCGAATTTAATAACATCTTACTCAGACCTGTGGTGTGGCGAGTAGTGGCGTTAGCGTAAAATAGTAAAACTGTTGATAATTGTGGAGGTTTCTTTGAAAAGTTATTTTTAGGACCAACTGAAAACATCTAATAAATGCTAAACTTAAAAATTTATCTTGGATGTACACATAAACTTGACTTTGTACACAGTGTTTGTACACACACAGCACACACACATTCGATAGTCTCACCACGCATAGTATAAAAATTTAAATGTGCCCACCACTGCTCCGTTTCGTTTCAAACTACTCTCGTGTATATATACTAGATACACGCAGTTCACCACATGCTCATAAATAAATTTACGCTGAAATATTGGGCGTTTGTGTTTGTGTTTTTGTAGTTACTCCATCGCTGGATGGGGTAGAGTTCCACTCTTGTGGCTTGTGGCGTTTGCAGGCGTGAATAGCATTTATACTTTTACATGCTGTTGGCAAGGTTCGGCACAACATCGCTTACTTCTAATTACAAAAAAAAAAAAATCTATTTTATCGTTGTCTTGTAAGTAGTCGGAATATTAGTTACACACACATACATATATGGTGTATGTATGTTCTTTTTATGAAATACACGATTGCTGTTTAAGTTCGTGGAGATCTAAAGCATTTTTTCAGTTAAAAAAAACACTTGCATTTTATACAATTTTTAAAATTGAAGCATTTTAAACATTTTCTAGAGTTACTTTTCTAAAATGCTTCAAAATACAAAAGCTAAAGGCACACAATTGCGGTTTGGCAGTTTTTTTCTCTAAACAAAAATGTTGCATTGTTTCGTTTTCTTCGCAACATTTTCAGTTTATGTTGGCTGCTACATTTTGTTTGGTTTATATTCTTTTTTTTTTTTTTTTTTTTTTTTTGGTAGTTGGCCGACTATTTTGCCTAAACTAAATGCCTGCCAGAATGTGCTGCATTTTTTTTTTTCTTGCTGTAATTCTAAAAGACTTCTACGAATTGCATATTTGCGAGTGGGTTTTGTTCCAAAGAAACGTTTTCGAATGACAATGCGATGTCAGCAACAGTAGAAACGCAGCAGAGCAGCAGCATTGCTTAAAATATGTCGAGCATGTTTCATATTTATTGTTAACAACAAAAGCGGTTTTATTTAATAAAAAAAAAACATTTTTTATATTTTAAGAGAATTTTTTTTTTTTTGTGTGTGTTTAGTTGACATAAGTGGCTTTTAAGTGCATAAAAAGTTACGAAATTAAAGTGTACCCATGGTACTTTCTTTACTACTACGGTGAGTTATTCTTAAAACTTTAGAAATTCTTTAAAACACAAATTTGTGCTAAGATTTATAGAATCTCATTCTTACATACATAAACACATGATGCAATTAGGCAAGCTGGAGTATTCGTATTCTGTCTCTTTCTACTTTGCTCTTTTTTGTCTGTTTAAGTTGTCAGTTTGATTCAGAAAAACTAGAAGCAGAATATTCGAATAGAATAGTAGTGCTGCAAAACAACACTAAAAAAAATTATTGCTTCGGAATTTCTTACAACACTGACTAAACAATTTTTTATTTATTCTTTTCGTGCAGCGACTTGTGCTGTGAAATAATTTTTTCATTGCGAAAAAAAAATTATACAACAATGTTTAACGACAATAAACCTCCTTTCTGGACTGAAGGTCCAGCTCCAGGAGAATTTGATAAAACAGCCAATGGAGCCGTCGAATATACTACACCACATACCAAGTAAGTAGTTTTCATACTGAAAAAAGAAAAAAAAAGTCGTACGACACATTCCAAAATTTCAGAGGAACCAATGCAAACGGCGCCACTGGTTCCAAAGTTGAAGTTGCATGTATTGCAACCGGATTGGGCGCTTATCTAGTATTGCCGCTTTTACGTGAGAACAAAATGCCAGGGAAGCCCTACACCTCGGCTGAGGCATCCAAGTTGGTATACAGTGAGACTGTTTGTAGCTTGTGGAGGGTTGTTGATTATTTAATTTATTTTTTAGTTGCAAAAATGCTTTGAGCTGCTCTCCATATAATGTTGACGAGAATTGGGATATTGAAGCCATTTTTGGGGCTCCACCCCTACTTCTTTAACTAACTTAAATACAAAACACACACTTAAATGCACAACAGAAAGCAAACCACAAGCATGCATCAATGCACATTTTCAAGTTAAAAAATACTTGAAAACATTAACAAACTTAAAAAAAAAATTTACTCAGCAATGCACAATTCCAAAAAAGCTATTTTGAAACACACAAAAAACTTTAAAACCTTGCAAAATGTTAAAAATATTTACATCTATTGAACAAACAAAAAAAAATTAAAACAACAAAAAAATCAACTATAATAAACTTCGAAAAAAAAACAAACAAAGAAACTTAAATCGAATATTTAAAACTACTGCAAAGGTAGCCAAAAGACAGAAACAATCGAGGTAAAAAACTGCAGTAACCTGGAAGAAGTTGGATGAAAGTTTTAACTACAATTTTATTTTTATGTTTTTTGTTTTTTTATTTTATTTTCCAAAGAAGTTAGTTTTCGTTTTTCTTCTTTTTTTATGCAAATGCCTTGCAACTTAATTCAACAGCGGCGATTTTTAAATTTTATTCGCTGCATAACATTTGGACAAGAAGATTATGTAGCTGCTGCTGCGATAAAAAGTATCTGTGACAACGACAAAACTATTTAAGCAGAAGGAAAAAAAAAAATTTGTAGGATGCAAAAGCAATGTAAACGGATAAAATTTTAGAGTTTTCTTCGAGTTTACAACTGTGCAATTTAATACAGTTTTTTTTTAGTATTTCAAAAGAAGTAAAGTTCGCTTCAGAAGGTGTGGAGTGCAAAAAACGTTCGACTTTGTGCATTTTCTAGAATATTAAGTTTGCTCATCACTGACTCTTCATGTCTTGACACTAACACTACATTCGATGCCTTTTGATAATTAATATCTTCAGGTAGATAGTCAAGGAGGAGCAAAAAATCTATATAGGTGCTCTCTGAAATTGTATAAGATAGAGGTTTTCTGACAGAAAGTTCACCTAATATCCTCCAAATTGGTTCTTCCAGCCAGCCACACAGTTAAACTCCTGTCATCTGCTGAACTACAGCTCCAGCTGTGTAGAGTCTCAATAAGTTTGTAAAACGCTAAACTTGTACCGCCAACAATCTATGCCAAGCTTAAAAAAAAAAAACAAATGAATTCAATTTTGTGCATTTTCAAACATTTTACGAAAACCAATAAAAAAATACGAAAATTCCTATAAAAAACTTTTACATTGCGCCAACAGATGGCTTCGCAAACTCAATGGCCCGGTCTGCCCTGGCTACAGCTACAGTCTGTTGCTGTTGCTACTTATTGGTCCAGTCACCATGAAGTAAGATTATGCTGCATTATCACCTGTAAATCCTTATTGGCAATCAAAAGTTTTACCACTGCCAATGTTGTTGCTGTTCTTTTAAGTGGCAACTAGACGCGGGCTTCTAGAACGCCAGCGACAGCTTCAGTCGGCAACATTTACTTTGACTAGATTTGTGTTGTGCTGTGTTTTGTTGCGGAATATATTTTTTTTAGCTTTTGTTCGTACTTCGTAATACAAAATAGCAAAATCTGAGCATGATGATGCAGCTCAACAACACAAAAAAAAAAAGTTTTAATTTTATTGGAAAACTTTCCGCGCATTTTTACACGCGCCACACTCAAAGTAAAAGTGTTGGCTTGGCTGACTGCCTGCGCGTTTAATGCTGCTATTTATGCATGTAAAAGTAGTTTTTATTAAAAGTAAATTTAATATTTAACAAAAAAAAAAATAAAAATAAACACTAAAACGCTTCAAAGCAATTCTTTTGTAATTTTCCAATTTCAACTTAATTTTCTCTAAGCTCTAAAATTAACTTTCCAAAGAAAATCAAAACAAACAAAAAAAAAACAATAGGAAAACTAAGCCATGCACGTCACAACAATCAGCGCTGAAGAAATTATAGAGTAGAATAATGGCATTCTGCGCTGCTGCTGCTGCTGTTTCTGTACACGCTGCGAGTAATTATTATTTGACAAGCATTTTAACGATTGCAACTTAAGACCATAATTAGAACATCTTTACGTTGCAATGCAATGGCTGCAAATAACAAAGGCAACGGCAACGGCAACAACGAAAATGCTACAATCAGACAGACAGACAGACAGACGGACAGACCGACATAGAGACACAGAAATATTATTGTATTGTAGAAATGGCAAAATTGTTCTTAGCTCAACGTACGTACTACATACTTTGCCAATAAGCACAGAAACACTGACAGGCATGGTACTCCTTTAGCTCCTTTTGAACAAGAAGCTAAAACAAACAACAGGAAACTACGAGTACGTTGCGAAAATCGAATCAGTTGCAGTTGCAATTGCAATTATAATTTCAATTTTACGATTTTGAAAACATTTGCACGGCAGCAGTCAGCGAAATACAATGGGAAAATATGAAAAATAGGAAAACTACACAAGCAAGGAATTGAAATCATTTTTAAGTGTTAAATACGAAATAAAGGAAGTTGCATGTGTTGCATTTTATAGACGCTTCTTTTCTGTTCATTTTACTTAATTATTCAGAAGAACAAAGCCTCTCTTGGGTCCTGTTTGAAATGAGTTGAAAAGTGTAGCTACCCATGTAGCAAAAATTTCTATTTCTAGGCTCGTTTCATATTTGGAGCAAACTCTTAAAATAGAATTATGGGAAAAATTTGATATAAGACATTTAATGAGGGCTTTGGTTTGACTAAAAATGATAGTCCTATGTTCTATAATCTTTGAGAAACGGCAGAGAAAAAGACAGACATTGCAGAGAGACATTGTCTTCTTAATATATAAAAATCTTCTGTCATGATTTTCATTTCTCGAAAGGGTCCGAAATCACTCTACAAATTTTTGTCTCAAATTAAAAGATAGAATTTATGTACATTAAGGTGGTCCAAAAATACATGATAAAAAATTTGATCTCGACCCTTAGAATTGTACAATATAGAAAATAAGAAGACCTGTAAGGGATCTTCCAAGCCATCTGCTCTTACTGCTGCAAATACTTATGATTTAAATTAAAATTAATCAAAATTTTGGCGGCACAGACAGGTGCAAGTTTTAATTAAACGCATCTGATCTATTTTACTTCAAATTGGAAAATTTTAAATTTTTTGTTTTAGCTGCTTTTTTAGTTCTGATTCTGATTTATTTTGTAGCATTTTATATATTTTATTAATTTAAATAAAATACTTTAAAATGTAAGTATCCTTTAGAACTCTCAGCACAAAAAATTTCACAGGAAAATGCAAATTTCAATAAAAGTAAAACTTAAAGTAGCATTCAAAAAAAAAAAATAAAAACTCTTCAAGAACGCGTATATTTTGTATCTGCGTAAGTGTGCTTCTTGTCAAGTGCAAGTGCAAAAATAAAAACAAAAAAAAAAAAAAAAAGGGAAAAACAAAAAAAAAAAAATAGATGCTCATAGAATAGAAAACCAAATGACGCTGTATGCGAACCGGAAACGGAAGTGGTGTCATGAACAACTGCAACGAATGGTGTCAATTGTTGTGTGAATACACACACATACACATATATCGAGGCGCAAGTGTGACGATATTTGTATGTATTGGTCTGTATGTGTGTGTATGTGTGTATTGGTTCGTAAACAAAACAACATATTTCCGTTTCACACAGACGCCATCATTGCAATTGCAATCTTTATAAGTGAATATCTCTCCGTGAGTGTGTGTGTGTGTGTGAGTCGGCATTAAACTTAAAATCCGCTGCAGCAATTGTCGCATGTAATGCTGATGTCGACATTTTCTTCAATGCAATACACACAGATCTAGTTACATGCACACATACACACACACACACACACGTAGCATATCTCATGTTGTATATTAGACTCTGATTGTGTCTGATTGTCTGTTTGTGTGTGTGTGTGTGTTTGTGTACTCCAGCGCTTTGCTTTTTGTAGTACTTTCGCTGTAGACACTCTGCTCCTGTTGCTGCTGCTTCAACTTGCCTCATGCTCGTTGCTGTTGCTGCTCCTTGTTCTGTTCTTGTACAAGTGCGATCGGTTTACAATTTTCAATTTTTACAACGTTGTCTCAAACACTAAAATCCTTTGCAATCAGTTGCATGCATCACGCTTGCTCCACCAAAAAAAAAAAAACACTCTAAACATACACACAAACACACTTGCATACATATGCTGCACCTATTACCTACCAAAACCGGAAGAAGAAGAAGTAAAAAAAAAAAGTAAACCATTCTCAATTGTCTCTACGTAGTATTTTTGGCATTTTCATTGCTGCTGTCAGCTTATGCTGTGCACAGTGTGCTGAAAGTTGAGAAAAATAATATTAAATTTCACTCGTTTCACTCAATTTGGTTTTTTAACTACTTCAGTTCACTGTGCCACCCTAATGCAGTTTTATCTGTTTTTTGGTTGCTTTTTCCTTTCCTCAGACCTTGTGCATTTCATTGAATTTTTCAATTGCATTCTTAGTGCAATTGTACTTCCTTGTACCTCTTTATAGATTTGTATACTATATACACATACATACATAGTTATATTTGTTGTCAATAGTACACTTACTCGTATTGTTGTTGTTGTTGTTGTGGTAATTATTGCTTGTGTGTGTGTCTACAAAACAATTTCCTAATATTCACAATTGGCTTTTGTGCAATTTACAGTTTTCCATACTCTTAGAAAATTATTTGCAATTTTAAGTGCATCATCAGCATTTTTCGATGACGACGATATCTTGTTTTGATTTCCTTTTTCTTCAAACAAAAATTGTTAAATGAATCGAAACGTATCCTTATTGTACGTGTGTGTGTGTGTGTATGTATGTACTTTTGCATAGATGTGTGTGCTTGTCTTTGTTCGTTTGTTTGTTTGGCTGTAAATGAGTATTCAGTTTGTTTAGACATTTTGACACTTTACTTCATTTGAAGTACATTTAGATCTGTTAAGATAGTTCGGTGAGTCAATTAAAAAAAAAAAAAAAAACATTTACAGATTTATGCCAAAAAATAAAAAAAATGTTTTGTAGAAATTGCAATACGATAAATGGAAATTTAACAGAAAAAAATGAAGCTTTAAATCAGTCGTAAACTTAGTACTAATTCTTAACGAGGGCTATGCTTTAAAGGAGCTATTTTCGGTGGTCTAAGCTAGAGCATCATCAAGGTGAACATCTGTTTTAATCACATTTAGTCATATATTTTTTCTCGATTAGCACTCGCTTCAGTCAGCTTATATATCTTTTTTTTTTTAAAGATACAAAAAAACATATTTAATTTATTTTACCTCTTCACATGCATATAGTAAAGCAAATAATATTTATTAAATCGTAAATGCATTTATCTCTAAGAATGCATTTGTTTAATTAAAATTTGTGCTAATATTAATTCTTATTTATGTATGTATTGTATTTACTTACAAATGTATCTTATATCTTTAATTCCTTTACTCCTTTTGTCATTTTAACAACTTTGCGCAATGCAGCTCTCTGGCCAGGAGCCAGGAACCAGCCAGCCAGCAAACCAACAAAGCAACCATTTATACTAAGTTCTAACTCAAATTGGCAATGTCGATGCGTTGAATTTATGTTTACCATGCTTTCGCAGGAACACTGAGAAAGTTTAAAACAGAAAACTGAGCTAACTGAATGCAAGAATTGTTGACTTTGCATATGTTCAGATACAGATTCATGCATGGGTAGTCATTATACTTGTTGTTATTGTTGTTCTAAACATTTTCGCAAAATACATACGTACAGGTATAGTCGTCAGATATTATTGCTTAAGAGTACACACAGCAGAAAGCACAACTAGCAGAAACTGGTAAACAATTGGGCAAACAAACAATCAACCAGGAAAGCATGAAAGATATAAATGACCGAAGGGGTATTAGAATTGAAGCAAATGTAAGACAGATAAACAGAAAGTAAGACAAAAAGACGGACGGACAGACGGACGGACAGACAGAAAAGCATCTCAACAACAACAGCAAAGCCGTGCGAAAAGCTATGTTAAGTATAGAACAACCCAACGCCGACCCAAAGTTGCATAGAGTTCGGCAAATAGCCACCGGAAATTATGCTGATTAAGATGCCTGCCGGATGAAATGGCTGCCTGAATGTACAAAAGAGTAGATGGATGGATGGATGGATAAATGAATGGGTGTAGAGATGACACAAGTAATATACTAACTGTGTGTGTATGTGTATGTGTTTGTGTGTGTGTTTGTCTTTCTCTAGGCGTGTATTTGAGACTTTAGCATTGTCGTTAACTAATCATCTAATGTGTGTGTTTGTCTTTTAAAGTGTATAAGTCTGAAAAATTTTACGTACACAAGTTTGGCACCTATCGCCCCAAGCAATTGTATTTAGAAGACTTTGCATGTATGTGTCTGTGTGTGAATGCGTAAGGCTATGACAAACGCTTTTGGCATCTAAAATCAACTTTGACATAGACACACACAACAATAACTTTGAGCATGTGTGACATGCTTTGTCTATTTTTGGTTTAGTTTCACCTCAGGCTTTTTCAAGAAGTTTAGTAATCTGTCTGCCTGTCTGCCAATAGTTTATGTAATGGATATAGCATTTGAAGCTTAGAATATGAATTAGGTTAAGTATCAACTAAATTAATTCATTTTATTATAATTTATCAATAAAGTAGTTTATGTCATTCATTTATAGATGCCATCTCTCTCTGTCTGATCAACTTAACAAAATATGTAAGCAAAATAGAAAGAGATAGATGCGAAATACTACATCAAAAGATTGCGATTCTCAAATCGTTTGTATGCATATAATAAATAACTTCAAATAATTGAATTTTTCAATTATCAAGTGTAAATAAAATTAAATTTGACAATGCTAGTCTTAATTTTCTTAACAATTTTGTTTTAAATACATACTTACACATATACATATGAAGATGCTATTTTATATAGTAAATATAATAATTTAAATCGAAAAAAAAGAAACTCTCAGTAAATCCAATAAACTTAACACAATCACGTTAAATAAAATATTGAATTTCCGGCAGCAATAACAAAATGAAGAATCCCAATGCCAGAAGGATTCCCAATTGCATTAATGCGATTTTGCTAAAAAACGTAAAGTAAAAGAAAACATAACATACAAATATAGTATGTATCTGCAGGGTGGATACTAAGAAATCGAATGAATGAATGAACGGATAGTTATATAGTTTGCCTGAGAAAGGACAACAGATTGAAGTGAGTTAGCTGAGTACGAGTATGTTGAATGTTGGCAAAGGAAAACAAAAAGCTTTTGCTGTTTATTTATTTTAGCAAATAAATGCAAAAACTAATATTATTACAATAAATACATAAACAAATAAAATAACAAAAATAACAGAAGCAGTAGTATCTGAAGCTGTAGCCAAGTTGGAAAGAAATACATAATAGGAAAAACAATGAGCATAATATACACATTTATTGTATTTCGTCTGGCAGTTCTGTAGAGTTTGGTGTTAGTTTGAAATTTCATGGAAATGGAGAGTTGAAGCATGAGTTACTATGTATGTATATGCATGCATAAGGATAAAATAATACATACAATGCAACACATTGTCAGAGACTAAGTCGAAAAGCAAATACGTATACCATACATCTATGCGATATAGTACCTCAGGCTTTGATGCAAACGAAACGAGTTTCATGTTAGATTTATATTGCGCAAATAAATAAATAAATAAATAAATATCTCGTAATATACGAAAATTATAAATACATACGATACGATACGATACGATATGATACTTTCATGTAATATAAATAGCAATAAATGCACACACAATGATCTAATAATAAATTTTATTAAACTGAAAAAAAGGAAAATAATAATAATAAAAAACAGTAGCTTAACTTTGGAAAGTGATAAAATGTTGAAATTTAATGCAATAGCAACTAAATCGCAAGATTAAATAGATCATATGCAAGAGACCCCGAAATGAGAGTAGAACTTAGCGAGATTTTTGCTATGAATAAGTTAAAGTTTCCTAGAACTATTTACGAAGGCTTTAAACCAGTAAAAAAATTTCTTAAATTAATAAAATCATTTAGGGCATTCACATCACCTTCCATGTAACATAGCATATCGAAATATTTATTTTTAAATTAACCAAGCAGCTGCGAAATTGACATTTATAAGTTGAAATTATATAAATTCACCATAGCGTGCATACTGAACAAAATTTGTAAGCAAATTAGAAAGAGACAGTGGCGAAATACCAGAACTTGCGATTTGTAAACAAAATTTGTAGTATCGATTATTTTTATTTGACATGTTATGCTGCTTCATAAAAGCTTGTTTATTTAAATTCATTATACACAGCCAGCCTTACTTGCCTATCATCTCGCTTGCGGCATTTGTGGCAAAAAAGTTTTGAGTTTAAGTCAAAGCAAAGCAAAGCCTCAACCTCAATAACCGATGATGCATCCATCTTTTTGCATTCGAGAATACAACAAATTCATCATTTAAAGACTTTGTTAGTGACGTTGACATTTTAACTTTTGCCTCAAACTATAAAAAATTATAAAATAAAACCGTAAAAAAAGTTAAACCAATTTGTTTTCTTTATCTCTTATGCTAGGATTATGTGTAAGCGTCAAACGTCGTGTTGGGTCAGTTTGTGCTACAAAAAATAATGTTGCATTTTTTTTTATTTAAAAATTTAAATATTTTCAAGTTAAGTTTTTCATTGAATTTAGTTTATTAATTAGCTAAGCTATAAAATAATAAAAATACTTTTAAAAAAAATCAGTTTAAATTCCACTCAAATTTATTTGCCAAAAACTTTCGTAAAGGAAAAATACAAACTAAACACAACATTTTACATTTTGCCAAGCAATTTAATTGTTTGCATAAATATTTTCGCACATTTTCATTTGCTGCTACCCACAATTCATTCATTCATTCATTTATTTATCCAACTTGCAGCTATTCATACACATACATACAAACATACGGATAACGAGAGCATAGCTTCTAGTAGACATCCTTCAAATCCTTTAGTATAACAGTTAGTCAATCTGGTTTTCAAAACGAACAACATTCAAGCTGAAACTAAGCAGAAGGCACAACTTGGTCGCGCCCACAATTTTTGAATAGATTTTCAGCTCAGCTCGTCTCACCTCATCTCATCGTCGTCGCTTCGTAGTTACCCACTTTTACAAATATTTACAAGTTGCAGTTAGCAGACATGTAGGATAGCAGAGACAGCAGAGACAGCTGTGAGCAGTTATATAGGAGCAATACGTTGTCCGACCGGAATTCATGTAAATTACATTCAATTTAACACATTTCAGCTAGAAATGTTTACGCGCATTTTACTACGAACATCGAAAAGTAATTCTTGTGCAACGAAACTTTTCTAATTTTGTTTGTTTTATTTTTTATTCAAACTAAAAAAAAAATTGATAAACAAATAAATTACTTTAAGTTAAATTTGCTTAAATTAATTATTTATTTGTAATGTTTACAATTTGCACTTTATCGGTTCATAAAACTTAATTAATTCCATATTAATATTATTTTAATTCCAATTTTCATTTAATAATTACAACAATTAGCTAAACGGGATTTCAAAATTGTTTCGTCGCGCAAAACACTCCATTTCCATTCATTTTTATCATCAAAGAGCGAGAGATACATGCATATGTGTATATGCGTATACGTATATACGTAATAGACGTAATATACTATACGTAATTCACCACGTGCCGCTCTCGCAGTTTTCGCACTCTTCTTCTTCTTGGCTTCTCATAAGCACAATTTAAACTACAAAACGTTGAAACAAAAACATGCAACATGTCACACAAAATCTCTGTGGGTTGGTTTAATATAAAAGATGGGGGCGGGGAGTAAATAACTGATACCGACTATGCCGAACTGATTTTTCTCCCGATCGCGCAAGAATCCCATGATATTTCCCGACTTTTTTTTTGTTAATAAAGCTAAGATAGTCTAATGAAAATAACCCAATCCCCCTGCACTTTAGGCAGTTTTCATCCAAGGCTGCTGGTATTAGTTTTTTTGGGGAAAGTTGGGATGACCCTTTTCCCCATTTGAAGTACTTTTTTGATCCAAATTAAATCTTTCATGTTTTGCTATAGATTTCTGAAAATAACAAGGGCTTTCGTTCTTAAATCTTAAACACTTATACATATTTTTATAAAATAATCCAAATTAAAGCATGTCTTGACATTTTCCTTTGAAGTTTATATTTCATTTTACCCAATACACAATCGCTTGTCTAGTTTATAAGTTCAAAAAAGTATAACTAAAAAAAAATTTTAAATTAAAAAAAAAAAAAAAAATAAAATTATATAAAAAGTTCTGATAAATTAAAATGCGTCTTCTCGATGAAACAATTCGGCGTAATGCTGAAAATACTGAACGCGTTATGGAGAATGCCCAGGGATACGTTGTTGCGGATAATACAACAGGCACCGTTGCGGAGACCTCATTCGATAATACCAGCGCTCAGGCAGTTATCAAACATTTGCATGGCATTCTGGTAACCGCGGCAAAGAGTGCTGTACGCGATTTGGATCCTGGCAATGAGTTGGTTTTTTACGTGTCGCAACACGAAAATTCGAGTATCTCATTGCGCCAGAAGAGGTTTTCACCATTACTGTGGTGCAGTAAGAGCGAAACAATGCGAACGTATAGAAGCTACTTTATTTATTTTAAGTTATGATTGGGGTCAAAAGACATGTGTATCTAAACTCGCTAGACTTCTATATATATGCACATATATTTCTGTATTTAATGGCATTCAATATTATTACAATTAAAATTAATTTATTCCAACACTTTTAAATTGCTTGAATATTTATTTTAACGAGCGCCGCATGGTGAAATTTACTAAAGGTGGTGTATTTGTTTGGTCTGCACTCTTGTCTGCGACTTAGCTGCACTAAATCAATCTATACGAAACGTACAGAAAGTATGCATCTAGTAACGCGACAAGTTCTATTCGTGATGTTACAAACATTTTACCAGAATTCATATACAATGCATCCCGTACAATTATGAAGTGTATCAAAATATTTACATAAATTAGCAACAATAAAATCTAAAATAGATTAAATACTTGTCACATTAAAGTTATTTCAGGGTACAAATTGCAACATCGTCATTAAGTAAAAATCTATGTCAGCTTCTTATTTTTTTGTCATTAATATTAAAATTTATTTTTTTTTTCTTTTAATTAATAAAGTAATACATTCTTTAATTGATTTGTAAATGATATCACAGTTAAAAGCAATTAAAAAATTATATTAATAATTTAGTTGAAAAAAAAATGATAAAAAAAGCAAATAAATATTTTAATATGCTTTGCTGATTTAAAAAGGTTTGATTGCTATTAAATCGATTCGATTGATATAAAAGATGTGAACAAATCGCTTTAAAGATTAGTTTACTTTAAACAACCTCTGAATGAGAAACCAAAGAGGAAATGTCTCAAACAAGATTTTCTATAATAGTTTTTATACTTGTTCTAACGCAATTAACAAATGCAAAACTACGTAAGTAAATCTTACAAACAGTCTAACAATTATTGTAATATGTTAATTTTTTTTCATGTTTATACTCAGCTGCTGATATACCAAAATGTCACGCGGGCGATGGTAAATGCATTAGGAATGCCATTAATTATATTATTCGCACATATCCTATGGGAAATGAAGATTTCGGGCTTGTACCACTCGCTCCGATAGCATTGGAGAACGTTGTCGTTTCGAAGGCTAATCCGGATAGTCCCATACAATTGAATTTAAAATTTAATAAGCTAAATATTTTGGGTTTTGAGAAAGCAACAGTAACGCGTGTTGTTGGATTTGCGAAAGACCTGGAAAAGCATCCAAAACATGAGGTAAAAATTTTTTTACCGACCTTAAAAATGACTGGAGAGTATGAGACCAGTGGAAAGGTGTTATTATTACCCATAAACGGTAAAGGGCATTGTGAAATATCTATGAAGAATGTCAAAGCCAGTTTTTCAAATAAAGCCAAATTGGAGACACTCAACGGTGAAAAGTATGCGAAAATGTATGACATTAAATCGACAATGGAAATTGAGGGGTAAGTTTAACGATTTCCCAAAACGAAAACAAAAATATTCCAATGAGTTTTCTTAAATTTATAAGGATTCCTATGTATTCTTCTTTAATTTTTTTTTTTTGTAGAATGCATGTAAATTTGGAAAATTTATTCGGCCAAAAGGAACTGAGTAATGCCATGAATGAAATAATTAATGAAAACTGGGAGGATATTTGGACCGAAATAAAGGATGGTGCCAATGCGGCTGTACGTAAATCAGTGACCAACATGATTATGAGTTCATTAAACGTTTTGCCATTTGATGAATTTTACTTGGAGGACGAGCAGTAATATAAACATTTTAGCATCTAATAGTTGCATTTTTTTTTCAAAAATATTACTAGCCAAAATCGAGTGTAAAGTGTATTTCAAAAATTAAAATTGTTGGGCCTGAATATCGTTTATTTTATTTATTTATTTATTTTACTTTTTTTTTTTGTTTGTTTGGAGTCCCTGAATTTTAATTTGGCGTCCATTTCAACACATCACACAGACAGATGAACATGGTCATGTTCGCGTGTTACTTATTGGTCATGTTGAAGCGCGAAATATAAAAAAGTTTCACGTCAAACCGATAACCGACCGATTCTTTGATTAAAGACCGATGAAGACAATCGTTCTTCGATGTTAGAGAAGCAGCGATAGATATAAATATCTTGTGTTTCGTTCGCACTTTATGAGTTACAGCTTAAATTAGGCAGATACGCATAAGATAAGTGCGAGCAGTGCAGAGAGGAAGTAAAAATGCAAAGAATTCAAATTGCAGCCAATTCAAATTAAACTGTAGCGCTTCTGATTGTTTTTCTTTTATTTCATTTTAAAAATTGTGCAAAATATTTAATTCAAGTGTAAAACTGTTCGAACAACTCTAAGTGTAAATAGATATTTTATAAAATTTGTAAGTAAACATATTTCCATGGAATACAGCGAGCAAATCGGCGATGCCGCCTCATCATTGCCGGCAACTGCGAATTCTGTTAGCGCCGCGACGACGTCGCAGCTGCTAAATACGAGCCACGGACTGAGCAGCCGCGTTGTGCTCAAAGAATTGCACACAAACGAAAATCAAAAGGTAAGATATCCTAATCAATTTACTATATAATTTGTATTTATATATAAAGTGCTGCATATTTAATGTAATCAGATTTTAATGTGTTTGTATATTAATTCATTTTTTATACAAATTGCGAATAGTTAAAAAAGGATTAAATATTAAAAAAAAGGCACGTGAATGCTTACTGTGCAAACAAGGAAGCTGGCACTTTTAGGTAATGCGTGTTATTTTGTAATTGCTGTAACTAATTTTAACAAATGATTTTCATATTAATTAATACTCAGTTGTCGAAGTAACCCTTGCAAAAAGATTGCCTGAAATGGTTTGACACTAGCCTAAAAAACAAAATAGCTTCAAACACAATTTACACAAATGGCACAATTTAAATAATCGATAAACGTTGGCCACCAACCAAAGCTTCAATACCCATCATTTAAAACGAAACAACGATTCAATTACGTCGATCTTTGTTTTGTGTCGAACATGCCCAATTTGACAAAAATTTTTTTCCAATGATCCTGTTAAGCAAATGACTCTTCGAAACAAATTGTGTTACGTGTACTATGCCCATAAGTTGTACACTACTTAATACAGAATTATACCATATACCCAGTAGTTTATTCAGAGAATAATTATCAATAATTCTGCGTTAAGCTTCTTAAGAGTACAAAAGCTTTGGCTTAAGCAAACTTCACTCATGTTCGACTTGTCTGATTTCGCTTTTAACAGAGTACAACGTTCAGACATTCACTTTATTATATTTTACTATACACATCCAAAAACTGGGCAACAACATGACGGAATAACGACGTCGCACATATGTTAACCATAAAAAGCACAAAATAGAATTTTTGCAAAACAAAAAAAAAAAGTAAAAACTCATAAACAAATCATAGCCAAGAAAAAAAAGAATAGAGTGAAACTTTACAGTTTCACAATATAAAAAGAAAAACCCCGACTAGTTGCGTATAAGTTTAAAGCATACCCGGACGCCTATTTAAAACGACAACGACAATCCATTTGCAACGACGTCAGTCGGTAGCCAGTGTTTTGTCTTAATGCCAGCAAAACGATTTGCCTTTATTGGCAGCATTTTGAGTTCTACAATTGCTCATATCTACTCCCCTTATTTATTTGTTTTTTTTTTTTTTTTTCTTATACACTCGATTGATCTCACGTTCTCTGCTATGTTTCGCTTATCTTACTCCGGCCAGTCAGTCAGCCGGCCGGTCGGTGCGGTCCGGTCCCATGGCCAAAATGAATTTTTACAACCAGTGATAGTCAAAATGTTTTTTGTTTTTGTTCAGTTTTTGCATTTGTTTCTGTGCTTACACATTACTCGGATGAGCATTAACATTTTTTTTTTTTTTTTTTTGTCAGTTTGTTGTATATTTTGACACGATCGGACGTCGGTCGCGTATTGAGATTAATTTGAACGTACAAAAAAATCGTGTTGAGGTCATTTTGAACATAAGAAAAATATTTATTTCATATTTTTTAATAAATCCAAATGGGTAATAATGCTGGCAAGCAAGAACAGTCCAAGAAAAATGATAAATCGAAAACAGAACAAAACGATCAGGTATGCGCTGTGGTCTAAAACATCGAAATAAAAAATTATATGTTAATGTTTAATTTCATTAATTTGTGTGTAAATAAAGTGTAGATGACCCAGATAATAACCAAAAAAAATAAACGAAACAATAACAAATGTATCAGAATTATATAAAACATTGTTGCTAATCTTTGGTATCAGACTTACTATAAGAATTCTTTTAAATCGAACTTTACACACTACACCTACATAGGTTCAGTGATCTTTGTTCTTCACTATTATTTAAAATATGTCTCTTTTACGGTTTAAATGTTTATTCAAAATTAGAGTTTCTAATTTTACTATTATTTTTGTTTAAATTATTTGTGCGATTTTCTTATCCCCAAAACCGAAGTATTCGCATTCGTATCTCTTGTGCGAATATGCCTTGGTTTTTTGGATGTGGAAAACGGTGATGAGTTTAATAATGTAATTTTGCCGTACTCTGCAATTTTGGCCATTTCCATTTAACGAAAAACTATTTACACTTTTTCGAACTCATTCTTAATTTAAAAGATAAATATGTTTTGTATCTAATTCCATTCGATTGAAAACAGCATGAAATACAATGATTCTAACGTAAAGAAAACAAATAAATCATCTCATTTGTCTGCGTGGAGCCATTACTTCCGTGGTCTTTAATACGCTTCAATGAGCACTTGTATTCGTTCTGTTTCTGAATTCTTATGCTGGAGTAGCAGTTAACGTGGGTTGCTGCATCAAAAAAAAAAACATTTTGTATATACGTGTACGCATTTACCCCTTTCCAATTCAACAGCGTTTTATTTTTTCCTGCCATATACGCTGTACTCCAGCTGACAAAGTTCGTTGAACACGCGCCAAGACAGCACACAAACCGAAGATGATGACGATGCTTGTTTTCTGTCTATTTTTAATTTAAAAGTGCATCAGTTACATTGTACGAACATATTGTATGCAATGTTTTTTTGGTCTTTTGTTGATCTTTACTTTTAAAATATACAATATTTTGGTTCATTTTTATACCCCGCACGCATTGTGTGAAAGAAATTATAACTCTTTGTTTTAGGTTTTAAAAAAATCACCTGAAAAATTTTACTTTTTCTCGTCGTAAACTTGTTTTAATTGTTCTGGGTCACAGGCATTGTCACTCATTGGCAAGCTGTGGTATAATTATACTACCTATAGTATATTGCCAAAAAATTTCTTATTTTTTTCAATTTGTAATCTATCTATATTTATATGCATACAGGTAAGATTTGTTTCATTTGTTTTCTAGTTCAACTGTATCAGTTAAAACTAAACAAAAAAATACTCAAATAGCAAACTTGCAAGAAAACAAAAACTGTATCGCGTTTTGCTTTTAATATTCTCACCTTGCTTAAACTTATAATACCTATTTGTGCACTCAGTCGTGTGATATTTCGAAAAAAAAATAAATATGTATGACTTCGAAATAAAATTCTCACCAAAGTGACAAAGAAAGCATACGCTAGACATAGACATGACGTTGACTCCACTTCAAATACAGCTGTAACTAAAAATGCTAAATATGCAAACCACTCCACAAAGAAATGGAGCACTTATTTCTTCTAAAAAAAAAGTGCAACATGCACTTGGGACAATTCTTGTTGCAGCAGTATCCGCTCTTGACTTGCTAGTTGTCATCATTGTTGTTGCCATTGTGCTGTGCTGTGCTGTTGGACAGTATGCATTCGATTCACCTTTCTTCTTTTTTTTTTTAAATAGACGTTGACGATGACGGCGACACCATGGGTAACTGAGGCTTTTGTCGTTTGTATTATTTCTGCATATACATGCGTACAGTGTTTACCTGTATTAATGTACAAAATTAATATAGTGTATAGTGCATATACACAACGAATGTTTAGCACTTTCATTTTACTTACTCAAACATTGCCGATTTTAAATCGAATTTATTTTGCGATTTGAAAAGTTAAAATCCAAATCTTTGGGACTACGTTTGCGGAAGCATTGCTGAATAATATATTTTTTTTTTTACTGTTTTTTTTGGACAATATTATCGTATATTTACTGTAGCATGATTTCATTAGCATTTCTTTCTGTTGCAACTTAGAAGACCACCTCCCACTTTTATTTTCTTACTGCATAGTCTTGATATTGTATTTAGTTGCGCTTGCTTTTTTTTTTTTTTTTTGTTATTTTTGCTACTTATTGACTACAAGAGCTGCTGTTGCTACTTCTCACCGTTGTCTATATGGTAGACAGCCTAGCCCCATTCTAGAGCTTGAGCAATTGTTAGTCTATTAGTGTTGTGGTGCCACGCAAATTAGCCGGTTGGTTGTAAAGAAATCAGTCTACAGTTTGTCGTGTTTTTTTTTTTTTTGTGTTTAATTTATTTATTTATTTTTTTTTTTGTGCGGGTGTATAGATTTTATTTATATTATTTAATTAAAATCTAAATAAAACAAAGACAAACACCATTCAAAAGCGTTGTTATAATTTTTTTTTTTTTTTTTTTAATTTTTAAAATAAAAATAACTCACTTCGATTGTATTTACAAATTTGACGCTCGCTGATAAGCAGTGCCGGCGCTTGTTTAAATAAACAACAGCTGAGTTACGCTATACTATATATAGGTAAGCATTATTGTAGTAAAGAGAAGATCATAGAGATAGCGTAGTGATGATGCACACAGCCCTATAAAATAAATAAATAAATCAATGAGAAAAATGAGGAAGCTAAACTCAGCATCAAAAACTGCCATCGTAAAAGTGTTGCCACACTATGGAAATAGCTTAAAATTAATTTTGAGATGTATTGATAATCGTAATCGTGAGAAATTTCTACAGAGCAACTTTACTGCACGCAATAAACGATCGGATTATAAGAAACACTTACTGAATAAAGCATTTCCGAAAACATAGTTCTGCGCATTCCAAGATGCAATAAAATCTGTGACACTTTTGCATTTTAGAATTTTTATGTTGACCAGAATTTCGGCACCATAATAAATATGAAGTGTTTCTTAAATAAGTCGTTCCCAGAGATTTGTCCGTTTTCCTGACTATCTAAATAAAAAGAATAAAGCTTTTATGATCTTGAAATCATAGTATAAAGCTTTTATTTTTTTTATAAAGTCAATCTGGCAACGCTATAATGCACACACATTTGAGTGAAAAAATAAAATTGAAAACGAAAATAATTTTAAATTGATTTCAAACACACAAAAGAAAAGACACACACGACACAATACGAGACCAGACGAGACAGTAGTCAGTGAAATGGGAGCGCGCATTCGTATCATTTTTGCCAAAAAGAAAAACTATTAAATAACAAAAAAAAAAAAAACAAGAAATGAAACGATTTCTTCGTCACAAGGCAACATTTTGATTTTAACGTCAAAAAGAAATTTAAACAAAAATAAAAATAAAAAAATTTATGTGCCTAAGAAACGTTAAAAGTATTATAAGTATTGAACGAATTGAAGCGAGATTATATTGTACAATAATTCCTTAAAAAGAGATGTACAAAAAGAAGAACTACAATTTCGGCATAAATATAGAATATAAATTAAGAATTAATTGTGCGTGTTAATGTCAAATGTGAATAAAAATAAAAAAAATTAAAAGTTTGTCACAGACAATTTTACCAAAAAGAGGACGCGCATTATATACGTAAAAGGTGTTTCTTTTCAAAAGATATCTCAAAGTAATTAGAGAAGAAGTGATCTTTGTATTCTTTGAAGCGCATCCGAGCGCTACGTATTTCAAAAAAAAAAAAGAATGGATTTTATTTCGAATTTAATCAAGCGTCCGATCAGTGTCGTTATGAGCGATTCGAATGCTGAAGCAACGACAACAACGACAACAACATCAACAAATTCAAGCAACCACATAGGAAAAACTACAACACCGCCACCGCAGCATACTGAATCGCCTGCTTCTGCGCTTATAAAATCTGCCATGAATACATCAATTAATACCGAATTAACTGATCTGCTTGAATCTGCTACACAGGATCTAGTACGATTAGAGCAACCATCAAATGTGCCGGAAACAACAGCTACAGTAAATAACAATACGAATCTGCTTGATGCTAAAAATTGTTTCGAACAAAATCATCCTCCATTGGAAATGTCTTTAGAAACATTAACTGCACTTAAAATGGATACTAATAAAAATAATATAGATCAATTATTGCATGAGATAAATAAGGATCTAAATCAGTTTAGCGATGATGATTCGCTTATAATTGGTGGCAGAGAACATAATTGGCAGGATAAAGAATCGTCATCGACGGAAAGTTTTATGGAGGTAGGCTGTGGTTCTATGAAAATTTTTTTTTTTTTTTTTTGGTCATATACGTATAGAATATTTCGTATAATATGTATTTCTCTTTAAATTTTTTTCTTTTAAAAATATTTTTGAATTTTATCTGCTCTCTTTAATTTTTTGTTGTCAGCTTTTTGCGTTGTTTGAATTATTTGGCATTTGACTTTATATGTATATAAATAGGTTTTTGTTTAAAAATTATAAAATATTTTACAGTGGAATCCTTGCAAATTTTCATAAAATCTTAATACAATACTCATGACTTCGTTTGGTACCCATTAAAAATTTGTGAATCCTATTGTTCAGACTCAATTCGCCACAGATAAAGTCTTTTAATATTTTCGATTTATTTTTGTCAACTTTAATCAGTAACTGAAACGCATTTCTTCTGTTTTCCGTCCGAGTTTGTATCTATCATTCATGTTCAAAGACTCTTTTTCACAAAATTCCAAATTAAAATTGTTTCCATTTTTTTACATTTAAACTAAAATAAAATAGACATACTTAAATATATATAACACCTACGATAAAATAAAAAAAGAACACTTTTAAATGAAAATTAATTGCTTCATGAAATAAAATCAATTAAAATTACGGCCATCCCCAATTTTCTGATATCACGCCAGTGTTTGTAATAATACAACAATAAAGTGTAGTGCTGCTGCCGTTGCACCATGTTACAACAATTTAATCATTCTAATTCAAGCCATTCATCTATGAATGTTCATAGGTAGCTACATTTTTGCAATATTTTATTCGGGCCAGTGTCTGACTTTAACCTTGTTTGTGCTCTAATTCAATTTCGAGTGCATTTGCCTGCCTGCCTCAATTTCTATAGGTTTTTTTTTTACTCTTGTCTATTTGTCAGACTATTGCTCGAATTGGCGTGCGCCCAGTTGTTGAGATTTTTTTTTTTTTCACGCTATTTTTCTCATATGCATGTCTGTGGTACATAGATTACACATAGATACATAAAAAATACATACATAACTATAGATGGTGGCATACAAGCGTCCATTGGTTGCAGCTTTCAAATTAATGACATTTTGCCGCAACTATGGCGATGGCACAAAAAGCCAACCGACAAACGGAATAAACATACAATTGCCAGGCGGCGTCGGTAAATTATTCAAAATGCAGCATCATGCTATATTATAATTTCGTATATTTTTTTTATTTTGTTTTTAATTTAATTTTTTATAAAGGGTGCAACAATTTATATTTGAATTAAGAACCATAAACTGTCAAATAATCCGAAATATAAATCGTCGGCAATATATTGCTGATATTACTTTTCGGCACAGGTTTTTGTCACTGCTGCTTGGTTACCAATATCTTTTATATTATCTTAAGACCCTTCTGTACGATGTACATATTCTGGGCGTTTATAGCACCAGATTGCAGCTGTTAATTTCTATAAAAATATTTTTGTTTACAATAAAATTGACGTTTTACATTTTCATGAAACGAAAAATTAATATAAAACCACAAATAAATAGTCTAACAGACATAATATTTTTGTTAAAAATTGTTTTCCTTTGCAAACAACAGCACGTAACTTTTTTTTTTTTTTTTTTTGTTATAATTAATTAATTTTATTTATACATAATAATGATACAATTTAATTAATCAACAGCTAAGTCCGTTGCCCGTTAAAGCAAAACCGTTGCAGCAACAACTACCAACAACGCCAACAACAACAACTTTGCGTGCAACTTCATTGCCTAGTACAACGACAGCAACTGCAATTGCTGCTACAACAATGAACATGAGCAACGTTGGCTTCTCAACAGGGAACATCTTTGAGGAAAACTCTTCCGCCACACTGAATAAATTTCCCATTGAAGATGAAATTGAAGCAGCTATACTCAGTGACGGCAATTTAAATTGTAGAAATGGAAATCTAGATGCAAAGAAGCTTGATGGTGTGTAAAAAAAATGTTTGAGAAATCAATTTTGTAAGCAAATAATTGAATCATCTCTTCGTGTTTTTTTTTTGTTTAGAACTAACAGATTTCGATGATTCACCGCTACCAGACTTACCTTTGAGCTTGAGCACTGATTTGGAGGGTAAATATATTTGAAAAACATTAAAATGTATTTAAATTATGTTAATAATTTCTTAATTTAATTCAGCACATTTCAAGAACAATGATATGCGCTCCTCCTCCGCAACATCGGACAATTCGACATCGTTGCATCAAATGAACTCTACAGCCTTGGAGCCAACGAATAAATCGAATACATTTAAAAATGATTTAGGCACTGAATGTACTTCAGATTCTGAACTTTTTGCGGAATGCCAATCATTAAGCAGTGATACGTTTGCCCCAGAGCAATCTGAAATGGAAACATACCGCAGTGCATTGACTGAGTATGAATTGGATGCTAATGCAACATTGGCGCATTTGTCCAGTAAGCAGCAGGCACCGCAACAAGAGTCAAATGCCAATATATTTTTCGATGAAGAACCTATGGATGTGGATATGAACGTAACTATGGAATTGAAATTGCCGGAAACAACAGATCCATTGGCTGTTGAACAGTCTTCAACTAATGAGCCAGAACAGCAGCTGCAGAATCCGAATGTTGTAGACATTGAAGAAAAAACAAATAATGAACACAGTAGTGAGGTAACATCTGGTTATGTAACACCATCTTCTGATAACTTTAAAGAGACGACTGATGAAATTGAACAGAAACCCGAGAAAACTACTCCAGCAGCAGTACTCTCCCTTAATGATTTTCATGAGGCAGTATGCCGCAACGAAGTTTCTTCTGTACCAGTGCTCGAAATGCGCTCAAATTTGACACTCGATATGACTGGCTCCTTTAGCAGTTTCAAGTCGAATAGCAGCAGCCTAAAATCACCAACATCGCCTAGTTTCCCTATTAAATCCACACATAACCCTAAAGCGTTTCCACATTCACCGAATGCACCGCCAGAAAAAGAGGAAATGCCTTTTCTTGAAAGTGCTGTGTCGGCAGCAAAGCTTTCAGTATCACCAACAGTACAGCGTAAATTAAGTTTCAATGCACCTGGTTTGGCAGCAGCTGCTGGTATTGCAATAATACCGCCAAGTCCGGAAAAACCAATTTCAGAATCGGTTGAACTAAATCGAACTTTGTCTATGACAAGTGAAATTAGTAATTCGATAACAGAGCAGCAGGCTATGCTTGATGACAAATTTAATAAGGAAAAAGTAACTGACTTACAAGCGCTGACAGCGATGTCTTCAAAACAGCGAAGAACATTTTGCATTGATCCCGAAGCAATACAACCAAATATGTCTGGAGAATCAAGTGGGCAAACTGAATCAAGTGGGCAACTAAAATCGCGACGCACATTCTGTTTAGCATCTGAGCCAGTAAACACGGAATTGCTACCGACGGTGGATTGCAATGTTAACACTCAAATCGCATATAGTTTACCAAATGCGGATGATGCACTGCATGCGAATGTCAATGTCGATAAGGGTGCCGGCGGTGATGGGTTGGGATACAATTTAAAGCCAAGACTAACTTTTAATTTGCCTAAGGCACCAGAACTAGCCGAACCCATGGAAGAATATGAACCTATGGATGTGGATCAATCAATGACGGAATCGTTACCAATGCGTTCCGCTTCGCCGCCTTTACCAACGCATCAACAGCAACAACTGTCTGCATCATCTTCAGTGGCTGAGCCACAGACAGAAACTGTTAAATCAGCTAATGAACGATCTACAACGCCTCCAATAACCACAAATCATCAAAAGGAGATAGTATTAGATGCCGCAACACATAGTGTCTCAGGATGCGATCAAGCTGCGCACGAGCTTTCTGTGACGCCTCCGTTACCCGCACACGGTCAACGTTCAACATCTCCTCCGATACCTACTCATTGTCCAAGTTCGACGTCATCTTCTTTGGATCAAGTAAAAGATCGTTCATTGTCCCCGACGATCAATCGTCGTTCAATGTCGCCTCCAATACCTACACTTCAACATAAAGAGACTAAACCAGCGAGCTCAGTGTCCCTTACACATGGTCCACCTTCAACTTCGCCTACAGTGAGCACACATAGTCCTTCAAAGCACGAGGAGCCTAATAATGAGCGTTCATTGTCTCCGCAGATCAATCAACGTTCTATATCGCCTCCCATACATACACTTCGTGATCGTTCAATAACATCTACGCTTTCGTTGGAACATGAGGAGGCGACCAATCGTCCTGTCGAGCATGATAAGCCGTTGCCACCACGTTCCTTGTCACCTCCATTGCCCACACATCAGAAGCGTAAAGCGTGTAACTTTGAAGAGGAATACATGTTGCCAACAGCGCCGTCTGTAAACATATCGAGAGCAACAGATAAACTAAAGCGACCATCAATTCATGCAAACGCAACTCCAGATTGTTCTGTAAATTCTACTGTTGTACTTGAAGATCACAAACTGTCGGCAAAAGAACAAGAGAAGAGCAATGCTAAGGATGAGAAGGATATTTTCGTTGATAAATACGCAGCTAGCCCAATCGAAGATATATTTTCTGCGCCACAATCAACAAGTAGCACATTCAGCACTGTAGGTGCGGCCGATACAGCATCAAGTAACTCCGAAGAGGATCAGTTTTACGATATTGAATTTCAAGGCAACAATAATAACCGTAAGTCATTTTCTTCCTTTTTATTTTTATCTTCATTATTGAACCTCATTGTAAATTTTGTTATTGCGCTACTTGTACAGCCAAATAATCTTCATTGATTTAAAATGT
Source organism: Leucophenga varia (assembly GCA_018903435.1). Lineage (NCBI taxonomy): Eukaryota > Metazoa > Arthropoda > Insecta > Diptera > Drosophilidae > Leucophenga > Leucophenga varia. The sequence goes on from JAEIFJ010001427.1 coordinate 1,195,012, forward strand.
TTTGCTTTTTTAATTGTTGCCATTTTGCATGCATTGCACTTGACATCCAGCCTAGCACAGTAGAGCCCAAACCACTGGTTGACATCCTTGATAGACTAAGCAAAACAGCATGATTATTTGATTCGGTTATATCAAACAATTTATACTCTTAATGTTGCTTTAACCACATTTTTTAGTAAAGCAGCTAATATCTGGGAATGAAATTGCGGTATTAGTTTCTCTGAGATCTTTTCTGGCTATCGCGTCTATATAATTGCTCCATACATCTCATAGTGTTACATATTACATTAAAAATATAGCATACCTATTAGAAAAAAAATCATATAGCGCATACAATATACTGAAGGCCAAATTGAACAAATGGATGGAGATTGCATTGACGAAGGAAATAAAAATCACGGGGCAAACGCTTTGTGAACTTTTGTCTTGTGTATTTCGTGTTGTTGTTATGGTTTGTTTGATTCATTGTGCTGCACCGCATGACTTTTGAACTTGAAATAAACTGTTTCTGACATAGGTTGCTGCCGCTTTCGTCGCATTTCCCTTTAAAATAGTATAAAGTATTTTATATTCCTTGTTGGAATTTTTTGGTTTAATGCAAGTTTTCGTCACGACAACCGACATCAATAACAACACACAAACAAAAATACTGCAGGAAGTAGTTAAAAAAAAACAAAAACAAAAATAAAATAAAACGACATGCAAGGCAATGAACCTGAACTTCAGTTGGGAAGTCAATTAGGAAAACTCGTCTATTGAAGTCTCCACATGTTGGCATGTTCATTACATTTTGCCGCATTACATGCAAAATGCATGCCGCATGTAAATTGCGTTACAATAAACAAAACTGTAGCGCTAACAAACCCATTTTTATATATGAAAAGGACAATACACCACTCCTCTACCCCAACTACTGTGTGGCAAACACGCCCATCATTTATAGGACGCAGGGCACGTAGACACAGTATGAGCCACGACGCTCTCACTTATTCAACCCTCGTTTTAACTAAAGCGCGCTCTCACTTCATGCCGCTCACACGCACTTGATGAATCTCTTATCAGCGATGAGCAATATGACTCTCAAGTCCATTTAAAAAAAAATTCTACGTGACGTCATTTTGATAAAAAGCGGAATTCATGTCTTGAATGTTTATTTGAGTGATTAATTAAAAGAACTTGTATACATCAAGAGTTTATTTTTGTGTATGTGACATAAATTTTCAATGAACGAACTCACTTGCGTCAAACAATTTAAATGTGTTTTAAAAACTGTTTTTATAAAAGATACTCAAATCCAAAAATATATGTAGCTAGGTCATTTATATATTTTTAAAATGAATCAAAAATAAATGATATTCTAAACAAAAACGACGCTAAAGCGTGCGACCGATAGCACATATACCCAAAATTATCGTTTAAATGCAACGCTGTAGTATTATTAAGACACCAAGTCTCCAAAAAACTACGCTCTTGTTGCTCTTATTATTATATTTTTATGCTTCATAACAATCACATCACTTGACTGCTGCTGCACTATGCGGCGTTATGCTGTGCGCCCCACAACGTTCCTGACCCATAGACAACATATGCAACGTCAGCGAAATACACTCACCAATGCTGCTGACTCTTCCAATTTATAACATGCGCGTGCTCTGGCTTTCAACTCAATAATTTACTCTCTTTCTCTCTGTTTTTATGCGCACTTGCGTGCGTCAATATTCATTCCGATTGTATTATGGAGAGATTGACTCCAGATAATAAAATATACTCATGACTCGTTGTATGTTCGCACAAAAATAGAGAAACGATAGAGAGAGAGAGAGAGAGAGTGACTGTAGCACTATTTTCATAGTTGTAGACAGTGGGTAAATAGTGGAAGAGTTAGTACCGTTTAGAGTTCATTTTTAAGATTAAGTTGAAAAAAACATTTGTATAAAAACTGTAGGAATTTTCATATAAAATCCGTAAAAGACTACGTTTTATTAACAGATTTGATTTGATGAGACCATATCCCAATTTGGTTACTTACTCACACATCCGTAGACTTTCAGATCTAAACATTTTTGATGTGATTTTTTTTTTTTTTTTTTTTAATAAATGAAGTCATCTGAGAAAAGGCTAAAGGCTTGACTTAAAAAAAAACAGTTTTTATTAATTGATCCCTCTATATATGTAGCTTTAAATACGTCTCTGTTTGCTTTCATTGTTTTTTTTTTTTTTTTTTTTTTTTTTTTTTGTTGCTCTTGTTTGCTTGTGTTTTGGAGAAAACTCATAAGAATTTCATTTAGTTTTACAACGTTTGTCAACGGCATAACGTCGTGTTGTTGCCTTTATTTTTCTCGCTCTCGGCCTAGTCTCCCGTTGTCGTCAGCTGCTGGCCTGCCTGCCTGTCTGCCTTCTTTTGGGGCTAGCTTTATAGCTGAAGGGATCTACGAATCCCTCGTAGAATTTCTCATCATAATTGCGCTGTATTTTGTCGTCGTTAACAAACAACGTTGTCGTCGTCGTCGTTGTCGCACTATTGTCACTTAAAGATTTAATAATTAAGTTTACTACAAATTTCTCAAAAAAGTAATTATGAATTATATTCTAATTGAGCAATTTAATAAATAAGAATTACGCCCAAGAGCAAAAGTTTTCATATAATGTGTAAAAACAAGTAAAATTCATAAAGTATCTCGCAGATGCGTCAATATTTTCTTCAGTTTTAGTTTGTGCTTTTTCTTTTCATTGCGCGCACAGATACAAAGTGTGAAACGACAAAAAAAAGTTTTTTTCCCCCTTATGCTCTCATACGCGTACTTTGATGAAGTTTTTTTTTTTTTTTTTTTTTTTTTTTGTTTTCATGTGAGCAGTGAAGTGGAGTAGAGTGGGCGCTATTTAAGTTTGTATGCGTGTCAACTGAAGTAGCAAAAAAAAAAAAAAAAAATAATTTAAAAAATTTAATGTTGTCAAAATTGCAATTAAAAACACGCAATAGGAAAAGTGTGAAAAGTGCTTATAAGAAGAAAAAGAAGCAGCAAATAGAAGAAAACTTGTGAAAAATCTGCAAGAAACTGTAATAACAACAATAATGCAACAAACAAAATGAGAGCAAGTGAACAAAAAGCAAAAAAAAAAAAATATGCGCGTGCTCGCTCTTTTACTCGTTCACTTTTTAATAGCTTACTCGCTCGCCAACTGTCAATCAGATTGTCAATTAGTCAATGAATCAAATAAAAAAAAATCAAAATAAATGTGACGACCACTCTTTGGCACATAACATCTCCACACAATTGCATAAATGAGTCACATTTTCTTTGTCATTTCTTTTCATTTTTTTTTTTTTTGGCATTTATTTTGATTATATTTCTTACAATCTCCGGTAAAAATAAAACAAAAAACAAAAGCGTTCTCTATGTTGACTTGACCCTCTTTTCCAGTTTCTTCATTTTATTTTTTTCTTTCGAACCTTGCCCATACACTCGCTGCCTGGTTTTATTTTTAAACATTTTAAGCCGCTGCATTTGTAGTCTTCCCTATTTACTCATACAAACTGTTTTCTTCTTTGTTGTTGTTGCATATCATGTTTTTTTTTTAGTTTATTTAGGGCTTTAAGCCCTAAAGCGTATACACATTGAATATATATTTTGTTGTTTTTGTTGCATATTTCTAGAAATCTGAAACATGCATACGCCTCTACTCACTTATTTACTCTGTCACATACTTGCTCACCTCAAAAGACACCTTAGTCATAACATTTCTTGGGGTTGTGTGTGCTTCCTTCCGCTTTATTATCAGCAAAATCATACACACAACTCAATGTACCCTACCTTTAAAAACAATTAATAATGTATTTATATATTTATTACCTTAAATTTCTTTTGGAAAAGTCTGAGTTTAATCTAAATGGAAGAAATAATTTGATGTGTTTACAATTCCCAGTTGGCTAGGAATATTTAAGATTTTTGCTTTTAAGATTTGTAATGTTCTATTTATTTTCAATACTTTATGCTATTCTTCCACCGAGAGTAACCGGCACATGAACATATAATTACTAATTTATTTTAAAAATTATCTCAAGATTATTCTATTACGAGTACAAATGTCCAGGTGATCAAATACAAGTATAAGTTTTCCTGTTTTCTTAAATATACAATAATCTACTTCTCAATTCTTGCATTACGATTTGGTTTCGGAGAGACCATACAAGAAGATACATATGTGTATACATTATTACAACTTCATTAGTACTGGCTATCCCTTTATGAAGCATTTATGTAAATTAATAAAGAAACCTGTATGGCTCATTTCTGAATATTCTCCACAAAATTCAAGTTTTATATTACAAATCGAAAATATAATAATATAATATAATATAAACATTTTTCAATTATGTATTGTATTTTGATAGTTATCACATGGTTTGCTTTTGTAGAGTGTACGCTATTCATGTTGGAATATTCATTTATTTTAATTCATTCAACAATTCTATATTTGTCAAAAAAATTTTAAAAGTTTTTGGAAATACTGATTATTATGACGTAGAAATATTACCATATTTAGCAATTTTATTTAATTAAATTAATATGAAAAAAAAAAACAATTTGCATAAATTATAAGCGAGTTTTTTTTTTTTTTTTAAATGTGAAAAACAAGTAAAATTAAAAAACAAACGATAATCGATTGAAGAATAATTGAAATTGTTTGCTTATTGAACTATTAAAATGGAAATTTAAAGTTAATATTGTGTAACTAACAAATTTGTTTATTCTTTTTTATTTCTTTTACTTAAAACAACAAAAACAAAAAACTATTGTAAAAAATTGCACGCATACACACAAACAAACACACACACATTTTACATGCACACATTACACTCATCAATAAACACGTTCGATAATAATCATAAAACAATGCAGTTATATTGAATCCATCCGATTTCGATTATCTACTCACCAAAGGCGTCGTCAATAATGCACCAGTGGATCGTAGCTCATTGCTACTAAA